>VDFB02270651.1:489573294-490213555 GCA_007258455.2 Sequoia sempervirens
TTGTTAATTTTTTAGCTAAATCGACTTCTAATTGGAATGCTATCATTGTTGATACACACAACAATTAGGACTACCTTTTTAGGGACTTAAGAAAATAGTTTTTTTATTTTTTCAATGCTAGCTACAATGCTTGTCTAGATTCTTGATTCATGTTAGTATGAGCAATTCTCATTGATGTGGTGTTTCTTGTGATGTTCTTCCTATTTATTCCTCTATGTTTAACTTTATTGTTTCTATTTTCTTTAAGTGGGTTTTGTATTGGTCCAATTTTTTAACATAAAGACAAACATTAATATTGATTCTCAGAGCATGTGCAATCTTCATGGGAACAAGTGATGGGGTGTATACTATTCTCCTTGTCTTGTTTCTTGTCTATTTTCAATCCATCAAATGTTCCTAATTTTTTAAAATTAATACACCATAAATCTATTTAAGACCAAGAAAACAACTTTGTAATCAAATGTTGTTTTCCAATGTTTTTCTGATAGCTATAATAAAATAATATCTTAGAGCTACAAGGCTACTCCACATTTGCATGTGTGTGTATATAAAATTGTGGATGCATATTAACCGCAAAGAAGAAATCCAACCATGCCGAAAAATGTTAACATTTTAGCTATGTGGCACTAAGCTTTAACTCCCACAAGATTGGTAAACAGAACATAGTTTGTCATTTGAACTAAAAAGTTTAGTGGACCCTTCAAAATAGATAAATAAGTTTCTAGCAAATATAAAGCTTTCCAAGCCTTTGAGTTGTCCATAAGCTCTTCAAAATCTTATTAAAAGTTTGCAAAGCCATTTAGCAATGGTCAAAAGTCCCCTTTTTTTTATCACTTGCATATAAAAGTTTGTGTTGTTCAATCAAAAATATCTACATCGGAGAAAATATTAAGAAGAAAGTCAAAACATTGATAGTCCAATTAAGGATTAGTTCACATCATCTTAGATGTGAAATTGGCACATGGTTGATACCTAAAGAGAGGTGGGAAAAGAGAATATATCTATTTTAAAATAAGAAAGTGGAGAGAGTGATACTTTATCTTGTTGTACTGAAAGTATAATGACATTTATACTGGTAAGACACCTTGAAAATTGACAATTCAACCATCTTGTTCAACAGATAAGGCTAAACAGAATTACAAACATCTTCATCATTATTCAATGTTGAAGATCTGATCTTGAAAGAAGATTACAAACTTTAAAAGACTTAAAATCCTATTTGTAAGAAAGATTGTGTGCTGCTCTTAAATCCCATAAACTGCTTTGACCTGTCGACATTATAAAAAATATTTCATTCCATTTATTTATTACATTTTTTACCAAATAGGGCAAAGATCTGCATTTTGGCACTCTTCAGTTTATTCTTATCTTTTTATGATAATAATTAATAATTGTTTAATTGTGATTATTTGGATAGATGATGCCACTACTTTCGATTCGGATTTTAAAGAGTGGTTTTGGGTGGGAGCAGTAAAAAGAAAATAATTAAGTTTGTTTGTTTGTTTGTTTTTTAATATATTATTAGTCTATATTTTAAGTAGAGATCTTAAAGTAGAGAAAACAATTTATATTTTTAATGTTGTATTTTATTTTGAAAAGTAGGTGAATTTTAATTTTCTCATTGGTTTTGTTCAAATTGAGGTGGGTGTAGAAATTATATTTTATTCACAAAAAATATAGAAAATATGGGGTCTAATGAAATTGCAAGTTGTATGTTAGTATATATTATTTGTTCACTTTGAGTAGTTATTATTGGAAAGCATCAAGTTTATATTTACTGCTAATCTATACCAAAATGGGAGCTTTTAAGTAGGTTATGGACATCCATCAAACAACAAAGGAGAGAAGAATATCATCAAATATTTTGGTTGCCATTGTGCTTGTCAACATGAATGCAAAATGTAGAAGCACACATAAGGCATGAAAGAGTATGTTTTAGGACGCATTCTTAATTAGATTAATACTGATTCAAGCCAACATAAATTTGTTTTCTTTAATGACAATTCAGAAGAAAAAGGTTTAAAGTTGAATGAAATAGCTTCATAGAATTGTAGTTTTTTACAAAGTTTGAATGATCAAAACCATTCGATGTGGTTCAACCTTAGAATTAATGACTTGTGGAAGCTAGACACTCGTGATAAGAATTTGTAGATATAATAGAGGATTGTAGACATTGTAAAATCATGTAGGACATTATTATTACTAGTTTTCTCACAAGAATTTTCTCAAAGGATACTAGTAAGTAGATTTTTGTATTACTAATTATTCAATATTGATAGAAACCATTGGTAAATTTATTTAAATAGTCTTAAAAATTATTATTTTGTTGAAAAAATTTATTAATCTAGTCATAGTATGCTCTAGCCTTTTGTTAATTTATAACTTATAAGCTATAATGGAGATTGTTGTTGATGCCATGTTAGCATTACAAAATTTCAATTTTATAGGTGAAATTTTCATTAATAGAATATATGTTATTACTTTAGATGATTTCAAAAACTAGTAATAGTTGTTTTGAATATAACCATAGTGGTAGGTGGCTTTTAGACATTTTTAATAATGTTCTTTTCGATATTTTTATTTTAAACATATTCTAGCCTATGGCCTAATGTGTGTTGAACATAAATTTGTTGTACCTATGGGTGATCCCATAATACTGGTTTACAATTTTTGGCCAAACTGGACACTGGAATGCTTTTTTTTAACTAAATCTTCACTTTTGGGCACCTATAGCGGCTAAACTGCGAGGAATTTGTAGATGATGCAAGCTAGTGATTTAAGACATTTAGTGAAAAACCTATGTTTAATAAAAATTAAAAACAAATACATAATAAAACCAAAATATATTAAAATTATATTCGTTGGATAGCTTGTTCCAAGGACTACCATCATCCAGCTGGGTATGTGAAGTCTCCTCCATTTTCATCCTCAACCTGAGCTTCAAAGCATAAAATTTTGGAATTTTTTGGTGCCTAAGGAGTTGAAGGGGGTGAAAGGGTGGTTCGAGTGAACTAGGAGGGTTTGCTTGAACCCCCAGGGGTTTTCTCAAATCAAGGTTTGCTCGAACTAGGGTTCGAGCGAACACCATTTCCACAAGCCTTCACTTTTGGATTTTTGTTGGGAATGGTGAGACCCATCATTAAATGGGTTTGCTCAAAGGGGGGTTCGATAGGTTTTCGCGAACCAAAAGTTCGTTCGAACCTCCAAAAACCATTTTTTTTTGCAAATTTTCCCCTATAATAGTTTGAACATTTTTGGTTTGCACATGTTTATTATTGTTATTGAATATTGTTGGTGCAAATAGGTGTTTTACCTATCTAGGTTATATTTGCATGTTAAGTCCACTTAGGTCCTAGAAGGGAATCTCTCTAGTTAAGCATTAGTTTTCACTTATCTATTTGGATTTTATTTAATGCTCGTGTCTTGTTAGAGTGAATAACTTATCTATTCACTATACTTAAGTGTACTTAGGTTGATGAGGTTAGACAACATATTGTCTAACTGAATGTGCAACATTTAGGCCTCTAGAGATTACCAGGTTGTTTGGTAAACCTCATGTACATACCTTTTGAGGTTGGAATACTTTCCATCTCACCTCAAAGGTCACTCAACACTTGGCATCAAGGTTGATGACTTGGTCAATTAGGTTGTTGGTTTACACATTTCTAGTGATCCATAGGTTTCAACACCTATAGGACACTTTTCTACTTATTTGTGCCACATCATGGGACACTTGTCAATCCACATGATAGGTGGATTGCTTCTTCCTTTCCTATAGATGCAAGGATTCCTCATTTGTACATTTGGATCATCTAAATACATATTTGGATTGTTCAATTTGCTTTTTTTTTTATCTCCATGATATAATTCTTATATGTCACCAAAGATTTAGGGAGAGGTAGTTTCAAGTCGTAAGGTGAACCAATTCAATTGTATTAGGCTACTTTCATTGGTTTTTGCTAATAACTTACAAGAAAATCATTAGGACCCAAATTCGAGCACCGAGAACTTGGGATATTGTGCATCATTTTTCTTTGAGTGGAGATTTAATTTATGTCATCTTGAGAATTCAGCTTGCACATTTTATCAAGCATAGTTAGAAATAACTCTACACAAAATAGGTGTCTCATTTTAGGAAGATCATATAGTGAGCACAAAAAATCATTTGGCATATTTTTCACAAATATTTGCATTGATTAAGGATTAGAGAGGGGTGTGGTATAAGTCTCCTTAGCCCACAGCCTAAGAAAAGTGTAGTCTTGGCAAAGTCCTCATGTGGACCACCTTTTTTAGAGTCTCACATGACCTTGTCAATCACAAATCTGTGGCCCCCAAAAATTTGTTTATTTTGTCCATAGGGTCGAAGTGAGAGGAGAAGTCATGGTTTTCTTTAGAGAAAGATCGATGAAGCAAGAGGAGAGGAGAGGTTGTGACATGTGTTGAGAAAATGTGTCTCAACCTTGCAATTACATAAGGTATTGTTGATACATAAGGTACCTATTCATCTGATGACGATAGGGGGGCATGGACCATTCATCATTATGTCTCATATCTGACGGCCAATATTTTATTAGCTTGAATTTCCTATCTAAGGAAACCCTATTTTATGAGGGAATTGTATTATAGTTGTGTATTGTGATGTATTCTAAGAGTCTGATAGTGGTCGTGTTGTCTCTAAATCTTTGAGTGGTGATCTTCTCCTGTGAGAAGCTTAAACTGTACAAGTATATTGTAATCTTTGTAATTTTTGAATAATATATTGGGCGGATTTTGGAGTATAGGGTTTTTCTCATGAAAGGGTTTTCCCCACATAAATTGATGTGTTATGGTATGCATGATATTTATGTCTATTTATGTTTAAATTTTTGTAACAGTTAAAGATCTGTACAAATTTTTTACATTATTCTCCTCTCAAGATTAGTGTAGGAAGTTGTTCTACTACCTTAGCTTGCTTACAACATGAAGATCAAATGATTAGGAATTTGGTTGGATTGGTTTCCAACCTAGTGACATAAAAAAATTAGCACATAGGCAATGCATTGACTTTTGCGCACACAACCCCTGGTGTAGAAAAATACAGGTGGCCCTCTTGCCAATCCATCCAAATTTATTTGCAAGCCATTTTAAGCTATGCATTCCATCAATTTAGGATGAAATTGATCAACTAGTGTTCATTGGTTGTTTGACTTGGTGAATGCCCTCTCCAATGGCTTCCATAAATTTGTGACCTACTCATCCACACCTCCACTTCAATTGAATTAGTCAACAACCCTTGAATTTCCATGGCGACTTCAACAGGTAGTTACTTTTAGCGTTGATTAGGTTATTCTATTCGAAAAACCCAAGATTTTAGGCCTATAAAGGAACTTGTGGCCTCTATGCTCCCACATTTCTTTTTTTCTCAAACTACCTCAATAAGTTTTTCAAGGGAGTGGTTTTCAATTTATTTTCAAACTCTTGATGACTATTAGCATTTTATATAACAATTAGATTCTAACTATCACTAGTTAAGCCACTTTTTAACCATTAATAGTTTACTCACAATTATTAACATTGTTGAAAACCTCTAGTCATTATGGGAACTATTTAACCTTTTGGTTTATTAAAGATCTTGTAAAAGAGAGGTGGATTTTTGTTGTCGACCAATTTTTGTAAGGGGGTTTTAATTTTATGTTTAAATTGTTATTTTATTGAGGTTTGAAAGGAATACTTAATCAATGCCTTCTTAATCCATTTCATGACATAAAATTGTAAGAACTCAACAACAAATAAGTTTGTAAATGCACTCACATAAAGTGCCACAAAAACTAAATGTGTTCCTTAGGAAGGGAATTTGAGAATTTTGTACTTACACTAACTTATAAAGTGTAATGGGGGGTTGTGTAGAGCCTTGATTTGACATCATAGTTATGGATCAGTCATTTGTTGTAGTAATCAAGATCCTAACATCATGTCCAAGTTTATGTGTGTTCATGTCATCTTCTGAAGGATAATATGCATTATTGATCCTAAAGCATCCAAGCATTTCAAGTATGCAAATCAATCAAGAAAATAAAGATCCAATTCCTTTGGAGAGATGTGTTTGACTTCAGTCCTTTAAGGGAAGCCATTAAAGGGTTGTGAGTTGTAGGAAATATTATTCACTCATCATTTCCTTCCTTTTTCATTATCTTTCTATCAAGGGTTAATTACCAAACTGGGGATAAAAAAATCCTCTGTGTATGTGCAGATTATAGGTTGATGAAGAATTGAAGAGATGTTGAAGGAGCAATTTCACATTATTGCACAAGTTGTCATCATTGTTGGTCAAGTAATGAAAACTAAGTTGCAGAATTTATTTTGGTCACTTTGACAGTTGGATGTGTGTAAAATAGGAACCAAGATCCAACATGAAAGGATTTTCAAAGGTTATTTTGAAATCCCTAACTAAGACCCATTCACCCATGGGTGAACCAAACCATTAGCAGACCTCAAAAAAAAAAAATTGCTGACAGGTACATGCCATCAAACCCTTCTTAGATCTTGTTGTAAACTATCATTTCCATTTCTATACATTTTGAAATCTTTATTTTAAGTATTAGGTCTTGTTAATTTAGTGTGAGTGCTTCAAATCATTTTCATTTATTTCCAAATCTTTCCTATTGTCCTAAGGATTGATATCTATGTCTGATTGACTCACCATTGAGGTTGAAATTCAATATCTACACCTTGTGATCTCTTTCCTAATGAAATTTATAGGCAAAGACACCTATTGAGATACCTAATTTTTGTACACACAAATAATTTTTTTTGGATCCCTTTCCCCACAATTTCATTTTTGTGAACCTGACATTCTTACATCATACTCTTTTGAATTATAGGTCCTTCAAACCCTAGATATATGTTTTGCATCATTTTTCTTTGCATTTCATCTAGGGTTACATATTGTATATTGTGTGTGTGTCGAATGTGGAGAGATTCAATGTCAACACAAACCTTAATGAAATGGTTTACATTCAAAGTTTGAAGCAAGTAAAACTACTCTATTCGTAATATAATCAAATCTTTCAAATACGTATCATTGTCCTCTATTTCTAGGGATTTATTAAACCGTTTGGCTCTCCAATTTATATGGGCACAATGGTTGTTAAAATGACTACCTAGAAAATGAGATTTGATGCTTAATATGCAAGCTAAGATGATTTTTATGTGCAAATGTGTGCTGAAAGGAATAGTGGTATGCTTCTAAATAAAACGAGATGATGGAATTGATGATGAATACAATGATAAAAAAAGGATGATGTTGATGATATATGAACAAGTGGAGATGAGTGAGATGATATGAAACTATAGTGAACTATCCATGATTATGCATACGATCAAATGCAAACATAAAACAATCTAACCTAAAATGTAACTATGATGCAATGGGGATGATAAAATGTAACTATGAAGCAATTAATGATCTGATTAGGATCTAGACTAATTGCATTTGAATGCTTAACGTTTGAAAATCATGTAATCCAAATTACATAAACAAAATTAACACATTAACATGTGAATTAAGCAGAAATACAATTCATGCATACATTATTGAAATTATGCATTAAAAACTGAAGGTGAAAAGAATGAAATTGAGACGGAAGAAGAGACAGAGAGAGTGGAAATGATCTGATAATGGAGTTCACCACAAACGTGACTACGTCTCTGAGTCCGCTCCAATAGAGTGAGACTGAGCCGATTAATCTCCAAAAATAGAATTACAATTGCACCAAGAGCACTTCGGCAGCATGACAATACTCTGAGTTACAAAAAGGCTCAAAATAATCTCCTTAGAAAAATATCCCTATTCCTCTAATTCAAAACTTCACCACCTGGACTTGAAAATTCTGCTTAACTCCTAAGAGCATACCTTCCCCCTTTTATACACAAAATATTCCCAAATTGGTGAAAAACCAATTGATTTGGGAATTTCAACTTAATCCCCCTTATCAAAACAAATCCCCTAAAAAATAATAATAATTAAATGGTTTCTATGCCCTGTCACATATTACATTTTGGCTTTTCCTGTTTGCATAAGTTACAACTAATCCTTTTAAAAGGATTATTGTTTTACAACTTGCAGGGAATTTATTAAATTAAGGAGTATTTCATTTCCAAATTTCCACAAAAGCATCCAATGCCACTTGTATTTTAAAACCATACAATATACAATGTTGGTTTGAAATTCTCATTTAAAATAGGGGATGAGTTTGGTTACGGGCTATTTACATCCCTTAAAAATAGGGATCAATTTGTTTTCCCTAAAAAAAAGGTAGCCTAAAAGATAGCATGATTTTTTTTTTTAAATAATGGCGATCCCCTTTTATAGGGAGGGCCACGTTTTTTTCTTAAGCAAGTGATTTAATTCTTAAAATGGAGGGCATGGCTGTTATTAATTTATTTACTTTATATATATATATTTTAAATAAAGCCATGTCCAACAAATTGCTGCCACGTGTAACTTCGGGAAGGAACCATGTGTCACCTCCTGATTCATCCATGTCAGCATGATGACATCATGCTGACGTCATCATTGTACATTCAAGTCAACCTAGTCAACCACAAGCTTTGACCTTCCATATCTTGCACATACAAGCTCCGATTTGCACAGAACGAACACCGTCGAAAATCTCTTGCCGAGCTCTTTGCGTTGATATCAATTTTGACCACTTTTGGTGGCATCAAATTTTGACCTTTTTTTCTTGCCCTGGGCCTTGAGTTGACCAATTGTTGACTGGACTTTGACTGGCAATAACTTGGGCTCTGTAGCTCTGTTTGACTCCATTCAAGTTGCTCTGGAATCAGGACATCGAGGTCTTTTTTATGGTGCTGAGATTTGGAGTATTGGAGATTCTTCAATTTTTAGTGAAAATATCCCCCGGATCAATTAAGTACATCTAAAATGAGAATGGAAAGTAACACATGATATGAAAAATAAGTATAAGACTCCATGAAAGCTCCAAGCTCCTAAGATAAACCTACGTAGTAACTTTACTCAAATTGTGGATGATAAATGCAAAGGAAAGAGGGTGTATTTATAGGGTTTATCAAGCATTTTGTGAGGTGGCACCTATCAACAATCTATATTATATTCCCCTTCAAGAGATAAATTGGTGAATGTGGGGATGTTAAAATGAAATGTTGGAATGAGGTGATTTTTTTATGATTATGATGATGATCCAACATTGATTCAGTGAGATTTTGATGTCGGAGACGATTTATCTCTCGAAAGGTCATTGCAAGCACTTGCTTTGAATAGCATGTTGATTAATTACCACTCCTTTTTGGTAAAAATGAGAGATAAATCCCACCATAATTCCCTCCATTTTACCCTTGAAGAGGTAAAAAGTGATAAAATGGAATTCATTTGCACATTTGGAGTTTGGAGAAGTTGAAGAGTGGAGAGCTTAGAGGAAGATGGTGATCCCATACCATAAGCGTCGTTTCGAGCGTCTTCGCCAACCTGATCAACTGGCTACCTCTAGACCTATGGTACAATTTATGAGAAACCTCTTTGTCAGTCATTTTCTTTCCTTTTAGAAGCATTTTGAACATCATAGATAGATGTTGTAGCTTATTAGATGTCATTTATGCACTTTTAGGTGATGTTTTTGTCATTTTTGAGTGTTTTTTAGCATGTTTAAGAGTTTTGGTGCCTTTGGGGTCCTAAATGGTGCCTCTTGGAAGCTTCAAAATCAACTTTTCATGTGTTTTAAGAGTTTTGGTGCCTTTGGGGTCCCAGATGGTACATCTTGCAAGGTTGAAAATGCTTGTTTTTGGGTATTTTTAGAGTTTTGGGGCCTTTGGGGTCCCAAATGGCACCTCTTTCAAGCTTGAAAATTCAAGTCTTTGGCCTCCAACAATATTTTGGCACCTTTGGGATCCCAAGTGGAAACTCTTGTAAGGGTGAAATCAATGTTTTGATATTCCAAACACTATTTTGGTGCCTTTGGGGTACCAAATGGCACCTCTTCTAAGCCTTGAAAACCTTGTTTTGAGTTGCCAACTCTATTTTGACGCCTTTGGGGTCCCAAATGGTGCCTCTTGTTGCCTTGGAAGTTTTTCATATTTGTTGATTTGAGGTGGTTTAGCTTGTCATTTTACCCATTTTGTGGGGTGTGATTAAGGAAATCCCTCAGGGTGATGTTCGCAAGATGTCCTTGAAGCCTAGGAGTCATCGGTTTGTCATGTTTTGGATTGATTTTAGTTAGATTGTGGTACATGTGTAGTGTTTTATTAATGTTTTGTATGATGATTTGATCTCATGATGGGTGAGAATCAAATGATAGAACCAGTGTTGTATCAACCTCATGATAGATGAGGAACGATGGGTTGATTGATAGAAGATCATCCTCATGATAGGCGAGGAACGATGGTAGGATTGATAGCAGATCACCTGCATGATAGGCAAAGAATGATGGGTTGATTGATAGCATATCGTCCTCATGATAGGTGAGGAATCATGTGTTGATTGATAGTAGATTGTCCTCATGATAGGTGAGGAACGATAGTGTGCGTGATATCAGATCATCCTCATGACAGGCAAGGAATGATGGGTTGATTGATAGCAAATCATTCTCATGATAGGTGAGGAATGATAGTTTGAATGATAGCAAATCATCCTCATGATAGGCGAGGAATGATGGGTTGATTGATTGAGATGTTGATTGTTCTGATTGATTTGAATTGAGTGACTACACATTAGCTTGATTGACTGATAATCTTGATTGAACATGACATTGATTGACTAATTTTTGTTCATGATTAGGGAGATGGAGATGTACTCCAGTCTTGGGAGTGATTTGGAGACTATCACATGGTGCCCGTACTTGGATTGTGAGTAGTGGCAAGAGGATCAACTAGAGATGCCATATATGTTGTTATCCTGCTATCTGATTGGGTAGTTCTAAACATGTTGTGCTTGAGCGATACCTGTATCTGCGAGTATGTCGATAGTTTGGACGGGTTCAAGGGATTCCCCTGGGAGTTTCCCATTATGCATGGTGATGACAAGATGTTTTAGAGTGGGGCCCCTGTGTATCATATGAGGAAGCTTATATAGAGTACTATACCTTGACACTAGGTTTATGGGACTATGTTCTGTATATTACAGATGTTGGGATGACCGAGGATTATTCAGAGTTCTTCCACACACATCCCTTTCCTAGATTTACTCATCCAGAGGATCCAGTACCACCAGTTGATGGAGAGGGAAGAGATGATGAGGGTGGTGATGATGGTGGGGAGGGTGTTTGCAAAGGTGATTATGGTAGTGTAGAGGGTGGTTATAGAGGTGATGGTGGTGTAGAGGGTGGTGGGGAGAGTGATGATGGTGTAGTGGGTGGTGGGGAGAGTGATGATGGTGTAGATGAGAGTCATCCATTTTATTTTTGTAGTTTTGAGGCACTAGAGGAGTGTTACCATAGCTCAGGTGATGCTTCCGAGGATTTGGATTGGGATACCTTGTCATCAGCAGTTGTCATAGATAGTGGCTTTATAGGTAGATGTTCAGTCATTTCAGAGCGAGATAGTGCAGGATTGAGCATAGATTGTGTCCCTTCAGGATGAGTTAGGGTAGTGTCAGGCATAGATTGATATTTTGACAACTGATAAAGTGACATATAGGCAGCAGATACAATAGTTGCAGGCATAGATGATCATACTTACTTCAGAGAGGGATTCCTTTAGACACCAGATAGAGTAGGCTGAGGCCATTTCTGAGAGGATACAATAGATGACACCATTTTCAGGTACAACTGATTTCTTCAGAGAGATCTGACACATTTCTTAGAAGTTGCAATTTTATAGAGGTAAATATCATGAGTTGGTTCCTTCCCCCTGAGGGACGAGAGAGTTTTGTACAGTCTTGTTCTTGAAGATCTCCTTCTTAGAATATTAGCATGGGTGTCACACAACCATTTCCTAGAAATAAGAGAGATCCAGGTCCAGGATCATCAGGTAGAGGAGGTACTAGTTCCATGAGAGTAGCAGCATCTGGTGGTTGGAGCTCAACATAGCATTTTGTGATGTTCCTTGGACATTGTGTATACACTTTTTGTGAGATTGAGGAGGTGTTTCCCATGACACAATGCCCTTTTGGATTTTGATGTATCTCATCCTACTTTTGGATATCCTTGTACACATGGACATTATGAAATTTTTGATGATATATGATATGCAGTAGTGATTATGATCTAAATGTTGATATGCATTTGATTTCCCTATTATGATATGAATTTCGTAAATTTATTTAATTTCTATGTGATGATAACATGATTAGGCAATGTGATGAATGTATTTATGATCATGCAATGTGATTTGATTTATTACAATTATGCAATGTGATGTGATTATTATGTTTATGCAATGTGATGTGATGATTATGATTATGCAATGTCATTGAATGTGCACGAATTCAAATGGTCAGGGCCTTAAACTTAAATGAGCGAGTCTGTCCATCTTCAAAAAGTAGTGGGAATACTATAGTAGATTGATCTTTTAGGCTTCATGACTCTGACATATTTCCCAAATTTCTTGGAAATCTAAAGAGACTCACTTATTTAAACATAGTGGATGACATGATTTTGATTTTGGAAATGATATACAATGTATGTCCTTTATTATTTTATTTTGTATTTTCTGATGCAAATATTATGACGAAATGTATGAATTTAAATGAGATGAGAATGTTTTCTAAGATATGCAAATGATGATGCAACTGATCTGCAACTAAATGAGAATGATGTGTTTTTGGTTAATGTTTAGTGTACTCAATCCATTAATAATAGAGATGACACCATTGTGAAATTGTTTTAGCATTGAAAAACCCCATAAATACACATGCAATACTAAGATGAATGCAGTCTAACTTAACTATGCAAATCTCATATTCAAAAGTTGTCATTTATATTAACCAATTTTTTGTGCTCTTTATCATCATTGGGCCTTTAAAATGTTGAAAGTGAGTACAAGCATCAATGGCATAGTTTAGACCAAGATGACTTGAGCACTACTTTCATGATGTTTTAAAATTGCAAGTTAACACAAGCATCTAAGTATAATTAAACCGAGATGACCTGAGCATTACTTGCATAAACATGCAAGAGTTAATATTTTTCCTATGCCAATTCAGAATGTCATCGGTGATACTTTTAAGTGCACGTCTCCTGACAACTTGCATAGTAATAATGATAAACTCACAGACAATAGACAAATAAAAATCATACTCCTTCCTTGCTCCTCTAGTTTGATACATCATCGAGGACTCGAGAGATATGATATCAAAAATCAAAGTAGAACAATTTGAACTTCCGTGTTTAATGTGATAAACCCTTGATTCAGAAAGATTGAATCATCCATTTGAAGTTTGTGTTTCTAAGGTTGATCCGACGACTATTTGCCTATTGGTTCAAGCTCATAGTTTAGTTTCCCCTAGTGAGTGAAGGATTTTTCCTCTAGTCCAGGGTGAGACACGACCATGACGACCAAGAACTAACCTAAAGACCTATCCTAGGGGCCTTGGGGGCTGATCAACAGATTAGCCTTGCCTATGTTATACACGCAGAGACCACATAGTTCGATTGACGACATGACCAAGATTTCAAGATGAAAATATGAATAGAATGAACACCTAAAAGATTGACCTATATGTCTCGGGGGATAATCAAAGATCACCCTTTCCTATGTTCAAAGCTCAGAGACAATGTAGTTCAAACAAAGACTATGTTTTTGACCTTTTGACTTTTTTTGACCTGTTTTTTTATTTTGACATGTTTTGTATGTTTTTGGGATTTTACTATGTTTTGATTTTTTTTGGGATTTTGACATGTTTTGAATGTTTTGGGATTTTGGATTTTTTGACCTTGAGAATGTGCAAGAATTTGATCCGATGTAGGACATTCCTACAGTGTGATACAATAAGACAAACTAATTTTTAGAATGGGCCGAGTTATACTAGGGGATACCATGATACAAACACTGGATCAAGCCATGATGTGAACATGGAAGCACAATGGATGAATGATGTAGATCATGTCATGTAGCCCAAGATAGATGGATGAATGATATGATATGATCAATTGAAGGAACAAGATGCCCCACAATAGAGATAATGCAACCATGGATAAATGATAGATCAAAATGAAAGATTCACTACAAAACAAGTAACACAAGCAACATATCTTTTGTCAAAAGATGATAATGGTTGATTGATTAAGATGCCAAGAATGATTGATTCCATAAGGCATGGTGATGATAAGTACTTAGGATCACTGATTTCCTCTAAGTATGATAATATTGATGATTGTTGATGATTGATTGACAAAAGGTATGAGGATTGGATAATTTTTTACAGCTAGGCTCAAATATGATTTGCATGATAAGATTCAAGGTTGCAAAGGGACATGATGACATGGATTTTGATAAGCTAGGAGATATGGAATGGAAGAAAGCAAGGATAATGATAATGAATGGGATGATCAAGATCAACTAGATAAGATATAAACACAAGGACTAAGTACTTTACTCCCATTCCTCATCAAGACCAAGGACGAGAAGAAAGGATGTATTTAGAAAGATAAGGTGAAGGATATGGTATGGAAGATATGGATAACACGTATAGGATAAGATACGTGATGTTCAAGAAGATCATTAACTTTTTCAAGATCAAAGGTGGAAAAGTAAGGAATGAGCATAAAAGGGATAATGACCATGAATGATAAGATGGACGAAGCTTGTCCCTAAGTGTAGAGTGCAAGAGGAATATTGAAGATAGGATATGGATGATAGGGAGATGGAAGAAGGAATTAAGAATCAAGTTTCACAACCAAATATCTCTCGAATACATTCTCTAATAAACCATGGCAATAATAAATTGGACTCCTAAATGTTGGCAGATTTAGGGTATGATGGGATAATGGATAGGAGTTTGAAAGGTTTGTTGATGGAGGAAAAATGGATTTGGAAGGTGATAGACTTTTATATGGAATATTGGAGGAAGCTTTTGGATTAGCAAATTTGAGTGTCGATTTAGATTTCATTGCTTCTATGAGAATTTTTTGAATCCACATGATTTTTAATTTTGATATTTGATTTGTGGGCCATTTTTTCCTTTGAGATTTTTCTCTTTGATTTATAGACCTTTGTGGTATTGGAAATTTTTCTTTTTTCTTTGATGGGCCTTTGTGGATTTTTTGATTTTTCCTTTGATCTTGGATCAAATTTTCTTTTATTTTTGCATGCCTCTTTGAGGAGACACGTTGATCCTTTGATACATGTGAATTTTGATATGGAAGATTTTGACATTTGGCACCCAAATTGCTTTCGTGAGAAATAGGAGAGATTGATGGAGATGAATAGTATGGAGGTATCATGGATGAGTTGTTGGTGGTAGAATTTTGAAAGGGCATCAAGGATGTGTGCCTTTGTTGTTCTTGAGGAATAGGATATGGACCTAGGACAAAGGGAAGGTTTGATGAACTAGGATGAGGACCTACGATAGATGGAAGGTTTGGTGGATTAGGATGAGGACCTAAGATAGATGGTAGGTTTGATGGACTAGGAAACTTAGGTGTATAACCAAGGCCATGGTAATATGGGTTTTCTTGAGAAAAAAGGGGTTCTAAGATACCTTGTTCATGAAGGCCTAATCCTTTGCCTTTGTAGTTCATACTTTGACACATTCGTTTACCATTGGGATATGTGTTGTTTGTGAAACAAGATGTGAGTCCATTTTGATGAGGATTTGATATGGATGAAAGGATAGGTGTTGGAAGTAATACGGATTGGATGAAGGTGGAGGATCCCAATTTGTAGGTGTGGGGTTCATGGATAGCTTGCATAGGTGTGATAGGATCTTTCCATGGGGATGATGGGGTATTTTTATCTTGACTTGGAAGAGGATCATGAGGTTTGGGAGATGGAGTAACTTGCTCTTCATTAGATACAAAATCATCTTGTAGTGGTGTGAAAGGCATATCTTCATCTTGAGAAGGATGAACATCCTCACAGAATGAAGTGATATTCTCAGATGGAAGCATATCTTGATCTTGATTAGGAAGGGAATCAAGAGATTTTATAGAAAGCATATCTTGATCGTCGAGCGATAGGACATCACTAGATAGGATGGAAGAATTATCATGCTCTTGGGATGCAATGGAATCTTGAGTTGGCATGGATTCATTAGATGTGGTGGAAGGAGGACTTGGAAGGATTCATTAGATTAGACATGGATTCATCATTGCAATGTAATTTATTCCATTATTTCATGTTTCATTCCTTTCTTTCATCAATTTGGTTTAATTACCTAAATGGGGTTTGACCAAGGCAAACACCCATACCCTAACAATCAACAATTTCTCTTTCTTGTCTTGTTTGTATGTAGGTTTAGGACTCCTGGAGGCTTAAGAATCATTGAATATTAAATTTCAAAGTCATTCAAGTCATCTCTTCATCATTCAAGTCAAAATATCAACAAAAAGTCACTTTTAGGCCCAAATACGACAGTTTCAGAAGCGGACACCTATAGGAAGCCGAAGTGCAAACCAAAAGCTCCAGAGTCAACCTTTGAATATTCAAAAATTAAAAAGTGGACTAATTCACCATGGGTGGAAAATGAGCCCCACTACAGGGTCAGTTTTTGGTTTTCTGCATTTTTTGATACCCTTTTGTTCCAAATAGGATCCAGTTTAGTTTTACAGAATTGGAATGATTCACCTAGAATGGTGAATGAGTCCCTCCAGGCCTAAAAAACAACATCATTAGCATTCTAGGATCAATTTCCAATCCTCATCAAAGTTCTAGGTGCACACTTCCAATCTAATCCACTTCTGTTGCATTTTTCTATTCATTTGTAGGTGATTTTATAATTTACACAATGTGTTTTCAAATGATTTTTTCCCTTTAGTTTCTATTCATTGGAAAATTAGTCTCATTCATTTCTTGCATTCAAACATTGCATCTAAGTACATTATATTCATATTCCATCCATATTGCATTGACTTTGAATGTAACATAAGCATTTTTGGATCTAATCTCTCTCCTTTTAGGTGAAAAACCCTACAAGAGTTAGAGAGTCCATTGTGTCCAAAAATATATGTCACAGTCACCTCCTCTCATGTCGCTTCCCCTACAATATTCCTTGTATTTCTCAAGGAATTTTGTCTTTGTGTCTTTCCAAGTTTCCATAGTATCTTTGCCTAGGCTCATGACCCATCTTAATGCAACCTCTTTCGGAGTGGTAGGAAATAGCTTAAGCTGATGGGAATTAGTAGTATAATCATAAATCCTGTAGAGTATGTCAAACTAAAATAAAAAGGTATCAGGATATTCTATGACAAGTCCATAAAACTTGGGGAATGTTGAAGCAAGGATGTTCTTGATGTTTTCAACTTCATTTTGATGGGCAATTGGCAAAGGAAAAGCTGGTTGGTTAGGTATGTTCCTATTTGCATCACCCATTCCTGCTTGATGTAGTTCCAAAGCAATGGGGTTCTCTAGCTAATTTTGGTCTTCAAAGGAGACTTCAGAGCTAGTCAGATCAGGAAATGCATCAGCAAAGGGGTGTGGGTCTGAACTTCTTCTTCTCTTGGTAGGTTATGATATTCAACTAGTTGGAATGGATTAGGATTGTTAGGAAGCAATCTCCCATAAGCATCCCTTAACCTTCCTCTATGCATGTGGTATCACTCACTATCAGCCAACTCACACAAACAATTGGTAAAGAATAAGGAGGGTCATTACCTCCTAAATGAGGATATATACTAAGAACAACTTCCATAAACACTATAGCAGGAAAAACTACCAATGACCCCAAAGAAATTCCTAGTTTGACACCATCCTTGGCAACAATGCCAAAAATGTTGGCCTCCTACAATCATTTAATAAATAAGTGTCACGACCCCTTTTTATTGTTTGTAATTTTATAATGTTTAATTAAATTAAGTTATAAACAAACAAAAAGGAAATAATTATATTTTAATTAGAGAATTCATTTTTTTTCATTTAATTGATAATGCTTATTATTTAGAATAATTAACTTAATTGCAATTAAATGAAAATACTTTGTTATTTAGGAAAATTATTTTATGTGCAAGTGAAATTTCGTTAATATTATTTAGAATAAATATTTAATTTGTGTGTGAATAATATTTTTTACTTGCTTATTAAGGTAAATATTTCTTTTGTAAATTACAAATGACAATTGCTCACTATTTACTTGGATAGTTATGTAGTTACAATTAAAATAGATTTCTTTACTATTATTAATTAAAGATAAATATCGTACATAAAAATAAATTTTATTTTTGATTTTAAAGATTAGGTTATAAAATTGGAAGGGAAAAAATTTAAAAAGGAATATCATTATCGAAAACACAATTATTCTTTTATATAATCTTCTTTATTGCTCTGCAAAAATAACTGAAAATTGGTTGCTGAGAAGAGGGTTTCTGAAGCACGGTGAATCTAGCATGTTGGAGAAGGGAAAGAAAAACAAGAAAGAAAGGAAAAATAAAGAATGAGAATTCTACAAGAAGCGAATCTAGGTATTTTGAGCTTTTTAATTCCTTTCCCATTGTATTTTGATTCAAATGTGTGAACTTGTTACTGTGTTTTGGAAAAGTGAAGTTATTTTAGTAAATTCCCCAATTGATTGAGTTTATTCCATAAATTTTGAGCCAATAGTGTACAAATCTGATTCTTCATTTCCTCCTATGATATATACCTAGATATATATATATATATATATATATGTATATATTGAACTATTTTTTTCTACAGATTGAATCTTTGTTGAAAAACAAAATTTATTATAAATTGAAGAAAGTTGTTTGTGGTACACTTTAAATTAACCTGTGTATACATATTTATACTTATATATTTAAACTTTATTGTTTAATATATATGCATATATATATATATATATATATATATATATATATATATATATAAATATATAGTAATATGGGTAAATACATGTGAAATTTCTAAAAGATATAATACAAGGTTGAATTCAAGCTTTAGAAATGTCTTTATTCTTTTTATAAAAATAATAAAATATATAAGTATATATATGTATAGACACCTATATATATACAAAAATCCACTGTAAGTATTTGATTTTAATGTGGCAAATGAATACTTGATTCTGAACATTTTACTACTTCTGCTGAAAATATATTACTGAATATATAGTTTTGAAATAAATATATATGCATAAAATATGTATATATGTATATAATAATTTTACTCATCTAAAAATATATATACATAAGTATACCTCTATGTATATAATATGTTGTAGGCTTATATAACACTTTGGTTGTGAATGCATTATTTTCAAAATGGATATAAAAAGAATTACATGTAAATAAATATATATATATATATATATATATATACACACATATGTATTTAAATATATAGAACATCTTAATTATGGGGGAGTGGAATGTATGCCTGAAGCTATTTTAGAATGTGTAAACTTCAGCTATAAAATACAATTTTCTATTCTTCTTATATATATATATAGATGATTACAAATACTTTATGTATGGAAGTAAGAATGAAAAGAGTAGATGAATAAAAATCTGATATAAAAGTGATTAAACTTGTTGTTTTACAATGATATCTCTTTGTATCCATATATTAGTCTGTATATATTATGAAGATTACTTATAGATGAATTTGTTTATGTATATATTGTTGCTGGAAAATTTATGATAAAATTATATATATATATATATATATGAAACATTCTGAAAATTAAATCATTGTAGAATTCAAATGAGCAAATATACCTTTGGCTGTAAGTGTCTACAATCATGCTGGTGCTGGAAAAATTGAAAGATAAATTGTTTGTATATAAATATAAATGTGTGTGTGTGTGTGTGTGTGTATTTGTGTATGTAATTATATGAATCATGTATGTAATGACTACAACATTGTAAGGTAAATATTTTACACAGCTGACGTATATATATTCACATATTTAATTAAATATATGTATATATCTTTCTATTTAAAAAGATTGTAAGTTACTTCAGCTGTAAATGTATATTTTTGTGTATCTATTTATATTTCTAGATATATGTATAGAAAAGAATATAAATATAATAAGTGTGAGAGTAAGATTTAAAACTCGAAAAGATTAGATGTAGAAATTTGACTTGCAATAACAATATATTTTTTTTAAGTAGATATGTTTCTATAATGGATTGTTTTACCTTTGAGTATCTGTCCAAATATATGCATATGTGCATGTGAATATGGGTAGATTCTGACTGGTGATTGTTTCTTTTAAAATTATATAACACATTATTTTAATTAGAAATGGAATATCGGCTATCTTGAAAGCAAGAACACACTTTCTTACAATTGTTTTAAGCGAATTGGGTAAATTTTGTTCGTTCAAAATGTATACATTTCTACTAGAAGTATTTTATTTTATTTTTACAAATGTCATGTAAATTTTTTATTTTTAGATTGAACCCTTTAACTTGGGAACGACTTATTGGATACTTTGAAAAAAATAAGAAGTTACACATTTACATTTAATTACCTATAAACCTTGAAATGTTAGAGGAATGATTAAACCGAGTCAAAAGTGAGTTATCAAAATCAGAGTAGAATTTATTTCTTGTGAGCATTTCTTTTAGGAATATGAAATTTGAGACATTTTCTAACCTTAGATCTATATATATAGAATTAGAATGCAATTCACCTATGCCTATTATGTATTGTGAATCAATTGTGAATTTTATAAAAAGATAAATGAATGTTGAATCATACCCTACTTTATGGAAGTTAGTTTCAATGATGACACTTTTCTCATGAATTATGGGTCATTATACATATAGAGAGAAATTAGGAATTTTCCTCACATAGTTGATTTTGAGATTTATTTACATAAGAATGTATACTCATATATATACATTAGCTTATACATGTATTCTCATACATATATGAGCTATATCTTCTAAATTCCTTTATAGTATTACTCTCTCATTGATAAAACCTAAATATGAATCATTGAGTTTAGAAGTAAACATTTTGCTTATAATTGCATAGGCATGCATGCATCCTAGCAAGATTAGAATTACTTTCATGAAGCTTTGCGTGATTGCAGCATATTTGTGTGATACTTGAGAGATCATTGGAAGTAGATTGGTCTTATTTACAAATACTTGGGAGCAATTCATGATAGTGTTGGCACTACCTAAATTTCATATGTAAGGATAATGCATTGGTGAAACTTGAAAATGTTGTGTGAAGACTTATGTGACTAGTAAAATAACTCCCATATGCTCCTTGATATGTGTGACACTCATGATATCTAGAGATATGTAATGAATGGTCTTGTCAACGAGATAGTATGACCATTGCCTACGAGGCATCTGTAACCATTGAAACTTTGTAGCCAGTAAGGCTCGACCAGTGAGGCATTTCATTAAGCTAGTGAGGCACTTTTACGAGTGTTTTTTCATCCCTATGAGGGTTTTCCACTCATGAAATTCATGTGTTATGGTTATTTTGTGGATGAATTGAAGATACTATTGTTCCCTCAATTGGCTTTATAATATTTGAATTTTTGTGCTTTGCGTATCTTTGTATAAGCCTATATGGCTTGATTTGGTAATGGAACAACCTTGTGTTGATATACATAGTAACTCATTAATGTATGAACTTCCTTTGAATTATTAATGAAGTAATAAATATATGTACTAAGTATATTTAATGAAATTTCCTTTCAGCATGCATGGATATAAATGTTTTGCATGTTATCTCCTATCTCTTACTTGTGATCTGCATTGATCAAGGTAATTATTTATTTTGGAATGTGTGTTTTTCAAGTGTTACAATAAGCCCTTACAACCATGATTCAGAGATTGGACATCTAACCTGAATAGCTATTTAAATCATCATGAAGGTGCATTTAACTTGTCAACCTAAGGACATGAACTTGAAATGGGTTAGCACAGTATGTGCACTAGGAACCCAAGTGGCCATTTTTATTCTACATCTAAAGAACTCACAATACTAAAAGTAAATTGCTTAGTAGGGAATACCATAAATTCCAATCATTAATCAACAACTACACCAAACTAAAATGCATAGCACGAATTAAAATCTAAGCCAAAAAAAAGGCACTACTCTATCTTCTTTGGCTACAACAATAGTCACAGAATGGAATTCTAGTTGCTGCAAGAACAGTCGGTGCCAGACTTCTAACTAATTACTAAACAAGTAATACTAAAATAATACTAAACTAAGAGGATGGATTACTCACCAAGTGGGACCCCTTGGATAAGTATCCTATAAAACTAATAGGAACCCAGATGCTCAAACTCAAAAATTTATTTTATACACTGTAAATCATGAGTACAAAAGAGTAATGTATCTGTATTACTAAAAACTTGAGAGTGCAAGTACAATATCCAATCATGTAACAAATAAAGAAGGAGCATCAGATCATTATTTATACTATCAATTGGACAAGGCAGTCAACTCCATGACTAGGAGGATGCCATTTAGGGAAAAAAAAGAAAGTGGAGTGCCAACAGTTACACATGCATGAAATCTAGTTAGACATGCATGTCAAAATGCAAGTTTAGCACAGTAGTAATGCCTGTGTCTACTCAATCATTAAATTCCACTACAAGGAAGTTACATGTAGTTGCAAGAGGAATGTAACGCCCGTCGTGCAAACCCCAGAGAACACACACACATGAAAATAATTTTTTTTTTATAATAAAAATAAATTAAACATGCAAATACATTATAGCATACTCACATAACACATTACATAACATTAACACACTTAGTTCTCTGGGGCACGCGAGGTTACATAGCAACAACTCAACAGAAAACAAGATAAAGATTACAACAAAACCATTTATTTTATAATGTCCATGAATGAGAATACATCCAATAACCATGATGTGAGAATAATAAATATCACATAATACACCCATAATACATCTCTTAATAAAGATACAAATGATCCTAATTATTACATCATCATTTTAATATTACATTACAATTTCTTGATAAATGAATTACATTGAATTTCCAGACATGGGGATGATACAAGTACAATGAAATCTGAAATGCAAAGTGAATACTAGAACAACTCAAACTGTGGAAATACTAAGAAGACAAGATATTGATGGGGAACCCAACAGGTGCGGAGCACGTTCCACCCAACCATGTGAATTACAAGTAACTCACCCCCCATGCTTAGAGGTGATGAGGAAGAGAACTCGACCATGAATGCCAAACTAACTCAACCACAACATAGTACAAAAACAAGTACAACTCAAGGCATACAATGAAAAAACCATCAATGTTCACAAAATCACATAACAAGTTAAAACTATGAAACACATCACAATTAGACAAAGTATCACCAATTATACAAGTAACTGAATATCAATCATAAACCAAATTCACAAGAATCAGAAAACAACATAAAGATACAATATCCAGAGGCAATTGCAAACAAACAAAAGGGTGTCAAGCGGAGAGTGTCATCGCATAGCTCTCATGGGATTCTCCTGGTCCTTCCTCCAACTAAGGCGCCGACACCCATCTATGGATCTCTTGGCCCTTCCTCCTAACTGAGGCGCCGACACCATAGGGTAGCTAATGCGGAGCCGATAATCTCTCATGAAGATGAGACTACGACTTTGCCGACCACGGCCTTCTCAATCCATCACTAGTCTATGGTAGCCTTAATGCATAAACGAGGAATCCAGTTTTAATTATCTTGTGTGTTTTACTACCCAACCCCCTAAACTCTATTGTTTAGGTTATCACTTGTTTAACTACTCTTTCATGGGTTATCCTGAGCCCTTCCTCATTCTGAGGCACTCGCGTCCACGAAGAGCCACTCTCCCTATGACCCCTAACATATCTCAAAGCAGGCAAGGGTTGAACTAGCAAATATAAAGCATAACACCAAAACCTAGATACACGAGGCATTAACCCTCTCACAATTACTCATAATCAAAAGTCTTACAAACTCGTTCAACCCTTCCTAACATAACACCAATAGCTCAAGAGCATAATCAAGAGGCGAATAACACTCTAAATAACAAGCCTCTGGAACAAGGTTTCACAGACCAAAACGGTTCCCACATCGACAACACTAAACAAGGAAAACCATAACATAAAAAGAAAACTCAGATTACATTTGCTAGGTTGCACCATTAAGTTTGATTCCAATCCCGATTATGTAATTAAATGCGATTGTCTCAATAAGGTTCATAATCATAATTAAAGGCTAATTCTTGTCTAAAAAAATTTGTTTAACCAAAACAATAATTAAACAGTGCCCTTTTAAAATATATAAAAATTACTTAATTATAAATAAAATTGAACATTTGAATACAATACAAAACTACATTCTTAAAATGTAATAAATTACATTAAAATTAAATAACTATAATTTCATTTGAATAAATAATATTAAATAATTATAATTTTATTTTATTTTTTTAAATAAAATACATTATAATTATATTTAAAAAAAAAGAAAATTATAAATACATATCAAAATAAATAAATAAATAAAAATATATATAAATATATATTTAAAATAAATAAATAAAACAAAACAAAAAGAAACATATGAAATAAATCAAAGGGCCATAGCCCTTACTGCACACAGCAGTCTTATTGACTGCTGCACGCAGCAGTCATAAAGACTGCTGCGCACAACAGTCTTTAAGACTGCTATGAGCAGTACTTATTGCAGGGGGCGACGGCGGAGGGTACGGCTTTGGCCATCCCTTCCCCCTCCCCTGCACTTTTAATTTATTTATTTTTTTCTATAAATATCTTTTATGCAAAATTTTGATATAAACCAAAAAGAAAATACATAATATAATTCGATTTCTGTATAAATTTATAAACCCAAAACAAAAACGCAGAATATCTCGATTTCTGACAAATTTAAAATTTTTTTGTCAGACGTACGGCCGACGCACAGTACCAGCACAATATTGAAATATTAAAATATACATATATATATAATATATATATATATATATATATATATATATATAATAGTATATATATATATAAATATATATATTAGTTGCATATATATTACAACCAGAGAGTAAAATACAGAAAACTGAATAGATCCATCATATTAAGTATATTAACCAAAACTACAATTTTATTATTCCCAACCAGGAAACTATCTTTCCTAAAATCTTATTATTGATAAGTTGAACAGTTCAGAAGATAAGGTTTTTGTTTTGACAAATTGGAGCAATTCAATAACTATATATTTTTTAAAAGTTCTGGTCTAATATCTTTCACTAATTTTCAATTCAAACAACGGTTTCCCTTATTCACAGAAATCATTTTTAATAAAATTTATTTTTCTTTGAAGCAGAAAGATGAAAGAGAAGGTAGGAGAAGGAAAATACGAGTGGAACCTAGTGTCCTACGCTTATTCGAAAATATGACGATGCCCGTTTGATTTTGATGTCTTCGAAGAGCTCCCTATTCGTGCTTGCAAATCTCCTCTACAGCATTTTGCCTTCGAACCCGAATCTGATTCTTTTTTCAGAAAACTCTCCAGGACAACACTAGTAACATATTGAAAACCCCTTTCTATAATTCTCCTAAAAATACCACAAAAGATTGAAATATCCTCTCTAAAATTCCAAAATACAAAGCTAATATCTTGTTAAACTTCTGTAACAATAATCCTCTGTGTGTGAAAACTTACAAAAATTCTTAATTAAATAAAAGATATTGACAATTTCTTTTAAAAACTCTAAAAATCAAAAATAAAAGAAAAATAATTCTTTAAAAGCCAGCTTTTTAATCAGATCTATATTCTTATTTGTTCTCACAACTTTTTCATTCTTTTATTTGTTTTATTGTTTTAATTTCTATTTTTACCACTTTTCTTGCACACCACATTATCTATCAAATTTAAATAATTTATTCTAATAATTATCCTCCACCAGATAATTGATGAAAATAATTAAAACACATTTAATATTTAATTATCATTTAATGGAAACACATGACTTTCAAAAATAATTAAATCATTTAAATATTTAAATAAAATTTAATCTAACATTTAAATAAACAATTATTTCCAACATTTAAATCGAATACACCACAACATATAAAGTACCAACATTACTCAAAATACGACAAAACACAAAACGCAAACCACAAATGACGACAATTACAAAAATGAACAATACCAATCAAACAAGATTGTCTGGCCTCATGGGACGGGATGACTTCATCGTCACCTCTGTTTCAACATTAACCGTTGGGCTCTTGATGCTTGCCCTGTCCTGCCGAAATAGGTGGAATCGAGACTTGTACCTGCAATACCTGCATACCAATGACGTCATGTACATGTGCATACATACATACATACATATATATATATATATATATATATATATATATATATATATATATATATATAATCAAAACATTAATTCAAAGCACTGCATTGTGAGAAGGAATCAAAACATAATAGGGCACTCGCGAACGAGTGATGCCATATTGTCCTTCATCACACCTATTCTAACAATTATAATCTAACCAATAAATCAACATTTCTAACTAGCAATCATCTCATAACATATCTAATTAAATCACTGTATCATATCATAATTCTAAAAATCAACTAACATCACCAACCACAATGTCATATGGAATAATCATGTCCACTAAAGGAATAACAACATCATCAAACATCTAACCAACCAAATCAAACAATAACAGTATCATCATAGTATCAACCAAAGCATAGAAAATAATAAGTCTAAACAGTATGAGGGGTATTACATCCTCCCCCCTAGGACATGGATTACTCCTGGAAGCCATTAAATAAAAGAATAAAAAAAATTAAGATTCTCAAATAAGGGAGGCATCCCCCCATGATGCGAAGATCACAATGTTTAGGACACCATCGAACCCTTTCGAGCTCACTCAAGACCTCCTAAGCTAGAACCTCATCCTCTACTGGAAGCCTCTACACCTACATCTTGGTACCCAGTCTAGCGATCGTCAACAATGGAAATCACTCAATGAGACCTACCCGCATCTCCCACTGTCGGTTCAAAAGCGGCAGGTCTCTGATTAAATCTAGAAGTGCTCTTTTGTGGACACAATCTAGCGATATGTCCTTGCTGCCCACATGAGTAGCAACCAGTACCTCAGCCAAATCCTCTACCCTCAAATGGAGCATTGGATTGCTGAAAGCTTCCTCGACTCGGTGCTGACTGAAAACTAGGTGCAGGCTATGCAAAACATTGCTGCCGAACTTGGTGCTTGATCCTGTTCTGATCTTTATGACACTATGAATTGCCACCCTGCTGAGATTGAAAGTTTTCATGCTTCGACTGCGATTGTTGCTGCTGATGCTGCTACTGGTGTTGATGCTACTGCTGCTGATGTTGCAGACCCCCTTTAGAGGGTGGATTCCTGTTCTTAGAAGATCCTGCTCCCTGTGACTGACCTCCATGAGTGCTAAAACTAGGTGTAGGCGCACTACCAATCTGTACTCCGATGTGACCACCCAAAGCCATGGCCAAATCTTCCTCCACCAAACAGGCTTTGTCAACTGCCATTTCCATCATCTTCGGCTTGAAGACTCGCACGCCCCCACTGATGCGGGCATTAAGGCCCCAAACAAAATGCTGCACCAACATGCCCTCATCGAGGCTAATCCCTACATACTGCTTCAACTCATAGAAGCGCCTCTCATACTGCTCCACTGACATAGACAACTGCTTGAGATCATGAAACTTGTCAGCCCTACATTGCCTCCAGTGATCTGAGAGGAAGCGAACCCTGAACCTGTCTAGGAACAATTCCCAAGTAACCATACTGAGATCAAGATGTAACTTCTATTCCTCAAGACACCACCAAGTAGATGCAAAGCCTCGCAAGTGCATAACCGCACACCGAGCCTTGGTATTGCTATCGTAGGGGTGCATAGCGAAGCAATGATCTAAGTCTATTAACCAGCTCTCTGCCTCTAGACCTCCTCCCAAACTATCAAAAGTGGGAGGGTGTGCCCTCATCAGATCTCTCATATGGCCTACTATGACTGCATCCTGAACCACATCTGTATTCCTGCGCCTCAGAGACCTCTCTCTCTCAACCTGGTGCACCTCATCTGGCCTGGGTCCCAATCAGTCAAGAATCTCTCCAAGTATATGTTGTAACTGACCGTCTAGACTAGGCTGTGCCGGATTCTAGCCACCTGATGGAATGCTGTGAAGACTCTGTTGTTCCTCATGCTCAGAACCATGGGAACTAGGAACTGAGGGGCTTCGCCAATTTTCTCTACAACTAGCACCACGGCCTGTTGTACGACCACGTCCTCTACCTCGAGGCATAGTTATGCGCAACAAGATAAAGTACAAAATGAGCTCAAGAGTCACACATACGGTAACCTAATGGACTACACTACCCAAAGACCCTAGTGTTTGCAACCTTGGCTCTGATACCAAGTTGTAACGCCCGTCATGCAAACCCCAGAGAACACACACACATGCAAATATTTTTTTTTTTATAATAAAAGTAAATTAAACATGCAAATACATTATACCATACTCACATAACACATTACATAACATTAACACACTTAGTTCTCCGGGGCACGCGAGGTTACATCGCAACAACTCAACGGAAAACAAGATAAAGATTACAACAAAACCATTTATTTACTAATGTCCATGAATGTGAATACATCTAATAACCATGATGCGAGAATAATAAATATCAAATAATACATCCATAATACATCTCTTAATAAAGATACAAATGATCCTAACTATTACATCATCGTTTTAAGATTACATTACAATTTCTTGATAAATGAATTACATTGAATTTCCCAACATGGGGATGATACAAGTACAATGAAATCTGAAATACAAAGTGAATACTGGAACAACTCCAACTGTAGAAATACTGAGAAGATAGGATGCTGATGGGGAACCCAACGGGTGTGGAGCACGTTCCACCCAACCATGTGAATTACAAGTAACTCACCCCCCATGCTCAGAGGTGATGAGGAAGAGAACCTGACCATGAATGCCAAACTAACTTAACCACAACATAGTACAAAAACAAGTACAACTCAAGGCATACAATGAAAAAACCATCAATGTTCACAAAATACAATAACAAGTTAAAACTATGAAACACATCACAATTAGACAAAGTATCACCAATTATACAAGTAACTGAATAGCAATCATAAACCAAATTCACAAGAATTAGAAAACAACATAAAGATACAATATCCAGAGGCAATTGCAAACAAACACAAGGGTGTCAAGCGGAGAGTGTCATTGCATAGCTCTCATGGGATTCTCCTGGCCCTTCCTCCAACTGAGGCATCGACACCCATGTGTGGATCTCCTGGGCCTTCGTCCTAACTGAGGCGCCAACACCATAGGGTAGCTAATGGGGAGCCGATAATCTCTCATGAAGACGAGACTATGACTTTTCCGACCACGGCCTTCTCAATCTATCACTAGTCTATGGTAGCCCTAATGCATAGACGAGGAATCCAGTTTTAATTATCTTGTGTGTTTTACTACCCAACCCCCTAAATTCTATTGTTTAGGTTATCACTTGTTTAACTACTCTTTCATGGGTTATCCTGAGCCCTTCCTCATTCCGCGGCACCGACGCCCACGAAGAGCCACTCTCCCTATGACCCCTAACATATCTCAAAGCAGGAAAGGGTTGAACTAGCAAATATAAAGCATAACACCAAAACCCAGATACACGAGGCATTAACCCTCTCGCAGTTACACATAATCAAAAGTTTTACAAACCCGTTCAACCTTTCCTAACATAACACCAATAACGTTCAAAAGCATAATCAAGAGGCGAATAACACTCTAAATAACAAGCCTCTGGAACAAGGTTTCACATACCAAAACGGTTCCCACATCGACAACACTAAACAAAGAAAACCATAACATAAAAAGAAAACTCAGATTACATTTGCTAGGTTGTACCATTAATTTTGATTCCAATTCCGATTATGTAATTAAATACAATTGTCTCAATAAGGTTCACAATCACAATTAAAGGCTAATTCTTGTCTAAACAAATTTGTTTAACCAAAACAATAATTAAATAGTGCCCTTTTAAAATATATAAAAATTACTTAATTATAATCAAAATTGAACATTTGAATACAATACAAAACTACATTCTTAAAATGTAATAAATTACATTAAAATTAAATAACTATAATTTCATTTGAATAAATAATATTAAATAATTATAATTATATTTTATTTTTTAAAATAAAATACATTATAATTATATTTAAAAAAATTTTATAAATACATATCAAAATAAATAAATATATATATATATATATATATATATAAAATAAATAAATAAAAAAAAACAAAAAAAAAACATATGAAATAATCAAAGGGTAGCCCTTACTGCACGCACAGTCTTATTGACTGCTGTGAGTACTTACTACAGGGGGTAGGGCGTCTTCGGCCGTCCCCGCCCTCCCCTGCACTTATAATTTTTTATTTTTTTTCTATAAATATCTTTTATGCAAAATTTTGATATAAACCAAAACAAAAATACATAATATAATTTGATTTCTATATAAATTTATAAACCCAAAACAAAAACACAGAATATCTCGATTTCTAAGAAATTTAAAATTTGTTTGTCAGACGTACGACCGACGCACAGTTCCAGCACAATATTGAAATATTAAAATATACATATATATAATATATATAAATATATATATTAGTTGCATATATATTACAACTAGAGAGTAAAATACAAAAAACTGAATAGATCCATCATATTAAGTATATTAACCAAAACTACAATTTTATTATTCCCAACCAAGAAACTATCTTTCCTAAAATCTTATTATTGATAAGTTGAACATTTCAGAAGATAAGGTTTTTGTTTTGACAAATTGGAGCAATTCAATAACTATATATTTTTTAAAAGTTCTGGTCTAATATCTTTCACTAATTTTCAATTCAAACAATGGTTTCCCTTATTCACATAAATCATTTTTAATAAAATTTATTTTTCTTTGAAGCAAAAAGATGAAAGAGAAGGTACGAGAAGGAAAATACGAGTGGAACCTGGTGTCCTACGCTTATTCAAAAAATTGACGATGCCCGTTTGATTCTGATGTCTTCGAAGAGCTCCCTATTCGTGTTTCCAAATCTCCTCTACAACATTTCACCTTTGAACCCGAATCTGATTCTTTGTTCAGAAAACTCTCCAGGACAACACCAGTAACAGATTGAAAACCCCTTTCTACAATTCTTCTCAACATAATATCCTCTCTAAAATTCCAAAATACAAAGCTAATATCTTGTTAAACTTATGTAACAATAATCCTCTGTGTGTGAAAACTTACAAAAATTCTTAATTAAATAAAAGATATTGACAATTTCTTCTAAAAATTCTAAAAATCAAAAATAAAAGAAAAATAATTCTTTAAAAGCCAGCTTTTTAATCAGATCTATATTCTTATTCGTTCTCACAACTTTTTCATTCTTTTATTTGTTTTATTGTTTTAATTTCTATTTTTACCACTTTTCTTGCACACCACATTATCTATCAAATTTAAATAATTTATTCTAATAATTATCCTCCACTAGATAATTGATTAAAATAATTAAAACACATTTAATATTTAATTATCATTTAATTGAAACACATGACTTTAAAAAATAATTAAATCATTTAAATATTTAAATACAATTTAATCTAACATTAAAATAAACAATTATTTCCATCATTTAAATCGAATACACCACAACATATAAAGTACCAACATTACTCAAAATACGACAAAGCATAAAACAAAAACCACAAATGACGACAATTACAAAAATGAACAATATCAATCAAACAAGACGGTCTGGCCTCATGGGACGGGATGACTTCATCGTCACCTCTGTTTCAACATTAAGCATTGGGCTATTGATGCTCGCCCTGTCCTGCAGAAACAGGTGGAATCGAGACTTGTACCTGCAATACCTGCATACCAATGATGTCGTGTACATGTGCATACATATATATATATAAAATCAAAACATTAATTTAAAGCACTGCATTGTGAGAAGGAATCACAACATAACAGGGCACTCGCAAACGAGTGATGCAATATTGTCCTTCATCACACCTATTCTAACAATTATAATATAAACAATAAATCAACATTTCTAACTAACAATCATCTCATAACATATCTAATTAAATCACTGCATCATATCATAATTCTGAAAATCAACTAACATCACCAACCCCAATGTCATATGAAATAATCATGTCCACTAAAGGAATAACAACATCATCAAACATCTAACCAACCAAATCAAACAATAATAGTATCATCATAGTATCAACCAAAGCATAGAAAATAATAAGTCTAAATAGTATGAGGGGTATTACAAGGAATCTTCTATCATCGACCTCCTTTGACCTTGAGCGATTCCTTTGCTGCACTTTATGGTGCATGCCCAACTGGCGGTGTCTTCCTTAACTTAGCATCCTCAAATTAAATCTACATGGTAATGTTAGTACACACAATAACTGCATATATATAACCACCTTAAGGAAAATTCATTAACCACATGCATAATCAATAAAGATAATCCACATAATATGCCAATGCCATTAAAACTTGCATAAATAGGATTAAGCCCAATATCTATGGTTTGAGGGAAACATTATGAAAATATCAACATTTAACATCAAATTCCATGACAACTGCCATCAAATAAACTATAGATTCTACCCAAAATTGGACCAAAAACTAGGCTCGTAATGGGTTACTAAGGCACAAGTATGTATAAATAAGTGTTTTTCATCTCATTTCAACCCCCAATCATCAAGTTCACTTATTCAAGCATTCTGAAACTAACATTAGAGCACTTTGTATCATCAAATCAAGCATTAATCAAGCATGCAAAGGTAGCCATTTACATATCTTCATATTTTCTTCAACAAGGGTTTTGTAAGTTGATAGCATTTGCATGTTATTAGTTTATCTTTCTCTTTCATTTCATCATTTTATCAAGGGTTTGATTACCAAAGTGGGATTTGACCAAGGAAAATCCCTTTTCCCTAACCCTTAACCATTTTCCCCCTTTGTGCATGTGTTGTGTATGCATATTTATCAAGCATTTAGGTGTTGAAAAGTGGAGAAGAAGTCAACAAAGTGTCTCAAGTCAACTCCATCATATTTCAAGCTTGGAGAAGACTTTCTGTCCATTTTATGTAGGATTAACTTCATCCCGACAAGAAGTCAACCTTAGATCCAGTGCTATATGATTGGTCCCCTGATTTCTCAGAATTTTGGGAGAGGACTGATTTTCCATCAGTGGTGAATGAGTCCCACCTAAAGGCTATAAATCTAAGCTTTGTCAGATTTTGGATCTCAACACTCAGAAATATGTTCTCGATAGTTTTTACCAAGAGCAAGACTATTCACCATCAGTGGTGAATGAGTCCCAAGGTTGATTTTTTGTGATTTTAGATAGCATTCAAAACATTCCATATTCTTCATCAGACTTCTAGGTGCACTCTAATTCAACCCTGTTCTTTTCTATTTTGCATTCATTCATTCATAGTTCATTGTTTGCATATCACATTGCGTTTTCAAACATTACGTTAATCTTAGGTTTAGCATTCATAATAACTCAATTTCATAGTTTAGTTGCATTCATATTATCCCATTTAGTCCTAATTACATCATACATAACATAATTTGAGTGAACTAGCTAGATTCTTTGGCCATTTCTTTCTCCTTTTAGGTGAAAAACCCTAGAAGTGCTAGAAAGCCCTAGCGTGCCAAAAATCTATGGTTTGCACCTTAGATGTTGTGGAAAATTTTAGAGTTCACAATAAGTGACATGACTTTTTGTTTCATGAATTTTACTAAATATAGCTTAAAGTGGTTCATTTCATGCTTTACTTAATTCCAAATTTGCATTTACAACATTTTATTTTCAGATCATTGCATAGTGTAAGCAGTAAATTACCTTGTTTGAAATCTAAAAATTGCATTTCATTCTAGGCCTTACATTGCATTTTAAGTTTGTATATATTATTGTTCAAAAATATTAGTTTTGGTCTTTTCCAAAATTGCAAAGAAAAAGTTAGTCAATAAGCATGTTAGTCATTCATTTAATGCATTTCCTAGTTATGAGAGTCTCTTAGCACAAGAGAGTGAAAATGGTGATGCTTTCCTTAAACCTACACCCCCTTTTATCTCTCCTATTTGTGGGAATGATGTGATAGATGAAGATGAAAATATAGACAATTCTGATTATCATAGTTTCTCTTCTCCTAATACCTCTTCTACATGTGACAAAGGTATTTTGGTGTTAGAAGATGCACTTATTGAGAATCATGACATTGTTGAAAGCTCCTCTGAACTATAAACTCTCCTACATTGGAAGATATTATAACACAAGAGAATGACATAATAGAGACATTTCTAAACATCACCTTACCTAATTTCCATTCCCCCTTTGCTTGTGAGAATGATTTAGTGGAAGAGGATCAGGATATGCTAGTGTTAGATGATCATATATTTAAGGTCTATAACAACCCTCTTTATGATCCTTCACCTACCTATCCTATTTTGGAATACATTAGGGAACAATGGAATGAAATCATAAATGATGATCAATGAAATTCATGAGAATCTTAGTTGTTCCTCTTCACCCAGGAAAACCCTTATTGAGCAAGAAAATTCAACCGTTGATCATCCCCCTACTTGTGATGAAGTCATTTTGGAAGAAATAATCCTTGAATGTCAAGAACATTTTGTTTGTAGTTCTCCTCACAACTCTCCTCCTCCTAGGGAGGGTATCATGGTGCAAGAAAATGACAACAATAGTAATTTGGCTTCCTTAGGTGATGGTAAAAAGGTGATTCTAGATTTCCCTTTATTAGAAATACATAAAACCAAGGCCGCTGAGGTTACGAATGCATAAGTTTCCATTAGACCCCTCTTCACTATTGGAACTCCTACATACACCATGGGACATCCTAAGAATCCTCTAATTATTTACCTACCTAAGAAAAATGTTTCGCAGTAGCTGAGTCATAATAATCTTTCTCATACATATAACACTAGAAACAATCTACAACCAAGACAAACACCTCCAACATCCCTCCCATTTCCTAACCCCATCTTACCAAGTTCTCCTCATTTATCTCCACAAAGTGGAAAGGAGTACAATCATGTTGAACAACTAAAGAACACTCCTGCAAAGATATCATTATGGCGTCTTATTCAAGCATCCCCTCATTATCATAACATGATTCAAAATGATTTACAACAAATTCCTATCCTTTCTAATGCACAACCAAATGACATAGAAACCAATGATTCAAGGAATAAATGATGACATTGTTTTCCACCAAAGTGAGCTCCCTCCTTCGGAACTACAAAAAAAAAATGATGCTTTCATGGTATTAGTTCAATATAAAAGAACAAGAATAAAGCAAACCCTTGTTGATAAAAAAGATTCTAAAAAGGGAAAGGAAAAAGTGGTAATGTCAACACAAAATTTGAAAATCCCTTTGAAAGTATCCACCTCAGCCACTTGAGAACAAAAGACAATAACTTACACAACAAAATTTGATGAACTTAATAATGAGCAACCACCGAATCTAAAAGAGATGAAGAATCTTTATGGAAAAGGTTATGAAATGATGAAACAACTTGGTTATAGTTGAAAAGGATGTGGTTCTAGAGAACAAGGTATCCATGTCCCTCTAGAGCCTCACATGCAAGAAAAGACTACTAGCCTTGGTTATTGACCCTTGAAAGAAACAAACAAGCCTTCACTCAACATCAACAATATTACAAAAGATTCCTCTAAGCTAACTTTAACATTAGTGCATCTTGAACTGCTAGACACAAAACAAACAAAGAAATCTTCGCTTAATGTTAATGTCATCTTAGAAAACACTAATGATTTGAATTCGTTAGATTTTACACCCTCCCGTAAAGGAGTACAAAATCTCACAGTCTAAAGAGTCTTGTGTGGGTATGATATCATGCTTTAAGCAAGAGATATCTTTGTTGAAAAATAAAGTAACATCTTCTTTTGATCAAGGTGGTATCTTGTCGAGTCTTCTCCAAGATCATTTGATATCCCTCCCTCAGAGAACACAAAATAAATTCTACTACACGAATTCATTTTGTGCATATCATAGAGTTCATGGTCATTCTACTAATGAATGTAAGACTTTGAGTAGCAAAACTTGGTATATTAAGGACTGTGGCGCTCTTCCTTGGGTTGAAGCACCTAGTTCCTCTCTTTATTTTGGCTCATCCTTGTTCTGCACTAAGTGGGAGTAAGGGGTTAGATAGCCTTGTCCTCATATGTCACTTGTTGTTGTGTGTTTTGGCTAGTTAACCACCTTTAATGTACATATAAGAGAAAGTTTGGGATGTGGATGACATGCCTTAAGTTGACTCACATGTGACATACTTATTCATGATGTAGTTTGATTCAGAAACATATGACTTGGCATAGGACATTCTGAATAACCTCTCATGTCTTCTACTTTAAATCAATTTCTCATAGTAATGATGTTAGAAACCACTTTAAAGTGGGGGTGTACATTGACACTCTAGTTTCATTGTGTGATTTATTTCTTATTGCTATGTGTCCTTTTCTTGGTGGTTTCATTGGTCTTGATTTCCTCTAAGAACATGATACTTATTTGACTTGTCCTCTCTTCGAGACATTATGCACAATGTTCCCTAAGATGAGACCTTGCATGAAATAAGAAAAATCCCTTTGAACATACCTTACACTATTTTTCATTTCCAACATTTGTTATATGGCCACCTTGCATAATACACTTTGCTTGCATATGGAGCAATCTTGTTTGTTCATGAGCTCCATCCATGCAAATTTTTTCTTGTCTCATGAAGCTCAAAGATCATTTTTGTGTGGTGCCTTATCAAAGTTATCAGGAGGTATAACTTTGGTATGGTTGGATGGTAAGTCAATCTAAGGTATGAATTTCCCTTAGCCACTCAGATGTGCATGTGAGAGCATATCAGTTGTACATGTCTCACCTTCTTTGATTACTCACCCAGTGGACAAATTGAAGTTCCATTGCCTCAGAATGAGCATGCATTTTTTGACAAATAGCCTAGATCTGATCCACATCGTGTTGGAAAAATGATCGAAGCTTGATCCACCTTTTTATTTTTGCTTATTTTTGTTGTTCTTTCTTCTATTTATTGACATTGCATGTTTGCATATCTTGATGTTGCATATCATACACCTTGTGCATGTGATTTTGAGCTTATGTCAGTTTGATGTAGGATCTTGGATCTTGGGAGCTTGATCACCTCCTTGATATTTGTTATCCTATACCATCTGCATTGGTACACTTGGACCCCTCTTGAATGTCTCCTTTTGTGTGATTTTGAAGCAAGTTGATCCTCTCAGTAAAGTGCAGGCTAGATGTAATGATAGAAAATGTCCCTTTTTCTTGTTTGTTTGGGCCCTCCTTCTTAACTAAGCTTAATGGTGCCTTGATTTAGTGTTGTAATGTGTTTGACACATTCATATTAGGTCTTGGGACCTTGTGAACTAATGAACTTAAAATGGTACCTTGCTAAAATGTTGTGAAGTGTTGTAACACACTTTCACACATTATGAGGTTTTATTAAATAACTAAACCTAATAAACCTCTTTTTAACCTTAATCATGCCTTATTTAAAGTGTTGTAAAGTGTTGTAACACAATTTCACACTTTTCTAGGGTTTTCATAAATAATTGGGGTTCTTTATGCTTTAAATGGTCTTATTTTGCATCCACAAGCCTCATTTAATGCATCTTTTCAAAGATAATCTTTAAAAAATCAACATCCAATCATAATTCAAGTGTTTTCAGGTTTTATGGCCCAGATTTAGTGATCTTGGACTCATTTGTCACCTTACGAGAATGAGTCCTATGTGGATCAAAATCAAAATTAATTCAAAAAATTTGTGGTATTTTATCCTCTTAGATCTGATGTTGGCTTGTAGTGTTGTAATTTCAATAATTCCTACATAATTAAGTATAAATACAAGTTTCTTTTACTCATTTTCACCTAAGAATTCATAAGATCAACCTAGCAAGTTGAATGACCATCCTTATAGCAAAGTTGAGTTCACAAGTGCATTCAAGTGTTTACAAGGGCATTCAAGGATAGATTCTTCATCATTTGTTGTAGAAATTCAAGATCTATCATCATGTCAAGGATACCAAGCATTAAACAGGGTATTGAGCTAGTGTTGTGATGTTGCATCCAAGATCCAAGGTCAAGCATTGTTCTATACTTATATCTCAAGATCAAGATATACATCCTTCATGGCCATTTCATGTTGAGTTTTACATTTACAAGACATTATTTACAAGGCATCATTCAAGGTATCATTTTCCATGATTCATGTTCTTTGTTTCATCATTTGGTTTAATTACCTAAATGGGGTTTGACCAAGGAAAACCCCTATTTCCTAACAGTCAATACTTTCTCTCTCTCTCTCTCTCTCTCTCTCTCTTTGTGTGATTGCAAATATAGGTGTCTTGGAGCATGAAGGACCTTTGAAGATTAGGTTACAAGCTTGGAGAAAGTTGTTGGAGTTTTCTCCCTATTTGCAAGGTTGTAATCTTCACTAAAAAGTCACCTACATCGGGCCGAAATCAGAGTTTCAGATTAGGAAACAAAGAGGAACAAAAAGAGCAGACATTGAAGACTAGATTTAGATTTTAAAGCTCCAAAATCCCTAACTAGACTCATTCTTGCGAATGAGTCCCATTTGAAGTTAAATTTGAGATTTTGAGAGTTTCCAATACCCTTTTTCCATAAACTTGTTTCTGTACAAAAACCCAGATCTGGGATTGATTCACCCAAAATGGCATATGAGTCCTAGTAGGCTTGAATGTCAGGTTATTTAGCATTGCAAGCCTTCATTCAATCTCTCTAAGGTGTCCAGGTGTTCCTCTATACTTTTCTAGTTTGTTGTTTTGATTTATTTGCATTTATAGTTCATTTAGTGAAGTTTCTTCCATCATTGAGTTCAATAATTAGATCTTGCATTTCATTATCTTTTCCAAGCTCTAGCTTGGTGGTGAACCCCTCCTGAATCATTAATCATACCCTAGTACAGTCCCTTAGCAGATATCTTTCTCCCATTGTCATCATTTGATTGATATCTCAAGGGCATCCTTGAATGTGGAGTATAGAAAGCTTGTTACCCTAGGTCCTAAAACCCCAGTGGCAACAATTTTCTATCTTACAGTATAAGCCTATACAAAATTAATTTGTATCATCTAGGTATCAGAATGAATTACATAATAAAAAATTAGACTCAAAATCCTATATTTCATATTACTAGACTTTTAAAAGATTTGATGTGTAAGTGCTTCAAATTTTTAGTCCAATTGTGACAAACATTTATTTTTAGGGAAAACCTTCTACTTTTTGGCCAAAAAGTGAACCCATATTCTTGCACTTACCCATGTATTGTGTGTTGAGAATCTATGATACATAATATGCTTTATTTTTACATGTAATATGGCAATTGAGTATATTTTCTTTGTTTATTCATTTATGTTTTGAATATTGCACCATCTTTGGTTCCTAATTGAATATAAATTGGTCAAACCAAGATTGATTCATTGTTGATTGGACTCCATCAAATTTAATATTCATATTACACATTTTTGGTTAAAGGCTGTTGGACTATACCTAGTTTAGTCAAACTATTTTTTGGCTAAACATGTCTATTGGAAACTTAGGTGGCATGATGTTAGCAACAATTTCTTTTATTTTTTAAATTAGGGGTGAAAGTTTGAAGTAGTATCACCTTTTAGGCTTAATTTTAGTATACTAGAATTCAATTATCTTTAACTAAAATTTAGTTTATGTTGAAAATTTATTTTGACTAAATCTATTCTAGATAAAGTTCTTTGAGCTACAACTTTTCTAAATAGAAGTGTTTTCTAAATAAATATGTAACGCCACTTCGATCTTAATTACAAAAATAATGATAAAAATTATGGTAGCCAAGTATATATCAGATACTATTTTCTAGAAAACACTATTAGCAAGATTATGGTAGCCAAGTATATATTAGATGCTAAGAATTATACAAGATCATGCAAAATTTTCTAGTGAATAGGGCACCCTACATCTAGAGATGAGATGACCCTCCATGTGATATTATGGTGCTGGAGCACCTATTTGATCACATGCCTCCATGAGGCCACATTGAGTTATTTGTTCTATTTTTATGTTTTGATATTGTAATAAGGCCCAAGAGACCACCTTTGTGGTGTTATAGGTCCTAGGATGTTGTTCAAATTTCTCATATATTGTAAAATTTTTCAAAAGTGCAAAATTAGATAGATGAAATGTCATTAAGGTGTTTTGTCAACACACTAATCAAAAGGTGGTTGCAAATAGTTGGTTTGGGTTGAAAATGTATAAATAAACCCTCCAAAACTCGAATTGGGGGTTGGAGACATTATTTTTGAAGTTAAATGAATGGCAACCTCAAGTTTGGTATGCATTTTCTGATTTTTACATTGTTACCAGATTGAAGTTGTGATTTGTACGGCCTGGTATGGACTCAAAAAATAGAGTATCATATATGGATGGAAAGATCTCTGTTTCTAGTTTTCAATTATTTTTGTCTCATTGAATTTTATCAAGTTTTGTGGAAGATATGACTATTTTGGTGAGACTGCCTATTCTAACAATATTGTGCAGAATTTACAGTCTAAAGAAGTGTGATGGTACGGAATATAAATTCTATATTTTGGATATAAAACCAATTGTATTTTGTTTCCATGTGAATCTAATTTCATTTTATTCAACTCTCATAAAAATTCATTAAGAATTGAATGAGTTATGATCATTTTTGTGAGGGCAGGTCTGAACCCTACCTAGGGTTTGTAGTTTTGGGAAAAATATAATAAATTTCATTTCAACCATTGGATCTTCATAAGAATTGGAGAAAAAGACTATAACTATGTTTTCTTCAATCTTACCAGAGGGATTTGCTTCATTATTGTTTTTGTAGAATTTATTAATGATTGTTCGTGGAAATAAATTGTGGGCTGCCATAGTCATGTTTCCAATGTGATATACAATGCCTAATAGCATGTGTTATAAAAATATTGTTTTGGATTATTGTTGAAGGTTTTTGATATGTGTTGTGAATCCTCATAGCTCTGCATCAAATTGGTATCAGAGCCTAGAAAAGATATGGGCTGGTGAAGTTTGTTGGTTTTGTGTTGGTGTTTGTAGTTGTGTGTTGTACAGGTTGAGGAAGGAACCTGATTGCCTAGGTGTGGCAAAGTAAAGTGGAAGCAAGGAGAGACTTGCTTGTGGAGATGGATTTTTTGAGAATATTGGAAAGATATTTGCAGGCTGAGGATTCAAGAAATAAGGAAAGAGAGGAAAAAGAGTTGAGAAAGAAGGAAAGAAAGAAAAGGATAAGGCAAGAGAAGATGGACAAAGAGATTGCTGAGTTGAAGGGAGAATTGAGAAGACTTGAAGAAGAGTTCCAAGAATCCATGATGAAGATGGAACAAATGATGAAACAAGATACAAGTTGGAATTTGACATTGAAAAGGAAGATGGTTTGGCCTATAAATAAGATTATGAAGAAACAAATAAAACAAAAGAAGGTAGCAAATTCAGTCAAAGATGAAGAAGAAGATTTATGGGCACAATATGCAGCCATTGAAGAAGAATGGAATAGTAAGGTTGGTGATGGAAAATTAAAACAAGAGAAAGAAGAACTCATCAAGGTAGAAGAAAGCAAGGAAATTGAGGTTGAAAGTGAATTGGTGTCAAGATTGGATAAGTTGGCTATGGGTGAAGAGGAATTTGAAGTACAAGAAAACAAGGAGGAGACCTCAAGGTCTCTATATTTTGTTTCTAATTTTTCTTTGGATTATGTATGTGCAGATTATGAAGGACAAAGTGAAGTGTTTGATGATATGATAGAGTTTTGGGACTTCCAAGTTGCAGGGATGCTTGATAGAAGAAGGCATAAGAAGAACAAGAGGAAGAAAAGACAAAATATGATTGAAAATACAAAGGACAAGGTGCAAAGTAACTGGAAGACTAGGAAGAAGACAATTCAAAGGGGCTTGAATTCTTTTGCCCTCGGGAGTTTGGTGCAGGAGCACCTATTTGATCACATGCCTCCATGAGGCCATATTGAGTTATTTGTTCTATTTTTATGTTTTGATATAGTAATAAGGCCCAAGAGGCCACCTTTGTGGTGTTATAGGTCCTAGGATGTTGTTCAAATTTCTCATATATTGTAAAAATTTTCAAAAGTGCAAAATTAGATAGATGAAATGTCATTAAGGTGTTTTGTCAACACACTAATCAAAAGGTGGTTGCAAATAGTTGGTTTGGGTTGAAAATGTATAAATAAACCCTCCAAAACTCGAATTGGGGGTTGGAGACATTATTTTTGAAGTTAAATGAATGGCAACCTCAAGTTTGGTATGCATTTTCTGATTTTTACATTGTTACCAGATTGAAGTTGTGATTTGTACGGCCTGGTATGGACTCAAAAAATAGAGTATCATATATGGATGAAAAGATCTCTGTTTCTAGTTTTCAATTATTTTTGTCTCATTGAATTTTATCAAGTTTTGTGGAAGATATGACTATTTTGGTGAGACTCCCTATTCTAACAATATTGTGCATAATTTACAGTCTAAAGAAGTGTGATGGTACGGAATATAAAGTCTATATTTTGGATATAAAACCAATTGTATTTTTTTTCCATGTGAATCTAATTTCATTTGATTCAACTATCATCAAAATTCATTAATAATTGAATGAGTTATGATCATTTTTGTGAGGGCAGGTCTGAACCCTACCTAGGGTTTGCAGTTTTGGGAAAAATATAATACATTTCATTTCAACCATTGGATCTTCATAAGAATTGGAGGAAAAGACTATAACTATGTTTTATTCAATCTCACCAGAGGGATTTGCTTCATTATTGTTTTTGTAGAATTTATTAATGATTGTTCGTGGAAATAAATTGTGGGCTGCCATAGTCATGTTTCCAATGTGATATACAATGCCTAATAGCATGTGTTATACAAATATTGTTTTGGATTATTGTTGAAGGTTTTTGATATGTGTTGTGAATCCTCATAGCTCTGCATCATATTAGCACAATTCCTATTTGAGAAATGGGTGATTGACTTCATAGGACCAATAAAGCCTTTGATGAAAAACATCCAAAGCTAGATTGATAATCACTAGTGTTGACTATTTGGTCAAATGGGTAGAAGCTACACCTACTAAAAATTACACGGTGTATACTACAAATAGATGCATTTACCATAACAATATTACTATAATTGGGTGTCCCATAAGTATAACTAGTGATCAAGGAAAACACTTTCTTAACAAAAAAATAAGGGAGCTATGAACCAGCTTCATGGTTACACATAGCCACAGTACACCATACCATCCACAAGCCAATGGAGTGAGTGAAGCTCTCAATAAGATTTTATGCACTAATTTAACCAGGATGTGTAATGCCAATTGGACAGATTGGATATTAAAATTCCTGTGATACTCTGGTAATATTGTACTACATATAAATGTGCTAACAAACACACCCCATTTGATCTTTTATATGGTATGGAGGCAAGCATACCAATAAATCTCATGGTATAAAATCTTTAGACATCATTGAACTCATGAATCACTATTGAGGAATCTATCAAGCACCACATTGAGGAACTAAATAAACTAAATGAATAAAATTAACTAACCACATACAACTTATGGATAGAAAACAGAAGAGAGAAAGAATGGCATGATCGAAATCTTAGATATAAACAATTTAAGGTCAGTGATTTGGTTTGTATCTATGATAGTAAATTCAAGAAAGAAGGTAAACTAAAATTTAGATGGTTGGCCCCTTATCAAATCCATCAAATCCTTGACTCTAGAGCAATGCAACTCAAGACATTAGATTGCACCATACTCGAATGCTTTTTCAATAGAGGAATACTGAAACAATCATATTCTAGTAGAGTAGTGTTGACTTGAGGACAAGTCAACATTTAGAAAGGGGGGTGATGTTAGCCAGAAAACAAGACAAGGAATACATAGACTAGTAAAACATACCACATTTTGGTGCAAAAGACCCGCAGAGCATAATACTATAAAGATATCATCTAGACTAGGGATACCATGGATGGGTCACATCCCGTCTCATATATATGTGTATAAAAGAAGATATGAATGATAGAATAGAAAGATGAATAAGGGAAGGAGATATATGTAATAAACTGAGAGAAATATGTGTAGAAGAGACTAGTGTAAGGAAGGATTGATATATAGAGATTAGATAAGAGTTAAACAATAGTATTGGGGAAGATATAACATTGTACTAATTTTGATTTGATTAATAGAATGGATACTTAAGTTATATCTATATGATGTTATTTGTTATTCTATGGATATAGAAATAGCTAACCGCACTTCTAATTACATTGATGTCACCTTTACATTACTGAGTCTAGGGTATAAACCACAACACTTAGAAAATACTTATGGCTCAAAACTTTAGTCTTGTTTGCCCACATTTCTTGCTAATAGATCTATAGGCATATAAGTTACACCATTTGAGGTAGAATTTTTATCAATGTGAAAGAAACTTGTTAAGTTTGAATTCATGATTATCAAGTGAGTTCTTAGTGAAAATTTAAAGTTATCAATGAGGCTTAGAATTCTTGTGGTTTCTCCCTCTTTTGTCAAGATTCCAATAATAGCCCTTGGGAATATTAACTTATTAAATGTGAAATTTCTCCTTTGAGATTTGTTAAAATTAATGTTTATGGAGCTTCAAGAGATAATCCTAGAAAAGTTAGCATGAGAGGTGCTTGTTGTGACCACAATGGTAAGGTTAAGTTTTGATTGTTTGGTTGTCCTGATATTGCTTCTAATAATTTTACTAAAGCTATGACCATTCACTAAGCTCTTTTAGAAATTAAGAAAAAATGTTTTAGCAATATTAATTTAGAATTTTTGTATAAAATTTTGGTCGACAGTTTAATAGGGAAGCATTCTTGTCACTTCTAACTATGATAGTTGAATGAATGTAAGAAATACATCAATATCCTCATTTGTGATTTTAATATTGTTAAGAGGAACCATATTAGAAAGGAACAAAATTAGGTTGTTAATTTTTTAGCTAAATCGACTTCTAATTGGAATGCTATCATTGTTGATACACACAACAATTAGGACTACCTTTTTAGGGACTTAAGAAAATAGTTTTTTTATTTTTTCAATGCTAGCTACAATACTTGTCTAGATTCTTGATTCATGTTAGTATGAGCAGTTCTCATTGATGTGGTGTTTCTTGTGATGTTCTTCCTATTTATTCCTCTATGTTTAACTTTATTGTTGCTATTTTCTTTAAGTGGTTTTTGTATTGGTCCAATTTTTTAACATAAAGACAAACATTAATATTGATTCTCAGAGCATGTGCAATCTTCATGGGAAAAAGTGATGGGGTGTAGACTATTCTCCTTGTCTTGTTTCTTGTCTATTTTCAATCCATCAAATGTTCCTAATTTTTTAAAATTAATACACCATAAATCTATTTAAGACCAAGAAACCAACTTTGTAATCAAATGTTGTTTTCCAATGTTTTTCTAATAGCTATAATAAAATAATATCTTAGAGCTACAAGGCTACTCCACATTTGCATGTGTGTGTATATAAAATTGTGGATGCATATTAACCACAAAGAAGCAATCCAACCATGCTGAAAAATGTTAACATTTTAACTGTGTGGCACTAAGCTTTAACTGCCACAAGATTGGCAAACAGAACATAGTTTGTCATTTGAACTAAAAAGTTTAGTGGACCCTTCAAAATAGATAAACAAGTTTCTAGCAAATAGAAAGCTTTCCAAGCCTTTGTGTTGTCCTTAAGCTCTTCAAAATCTTATTAAAAGTTTGCAAAGCCATTTAGCAATGGTCAAAAGTCCCCTTTTTTTTATCACTTGCATATAAAAGTTTGTGTTGTTCAATCAAAAATATCTACATCGGAGCAAATATTAAGAAGAAAGTAAAAACATTGATAGTCCAATTAAGGATTAGTTCACATCATCTTAGATGTGAAATTGGCACATGGTTGATACCTAAAGAGAGGTGGGAAAAGAGAATATATCTATTTTACAATAAGAAAGTGGAGAGAGTGATACTTTATCTTGTTGTACTGAAAGTATAATGACATTTATACTAGTAAGACACCTTGAAAATTGACAATTCAACCATCTTGTTCAACAGATAAGGCTAAACAGAATTACAAACATCTTCATCATTATTCAATGTTGAAGATCTGATCTTGAAAGAAGATTACAAACTTTAAAAGACTTAAAATCCTATTTGTAAGAAAGATTGTGTGCTGCTCTTAAATCCCATAAACTGCTTTGACCTGTCGACATTATAAAAAATATTTCATTCCATTTATTTATTACATTTTTTACCAAATAGGGCAAAGATCTGCATTTTGGCACTCTTCAGTTTATTCTTATCTTTTTATGATAATAATTAATAATTGTTTAATTGTGATTATTTGGATAGATGATGCCACTACTTTCGATTCGGATTTTAAAGAGTGGTTTTGGGTGGGAGCAGTAAAAAGAAAATAATTAAGTTTGTTTGTTTGTTTGTTTTTTAATATATTATTAGTCTATATTTTAAGTAGAGATCTTAAAGTAGAGAAAACAATTTATATTTTTAATGTTGTATTTTATTTTGAAAAGTAGGTGAATTTTAATTTTCTCATTGGTTTTGTTCAAATTGAGGTGGGTGTAGAAATTATATTTTATTCACAAAAAATATAGAAAATATGGGGTCTAATGAAATTGCAAGTTGTATGTTAGTATATATTATTTGTTCACTTTGAGTAGTTATTATTGGAAAGCATCAAGTTTATATTTACTGCTAATCTATACCAAAATGGGAGCTTTTAAGTAGGTTATGGACATCCATCAAACAACAAAGGAGAGAAGAATATCATCAAATATTTTGGTTGCCATTGTGCTTGTCAACATGAATGCAAAATGTAGAAGCACACATAAGGCATGAAAGAGTATGTTTTAGGACGCATTCTTAATTAGATTAATACTGATTCAAGCCAACATAAATTTGTTTTCTTTAATGACAATTCAGAAGAAAAAGGTTTAAAGTTGAATGAAATAGCTTCATAGAATTGTAGTTTTTTACAAAGTTTGAATGATCAAAACCATTCGATGTGGTTCAACCTTAGAATTAATGACTTGTGGAAGCTAGACACTCGTGATAAGAATTTGTAGATATAATAGAGGATTGTAGACATTGTAAAATCATGTAGGACATTATTATTACTAGTTTTCTCACAAGAATTTTCTCAAAGGATACTAGTAAGTAGATTTTTGTATTACTAATTATTCAATATTGATAGAAACCATTGGTAAATTTATTTAAATAGTCTTAAAAATTATTATTTTGTTGAAAAAATTTATTAATCTAGTCATAGTATGCTCTAGCCTTTTGTTAATTTATAACTTATAAGCTATAATGGAGATTGTTGTTGATGCCATGTTAGCATTACAAAATTTCAATTTTATAGGTGAAATTTTCATTAATAGAATATATGTTATTACTTTAGATGATTTCAAAAACTAGTAATAGTTGTTTTGAATATAACCATAGTGGTAGGTGGCTTTTAGACATTTTTAATAATGTTCTTTTCGATATTTTTATTTTAAACATATTCTAGCCTATGGCCTAATGTGTGTTGAACATAAATTTGTTGTACCTATGGGTGATCCCATAATACTGGTTTACAATTTTTGGCCAAACTGGACACTGGAATGCTTTTTTTTAACTAAATCTTCACTTTTGGGCACCTATAGCGGCTAAACTGCGAGGAATTTGTAGATGATGCAAGCTAGTGATTTAAGACATTTAGTGAAAAACCTATGTTTAATAAAAATTAAAAACAAATACATAATAAAACCAAAATATATTAAAATTATATTCGTTGGATAGCTTGTTCCAAGGACTACCATCATCCAGCTGGGTATGTGAAGTCTCCTCCATTTTCATCCTCAACCTGAGCTTCAAAGCATAAAATTTTGGAATTTTTTGGTGCCTAAGGAGTTGAAGGGGGTGAAAGGGTGGTTCGAGTGAACTAGGAGGGTTTGCTTGAACCCCCAGGGGTTTTCTCAAATCAAGGTTTGCTCGAACTAGGGTTCGAGCGAACACCATTTCCACAAGCCTTCACTTTTGGATTTTTGTTGGGAATGGTGAGACCCATCATTAAATGGGTTTGCTCAAAGGGGGGTTCGATAGGTTTTCGCGAACCAAAAGTTCGTTCGAACCTCCAAAAACCATTTTTTTTTGCAAATTTTCCCCTATAATAGTTTGAACATTTTTGGTTTGCACATGTTTATTATTGTTATTGAATATTGTTGGTGCAAATAGGTGTTTTACCTATCTAGGTTATATTTGCATGTTAAGTCCACTTAGGTCCTAGAAGGGAATCTCTCTAGTTAAGCATTAGTTTTCACTTATCTATTTGGATTTTATTTAATGCTCGTGTCTTGTTAGAGTGAATAACTTATCTATTCACTATACTTAAGTGTACTTAGGTTGATGAGGTTAGACAACATATTGTCTAACTGAATGTGCAACATTTAGGCCTCTAGAGATTACCAGGTTGTTTGGTAAACCTCATGTACATACCTTTTGAGGTTGGAATACTTTCCATCTCACCTCAAAGGTCACTCAACACTTGGCATCAAGGTTGATGACTTGGTCAATTAGGTTGTTGGTTTACACATTTCTAGTGATCCATAGGTTTCAACACCTATAGGACACTTTTCTACTTATTTGTGCCACATCATGGGACACTTGTCAATCCACATGATAGGTGGATTGCTTCTTCCTTTCCTATAGATGCAAGGATTCCTCATTTGTACATTTGGATCATCTAAATACATATTTGGATTGTTCAATTTGCTTTTTTTTTTATCTCCATGATATAATTCTTATATGTCACCAAAGATTTAGGGAGAGGTAGTTTCAAGTCGTAAGGTGAACCAATTCAATTGTATTAGGCTACTTTCATTGGTTTTTGCTAATAACTTACAAGAAAATCATTAGGACCCAAATTCGAGCACCGAGAACTTGGGATATTGTGCATCATTTTTCTTTGAGTGGAGATTTAATTTATGTCATCTTGAGAATTCAGCTTGCACATTTTATCAAGCATAGTTAGAAATAACTCTACACAAAATAGGTGTCTCATTTTAGGAAGATCATATAGTGAGCACAAAAAATCATTTGGCATATTTTTCACAAATATTTGCATTGATTAAGGATTAGAGAGGGGTGTGGTATAAGTCTCCTTAGCCCACAGCCTAAGAAAAGTGTAGTCTTGGCAAAGTCCTCATGTGGACCACCTTTTTTAGAGTCTCACATGACCTTGTCAATCACAAATCTGTGGCCCCCAAAAATTTGTTTATTTTGTCCATAGGGTCGAAGTGAGAGGAGAAGTCATGGTTTTCTTTAGAGAAAGATCGATGAAGCAAGAGGAGAGGAGAGGTTGTGACATGTGTTGAGAAAATGTGTCTCAACCTTGCAATTACATAAGGTATTGTTGATACATAAGGTACCTATTCATCTGATGACGATAGGGGGGCATGGACCATTCATCATTATGTCTCATATCTGACGGCCAATATTTTATTAGCTTGAATTTCCTATCTAAGGAAACCCTATTTTATGAGGGAATTGTATTATAGTTGTGTATTGTGATGTATTCTAAGAGTCTGATAGTGGTCGTGTTGTCTCTAAATCTTTGAGTGGTGATCTTCTCCTGTGAGAAGCTTAAACTGTACAAGTATATTGTAATCTTTGTAATTTTTGAATAATATATTGGGCGGATTTTGGAGTATAGGGTTTTTCTCATGAAAGGGTTTTCCCCACATAAATTGATGTGTTATGGTATGCATGATATTTATGTCTATTTATGTTTAAATTTTTGTAACAGTTAAAGATCTGTACAAATTTTTTACATTATTCTCCTCTCAAGATTAGTGTAGGAAGTTGTTCTACTACCTTAGCTTGCTTACAACATGAAGATCAAATGATTAGGAATTTGGTTGGATTGGTTTCCAACCTAGTGACATAAAAAAATTAGCACATAGGCAATGCATTGACTTTTGCGCACACAACCCCTGGTGTAGAAAAATACAGGTGGCCCTCTTGCCAATCCATCCAAATTTATTTGCAAGCCATTTTAAGCTATGCATTCCATCAATTTAGGATGAAATTGATCAACTAGTGTTCATTGGTTGTTTGACTTGGTGAATGCCCTCTCCAATGGCTTCCATAAATTTGTGACCTACTCATCCACACCTCCACTTCAATTGAATTAGTCAACAACCCTTGAATTTCCATGGCGACTTCAACAGGTAGTTACTTTTAGCGTTGATTAGGTTATTCTATTCGAAAAACCCAAGATTTTAGGCCTATAAAGGAACTTGTGGCCTCTATGCTCCCACATTTCTTTTTTTCTCAAACTACCTCAATAAGTTTTTCAAGGGAGTGGTTTTCAATTTATTTTCAAACTCTTGATGACTATTAGCATTTTATATAACAATTAGATTCTAACTATCACTAGTTAAGCCACTTTTTAACCATTAATAGTTTACTCACAATTATTAACATTGTTGAAAACCTCTAGTCATTATGGGAACTATTTAACCTTTTGGTTTATTAAAGATCTTGTAAAAGAGAGGTGGATTTTTGTTGTCGACCAATTTTTGTAAGGGGGTTTTAATTTTATGTTTAAATTGTTATTTTATTGAGGTTTGAAAGGAATACTTAATCAATGCCTTCTTAATCCATTTCATGACATAAAATTGTAAGAACTCAACAACAAATAAGTTTGTAAATGCACTCACATAAAGTGCCACAAAAACTAAATGTGTTCCTTAGGAAGGGAATTTGAGAATTTTGTACTTACACTAACTTATAAAGTGTAATGGGGGGTTGTGTAGAGCCTTGATTTGACATCATAGTTATGGATCAGTCATTTGTTGTAGTAATCAAGATCCTAACATCATGTCCAAGTTTATGTGTGTTCATGTCATCTTCTGAAGGATAATATGCATTATTGATCCTAAAGCATCCAAGCATTTCAAGTATGCAAATCAATCAAGAAAATAAAGATCCAATTCCTTTGGAGAGATGTGTTTGACTTCAGTCCTTTAAGGGAAGCCATTAAAGGGTTGTGAGTTGTAGGAAATATTATTCACTCATCATTTCCTTCCTTTTTCATTATCTTTCTATCAAGGGTTAATTACCAAACTGGGGATAAAAAAATCCTCTGTGTATGTGCAGATTATAGGTTGATGAAGAATTGAAGAGATGTTGAAGGAGCAATTTCACATTATTGCACAAGTTGTCATCATTGTTGGTCAAGTAATGAAAACTAAGTTGCAGAATTTATTTTGGTCACTTTGACAGTTGGATGTGTGTAAAATAGGAACCAAGATCCAACATGAAAGGATTTTCAAAGGTTATTTTGAAATCCCTAACTAAGACCCATTCACCCATGGGTGAACCAAACCATTAGCAGACCTCAAAAAAAAAAAATTGCTGACAGGTACATGCCATCAAACCCTTCTTAGATCTTGTTGTAAACTATCATTTCCATTTCTATACATTTTGAAATCTTTATTTTAAGTATTAGGTCTTGTTAATTTAGTGTGAGTGCTTCAAATCATTTTCATTTATTTCCAAATCTTTCCTATTGTCCTAAGGATTGATATCTATGTCTGATTGACTCACCATTGAGGTTGAAATTCAATATCTACACCTTGTGATCTCTTTCCTAATGAAATTTATAGGCAAAGACACCTATTGAGATACCTAATTTTTGTACACACAAATAATTTTTTTTGGATCCCTTTCCCCACAATTTCATTTTTGTGAACCTGACATTCTTACATCATACTCTTTTGAATTATAGGTCCTTCAAACCCTAGATATATGTTTTGCATCATTTTTCTTTGCATTTCATCTAGGGTTACATATTGTATATTGTGTGTGTGTCGAATGTGGAGAGATTCAATGTCAACACAAACCTTAATGAAATGGTTTACATTCAAAGTTTGAAGCAAGTAAAACTACTCTATTCGTAATATAATCAAATCTTTCAAATACGTATCATTGTCCTCTATTTCTAGGGATTTATTAAACCGTTTGGCTCTCCAATTTATATGGGCACAATGGTTGTTAAAATGACTACCTAGAAAATGAGATTTGATGCTTAATATGCAAGCTAAGATGATTTTTATGTGCAAATGTGTGCTGAAAGGAATAGTGGTATGCTTCTAAATAAAACGAGATGATGGAATTGATGATGAATACAATGATAAAAAAAGGATGATGTTGATGATATATGAACAAGTGGAGATGAGTGAGATGATATGAAACTATAGTGAACTATCCATGATTATGCATACGATCAAATGCAAACATAAAACAATCTAACCTAAAATGTAACTATGATGCAATGGGGATGATAAAATGTAACTATGAAGCAATTAATGATCTGATTAGGATCTAGACTAATTGCATTTGAATGCTTAACATTTGCAAATCATGTAATCCAAATTACATAAACAAAATTAACACATTAACATGTGAATTAAGCGGAAATACAATTCATGCATACATTATTGAAATTATGCATTAAAAACTGAAGGTGAAAAGAATGAAATTGAGACGGAAGAAGAGACAGAGAGAGTGCAAATGATCTGATAATGGAGTTCACCACAAATGTGACTACGTCTCGAGTCCGCTCCAATAGAGTGAGACTGAGCCGATTAATCTCCAAAAATAGAATTACAATTGCACCAAGAGCACTTCGGCAACATGACAATACTCTGAGTTACAAAAAGGCTCAAAATAATCTCCTTAGAAAAATATCCCTATTCCTCTGATTCAAAACTTCACCACCTGGACTTGAAAATTCTGCTTAACTCCAAAGAGCATACCTTCCCCCTTTTATACACAAAATATTCCCAAATTGGTGAAAAACCAATTGATTTGGGAATTTCAACTTAATCCCCCTTATCAAAACAAATCCCCTAAAAAAAAAATAAATTAAATGGTTTCTATGCCTTGTCACATATTACATTTGGCTTTTCCTATTTCCATAAGTTACAACTAATCCTTTTAAAAGGATTATTGTTTTACAACTTGGAGGGAATTTATTAAATTAAGGAGTATTTCGTTTCCAAATTTCCACAAAACCATCCAATGCCACTTGTATTTTAAAACCATACAATATACAATGTTGGTTTGAAATTCTCATTTAAAATAGGGGATGAGTTTGGTTACGGGCTATTTACATCCCTTTAAAATAGTGATCAATTTGTTTTCCCTTAAAAAAAGGTAGCCTAAAAAATACCATGATTTTTTTTTAAAAATAATGGTGATCCCATTTTATAGGGAAGGCCACGTTTTTTTCTTAAGCAAGTGATTTAATTATTAAAATGGAGGGCATGGCTGTTATTAATTTATTTATTTTTTATATATATTTTTTAAATAAAGCCATGTCCAACAAATTGCCACCACGTGTAACTTCGGGAAGGCACCATGTGTCACCTCATGATTCATCCATGTCAGCATGATGATGTCATGCTGACGTCATCATTGTATGTTCAAGTCAACCTAGTCAACCACAAGCTTTGACTTTCCATATGTTGCACATAGAAGCTCCGATTTTCACAAAACGAACACCGTTGGAAAGCTCTTGCCGAGCTCTTCGCATTGAGTTGACCAATTGTTGACTGGACTTTGACTGGCAATAACTTGGGCTCCATAGCTCTGTTTGAATCCATTCAAGTTGCTCTGGAATTAGGACATCGAGGTCTTTTTGATGGTGCTAAGATTTGGAGTATTGGAGATTCTTCAATTTTTAGTGAAAATATCCCCCAGATCAATTAAGTAAATCTAAAATAAGAATGCAAAGTAACACATGATATGAAAAATAAGTATAAGACTCCATGAAATCTCCAAGCTCCTAAGATAAACCTACGTACTAACTTTACTCAAATTGTGGAAGATAAATGCAAAGGAAAGAGGGTGTATTTATAGGGTTTCTCAAGCATTTTGTGAGGTGGCACCTATCAATAATCTATATTATATTTCCCTTCAAGAGATAAATCGGTGAATGTGGGGATGTTAAAATGAAATGTTGGAATGAGGTGATGTTTTTATGATTATGATGATGATCCAACATTGATTTAGTGAGATTTTGATGTTGGAGATGATTTATCTCTCGAAAGGTCATTGCAAGCACTTGCTTTGAATAGCATGTTGATTAATTACCACTCCTTTTTGGTAAAAATGAGAGATAAATCCCACCATAATTCCCTCCATTTTACCCTTGAAAAGGTAAAAAGTGGTAAAATGGAATTCATTTGCACATTTGGAGTTTGGAGAAGTTGAAGAGTGGACAGCTTAGAGGAAGATGGTGATCCCATACCATAAGCATCGTTTCGAGCGTCTTCGCCAACCTGATCAGCTTGCTGCCTCTAGACCTATGGTACAATTTATGAGAAACCTCTTTGTCAGTCATTTTCTTTCCTTTTAGAAGCATTTTGAACATCATAGATAGATGTTGTAGCTTATTAGATGTCATTTATGCGATTTCAGGTGATGTTTTTGTCAGTTTTGAGTGTTTTTTAGCATGTTTAAGAGTTTTGGTGCCTTTGGGGTCCTAAATGGTGCCTCTTGGAAGCTTCAAAATCAACTTTTCATGTGTTTTAAGAGTTTTGGTGCCTTTGGGGTCCTAGATGGTGCATCTTGCAAGGTTGAAAATGCTTGTTTTTGGGTATTTTTAGAGTTTTGGGGCCTTTGGGGTCCCAAATGGCACCTCTTTCAAGCTTGAAAATTCAATTCTTTGGCCTCCAACAATATTTTGGCACCTTTGGGATCCCAAGTGGCAACTCTTGTAAGGGTGAAATCAATGTTTTGATATTCCAAACACTATTTTGGTGCCTTTGGGGTACCAAATGGCACCTCTTCTAAGCCTTGAAAACCTTGTTTTGAGTTGCAAACTCTATTTTGATGCCTTTGGGGTCCCAAATGGTGCCTCTTGTTGCCTTGGAAGTTTTTCATCTTTGTTGATTTGAGGTGGTTTAGCTTGTCATTTTACCCATTTTGTGGGGTGTGATTAAGGAAATCCCTCAGGGTGATGTTCGCAAGATGTCCTTGAAGCCTAGGAGTCATCGGCTTGTCATGTTTTGTATTGATTTTAGTTAGATTGTGGTACATTTGTAGTGTTTTATTAATGTTTTGTATGATGATTTGATCTCATGATGGGTGAGAATCAAATGATAGAACCAGTGTTGTATCAACCTCATGATAGGTGAGGAACAATGGGTTGATTGATAGAAGATCATCCTCATGATAGATGAGGAACGATGGTAGGATTGATAGCATATCACCTACATGATAGGCAAAGAATGATGGGTTGATTGATATCAGATTGTCCTCATGATAGGCGAGGAATCATGTGTTGATTGATAGTAGATTGTCCTCATGATAGGTGAGGAACGATAGTGTGAGTGAATTCAGATCATCCTCATGATAGGCAAGGAATGATGGGTTGATTGATAGCAAATCATCCTCATGATAGGTGAGGAATGATAGTTTGAATGATATCAAATCATCCTCATGATAGGCGAGGAATGATGGGTTGATTGATTGAGATGTTGATTGTTCTGATTGATTTGATTTGAGTGACTACACATTAGCTTAATTGACTAATAATCTTGATTGAACATGACATTGATTGATTGATTTTTGTTCATGATTAGGGAGATGGAGATGTACTCCAATCTTGGGAGTGATTTGGAGACTATCACATGGTGCCCATACTTGGATTATGAGCAGTGGCGAGAGGATCAGCTAGAGATGCCATATATGTTGTTATCCTGCTATCTGATTGGGTAGTTCTAAACATGTTGTACTTCAGCGATACCTGTATCTGTGAGTATGTCGATAGTTTGGACGGGTTCAGGGGATGCCCCTGGGAGTTTCCCATTATGCATGGTGATGACAAGATGTTTTAGAGTGGGGCCCCTGTGTATCATATGAGGCAGCTTATATAGAGTACTATACATTGACACTAGGTTTATGGGACTATGTTCTGTATATTACAGATGTCAGGATGACCGAGGATTATTCAGAGTTCTTCCACACACATCCCTTTCCTAGATTTACTCATCCAGAGGATCCAGTACCACCAGTTGATGGAGAGGGAAGAGATGATGAGGGTGGTGATGATGGTGGGGAGGGTGTTTGCAAAGGTGATTATGGTAGTGTAGAGGGTGGTTATAGAGGTGATGGTGGTGTAGAGGGTGGTGGGGAGAGTGATGATGGTGCAGTGGGTGGTGGGGAGAGTGATGATAGTGTAGATGAGAGTCATCCATTTTATTTTTGTAGTTTTGAGGCACTATAGGAGTGTTACCATAGCTCAGGTGATGCTTCTGAGGATTTGGATTGGGATACCCTATCATCAATAGTCATCACAGATAGTGGCTTTATAGGTAGATGTTCAGTCATTTCAGAGCAAGATAGTGCAGGCTTGAGCATAGATTGTGTCCCTTCAGGATGAGTTAGGGTAGTGTCGGGCATAGATTGATATTTTGACAACTGATAGAGTGACATATAGGTAGCAGATACAATAGTTGCAGGCATAGATGATCATACTTACTTCAGAGGGGGATTCCTTTAGACACCGGACATAGTAGGTTGAGGCCATTTCCGAGAGGATACAATAGATGACACCATTTTCAGGTACAACTGATTTCTTCGGAGAGATCTGACACAATTCTTAGGAGTTGCAATTTTATAGAGGTAAATATCATGAGTTGTTTCCTTCCCCCTGAGCGACGAGAGAGTTTTGTACAGTCTTGTTCTTGAAGATCTCCTTCTTGGACTATTACCATGGGTGTCACACAACCATTTCCTAGAAATAAGAGAGATCCAGGTCCAGGATCGTCAGGTAGAGGAGGTACTAGTTCCATGAGAGCAGCAGCATCTGGTGGTTGGAGCTCAACATAGCACTTTGTGATGTTCCTTGGACATTGTGTATACACTTTTTGTGAGATTGAGGATGTGTTTCCCATGATACAGTGCCCTTTTGGATTTTGATGTATCTCATCCTACTTTTGGATATCCTTGTACACATGGACATTATGAAATTTTTGATGATATACGATATGCTGTGGTGATTATGATCTAAATGTTGATATGCATTTGATTTCCCTATTATGATATGAATTTCCTAAATTTATTTAATTTCTATGTGATGATAACATGATTAGGCAATGTGATGAATGCATTTATGATTATGCAATGTGATGTGATTTATTACGATTATGCAATGTGATGTGATGATTATGATTATGCAATGTGATGTGATGATTATGATTATGCAATTTCATTGAATGTGCACGACTTCAAATGGTCAGGGCCTTAAACTTAAATGAGTGAGTCTGTCCAACTTCCAAAAGTAGTGGGAATACTACAGTAGATTGATCTTTTAGGCTTCATGACTTAGACATATTTCCCAAATTTCTTGGAAATCTAAAGAGACTCACTTATTTAAACATAGTGGATGACATGATTTTGATTTTGGAAATGATATACAATGTATGTCCTTTATTATTTTCTTTTGTATTTTCTGATGCAAATATTATGACAGAATGTATGAATTTAAATGAGATGAGAATGTTTTCTAAGATATGCAAATGATGATGCAACTGATCTGCAACTAAATGAGAATGATGTGTTTTTGGTTAATGTTTAGTGTACTCAATCCATTAATAATAGAGATGACACCATTGTGAAATTGTTTTAGCATTGAAAAACCCCATAAATACACATGCAATACTAAGATGAATGCAGTCCAACTTAACTATGCAAATCTCATATTCAAAAGTTGTCATTTATATTAACCAATTTTTTGTGCTCTTTATCATCATTGGGCCTTTAAAATGTTGAAAGTGAGTACACGTATCAATGGCATAGTTTAGACCAAGATGACTTGAGCACTACTTTCGTGATGTTTTAAAATTTCAAGTTAACACAAGCATCTAAGTATAATTAAACCGAGATGACCTGAGCATTACTTGCAGAAACAAGCAAGAGTTAATCTTTTTCCTATGCCAATTCAGAATGTCATCGGTGATACTTTTTAGTGCACGTCTCCTGACAACTTGCATAGTAATAATGATAAACTCACAGACAATAGACAAATAAAAATCATACTCCTTCGTTTGCTCCTCTAGTTTGATACATCATCGAGGACTCGAGAGATATGATATCAAAAATCAAAGTAGAACAATTTGAACTTCCATGTTTAATGTGATAAACCCTTGATTCAGAAAGATTGAATCATCCATTTGAAGTTTGTGTTTGTAAGGTTGATCCGATGACTGTTTTCCTGTTGGTTCAAGCTCATAGTTTAGTTTCCCCTAGTGAGTGCAGGATTTTTCCTCTAGTCTAGGGTGAGACACGACCATGACGACCAAGAACAAACCTAAAGACCTATCCTAGGGGCCTTGGGGGCTGATCAATAGATTAGCCTTGCCTATGTTATACACACAGAGGCCACATAGTTTGATTGACGACATGACCAAGATTTACAAGATGAAAATATGAATAGAATGAACACCTAAAAGATTGACCTATATGTCTCAGGGGATAATCAAAGATCACCCTTGCCTATGTTCAAAGCTCAGAGACAATGTAGTTCAAACGAAGACTATGTTTTTGACATTTTGACATGTTTTGAATGTTTTTGGGATTTTGCTATGTTTTGATTTTTTTTGGGATTTTGACATGTTTTGAATGTTTTGGGATTTTGGATTTTTTGACCTTGAGAATGTGCAAGAATTTGATCCGATGTAGGACATTCCTGTAGTGTGATACGATAAGACAAACTAATTTTTAGAATGGGCCGAGTTATACTAGGGGATACCATGATACAAACACTGGATCAAGCCATGATGTGAACATGGAAGCACAATGGATGAATGATGCAGATCAAGTCATGTAGCCGAAGATAGATGGATGAATGATATGATATGATCAATTGAAGGAAAAAGATGCCCCACAATAGAGATAATGCAACCATGGATAAATGATAGAACAAAATGAAAGATTCACTACAAAACATGTAACACAAGCAACATATCTTTTGTCAAAAGATGATAATTGTTAATTGATTAAGATGCCAAGAATGATTGATTCCATAAGGCATGGTGATGATAAGTACTTAGGATCATTGATTTCCTCTAAGTATGATAATATTGATGATTGTTGATGATTGATTGACAAAAGGTATGGGGATTGGATAATTTTTTACAGCTAGGCTCAAATATGATTTGCATGATAAGATTCAAGGTTGCAAAGGGACATGATGACATGGATTTTGATAAGCTAGGAGATATGGAATGGAAGAAAGCAAGGATAATGATAATGAATGGGATGATCAAGATCAACTAGATAAGATATAAACACAAGGACTAAGTACTTTACTCCCATTCCTCATCAAGACCAAGGACAATAAGAAAGGATGTATTTAGAAAGATAAGGTGAAGGATATGGTATGGAAGATATGGATAACATGTATATGATAAGATACATGATGTTCAAGAAGATCATTAACTTTTTCAAGATCAAAGGTGGAAAAGTAAGGAATGAGCATAAAAGGGATAATGACCATGAATGATAAGATGGATGAAACTTGTCCCTAAGTGTAGAGCGCAAGAGGAATATGGAAGATAGGATATGGATGATAGGGAGATGGAAGAAGGAATTAAGAATCAAGTTTCACAACCAAATATCTCTCGAATACATTCTCTAATAAACCATGGCAATGGGAAATTGGACTCCTAAATGTTGGCAAATTTAGGATATGATGGGATAATGGATAGGAGGTTGGAAGGTTTGTTGATGGATATATGGAAAGGATGGAAAGATCAACATTGGTACACACCTTGAAGGGTGATGAAGTGATGGAGGAAAAATGGATTTGGAAGGTGATAGGCTTTTATATGGAATATTGGAGGAAGCTTTTGGATTAGCAAATTTGAGTGTCAATTTAGATTTCATTGCTTCTATGAGAATTTTTGGAATCCACATGATTTTTAATTTTGATATTTGATTTGTGGGCCATTTTTTCCTTTGAGATTTTTCTCTTTGATTTATAGACCTTTGTGGTATTGGAAATTTTTCTTTTTGCTTTGATGGGCCTTTTTGGCTTTTTTGATTTTTCCTTTGATTTTGGATCAAATTTTCTTTTTTTTTTGCATGCTCTTCGAGGAGACACGTTGATCCTTTGATACATGTGAATTTTGATATGGAAGATTTTGACATTTGGCACCCAAATTTCTTTCGTGAGAAATAGGAGAGATTGATGGAGATGAATGGTATGGAGGTATCATGGATGAGTTGTTGGTGGTAGAATTTTGAAAGGGCATCAAGGATGTGTGCCTTTATTGTTCTTGAGGAATAGGATATGGACCTAGGACAAAGGGAAGGTTTGATGAACTAGGATGAAGACCTACGATAGATGGAAGGTTTGGTGGATTAGGATGAGGACCTAAGATAGATGGTAGGTTTGATGGACTAGGAAACTTAGGTGTATAACCAAGGCCATGGTAATATGGGTTTTCTTGAGAAAAAAGGGGTTCTAAGATACCTTGTTCATGAAGGCCTAATCCTTTGCCTTTGTAGTTCATACATTGAAACATTCATTTACCATTGGGATATGTGTTGTTTGTGAAACAAGATGTGAGTCCATTTTGATGAGGATTTTATATGGATGAAAGGATAGGTTCTGGAAGTAAACCAGAGTGGATGAAGGTGGAGGATCCCAATTTGTAGGTGTGGGGTTCATGGATAGCTTGCATAGGTGTGATAGGATCTTTCCATTGGGATGATGGGGTATTTTTATCTTGACTTGGAAGAGGATCATGAGGTGTGGGAGATGGAGTAACTTGCTCTTCATTAGGTACAAAATCATCTTGTAGTGGTGTGAAAGGCATATCTTGATCTTGAGAAGGATGAACATCCTCATGGAATGAAGTGATATTCTCAGATGGAAGCATATCTTGATCTTGATTAGGAAGGGAATCATGAGATTTTATAGAAAGCATATCTTGATCATCGATAGATAGGACATCACTAGATAGGATGGAAGAATTATCATGCTCTTGGGATGCAATGGAATCTTGAGTTGGCATGGATACATTAGATGTGGTGGAAGGAGGACTTGGAAGGATTCATTAGATTAGACATGGATTCATCATTGCAATGTAATTTATTCCATTATTTCATGTTTCATTCCTTTCTTTCATCAATTTGGTTTAATTACCTAAATGGGGTTTGACCAAGGCAAACACCCATACCCTAAAAATCAACAATTTCTCTTTCTTGTCTTGTTTGTATGTAGGTTTAGGACTCCTGGAGGCTTAAGAATCATTGAATATTAAATTTCAAAGTCATTCAAGTCATCTCTTCATCATTCAAGTCAAAATATCAACAAAAAGTCACTTTTAGGCCCAAATACGACAGTTTCAGAAGCGGACACCTATAGGAAGCCGAAGTGCAAACCAAAAGCTCCAGAGTCAACCTTTGAATATTCAAAAATTAAAAAGTGGACTAATTCACCATGGGTGGAAAATGAGCCCCACTACAGGGTCAGTTTTTGGTTTTCTGCATTTTTTGATACCCTTTTGTTCCAAATAGGATCCAGTTTAGTTTTACAGAATTGGAATGATTCACCTAGAATGGTGAATGAGTCCCTCCAGGCCTAAAAAACAACATCATTAGCATTCTAGGATCAATTTCCAATCCTCATCAAAGTTCTAGGTGCACACTTCCAATCTAATCCACTTCTGTTGCATTTTTCTATTCATTTGTAGGTGATTTTATAATTTACACAATGTGTTTTCAAATGATTTTTTCCCTTTAGTTTCTATTCATTGGAAAATTAGTCTCATTCATTTCTTGCATTCAAACATTGCATCTAAGTACATTATATTCATATTCCATCCATATTGCATTGACTTTGAATGTAACATAAGCATTTTTGGATCTAATCTCTCTCCTTTTAGGTGAAAAACCCTACAAGAGTTAGAGAGTCCATTGTGTCCAAAAATATATGTCACAGTCACCTCCTCTCATGTCGCTTCCCCTACAATATTCCTTGTATTTCTCAAGGAATTTTGTCTTTGTGTCTTTCCAAGTTTCCATAGTATCTTTGCCTAGGCTCATGACCCATCTTAATGCAACCTCTTTCGGAGTGGTAGGAAATAGCTTAAGCTGATGGGAATTAGTAGTATAATCATAAATCCTGTAGAGTATGTCAAACTAAAATAAAAAGGTATCAGGATATTCTATGACAAGTCCATAAAACTTGGGGAATGTTGAAGCAAGGATGTTCTTGATGTTTTCAACTTCATTTTGATGGGCAATTGGCAAAGGAAAAGCTGGTTGGTTAGGTATGTTCCTATTTGCATCACCCATTCCTGCTTGATGTAGTTCCAAAGCAATGGGGTTCTCTAGCTAATTTTGGTCTTCAAAGGAGACTTCAGAGCTAGTCAGATCAGGAAATGCATCAGCAAAGGGGTGTGGGTCTGAACTTCTTCTTCTCTTGGTAGGTTATGATATTCAACTAGTTGGAATGGATTAGGATTGTTAGGAAGCAATCTCCCATAAGCATCCCTTAACCTTCCTCTATGCATGTGGTATCACTCACTATCAGCCAACTCACACAAACAATTGGTAAAGAATAAGGAGGGTCATTACCTCCTAAATGAGGATATATACTAAGAACAACTTCCATAAACACTATAGCAGGAAAAACTACCAATGACCCCAAAGAAATTCCTAGTTTGACACCATCCTTGGCAACAATGCCAAAAATGTTGGCCTCCTACAATCATTTAATAAATAAGTGTCACGACCCCTTTTTATTGTTTGTAATTTTATAATGTTTAATTAAATTAAGTTATAAACAAACAAAAAGGAAATAATTATATTTTAATTAGAGAATTCATTTTTTTTCATTTAATTGATAATGCTTATTATTTAGAATAATTAACTTAATTGCAATTAAATGAAAATACTTTGTTATTTAGGAAAATTATTTTATGTGCAAGTGAAATTTCGTTAATATTATTTAGAATAAATATTTAATTTGTGTGTGAATAATATTTTTTACTTGCTTATTAAGGTAAATATTTCTTTTGTAAATTACAAATGACAATTGCTCACTATTTACTTGGATAGTTATGTAGTTACAATTAAAATAGATTTCTTTACTATTATTAATTAAAGATAAATATCGTACATAAAAATAAATTTTATTTTTGATTTTAAAGATTAGGTTATAAAATTGGAAGGGAAAAAATTTAAAAAGGAATATCATTATCGAAAACACAATTATTCTTTTATATAATCTTCTTTATTGCTCTGCAAAAATAACTGAAAATTGGTTGCTGAGAAGAGGGTTTCTGAAGCACGGTGAATCTAGCATGTTGGAGAAGGGAAAGAAAAACAAGAAAGAAAGGAAAAATAAAGAATGAGAATTCTACAAGAAGCGAATCTAGGTATTTTGAGCTTTTTAATTCCTTTCCCATTGTATTTTGATTCAAATGTGTGAACTTGTTACTGTGTTTTGGAAAAGTGAAGTTATTTTAGTAAATTCCCCAATTGATTGAGTTTATTCCATAAATTTTGAGCCAATAGTGTACAAATCTGATTCTTCATTTCCTCCTATGATATATACCTAGATATATATATATATATATATATGTATATATTGAACTATTTTTTTCTACAGATTGAATCTTTGTTGAAAAACAAAATTTATTATAAATTGAAGAAAGTTGTTTGTGGTACACTTTAAATTAACCTGTGTATACATATTTATACTTATATATTTAAACTTTATTGTTTAATATATATGCATATATATATATATATATATATATATATATATATATATATATAAATATATAGTAATATGGGTAAATACATGTGAAATTTCTAAAAGATATAATACAAGGTTGAATTCAAGCTTTAGAAATGTCTTTATTCTTTTTATAAAAATAATAAAATATATAAGTATATATATGTATAGACACCTATATATATACAAAAATCCACTGTAAGTATTTGATTTTAATGTGGCAAATGAATACTTGATTCTGAACATTTCACTACTTTTGCTGAAAATAAATTACTGAATATATAGTTTTGAAATAAATATATATGCATAAAATATGTATATATGTATATAATAATTTTACTCATCTAAAAATATGTATACATAAGTATACCTCTATGTATATAATATGTTGTAGGCTTATATAACACTTTGGCTGTGAATACATTATTTTCAAAATGGATATAAAAAGAATTACATGTAAATAAATATATATATATATATATATATATATATATATAGATAGATACACACACATATGTATTTAAATATATAGAACATCTTAATTATGGGGGAGTGGAATGTATGCCTGAAGCTATTTTAGAATGTGTAAACTTCAGCTATAAAATATAATTTTCTATTCTTCTTTTATATATATATATAGATGATTACAAATACTTTATGTATGGAAGTAAGAATGAAAAGAGTAGACGAAAAGAAATCTGATATAAAAGTGATTAAACTTGTTGTTTTACAATGATATCTCTTTGTATCCATATATTAGTCTGTATATATTATGAAGATTACTTATAGATGAATTTGTTTATGTATATATTGTTGCTGGAAAATTTATGATAAAATTATATATATATATATATATATGAAACATTCTGAAAATTAAATCATTGTAGAATTCAAATGAGCAAATATACCTTTGGCTGTAAGTGTCTACAATCATGCTGGTGCTGGAAAAATTGAAAGATAAATTGTTTGTATATAAATATAAATGTGTGTGTGTGTGTGTGTGTGTGTGTGTGTGTGTGTGTGTGTGTGTGTTTGTGTATGTAATTATATGAATCATGTATGTAATGACTACAACATTGTAAGGTAAATATTTTACACAGCTGACGTTATATATTCACATATTTAATTAAATATATGTATATATATTTCTATTTAAAAAGATTGTAAGTTACTTCAGCTGTAAATGTATATTTTTGTGTATCTATTTATATTTCTAGATATATGTATAGAAAAGAATATAAATATAATAAGTGTGAGAGTAAGATTTAAAACTCGAAAAGATCAGATGTAGAAATTTGAGTTGTAATAACAAATATATTTTTTTTAAGTAGATATGTTTCTATAATGGATTGTTTTACCTTTGAGTATCTGTCCAAATATATGCATATGTGCAAGTGAATATGGGTAGATCCTGACTGGTGATTGTTTCTTTTAAAATTATATAACACATTATTTTAATTAGAAATGGAATATCGGCTATCTTGAAAGCAAGAACACACTTTCTTACAATTGTTTTAAGCGAATTGGGTAAATTTTGTTCGTTCAAAATGTATACATTTCTGCCTAGAAGTATTTTAGTTTATTTTTACAAATGTCATGTAAATTTTTTATTTTTAGATTGAACCCTTTAACTTGGGAACAACTTATTGGATACTTTGAAAAAAATAAGAAGTTACACATTTACATTTAATTACCTATAAACTTTGAAATGTTAGAGGAATGATTAAACCGAGGCAAAATTGAGTTATCAAAATCAAAGTAGAATTTATTTCTTGTGAGCATTTCTTTTAGGAATATGAAATTTGAGACATTTTCTAACCTTAGATCTATATATATAGAATTAGAATGCAATTCACCTATGCCTATTATGTATTGTGAATCAATTGTGAATTTTATAAAAAGATAAATGAATGTTGAATCATACCCTACTTTATGGAAGTTAGTTTCAATGATGACACTTTTCTCATGAATTATGGGTCATTATACATATAGAGAGAAATTAGGAATTTTCCTCACATAGTTGATTTTGAGATTTATTTACATAAGAATGTATACTCATATATATACATTAGCTTATACATGTATTCTCATACATATATGAGCTATATCTTCTAAATTCCTTTATAGTATTACTCTCATTGATAAAACCTAAATATGAATCATTGAGTTTAGAAGTAAACATTTTGCTTATAATTGCATAGGCATGCATGCATCCTAGCAAGATTAGAATTACTTTCATGAAGCTTTGCGTGATTGCAGCGTATTTGTGTGATATTTGAGAGATCATTGGAAGTAGATTGGTCTTATTTACAAATACTTGGGAGCAATTCATGATAGTGTTGGCACTACCTAAATTTCATATGTAAGGATAATGCATTGGTGAAACTTGAAAATGTTGTGTGAAGACTTATGTGTCTAGTAAAATAACTCCCATATGCTCCTTGATATGTGTGACACTCATGATATCTAGAGATATGTAATGAATGGTCTTGTCAATGAGATAGTATGACCATTGCCTACGAGACATCTATAACCATTGAAACTTTGTAGCCAGTAAGGCTCGACCAGTGAGGCATTTCATTAAGCTAGTGATGCACTTTTACGAGTGGTTTTTCATCCCTATGAGGGTTTTCCACTCATGAAATTCTTATGTTATGGTTATTTTGTGGATGAATTGAAGATACTATTGTTCCCTCAATTGGCTTTACAATATTTGAATTTTTGTGTTTTGCGTATCTTTGTATAAGCCTATATGGCTTGATTTGGTAAAGGAACAACCTTATGTTGATATACATAGTAACTCATTAATGTATGAACTTATAGTAACTCATTAATGTATGAAATTACTTTGAATTATTAATGAAGTAATAAATATATGTACTGAGTATATTTAATGAAATTTCCTTTGAGCATGCATGGATATAAATGTTTTGCATGTTATCTCCTATCTCTTAATTGTGATCTGCATTGATCAAGGTAATTATTTATTTTGGAATGTGTGTTTTTCAAGTGTTACAATAAGCCCTTACAACCATGATTCAGAGATTGGACATCTAACCTGAATAGCTATTTAAATCATCATGAAGGTGCATTTAACTTGTCAACCCAGAGACATGAACTTGAAATGGGTCAGCACAGTATGTGCACTAGGAACCCAAGAGGCCATTTTTATTCTACATCTAAAGAACTCACAATAATAAAAGTAAATTGCTTAGTAGGGAATACCATAAACTCCAATCATTAATCAACAACTACACCAAACTAAAATGCATAGCACGAATTAAATTCTAAACCAAAAAAAAGGCACTACTTTATCTTCTTTGGCTACAGGAATAGTCACAGAATGGAATTCTAGTTGCTGCAAGAAAAGTCAGTGCTAGACTTCTAACTAACTACTAAACAAGTAATACTAAAATAATTCTAAACTAAGAGGATGGATTACTCACCAAGTGGGACCCCTTGGATAAGTATCCTATAAAACTAATGGGAACCCAGATGCTCAAACTCAAAAATTTATTTTATACACTGTAAATCATTAGTACAAAAGAGTAATGTATCTGTATTACTGAAAACTTGAGAATGCAAGTACAATATCCAATCATGTAACAAATAAAGAAGGAGCATCAGATCATTATTTATACTATCAACTGGACAAGGCAGTCAACTCCATGACTAGGAGGATGCCATTTAGGGAAAAAAAAGAAAGTGGAGTGGCGACAGTTACACATGCATGAAATCTAGTTAGACATGCATGTCCAAATGCAAGTTTAGCATAGTAGTAATGCATGTGTCTACTCAATCATTAAATTCCACTACAAGGCAGTTACATTTAGTTGCATGAGGAATGTAACGCACATCGTGCAAACCCTAGAGAACACACACACATGCAAATAATTTTTTTTTTATAATAAAAGTAAATTAAACATGCAAATACATTATAGAATACTCACATAACACATTACATAACATTAACACACTTAGTTCTCTGGGGCACGTGAGGTTACATCGCAACAACTCAATGGAAAACAAGATAAAGATTACACCAAGACCATTTATTTTATAATGTCCATGAATGAGAATACATCCAATAACCATGATGCGAGAATAATAAATATCACATAATACATCCATAATACATCTCTTAATAAAGATACAAATGATCCTAACTATTACATCATCGTTTTAATATTACATTACAATTTCTTGATAAATGAATTACATTGAATTTCCAGACATGGGGATGATACAAGTACAATGAATTCTGAAATGCAAAGTGAATACTAGAACAACTCCAACTGCGAAAATACTGAGAAGACAAGATGATGACGGGGAACCCAACGGGTGCGGAGCACATTCCACCCAACCATGTGAATTACAAGTAACTCACCCCCCGTGCTCAGAGGTGATGACGAAGAGAACCCGACCATGAATGCCAAACTGACTCAACCACAACATAGTACAAAAACAAGTACAACTCAAGGCATACAATGAAACAACCATCAACGTTCACAAAATCACATAACAAGTTAAAACTATGAAACGCATCACAATTAGACAAAGTATCACCAATTATACAAGTAACTGAATAGAAATCATAAACCAAATTCACAAGAATCAGAAAACAACATAAAGATACAATATCCAGAGGCAATTGCAAATAAACGCAAGGTTGTCAAGCGGAGAGTGTCATCGCATAGCTCTCATGGGATTCTCCTGGCCCTTCCTCCAACTAAGGCGCCGACACCCATCTATGGATCCCCTGGCCCTTCCTCCTAACTAAGGCGTCAACACCATAGGGTAGCTAATGCGGAGCTGATAATCTCTCATGAAGACGAGACTACGACTTTGCCGACCATGGCCTTCTCAATCTATCACTAGTCTATGGTAGCCCTAATGCATAGACGAGGAATCCAGTTTTAATTATCTTGTGTGTTTTACTACCCAACCCCCTAAATTCTATTGTTTAGGTTATCACTTGTTTAACTACTCTTTCATGGGTTATCCTGAGCCCTTCCTCATTCCAAGGTGCTAGCGTCCATGAAGAGCCACTCTCCCTATGACCCCTAACATATCTCAAAGCAGGCAAGGGTTGAACTAGCAAATATAAAGCATAACACCAAAACCCAGATACACGAGGAATTAACCCTCTCACAATTACTCATAATCAAAAGTCTTACAAACCCGTTCAACCCTTCCTAACATAACACCAATAATGCTCAAAAGCATAATCAAGAGGTGAATAACACTCTAAATAAAAATCCTCTGGAACAAGGTTTCACAGACCAAAACGGTTCCCACATCGACAACACTAAACAAAGAAAACCATAACATAAAAAGAAAACTCAGATTACATTTGCTAGGTTGCACCATTAAGTTTGATTCCAATCCCAATTATGTAATTAAATATGATTGTCTCAATAAGGTTCACAATCACGATTAAAGGCTAATTCTTGTCTAAACAAATTTGTTTAACCAAAACAATAATTAAATAGTGCCATTTTAAAATATATAAAAATTACTTAATTATAAACAAAATTGAACATTTGAATACAATACAAAACTACATTCTTAAAATGTAATATAAATTACATTAAAATTAAATAACTATAATTTCATTTGAATAAATAATATTAAATAATTATAATTTTATTTTATTTTTTTAAATAAAATACATTATAATTATATATATATTTTTAAAAATTATAAATACATATGAAAATAAATAAATATAAATAAATATATATATATAAATACATATATATATATTTGTATATTTAAAATAAATAAAAAAACAAAAAAAAAAACATATGAAATAAATCAAAGGGCCATATCCCTTACTGCACGCAGCAGTCTTATTGACTGCTACGCGCAGTAGTCATAAAGACTGCTACGCACATCAGTCTTTCAGATTGCTATGAGCAGTGCTTACTGCAGGGGGTGAGGGCCGAGGGTATGGCTTTGGCCATCCCTTCGCCCTCCCTTGCACTTTTAATTTATTTATTTTTTCTATAAATATCTTTTATGCAAAATTTTGATATAAACGAAAACAAAAATACATAATATAATTCGATTTCTATATAAATTTATAAACCCAAAACAAAAACATAGAATATCTCAATTTCTGAGAAATTTAAAATTCGTTTGTCAGATGTACGACCGACGCACAGTACCAGTACAATATTGAAATATTAAAATATACATATATATATATAATATATATATATATATATATATATATATATATATATATATATATATATATATATATATATATATATATATATATATATATATATATATATATATATATTAGTTGCATATATATTACAACTAGAGAGTAAAATACAGAAAACTGAATAGATCCATCATATTAAGTATATTAACCAAAACTACAATTTTATTATTCCCAACCAGGAAACTATCTTTCCTAAAATCTTATTATTGATAAGTTGAACATTTCAGAAGATAAGGTTTTTGTTTTGACAAATTGGAGCAATTCAATAACTATATATTTTTTAAAAGTTCTGGTCTAATATCTTTCACTAATTTTCAATTCAAATATTGATGCTCGTCCTGTCCTGCCAAAACAGGTGGAATCGAGATTTGTACCTGCAATACCTGCATACCAATGACGTCATGTACATGTGCATACATATATATATATATATATAGATATAATCAAAACATTATTTCAAAGCACTGCATTGTGAGAAGGAATCACAACATAACAGGGCACTCACGAATTTGTGATGCCATATTGTCGTTCATCACACCTATTCTAACAATTATAATATAACCAATAAATCAACATTTCTAACTAACAATCATCTTATAACATATCTAATTAAATCACTGCATCATATCATCATTCTAAAAATCAACTAACATCACTGACCACACTGTCATATGAAATAATCATGTCCACTAAAGGAATAACAACATCATCAAACATCTAACCAACCAAATCAAACAATAATAGTATCATCATAGTATCAACCAAAGCATAGAAAATAATAAGTCTAAACAGTATGAGGGGTATTACATCCTCCCCCCTAGGACATGGCTTACTCCTGGAAGCCATTAAATAAAAGAACAAAAAAAATTAAGATTCTCAAATAAGGGAGGCATCCCCCCATGATGCCAAGGTCACAACATTTAGGACACCATCAAACCCTTTCGAGCTCACTCACGAGCTCCTAAGCCAAAACCTTGTCCTCTACTGGAAGCCTCTACACCTGCATCTTGGTACCCATCCTGGCGATCGTTAACTATGGAAAACACTCAATGAGACCTACCCGCATCTCCCACTATCGGTTCAAAAGTGGCAGGTCTCTGATTAAATCCAGAAGTGCTATTTTGTGGACACAATCTAGCGATATGTCCTTGCTACCCACATGAGTGGCAACTAGTACCTCGGCCAAATCCTCTACCCTCGGATGGAGCATTGGATTGCTGAAAGCTTCCTTGACTCGGCGCTGACTGAAAACTAGGTGCAGGCTGTGCAAAATGTTCCTGCCGAACTTGGTGCTTGATCCTATTCTGATCTTTTTGAAACTGTGAATTGCCACCCTGCTGAGATTGAAAGTTTTCATGCTTCAGCTGCGATTGCTGCTGCTGCTATTGATGCTACTACTGTTGATGTTGCAGACCCCCTTTAGAGGGTGGATTCATGTTCCTAGAAGATCCTGCTCCCTGTGACTGACCTCCATGAGTGCTAAATCTAGGTGTAGGCGCACTACCAATCTGTACTCCGATGTGACCACCCAAAGCCATGGCCAAATCTTCTTCCACCAAACGGGCTTTCTCAACTGCCATTTCCATCATCTTTGGCTCGAAGACTCACATGCCCCCACTGATGTGGGCATTAAGGCCCCAAACAAAATGTTGCACCAACATGCCCTCATCGAGGCTAATCCCTGCATACTGCTTCAACTCATAGAAGTGCCTCTCATACTGCTCCACTGACATAGACAACTGCTTGAGATCATGTAACTCGTCAGCCCTACGTTGCCTCCAGTGATCTAAGAGGAAGCGAGCCCTGAACCTGTCTAGGAACAACTCCCAAGTAACCATACTGAGATCAAGATGTAACTTATGTTCCTCAAGATGCCACCAAGTAGATGTGAAGCCTCGCAGGTGCATAACCGCACACCAAGCCTTGGTATTGCTACCGTAGGGGTGCATAGCGAAGCAAGGATCTAAGTCTATTAACCAGGTCTCAGCCTCTAGACCTCCTCCAGAACCATCAAAAGTGGGAGGGTGTGCCCTCATCAGATCTCTCATATGGCCTGCTATGACTGCATCCTGAACCACATCTATATTCCTGCGCCTCGGAGACCTCTCTCTCTCTCTCAACCTGGTGCACCTCTTCTGGCCTAGGTACCAATCAGTCAAGAATCTCTCCAAGTATATGCTATAACTGTCTGTCTAGACCAGGCTGTGCCAGATTCTAGCCACGTGATGGAATGCTATGAAGACTTTTTTGTTCCTCATGCTCAGAACCATGGGAACTAGGAACTGAGGGGCTTCACCGATTTTCTCTACGACTGGCACCACGACCTCTTGCATGGCCACGTCCTCTACCTCGAGGCATAGTTCTGTGCAACAAGATAAAGTACAAAATGAGCTCAGGATTTGCACATAAGGTAACCTAATGGACTACACTACCCAAAGACCCTAGCGTTTGCAACCTTGGCTCTGATACCAAGTTGTAATCCCCGTCATGCAAACCCCAGAGAACACACACACATGCAAATATATATATATTTTATAATAAAAGTAAATTAAACATGCAAATACATTATACCATACTCACATAAGACATTACATAACATTAACACACTTAGTTCTCTGGGGCACGTGAGGTTACATCACAAAAACTCAACGAAAAACAAGATAAAGATTACAACAAAACCATTTATTTTATAATGTCCATGAATGAAAATACATCCAATAACCATGATGCGAGAATAATAAATATCAAATAATACATCCATAATACATCTCTTAATAAAGATACAAATGATCCTAACTATTACATCATCGTTTTAATATTACATTACAATTTCTTGATAAATGAATTACATTGAATTTCCCAACATCGGGATGATACAAGTACAATGAAATCTAAAATACAAAGTGAATACTAGAACTCCAATTGCGGAAATACTGAGAAGACAGGATGCTAATGGGGAACCCAATGGGTGCGGAGCACGTTCCACCCAACTATGTGAATTACAAGTAACTCACCCCCCATGCTCAGAGGTGATGAGGAAGAGAACCTGACCATGAATGCCAAACCGACTCAACCACAACATAGTACAAAAACAAGTACAACTCAAGGCATACAATGAAACAACCATCAACGTTCACAAAATCACATAACAAGTTAAAACTATGAAACACATCACAATTAGACAAAGTATCACCAATTATACAAGTAACTGAATAGCAATCATAAACCAAATTCACAAGAATCAAAAAACAACATAAAGATACAATATCCAGAGGCAACTGCAAACAAACACAAGGGTGTCAAGCGGAGAGTGTCATCGCATAGCTCTCATGGGATTCTCCCGGCCCTTCCTCCAACTGAGGCGCCAACACCCATCTATGGATCTCCTGGCCCTTCCTCCTAACTGAGGTGCTAACACCATAGGGTAGCTAATGTGGAGCCGATAATCTCTCATGAAGACAAGACTACGACTTTTCCGACCACGGCCTTCTCAATCTATCACTAGTCTATGGTAGCCCTAATGCATAGACGAGGAATCCAGTTTTAATTATCTTGTGTGTTTTACTACCCAACCCCCTAAATTCTATTGTTTAGGTTATCACTTGTTTAACTACTCTTTCGTGGGTTATCCTAAGCCCTTCCTCATTTCGAGGCGCCGACGCCCACGAAGAGCCACTCTCCCTATGACCTCTAACATATCTCAAAGCAGGAAAGGGTTGAACTAGCAAATATAAAGCATAACACCAAAACCCAGATACACGAGGCATTAACCCTCTCGCAATTACTCATAATCAAAAGTCTTACAAACCCGTTCAACCCTTCCTAACATAACACCAATAACGCTCAAAAGCATAATCAAGAGGCGAATAACACTCTAAATAACAAGCCTCTAGAACAAGGTTTCACATACCAAAACGGTTCCCACATCGACAATACTAAACAAAGAAAACCATAACATAAAAAGAAAACTCAGATTACATTTGCTAGGTTGTACCATTAAGTTTGATTCCAATTCCGATTATGTAATTAAATACAATTGTCTCAATAAGGTCCACAATCACAATTAAAGGCTAATTCTTGTCTAAACAAATTTGTTTAACCAAAACAATAATTAAATAGTGCCCTTTTAAAATATATAAAAATTACTTAATTATAAACAAAATTGAACATTTGAATACAATACAAAACTACATTCTTAAAATGTAATAAATTACATTAAAATTAAATAACTATAATTTCATTTGAATAAATAATATTAAATAATTATAATTTTATTTCATTTTTTTAAATAAAATACATTATAATTACATTTAAAAAATAAATTATAAATACATATCAAAATAAATACATATAAATATATATATATATAAATATATATATATAAATATATATATATAAATATAAATATATATATATATATATTTAAAATAAATAAAAAAAACAAAACAAAAAAAAACATATGAAATAAACCAAAGGGCCGTAGCCCTTACTGCACGCAATAGTCTTATTGACTGCTGTGAGCAGTACTTACTACAGGGGGCAAGGGTCGAGGGTATGTCTTCGGCCGTCCCTTCGCCCTCCCCTACACTTTAATTTTTTTTTTTTTCTATAAATATCTTTTATGCAAAATTTCGATATAAACCAAAACAAAAATACATAATATAATTCGATTTTTGTATAAATTTATAAACCCAAAATAAAAACATAGAATATCTCGATTTCTGAGAAATTTAAAATTCGTTTGTCAGATGTGCGGCCGACGCACAGTACTAGCACAATATTGAAATATTAAAATATACATATATATAATATATATATATATATATATATATATATATATATATATATATATATATATATATATATATATATATATATATATATATATAACAATATATATATATAAATATATATATATATATATAGATATATATATATATATAAATATATATATTAGTTGCATATATATTACAACCAGAGAGTAAAATACAGAAAACTGAATAGATCCATCATATTAAGTATATTAACCAAAACTACAATTTTATTATTCCCAACCAGGAAACTATCTTTCCTAAAATCTTATTATTGATAAGTTGAACATTTCAGAAGATAAGGTTTTTGTTTTGACAAATTGGAGCAATTCAATAACTATATATTTTTTAAAAGTTCTGGTCTAATATCTTTCACTAATTTTCAATTCAAACAATGGTTTCCCTTATTCACAGAAATCATTTTTAATAAAATTTATTTTTCTTTGAAGCAGAAAGATGAAAGAGAAGGTACGAGAAGGAAAATACGAGTGGAACCTGGTGTCCTACGCTTATTCAAAAATTTGACGATGCCCGTTTGATTCTGATGTCTTCGAAGAGCTCCCTATTTGTGCTTCCAAATCTCCTCTACAACATTTCACCTTCGAACCTGAATCTGATTCTTTGTTCAGAAAACTCTCCAGGACAACACCAGTAACAGATTGAAAACCCCTTTTTATAATTCTCCTCAAAATACCACAAAAGATTGAAATATCCTCTCTAAAATTCCAAAATACAAAGCTAATATCTTGTTAAACTTCTGTAACAATAATCCTCTGTGTGTGAAAACTTACAAAAATTCTTAATTAAATAAAAGATATTGACAATTTCTTCTAAAAACTCTAAAAATAAAAAATAAAAGAAAAATAATTCTTTAAAAGCCAGCTTTTTAATTAGATCTATATTCTTATTCGTTCTCACAACATTTTCATTCTTTTATTTGTTTTATTGTTTTAATTTCTATTTTTACCACTTTTCTTGCACACCACATTATCTATCAAATTTAAATAATTTATTCTAATAATTATCCTCCACTAGATAATTGATTAAAATAATTAAAACACATTTAATATTTAATTATCATTTAATTGAAACACATGACTTTCAAAAATAATTAAATCATTTAAATATTTAAATACAATTTAATCTAACATTAAAATAAACAATTATTTCCATCATTTAAATTGAATACACTACAACATATAAAGTACCAACATTACTCAAAATACGACAAAACATAAAACACAAACCACAAATGACGAAAATTACAAAAATGAACAATACCAATCAAACAAGACGGTCTGGCCTCATGGGATGGGATGACTTCATCGTCACCTCTGTTTCAACATTAACCATTGGGCTATTGATGCTCGCCCTATCCTGCCAAAACAGGTGGAATCGAGACTTGTACCTGCAATACTTGCATACCAATGACGTCGTGTACATGTGCATACATATATATATATAATCAAAACATTAATTCAAAGCACTGCATTGTGAGAAGGAATCGCAACATAACAGGGCACTCGCGAACGAGTGATGCCATATTGTCCTTCATCACACCTATTCTAACAATTATAATATAACCAATAAATCAACATTTCTAACTAACAATCATCTCATAACATATCTAATTAAATCACTACATCATATCATAATTCTAAAAATCAACTAACATCACCAACCACAATGTCATATGAAATAATCATGTCCACTAAAGGAATAACAACATCATCAAACATCTAACCAACCAAATCAAACAATAATAGTATCATCATAGTATCAACCAAAGCATAGAAAATAATAAGTCTAAACAGTATGAGGGGTATTACAAGGAATCTTCTATCATTGACCTCCTTTGACCTTGAGCGATTCATTTGCTGCACTTTATGGTGTATGCCCAACTGGCGGTGTCTACCTTAACTTAGCATTCTCAAATTAAATCTACATGGTAATGTTAGTACACACAATAACTGCATATATATAACCACCTTAAGGAAAATTCATTAACCACATGCATAATCAATAACAACAGTTAGGACTACCTTTTTTAGCAATTGAGAAAATAGTTTTTTTATTTTTTCAATGCTAGCTACAATGCTTGTTTAGATTCTTGATTCATGTTACTATGCTTCTCTTTGATGGGTTGTTTCTTGTGATGTTCTTCCTATTTATTCCTTTATGGTTAACTTTATTGTTGCTATTTTCTTTAAGTGGTTTTGTGTTGGTCCAATTTTTTAACATAAAGACAAACATTAATTTTGATTCTCAGAGCGTGTACAATCTTCATGGGAACAAGTGATGGGTTGTAGACTATTCTCCTTGTCTTGTTTCTTGTCTATTTTCAATGCATCAAATGCTCCTAATTTTTTAAAATTAATACACCATAAATCTTTTTAAGACCAAGAAACCTACTTTATAATCAAATGTTGTTTTCTGATTTTTTTTTGATAGCTATAATAAAATAATATCCTAGAGCTACAAGGCTACTCCACATTTGCATGTGTGTGTATATAAAATTGTGGATGCATATTAACAACAAAGAAACAATCCAACCATGCTAAAAAATGTCAACATTTAATTGTGTGGCACTAAGCTTTAACTGCCACAAGATTGGTAAATGAAACATAGTTTGTCATTTGAACTACAAAGACTTAAAAAGTTTAGTGGACCCTTCAAAATAGATAAACAAGTGTCTGACAAATAGAAAGCTTTCCAAGCCTTTATGTTGTCCATAAGATCTTCAAAATCTTATTAAAAGTTTGCAAAGCCGTTTAGCAATGGTCAAAAGTCCTTTATTATTTTCCATATGCATTGAATTTTATGTGGTGTGTTTGTTGGTTGTGGAGGGTAGGTACTTTCTGGGGTTGGGGTGAAGATAATATCCTTCATTTTCCTTAGTGCAGCACAAATGTGTTTTTTGTCATTCCATTTATTTCAACCGTAGACTTCATTGACCGTAAAAGTGGGGGAAATGCGAAGTGTTCAAAACAGTCAGAAAGATGTGCAGCTCATGTTCATTGACGTAGTCATCGATATTTAAATTACATCAATCTTGATTTCATCCATTTGCACATGAAAGCAGAAGAAAGTTCTCAAAAGTGGGAGGAAAGTGTTGGGCATCTTCCTTCGCATTTGGAAAGATAGCCTGCATGTACTATTGTTATGATTACCTTCCCTGTGGAATTTGAAAATTGAAGTGACCCACTCGGAATAAATGGTGAAATGATCTACATCACTGATGTGAGAAATCCGTGCAAAACAGGGACGCGTTATAGGCATATTTTAACTAGAGAAAAATCAAAGCTCTATTCAATGATACGAAAGATCTTGGCCCGGTTAAGAAAATGTCCTACCACGGCAGACGTGTTTCAATTGGATTTTGGCAGAGGAAAATTCAAAAGGAATACAGTAAGAATCTTCAGGGCCTCACTAACAACGTACCGATTGTGACGTTAACGATCTGGCGGATTCCACTTGGTGGAAAGCGGTAAGTAGTGAAGATTTTTATTTTGGTGTGGTTGAATTGAGATTTGATTTTAATTGTTGAAAATGAGTGCTACCAAATTCCAATTGAAATACCATTGTCATTGATCGGTAGCGAGGGAAAGGTAGGTAGCGAAGACTCTTCCTGTCGAGCGTTTTGATTATCCTCTATTTTCCACGGATTTTATCTTTGACAGACCACTTCCATCGCTTGTTTAACTTTTTGTGTGAGCTCAGAAAGAAGACAAGTCGTCGAAGAAAAACAAGTGAGTTGATCTGTATGCAGCAAGTCTTATTTGATTTTAGTGATAATGTTTCTTGTCATCGTGTGGAACGAAGTGTTTGAAAACATGACAAAATTCATAACATTTTTTACAAAATAGGGCAGAGATCTGCGTTTTGGCACTCTTCAGTTTATTCTTATCTTTTTATGATAATAATTAATAATTGTTTAATTATGATCATTTGGATGGATGGATGATGCCACTGCTTTCGATTCAGATTTTAATGAGTGGTTTTGGGTGGGAGCACTAAAAAGAAATAATTAAGTTTGTTTGTTTGTTTTTCTTTTTTAATATATTATTAGTCTATATTTTAAGTATAGATCTTAAAGTAGAGAAAACAATTTATATTTTTAATGTTGTATTTTATTTTAAAAAGTAGGTGAATTTTAATTTTCTCATTGGTTTGTTCAAATTGAGGTGAGTGTAGAAATTATATTTTATTCACAAAAAATATAGAAAATATGGGGTCTAATGAAATTGCAAGTTGTATGCTAGTATATATTATTTGTCCACTTTGAGTAGTTATTGTTGGCAAGCAGCAAGTTTATATTTACTCCTAATCTATACCAAAATGGGAGCTTTTAAGTATGGTATGGACATCCATCAAACAACAAAGGATAGAAGAATATCATCAAATATTTTGGTTGCCATTGTGCTTGTCAACATGAATGCAAAATGTAGAAGCACACATAAGGCATGAAAGAGTATTTTTTAGGATGCATTCTTAATTAGATTAATACTCATTTGAGCCAACATAAATTTGTTTTCTTTAATGACAATTCGGAAGAAAAAGTTTTAAAGTTGAATGAAATAGCTTCATAGAATTGTAGTTTTTTAAAAAGTTTGAATGATCAAAACCATTCGATGTGGTTCAGCTTTAGAATTAATGACTTGTGGAAGCTAGACATTGGTGACACGAATTTGTAGATATAATAGAGGATTGTAGACATCGTAAAATCATGTAGGACATTATTATTACTAGTTTTGTCACAAGAATTTTCTCAAAGGACACTAGTAAATAGATTTTTGTATTATTGATTATTCAATATTGATAGAAACCATTGGTAAATTTATTTAAATAGTCTTAAAAAATATTATTTTGTTGAAAAAATTTATTAATCTAGTCATGGTATGCTCCAACCTTTTGTTAATTTATAGCTTATAAGCTATAATGGAGATTGTTGTTGATGCCATGTTAGCACCACAAAATTTCAATTTTATAGGTGAAATTCTCATTAATAGAATAAATGTTATTACTTTAGATGATTTAAAAAAACAGTAATAGTTTTTTTGAATATAACCATAGTGGTAGGTGGCTTTTAGACATTTTTAATAATGTTCTTTTTGATGGTGTTTTTATGCACTTCTCAACACAGGCAGTGCGTAGGTGCACTACCTCTCTTGAAAGACAATTTTCCACAATCAAATTGTTGAACACTATCCCAAGGTCTCTCGGATGTCAAGTCATGACAGTGCTTAGACACCTCAGTAGTTTGATGTGATTTGTTGGAATCACAAGGTGGTCTTACACAAGAAATACGAAGCAAGGATACAAAGTATGGAAGTTGGATCTTGAAATGGAGTTCTTAGGATGAAAGTTGATATGCATTGGTTGTAGGTTCAAACAACAGTCTTGGACTCCATTTTGTTGTTGGATTTGACTTTACAATGTGCAATGAACCTTAACATAGGTCAATTATTAAAAAAAAGGAAAGAAAGCAAGGGAGAGGAAATTTTTTTAAATATGCAACTAGCTATGAATAGTGACAATGGAGTTCCTGCAATAGACAATTTGTCAAAACAATATCCCACTTAACTAGGGATTCCACAGTATTATGGAAATTGTGTTTTCTAAGGTCTGCAGATATTTTATCCTTCATCCACCACATACATGCATGAATCAAAGATAAATGTTTGGAGCAGCTTGGAAATCAAGTCCAAGCTAACTTTGCATAGCTATCTACCATCATCAAATAGCAAAAAGTATGGACAAAGAGATCACCAACATGGCAGGAATTTCCATAATCACCCAACAAAATTTCTAAGATCTACCCAAAGAGAGAAAATAGCTAACTAGAACAACAATAAAATCTAAGTCAAACATCTAACATTGGAGACTGAATCAAGTAACATGAGAGAAACCAAGAAAATATACCAAGTCAATGTATTTTCCTTATAAATTTCTACAGCATGTCTTTATAACAACTCAACTCTCTCTTTGCAAATGAGAGGAGAGTTCTATTTATAGTTTTCCAAAAGTCAAATGAATGGCCAAGATTAATTCTTATTGTGTGGCTTTTAGACATTTTTAATAATGTTCTTTTAGATTTTTTTTTTTATTTTAAACATATTCTAGCCTATGGCCTAATGTGTGTTGAACATAAATTTGTTGCACCTATGGGTGATCCCACAATACTGGTTTACAATTTTTGGCCAAACTGGACACTGAAATATTTTTTTCTTACTAAATCTTCACTTTTGGGCACCTATAGAGGCTAAATTGTGAGGAATTTGAAGATGATGCAAACTAGTGATTTGTGGCATTTTGTTTGTAGATTCTAAATATATTTTTTTCAAAACCTTTGGAATCAGATTGCATTTCTTTTTCTATCTCCTTCGAAAACTATTTTTTTTAGTAAACAACATTTTTAAGGAGTGGCTCTCACCGTATAACGCATAACTTCTTTTCCATGAAGGATAAAATTCTTTTTTTTTTCGAATTTAGAGTTGTAACTATGATATCTAGTGCTTCCAATTAGTTTCATAATGTTTTATTGAATATTTTTTCCTTAATCAAGTTTCGAAGTCAAACCAATTACAATTCAGACGTAGACAGACCCTATAACACGTAACTTTTTTTGTATGTATTGAAATTCAATTTTTTTTGTTGGATCAAGGACTTCAATATTTGGTGCACTTATATTTTTTAATTTTTTTTTCATAATATGCTATTTTTCCACATGTGCAAAATAGAGAGCTTGATTTTCAGTGAAAAACCTATGTTTAATAAAACTTAAAAAACAAATACATAATAAAACCAAAACATATTAAAATTATATTCGTTGGATAGCTTGTTCCATGGAATACCATCATCCAGTTGGGTATGTGAAGTCTCCTCCATTTTCATCCTCAACCTGAGCTTCAAAGCATAAAATTTTGGAATTTTTTGATGCCTAAGGAGGAGAAGGGGGTGAAAGGGTGGTTCGAGTGAACTAGGAGGGTTTGCTCGAACCCCCAGGGGTTTTCTCAAATCAAGGTTCGCTCGAACTAGGGTTCAAGCAAACCCCATTTCCACAAGCCTTCACTTTTGGATTTTTACTGGGAATGGTGAGACCCATCATTAAATGGGTTTGCTCAAAGGGGGTTTCGATAGGTTTGCGCGAACCAAAAGTTTGTTTGAACCTCCAAAAACCAATTTTTTTTGCAACTTTTCCCCTATAATAGTTTTAGAGTGAATAACTTATCTATTCACTTACTTAAGTGTACTTAGGTTGATGAGGTTAGACAACATATTGTCTAACTGAATGTGCAACATTTAGGCCTCTAGAGATTACCAGGTTGTTTGGTAAACCTCATGTACATACCTTTTGAGGTTGGAATACTTTCCATCTCACCTCAAAGATCACTCAACACTTGGCATCAAGGTTGATGACTTGGTCAATTAGGTTGTTGGTTTGCACATTCCTAGTGATCCATAGGTTTCAACACCTATAGGACACTTTTCTACTTATTTGTGCCACATCATGGGACACTTTTCAATCCACATGATAGGTGGATTGCTTCTTCCTTTCATATAGATGGAAGGATTCCTCATTTGTACATTTGGATCATCTCAATACATATTTGGATTGTTCAATTTTCTTGTTTTTTTTAATCTCCATGATATAATTCTTATATGGTACCAAAGCTTTAGGGAGAGGTAGTTTCAATCCATAAGGTGAACCAATTCAATTGTATTAGGCTACTTTCATTGGTTTTTGTTAATAAATTATAATAAACTCATTACCTAGGCCCCAAATTCGAGCACCAAGAACTTGGGATTTTGTGCATCATTTTTCTTTGAGTCAAGATTCAGTTTATTGTCATGTTGAGAATTCAGCTTGTACATTTTATCTAGCATTATTAGAAATAACTCTACACAAAAAAGGTGTTTCATTTTAGGAAGATCATAGACTGAGCATAAAAAATTAGTTGGCATATGTTTTACAAATATTTGCATTGATTAAGGATTAGAGAGGGGTGTGGTATAAGTCTCCTTAGCCCCCAACATGAGAAAAGTGCAATCTTGGGAAAGACCTCATGTGGACCACCTTTTTTAGAGTCTCACACAATTTGTGGCCCCCAAAAATTTGTTTATTTTATCCATAGGGTCTAAGTGAGAGGAGAAGTCATGGTTTTCTTCAGAGAAAGCTCGATGAAGAAAGAGGAGAGGAGAGGTTATGAAATGTGTTGAGAAAATGTGTCTCAACCTTTCAATTACATAAGGTATTGTTGATACATAAGGTACCTATTCATCTGACGATGATAGGGGGGCATTGACCATTCATCATTATGTCTCATATTTGACAACCAATATTTTATTAGCTTGAATTTCCTATCTAAGGAAACCCTATTTTATGAAGGAATTGTATTGTGGTTGTGTATTGTGATGTATTCTGAGAGTGTGATAGCAGTCATGTTGTCTCTAAATCTCTAAGTGGTGATACTCCTGTGAGAAGCTTAAACTGTACAAGTATATTGTAATCTTTGTAATTTTTGAATAATATATTGGGTGGATTTTGGAGTGTAGGGTTTTTCTCCTAAAAGGGTTTTCCCCACATAAATTGATGTGTTATGGTATGCATGATATTTATGTCTATTTATGTTTAATTTTTTGTAACTGTTAAAAATCTGCACAAATTTTTTACATTATTCTCCTCTCAAGATTAGTGTAGGAAGTTGTTCTACTACCTTAGCTCGCTTACAACATGAAGAGAAAATGATTAGGCATGTGGTTGGATTGGTTTCCAACCTGGTGACATAAAAACATTAGCACATAGGCAATGCACTAACTTTTGCACACACAACCCCTAGTGTAGCAAACTACAGGTGGCCCTCTTGCAAATCCATTCAAATTTATTTGAAAGCCATTTGAACCTATGCATGCCATCAATTTAGGATGCAATTGATCAACTATTGTTCATTGGTTGTTTGACTTGGTCGATGCCCTCTCCAATGGCTTCCATAAATTTGTGACCTACTCATCCACACCTCCACTTCAATTGAATCAGTCAACAACCCTTGAATTTCCATGCCAACTTCAACATGTAGTTACTTTTAGCATTGATTAGGTTATTCTATTCGAAAAACCCAAGATTTTAGGCCCATAAAGGAACTTGTGGCCTCTATGCCCCCACATTTCTTGTTTTCTAAAACTACCTCAATAAGTTTTTCAAGGGAGTGGTATTCAATTTATTTTCAAACTCTCAATGACTATTAGCATTTTATATAACAATTAGATTCTAACTATCACTAGTTAAGCCATTTTTTTAACCTTTAATAGTTTACTCACAATTATTAACATTGTTGAAAACCTCTAGTGATTATTGGAACTATTTAACCTTTTGGTTTATTAAAGATCTTGTAAAAGGGAGGTGGGTTTGTCTTTTCAACAAATTTTTGTAAGGGGGTTTTAATTTTATGTTTAAATTGTCATTTTATTGAGGTTTGAAAGGAATACTTAATCAATGCCTTCTTAATCGACTTCATGACATAAACTTGTAAGAACTCAACAACAAATAAGTTTGTAAATGCACTCACATAAAGTGCCACAAAAATTGAATGTGTTCCTTAGGAAGGGAATTTGGGAATTTTGTACTTACACTAAATTATAAAGTGTAATGGGGGGTTCTTGTAGAGCCTTGATTTGATATCATTGTTATGGATCCTTGTGATTCTCAGCACATGGTGTGTGTTGATTTAATTTTCCATCACAGCAATAGATCCTCATGATTCTAACCTCATGCATGTGCGCCTTGATGCACACCATCTTTTAGTTTCTTGTACATCTTTTGGACCTAATTCTTGATCTAAATTCCTTGCAAATTTATGTGTGCCCAATTTTAGTTGGTCTACTTATATCTCTTAGCATTAAGAGGGGATTATGGCAGTGTTATGTTGTAGTATAGGAAATTTTATACCTTTACAATTTCACACTATGTTTGGGTCCCTTAATTTATAAGAATTAATTAAGCTTTTAATTTGCCAAATTATGCATTCAAAAGCCTTATTTTTCCATTTTTTGAAAGGATAATTAAAAATTAAATAAATGCATTGAATAATTAAAGATCACCATGGAATATGTGTGTCTTGGACTTATAGGCCAGGATCCATTTGCTCTCATTTAAGTGCCAAGACCCATTTTAAAATATGTTTTTGGTGGAATTTTAATGATTCAAATTCAACTTGCAATTGTCAACTTTTGAAATCTAATTTTCAATAAATTAGATAAACACCTATAAATACATAGTTTTTTATCATTTGAAATTTAAAGCACATGATCAAGGTATCCTATAAGTAAATATTCTTTTCAAGAGCATTCAAGAGTAGATTTATCAGTCATTTGTTGTAGTAATCAAGATCCTAACATCACGTCCAAGTTTATGTGTGTTCATGTCATCTTGTGAAGGATAATATGCATTATTGATCCTAAAGCATCCAAGCATTTCAAGTATGCAAATCAATCAAGAAACTAAAGAACCAATTCCTTTGGAGAGATGTGTTTGACTTCAGTCCTTTAAGGGAAGCCATTGAAGGGTTGTGAGTTGTAGGAAATATTATTCATTCATCATTTCCTTCCTTTTTCATTATTTTTCTATCAAGGGTTAATTACCAAAATGGGGATAAAAAAAAATCCTCTTTGTGTATGTGCAGATTATAGGTTGATGAAGAATTGAAGAGATCTTGAAGGAGCAATTTCACATTGTTGTACAAGTTGTCATCATTGTTCGTCAAGTAATGAAAACTAAGTTGCATAATTTATTTTGGTCACTTTGACAGTTGGATGTGTGTCAAATAGGAGCCAAGATCCAACATGAAAGGATTGTCAAAGGTTATTTTGAAATCCCTAACTAAGACCCATTCACCCATGGGTGAACCAAACCCTTAGCAGACCTCAAAAAAAAAAAATGGTGATAAGTACATGCCATCAAACCCTTCTTAGATCTTGTTGTAAACTATCATTTCCATTTCTATACATTTTGAAATCTTTATTTTAAGTATTAGGTCTTGTTCATTTAGTGTGAGTGCTTCAAATCATTTTCTTTTGTTTCCAAATCTTTCCTATTGTCCTAAGGATTGATATCTAGGTCTGATTGACTCACCATTGAGGTTGAAATTCAATATCTACACCTTGTGATCTCTTTCCTAATGAAATTTATAGGCAAAGACACCTATTGAGATTCCTAATTTTTGTACACACAAATAAAAATTTTGGGATCCCTTTCCCCACATTTTCATTTTGGTGAACCTGACATTCTTACATCATACTCTTTTGAATTAGAGGTCCTTCAAACCCTAGATATAGGTTTTGCATCATTTTTCTTTGCATTTCATCTAGGGTTACATATTGCATATTGTGCGTGTGTCGAACGTGGAGAGATTCAATGTCAACACAAACCTTAATGAAACGGTTTACATTCAAAGTTTGAAACAAGTAAAACTACTCTATTCGTAATACAATCAAATCTTTCAAATACGTATCATTGTCCTCTATTTCTAGGGATTTACTAAACTGTTTGTCTCTCCAATTTCTATGGGCACAATGGTTGTTAAAATGACTACCTAGAAAATGAGATTTGATGCTTAATATGTAAGCTAAGATGATTTTTATGTGCAAATGTGTGCTGAAAGGATTAGTGGTATGCTTCTAAATGAAACGAGATGATGGAATTGATGATGAATACAATGATAAACAAAGGATGATGTTGATGATAGATGAACAAGTGGAGATGAGTGAGATGATATGAAACTATAGTGAACTATCCATGATTATGCATATGATCAAATGCAAACATAAAACAATCTAACCTAAAATGTAACTATGATGCAATGGGGATGATAAAATGTAACTATGAAGCAATTAATGATCTGATTAGGATCTAGACTAATTGCATTTGAATGCTTAACATTTGAAAATCATGTAATCCAAATTACATAAACAAAATTAACACATTAACATGTGAATTAAGCGGAAATACAATTCACGCATACATTATTGAAATTATGCATTAAAAACTAAAGGTGAAGAGAATGAAATTGAGACGGAAGAAGAGAGAGAGAGAGTGCAAATGATTTGATAACGGAGTTTGCCACAAACATGACTACATCTCTAGGTCCGCTCCAATAGAGTGAGACCGATCTGATTAATCTCCAAAAATAGAATTACAATTGGACCAAGAGCACTTCGGCAGCATGACAATACTTCGACTTACAAAAAGGCTCAAAATAATCTCCTCAGAAAAATCTCCCAATTCCTCTGTTTCAAAAATTCACCACCTCGACTTGAAAATTCCGCTTAACTCCTAAGAGCATACCTTCCCCCTTTTATACACAAAATATTCCCAAATTGGTGAAAAACCAATTGATTTGGGAATTTCAACTTAATCCCCCTTACATAGTAAATATTTTGGAAAAATCCCCCTTATCAAAACAAATCCCCTAAAAAAATAATAATTAAATGGTTTCTATGCCCTGTCACATATTACATTTGGGCTTTTCCTGTTTCCATAAGTTACAACTAATCCTTTTAAAAGGATTATTGTTTTACAACTTGGAGGGAATTTATTAAATTAAAGAGTATTTCATTTCCAAATTTCCACAAAACCATCCAATGCCACTTGTATTTTAAAACCATACAATATACAATGTTGGTTTGAAATTCTCATTTAAAATAGGGGATGAGTTTGGTTATGGGCTATTTACATCCCTTAAAAATAGGGATCAATTTGTTTTCCCTAAAAAAAAGCTAGCCTAAAAAATAGCATGATTTTTTTTTTAAAATAATGGTGATCCCCTTTTATAGGGAGAGCTGTGTTTTTTTCTTAAGGAAGTGATTTAATTATTAAAATGGAGGGCATGGCTGTTATTAATTTATTTATTTTATATATATATTTTTGAAATAAAGCCATGTCCAACAAATTGCCACCACATGTAACTTCGGGAAGCCACCATGTGTCACCTCATGATTCATCCATGTCAGAATGATGATGTCATGCTGACATCATCATTGTACCTTCAAGTCAACCTAGTCAACTACAAGCTTTGACCTTCCATATCTTGCACATACGAGCTTCGATTTGCATAGAATGAACACTGTTAGAAAGATCTTTCTGAGCTCTTCACATTGATATCAATTTTGACCACTTTTGATGACATCAAATTTTGACCTTTTTTTCTTGCCCTGGGCCCTGAGTTGACCAATTGTTGATTGAACTTTGACTGGCAATAACTTGGGCTCCATAGCTCTGTTTGACTCCATTCAAGTTGCTTTGGAATCAGGATATTGAGCTCTTTCTAATGGTGCTGGAATTTGGAGTATTGGAGATTCTTCAATTTTTTGTGAAAATATCCCTCGAATTAGGCCTCCCCACTGGAGAACTTTTGGACCTCCAAAAGTGACATTTATACTGACATTAGGTGAGGACTTGGCCTCCCCACTTGTCCTGTATCCTCTGTACATCTATATACATGGCTCACAATCATAATGAAGACTGCAACAATATTGTTGAACATAAACATCACTTTATCACTTCCATAAGCATCTACATCAACTATCATAGCCACTAACCAACAAATATTGACTAGCATCAAGCTAAACAATAATGCAGAGATGAAAGAGAATAAATCAACAACATATCGATCTTTTGCAACAGAAACATTTTTACCCAAGGATCTATCAATGCTTTCAATCACCATTCCCTCATGTTGTACTATGGGTGCATCCCATTACATTTGACTCTGGTTAGCTACTCCAAGTTCTTGTATAGAACCACCTGTACTGACATACATAAGAGTTAAATATTTACTTGCATTAATCACCCTCTTTAATTGCCCTATATTTGTAAAAGAATGATCAGTCTTAGTCTTGTGAGAATATACAATGTACTAAATGCCATCTTTAAACAAATGATAATGATTCTTTTCCTTGTAGAAAATAGCTTTCTGATCATAAAGATCAGGGCTACCCAACACTATCCCACATATATCTAGTGGAACCACATCAAACTGTACTTCATCCACAAACTTGCTAGTGATTGCGAATCTCAAAGTGTATTGTCTTGTTACTTGCAACTTATCATTCTCGCAAATCCAGCCTAGTGGATAAGGTTTCCTATGTTGTGTAGTTTTCAATCCCAAGTTTCTTACAACATCTTCAGAAATTAAGTTAACTTGAGAAGCACTATCTATGAGTGCATCAATTTTAATGTTCTTAGCAGCAACTCTTAATTGAAAAAGCTCATTCCTTTTCTTATCTTCAGAGGCATCATTAACTTTAGAAGTAGAAGCACAACTATCAAAGGAAACACTGGATTTAGTATCTTTACCTTTCATACCCATAGTTGTTATCTTAGTTTCATCATTAGAATCAGAACCAAGATCCATAACAACATTTGTGGCTTTCTCCTTACCCTTATGTTTCTGATTCTGTCTTTGAGCCCACTTAGGCTTCAATTTGGGATGCAACTTCCAATAGTGATCTTCATCATGACCCTTCTTGTCACAATTAGAGCAAGAAAACTTGTCATCCTTCTTGACTGTAGCTGTCTTCTTTCCTTTCGCTATCTTTGAATTCTTAGAAGATTTCTTTACAATCTTATCATTATCAATGAAAGAACCCTTTCCCCTTGACTCTAAGTGTGTAGCTTGAACAGACACTTCATCCAAATTACAACGGTTTAATACCAAAATGGAATGTCTAAGATATGAATGAAGACCTCCTATGTACTTTAACAAAGTATCCTAGGTGTACAAAGGTACATTTAATGCAATTTCCTTCTTTCTGAATTCATGGGTGTACTCTTGGAAAGTCTGACCTTTCCCTTGTTTAAACACTTGCCAATTCATCATTAATTGTTGCATGTGACCTAAGGGATAGAATTGCTTTTTAAGAGAATTAATAAATTTTGACCAAGACAAATTGACTTTACCATGTTGGGAGATTTCTGCTCTAGTCCTACTCTCCCACCAAGTTAGAGCTATACCCCAAAACCGAAGAGTAGCAAGTTGGATCCTATCAACATCATCTACAAGGCTTTGGACTCTACAATAGACTTCAACCTGCTGAATCCAATCATCTAGTTTTTCAACATCTAATTCACCACAATATTTTGGCAAGTCAAATTTTACATCCAACTTAATTTTGGGCTTATTTACACCCTTAAAAGGATTACCAGAAAGAGAATGTGTAGAAGAAGAAGGAGAATGAGGAGAAGAAGGAGGAGTATACGGAGGAGATTTTGGGGGTTCATCACCACCTCCTGATTGCTTCTTCTTTCTTTTACTGTCTCCATGCTCTTCTTCACGTTTCATGCGTTCTTCACTTTCTTTGAGTAGCATCTCCAATGCAACTTTCATCTACCAAAAAGCTCTTCAAAACTCTTGCTCACTGAGCTCTTCAGGTACCTCCATTCCAGACACAAACATCTTAAAAAAAATTATTCGTTTCTCAATCTTAGGATTAAATTCTTCAAGCTTGCCTTCACCCTTCTGAATCTTGGATCTTGTTAGCATTCAAAATCAATTGCAATAATAATCACCAAAAGCTTTGATACTGCTTGATCCAATTAGGATCTAGACTAATTGCATTTGAATGCTTAACATTTGCAAATCATGTAATCCAAATTACATAAACAAAATTAACACATTAACATGTGAATTAAGCAGAAATACAATTCATGCATACATTATTGAAATTATGCATTAAAAACTGAAGGTGAAAAGAATGAAATTGAGACGGAAGAAGAGAGAGAGAGTGCAAACGATCTGATAACAGAGTTTTCCACAAATGTGACTACGTCTCCGAGTCCGCTCCAATAGAGTGAGACCAATCTGATTAATCTCCAAAAATAGAATTGCAATTGCACCAAGAGCACTTCAGCAGCATGACAATACTCTGACTTACAAAAAGGCTCAAAATAATCTTCTTAGAAAAATCTCCCTATTCCTCTGATTCAAAACTTCACCACCTGGACTTGAAAATTCTGCTTAACTCCTAAGAGCATACCTTCCCCCTTTTATACACAAAATATTCCCAAATTGGTGAAAAACCAATTGATTTGGGAATTTCAACTTAATCCCCCTTACATAGTAAATATTTTGGAAAAATCCCCCTTATCAAAACAAATCCCCTAAAAAAATAAAAATTAAATGGTTTCTATGCCCTGTCACATATTACATTGGGGCTTTTCCTGTTTCCATAAGTTACAACTAATCCTTTTAAAAGGATTATTGTTTTACAACTTGAAGGGAATTTATTAAATTAAGGAATATTTTGTTTCCAAATTTCCACAAAACCATCCAATGCCACTTGTATTTTAAAACCATACAATATACAATGTTGGTTTGAAATTCTCATTTAAAATAGGGGATGAGTTTGGTTACGGGCTATTTACATCCCTTAAAAATAGGGATCAATTTGTTTTCCCTAAAAAAAAGGTAGCCTAAAAAATAGCATGATTTTTTTTTTTAAATAATGGTGACCCCCTTTTATAGGGAGGGCCACTTTTTTTTCTTAAGGAAGTGATTTAATTATTAAAATGGAGGGCATGGCTGTTATTAATTTATTTATTTTATATATATATTTTTGAAATAAAGCCATGTCCAACAAATTGCCGCCACATGTAACTTTGGGAAGCCACCATGTGTCACCTCATGATTCATCCATGTCATCATGATGACGTCATGCTGACATCATCATTGTACCTTCAAGTCAACCTAGTCAACCACAAGCTTTGACCTTCCATATCTTGCACAGAATGAACACCGTCGAAAAGCTCTTGTCGAGCTCTTTGCGTTGATATCAATTTTGACCACTTTTGATGACATCAAATTTTGACCTTTTTTTCTTGCCCCGGGCCCTGAGTGGACCAATTGTTGACTAAACTTTTACCGGAAATAACTTGGGCTACGTAGCTCTGTTTGACTCCATTCAAGTTGCGTTGGAATCAGGACATCGAGCTCTTTCTGAAGGTGCTGAAATTTGGAGTATTGGAGATTCTTCAATTTTTAGTGAAAATATCCCTTGGATCAATTAAGTAAATCTAAAATGAGAATGCAAAGTAACACATGATATGAAAAATAAGTATAAGACTCCATTAAAGCTCCAAGCTCCTAAGATAAACCTGCATAGTAACTTTACTCAAATTGTGGATGATAAATGCTAAGGAAAGAGGGTGTATTTATAGGGTTTCTCAAGCATTTTGTGAGGTGGCACCTATCAACAATCTATATTATATGCCCCTTTAAGAGATAAATCGATGAATGTGGGGATGTTAAAATGAAATGTTGGAATGAGGTGATGTTTTTATGATTATGATGATGATCCAACATTGATTCAGTGAGATTTTGATGTCGGAGACAATTTATCTCTTGAAAGGTCATTGCAAGCTCTTGCTTTGAATGGTGTTAATTAATTACCACTCCTTTTTGGTAAAAATGAGAGATAAATCCCACCATAATTACCTCCATTTTACCCTTGAAAAGGTAAAAAGTGGTAAAATGGAATTCATTTGCACATTTGGAGTTTGGAGAAGTTGAAGAGTGGAGAGCTTAGAGGAAGATGGTGATCCCATATCATAAGCATTGTTTCGAGCGTCTTCGCCAACCTGATCAGCTTGCTGCCTCTAGACCTATGGTACGATTTATGAGAAACCTCTTTGTTAGTCATTTTCTTTCCTTTTAGAAGCATTTTGAACGTCATAGATAGATGTTGTAGCTTATTGGATGTCATTTATGCACTTTCATGTGGTGTTTTTATCATTTTTGAGTGTTTTTTAGCATGTTTAAGAGTTTTGGTGCCTTTGGGGTCCCAAATGGTGCCTCTTGGAAGCTTCAAAATCAAGTTTTCATGTGTTTTAAGTGTTTTGGTGCCTTTGGGGTCCCAGATGTGCATCTTGCAAGGTTGAAAATGCTTGTTTTTTGGGTATTTTTAGAGTTTTGGGGCCTTTGGGGTCCCAAATGGCACCTCTTTCAAGCTAGAAATTCAAGTCTTTGGCCTCCAACAATATTTTGGTGCCTTTGGGATCCCAAGTGGTAGCTCTTGTAAGGGTGAAATCAATGTTTTGATATTCCAAACACTGTGTTGGTGTCTTTGGGGTACCAAATGGCACCTCTTCTAAGCCTTGAAAACCCTGTTTTGAGTTGCAAACTCTATTTTGACGCCTTTGGGGTCCCAAATGGTGCCTCTTGTTTCCTTGGAAATTTTTCATCTTTGCTGATTTGAGGTGGTTTAGCTTGTCATTTGACCCATTTTGTGGGGTGTGATTAAGGAAATCCCTCAGGGTGATGTTCGCAAGATGTCCTTGAAGCCTAGGAGTCATCGATTTGTCATGTTTTGGATTGATTTCAGTTAGATTGTGGTATGTGTAGTGTTTTATTGATGTTTTGTGTGATGATTTGATCTCATAATGGGTGAGAATTAAATGATAGAACCAGTGTTGTATCGACCTCATGATAGGTGAGGAACGATGGGTTGATTGATAGTAGATCATCCTTGATGAGGGCACAACCCGAGACACATAAAATTAACCCACAAACAAGAGAATAATTTTATTATTCATAAAATGGAGCTTCTTACATGTAGAGGATCTCAAATCCCCAAGTTTTACAACACATGCAAGTTACAGAAAGCTACAGAATCACCCTTTCGCAATATGCGAGCTTGTCCCCAAAAAGTTACCCAAAAAAATTAGAAACCCACCCATAAATAGAGCTCCTCTTTAGTTTGGAGCCAAAACAACATTAAAATTTGAGTTTAGGTGGTTTAGTGCCGAAAAATTACAACTTGAAGTTTAAATTTCAAAATAACATTTGCAATTGTATCTTCTAGAAAGTGCACCAACTTCTTGGGGCCATAACTTTTGATTCGGGATTCCGATTCGCGAACCGTTTGAACCGTTGGAAAGGTCTCAAAGTCAAGAACACGCTCGAAATCCACTACGTTGATTTTGGCAAGTTTTAGGGCCAATCCAGGAGCTCTAAGCACCTCAAATCTAACTCAGAAGATTTTTAGGTGCAAATCTGAGCAACTAAAACTGAAATATCTTTCAACCTAGGAATAGAAAATAAAAACCATAAATTGGGAATTTCATTATCACCAAAAGGGTATCCAAAAATGTAAAAACATCTAAAAAATGAGAAACTTGAAATTTAACTATTTTTGGGTGATGCAAGATTGCCCTTACACCACTTGATGCTCCTGCATCAGACACCTAGGGTAATTTGAGAAGTGACCCCATCATGTCTTAGATGGTGGAGGAAAACCCAAACAGTCAACCTCTATCTTAGGCAACCAGGATGAATCTTCATCAGGCCTTCCTTTCTATTTCACCAAATATTCTTCATACTACCTATTCCTAGGACTCCTTCCCACACAACTATCCAGGACTTCTTCAATCTTCTTTTCTAAAGTAGGTGCTAGAATCCCACACTATTCCATTGTTGGTACTTCCTCTGTGCCACCTTCATGATACTCTGTCAAATCTAAAATGTTGAACATAGGGGAAATGTTGAATCCATCTGGAAACTCTACCTCATATGCATTCCTTGAATCATGTCTCTTCAAAATTTTACAGGGACCAAAATTCTTCATCTTCAATTTGTTATATGTTCCCACTGGAAACCTTTCTTTCCTCAAGTGGACCATCACTTCATCACCAATCTAAAACTCCTTATACCTCCTCTTCTGATCTGCCTTAGCCTTATACTGGATATTCATCTTGTTAATATTTTCTCTTACCTTCTCATGTATATCCTTGATGTGTTCTGCAAACTCTTCAGCTTCAACACTTATTTTATTCTCTTGGTCCATCTTCCTCAATTCTGGAGCTATTCTGGGGCTACCTCCATACACAATCTGGAATGGTGATCTACCAGTGCTTCTGTTGATAGAATTGCTGTAAGAAAATTCTACCTTGGGTAAGTCGGTCCATCCTTGGGTTTATCCTACCAAACGTCTCGGTGGGTTATCGGACTCTGTTAACAACCTCGTGCATACATGCGTTTGTGGATGGTGCTGAGAACTAAACTTCTTCTGTCTTGACTTCTTCCACAAAGGGTCCTCCAAAATTTACCCCCACAAATTTGGTGTCGATCTGGAAACAATACTCTTTGGCGGAATAGCCTCACCACCTCTTTGAAGAACAAGTCAACAATGTGAATGCATCATGGAGTCTGACATTGAATGAAATGTGCCATCTTAGAAAACCTAACCACCACAAAGGCTGAGTCATTCCCTACGTTTGTGACCTTAGCTTGAAACCTAGAACAAGAGTACATGCTTATATCCTCCCATGACTCTGGTACAGGTAAGGGCTGATATAAGCTTGTATTCTAGCTCACTCCTTTAGCCATCTGACATACCCTACAACTTTGTACAAACTTCTTCACATCCTATGACAACTGAGGCCAATAATAATGCTCATTGATAATGGAAATGGTCTTATCTCAACCAAAATGTCTGCCATTCCTCCATAGCTATACTCCTTTATCAGTTTCCCTCATGGAACTCCTCGGGGATACATAATTGACTTCCTTAAATAACATGCCATCACGGATTGTAAATCCAACCACCTTTATCACATCCCGCGTAAACGATTCGCCCCTGCAAGTTTTCCAAGCCTCTGCAAAATCAGGATCTTCTGCGTACAATGTCTTAAGTTCATTGAACCCAACCACTTCAATCTGCATCTTTGTCATCAATGTATGCCTCCTACTTAAGGCATCTACAACCTATTTGACTTCCCACTCCTATGTTTCAAAACAAAGGTATAACTCTGCAAAAATTCTACCCATTTCATATGCCTCTGATTTAATTATTCCTAACTATTTAGGTACTACAAGGCCTGATGATTAGTATATAGAATAAATTCCTTTGACAACAATAATGTCTCCACATTTCTTTAATGCTTGCACTATTGCATAAAGTCCTGATCATATACAAATAATTTCTCTTTGCATCATTTAATTTTTCCTTTGAAAATAGGTAATGGGCTTTTATCTTAACAACAGCACTCGATAAAAAGCACAACCAGCAGCATACAATCTAAAACACGTTAAAATTTGGGAGGGATAGAATAGGTTCACTCACCTTCTACCTTCAACGGGACCAAAACTTTTTGTTGTCAGTTATCACTTGAATTCTTTCTATCCCCTCTCATTGTTTCAGTCAGGGGTCCACAAATACTACTAAAGTTTCTAATGAACTTTCTATAAAAACTAGCCAAACCATGGAAAGATCTCACCTAGGTAGCAGTTCTTGGGGTAGGCCATTCCAGAATAGCCTTCACCTTCTCGAAGTCCATCTTGAGACCTTCTGCTGAGACAACAAACCCCAAATACACTAACCCTCTACAAACTCCACTTCTTGATTAATCCAATGGTTTCTCTTCTCTTTAACCTATAGAGCTCAGAATATGAATGGATGCTCATCCAACGATATTAGAAATCAAAATATCATCTAAATACACAGTAACAAAACTTCCCAGAAATTCTTTTAGTACCTCGTTCATGAGCCGCATGAATGTGCTCGGTGCATTAGTTAGCCCAAAAGGCATGACTAACCACTCGTACAGGCCCTCTTTGGTCTCGATGCAGTCTTCCATTAATCTCTCTTGAATTTGGATCTGATGATATCCACTCTTCAAATCAGTCTTTGTGAAGTACTGAGCTCCACTTAAACAATCCATCAGGTCATCCATCCTTGGCAGGGGAAATCTGTACTTGATTATTATCTTGTTTATGGCTCGAGAATCTGTACACATCCTCCACTCCCCATCCTTCTTTGGTGCTAGTACTGCAGGTACTGCACATGGACTCAAACTCTCCCATATCAAACCCTTTCTCAATAACTATTGAACTTGTTTGTTCAACTCCTCATTTTCTGTTGGAGTCATTCTATGAGTTGCCTTATTTGGCAAACTGGCTCGAAGAATCAATTCAATCTGATGACTGATCTTCTTTATTGGTGGTAATCCCTTGAGTACATTATCAGAAACAATATCCTAAAACTCATCCAACATCCTAGAAACTTCTTCTGGAACCTTCTCACTATCCCCCTTACTCTAGGAATCAATGCATAACACTTACGCTCATGCTTCATACCTTCTAAAAAATTTCTTCCATGTACATAACAAATTCTAGCACTACTGCATACCTTTTCTTCGGTCTCCTTCAGGGGTTTCAACTTGTGATGAACCCCATCCTTTGTCAAGGAGAATAAGTGTTTGTATGGCCATCATGTATAGCTCGCCTATCGAACTGCCACAGTCTCCCCAACAACATATGACATGCATCCATGGGATGATATCACAGATTACCTCATCATGGTAGCTCCCGATCTTGAACTTTACTAGGCACTGCTCATTGACCAAAACTTTGTAGTCTTTCTACAACCAGGAAATCCGATACGAATGCGGGTGCCTTTCCCTCTTCAGCTTCCCAGCACGATACATCTCTTGACGCAAATTATCGATTGCTCCCATCAATAATAACATCAAAATTTTCCTTCACACTTGCACCTTGTGTGAAACAAATTCTTCCTCTTTTTTGGTTCCTTTTCCTCAGTCACCAGAGCTCTCCTAATCACTAGGGCTTCTCCCTTTTCAGCATCATCTAAATGTTCAGATTGGGCCTCCTCATCTGCATGTGCAACCCTTCCATGACCTTCTAACCTTTCGCCTGCCCTTCCTTGGTGTTATGGACATTCATAGGCTCGATGCCCTTCTTCACCACACTGAAAACATGTTCCTTTGAAACCACCTCTTCCAGATCCTTTTCCATATCTCCTTCATTCTCTACCTCTTTGATCACCACTATTTTGATCACGAGGGTGGTAGAAGTTGTCATGCCTTTGGCTTCGGCTGGTACCCACATCTCCACTTTTCTTTTCATCATCATTTTGGCTTCCTGAAGGTCTTCCATTGCCCCTTTTGCTTTGACCTCCTCGTCCTTTTTTCTTGCCATCAAATCTTTTGTTCAGCTTCTCTTCCACCTTCAGAACAAACTGATACACATCCTCAATGGTGGTCATTCTGACTAGGCTTAACTCCTCCTGAATGCTCGGTCGTAACCCATTAAGATATCGGGCTACCTTCTTATTGGCCTCTGTGCGGCCTGTTCTGATGATTATCTTGTGAAAATCTTTAGTATATTCTTTCATAGACCTACTTCCTTGCTTCAACCCTTGTAATTTCTTTCACAGATCTAACTCGTAGTCCATTGGTATGAACTGCTTCTTCAGTTTCTCTACCATGCGATCCCATCTGGTGATATTTCCTTTTCCTCTTCGATTTCTTTCCAACTGAACCTCTTTCCACCAAATATTGGCATGGTCCTTCAGCTTCATTTTCACAAACTTAACCCGATCTAGGTCCTCTAGTTCCTAATACTCAAAATATTCTTCTAGCTTGTTGATCCAGCCGATCAACTCTTCCGGGTTTAGACTTCCAGAATAACTGGGGACTTATGCTATGGGTTTTTTTCTGATCTTTGAAATGGCCCTTATTCGCCGCATTTGGTCTTGATCAATTGCTTCTTCTTCCTCTTCTGCATTTGAACTTTCTTCCTCTCCTTCATCCTCACTTTCCTCCCTCAGGTTTAACCCTCTTCTCACCTGCTCTTCTAATGCATCAATCTATCTTTGGAGGGCTACAAGTGCATCTCTTCCACTAGTATTTCTGCCACCTCGACCACCTCTGGCACCACCATGCCTACCAAACATCACTCTTGGAGGCATCTTTCTTGACCTTGACCCACAACCACGGTCCTGGTGTGAACTGCCTCACGATCGGCGATCTGTCCACACACTCAAGAAAACCTCGCTCTAATACCACTTGATGAGGGAACAACCCGAGACACATAAAATTAACCCACAAACAAGGGAATAATTTTATTATTTAGAAAATGGAGCTTCTTACATGCAGAGGATCTCAAATCTCTAATTTTTACAACACATGTAAGTTATAGAAAGCTACAGAATCACCCTTTCGCAATATGCGAGCTTGTCCCCAAAAAGTTACCCAAAAAAATTAGAAACCCGCCCATAAATAGAGCTCATCTTTATTTTGGAGCCAAAACAAAATTCAAATTTGAGTTTAGGTGGTTTAGCACCGAAAAATTACAACTTGAAGTTTAAATTTGAAAAGAACATTTGCAATTGTATCTTCTAGAAAGTGCGCCAACTTCCTGGGGCCATAACTTTTGATCCAGGACTCTGACTCACGAACCATTTGAACCACTGGAAAGGTCTCGAATTCAAGAATGTGATTGAGATTTGCTACACTAATTTTGGAAAGTTTTGGGGCTGATCCGGGAACTCTAAGTGCCTCAAATCTAACTCAGAAGATTTTTAGGTGCAACTTTTGGGCAACTAAAACTGCAATATCTTTCAACCTAGGAATAGAAAATAAAAACTATAAATTGGAAATTTCATTATGATGAAAAGGGTATCCAAAAATGTAAAAACATCTAAAATTTGAGAAAACTTGAAATTTAACTATTTTTGGGTGATGCAAGATTGCCCTTACACCACTAGATGCTCCTGCATCAGTCCTCATGATAGGTGAGGAATGATGGTAGGATTGATAGCAGATCACCTGCATGATAGGCGAGGAATGATGGGTTGATTGATAGCAAATCATCTTCATGATAGGTGAGGAACGATGTGTTGATTGATAGTAAATTGTCCTCATGATAGGTGAGGAACGATAGTTTGATTGATAGTAGATCATCCTCATGATAGGCAAGGAATGATGGTTTGAATGATATCAAATCATCCTCATGATAAGGTGAGGAATGATAGTTTGAATGATAGCAGATCGTCCTCATGATAGGCGAGGAATGATGGGTTGATTGATTGAGATGTTGATTGTTCTGATTGATTTGATTTGAATGACTACACACTAGCTTGATTGATTGATTTTTGTTCATGATTAGGGAGATGGAGATGTACTCCAGTCTCGGGAGTGATTCCTAGAGACCTGGAACATGGTCCACCGGTTGTCCTCAACTAACTTAGAGATTATCTCCCATTGTGGGTTGACTTCCTTGTTAGATATTCTACAATATAGAATCAACAGAGGTTTACTGACATCGTTGGTAGAGAGATGGCACAGTGAACATAACATGTTTCATTTACCAATTGGAGAGATGATCATGACTCCAGAGGATGTCTATCGTATTCTGTGGATCCTAGTGATGGGAGAGATAGTGATCTAGATGATAAGATAGAGTAGGGTAGGATAGCTGTACTATGGAGGTTATCCTGAGATGATCATGTTATGGGCTGATGGATTCCTTGGACATATATGGTTAGCAGGTATGATCCTTTGCCATGTGTGCTTTCCAGATTCATTGGTGGATTCCTTTTTCCTGATCGTAGGTCAAAGGTATTTTCAGTAGGTTGGGGTCATGTGTTATCGTGGATGACACTTGATGTTACTAGATATGCATGGGGCTCATGCATGTTAGCCCACTTATACTAATATTGCATGAGGTTGTTTATTACGGGGTGACGAGCCTATCATGTGGCATCACATTACTGCAGACCTAGGCATTAGAGCATATAGTTGTTACTCGACCCATGGGAGAGAGACATCGACCACTAGGGAGACCCTATGTTTCTAGTTATAACAGTCCACATGTCCAACATAAGTTGGGCAAGGTTTCCCATTGGAGGCGTGCTTTGGATGATTTGGAGACTATCACATGGTGCCCATACTTGGATTGTGAGTAGTGGTGAGAGGATCAGCTGGAGATGCCATATATGTTGTTATCCTACTATCTGATTGGCAAGTTCTAAACATGTTGTGCTTGAGCGATACCTGTATCTGCGAGTATGTCGATAGTTTGGACGAGTTCAAGGGATGCCCCTGGGACTTTCCCATTATGCATGGTGCTGACTAGATGTTTTAGAGTGGGGCCCTTTTGTATCATATGAGGCAGCTTATATAGAGTACTATACCTTGACACTAGGTTTATGGGATTATGTTCCGTATATTACAGATGTCGGGATGACCGAGGATTATTGAGAGTTCTTCCACACACATCCCTTTCCTAGATTTACTCATCCAGAGGATCTAGTACCACCAGTTGATCGAGAGGGAGGAGATGATGAGGGTGGTCATGATGGTGGGGAGGGTGTTTGCAAAGGTGATTATGGTAGTGCAGAGGGTGGTTATAGAGGTGATGGTGGTGTAGAGGGTGGTGGGGAGAGTGATGATGGTGTACTGGGTGGTGGGGAGAGTGATGATGGTTCAGATGAGAGTCATCCATTTTATTTTTGTAGTTCTGAGGTACTGGAGGAGTGTTACTATAGCTCAGGCAATGCTTCTGAGGATTCAGATTGGGATACCCTGTCATCAGCAGCTGTCACAGATAGCGGCTTTGTAGGTAGCTGTTCAGTCATTTCAGAGCGAGATAGTGCAGGGTTGAGCACAGATTGTGTCCCTTCAGGATGAGTTAGGGTAGTTTCGGGCATAGATTGATATTTTGATAATTGATAGAGCAACATATAGGCAGCAGATACAATAGTTGCAGGCATAGATGATCATACTTACTTCAGAGAGGGATTCCTTTAGATACCGGACAGAGTAGGCTGAGGCCATTGCCGAGAGGATACAATAGATGACACCATTTGTAGGTACAACTAATTTCTTCAGAGAGATTTGACACATTTCTTAGGAGTTGCAATTTTATAGAGGTAAATATCATGAGTTGGTTCCTTCCCCCTGAGCGATGAGAGAGTTTTGTATAGTCTCATTCTTGAAGATCTCCTTCTTGGACTGTTAGCATGGGTGTCACACAACCATTTCCTGGAGATAAGAGAGATCCTGGTCCAGGATTGTCAGGTAGAGGAGGTACTAGTTCCATGAGAGCAGCAGCATCTGGTGGTCGGAGCTCAACATAGCATTTTGTGATGTTCCTTGGACATTGTGTATACACTTTTTGTGAGATTGAGGATGTGTTTCCCATGGTACGGTGCCCTTTTGGATTTTGATGTATCTCATCCTACTTTTGGATATCGTTGTACACATGGACATTATGATTTTTTTTATGATATATGATATGCAGCAGTGATTATGATCTAAATGTTGATATGCATTTGATTTCCTTATTATGATATGCAATGTTGTAAATTTATTTAATTTCTATGTGATGATAACATGATTAGGCAATGTGATGAATGCATTTATGATTATGCAATGTGATGTGATTTATTACAATTATGCAATGTGATGTGATGTTTATGATTATGCAATGTGATGCGATGATCATGATTATGCAATGTCATTGAATGTGCACAAATTCAAATGGTCAGGGCCTTAAGCTTAAATGAGTGAGTCTGTCCAACTTCCAAAAGTAGTGGGAATAGTACAGTAAATTGATCTTTTAGGCTTCATAACTCTGACATATTTCCCAAATTTCTTAGAAATCTAAACAGACTCACTTATTTAAGCATAGTGGATGACATGATTTTGATTTTGGAAATGATATACAATTTATGTCCTTTATTATTTTCTTTTGTATTTTCTGATGCAAATATTATGATGGAATGTATGAATGTAAATGAGATGAGAATGTTTTCTAAGATATGCAAATGATGATGCAACTGATGTGCAACTAAATGAGAATGATGTGTTTTTGGTTAATGTTTAGTGTACTCAATCCATTAATAATAGAGATGACACCATTGTGAAATTGTTTCAGCATTGAAAAACCCCATAAATACACATGCAATACTAAGATGAATGCAATCTAACTTAACTATGCAAATCTCATATTCAAAAGTTGTAATTTATATTAACCAATTTTTCGTGCTCTTTATCATCATTGGGCCTTTAAAATGTTGAAAGTGAGTACAAGCATCAATGGCATAGTTTAGACCAAGATGACTTGAGCACTACTTTCATGATGTTTTAAAATTGCAAGTTAACACAAGCATCTAAGTATAATTAAACTGAGATGACCTAAGCATTACTTGCATAAATAGGCAAGAGTTAATCTTTTTCCTATGCAAATTCAGAATGTCATGGATGATACTTTTTAGTGCACGTCTCATGAAAACTTGCATAGTAATAATGATAAACTTACAAACAATAGACAAATAAAAATCATACTCCTTCCTTGCTCCTCTAGTTCGATACATCATCGAGGACTCGAGAGATATGATATCAAAAATCAAAGTAGAAAAATTTGAACTTTCGTGTTTAATGTGATAAACCCTTGATTCAGAAAGATTGAATCATCCATTTGAAGTTTGTGTTTGTAAGGTTGGTCTGACGACTGTTTGCCTGTTGGTTTAAGCTCATAGTTTAGTTTCCTCTAGTGAGTGCAGGATTTTTCCCCTAGTCCAGGGTGAGACACGACCATGATGACCAAGAACTAACGTAAAGACATATCCTAGGGGCCTCGGGGGTTGATCAACAAATTATCCTTGCTTATGTTATACACGCAGATACCACATTGTTCGATTGATGACATGACCAAGATTTACAAGATGAAAATATGAATAGAACGAACACCTAAAATATTGACCTATATGTCTCAGGGGATAATCAAAGATCACCCTTTCTTATGTTCAAAGCTCAGAGATGACGTAGTTCAAACAAAGACTATGTTTTTGACCTTTTGACTTTTTTTTACCTATTTTTTTATTTTGACATGTTTTGAATGTTTTTGGGATTTTTCTATGTTTTGAATGTTTTTGGGATTTTGGATTTTCTGACCTTCAGAATGTGCAAGAATTTGATCCAATGTAGGACATTCCTACAGTGTGATATGATAAGACAAACTGATTTTTAGAATGGGATGAGTAATACTAGGGGATACCATGATACAAACACTAGATCAAGCCATGATGTGAACATGGAAGCACAATGGATGAATGATGCAGATCAAGTCATGTAGCCCAAGATAGATGGATGAATGATATGATATGATTGATTGAAGGAACAAGATGCCCCACAATAGAGATAATGCAACCATGGATAAATGATAGATCAAAATTAAAGATTCACTGCAAAACATGTAACACAAGCAACATATCTTTTGTCAAAAGATGATAATGGTTGATTGATTAAGATGCCAAGAATGATTGATTCCATAAGGCATGGTGATGATAAGTACTTAGGATCACTGATTTCCTCTAAGTATGATAAGATTGATGATTTTTGATGATTGATTGACAAAAGGTATGAGGATTGGATAATTTTTTATAGGTAGGCTCAAATATGATTTGCATGATAAGATTCAAGGTTGCAAAGGGACATGATGACATGGATTTTGATAAGATAAGAGATATGGAATGGAAGAAATCAAGGATAATGATAATGAATGGGATGATTAAGATCAACTAGATAAGATATAAACACAAGGACTAAGTACTTTGCTCCCATTCCTCATCAAGACCAAGGACAAGAAGAAAGGATGTATTTAGAAAGATAAGGTGAAGGATATGGTACGGAAGATATGGATAACACATATAGGATAAGATACATGATGTTCAAGAACATTAAATTTTTCAAGATCAAAGGTGGAAAAGTAAGGCATGAGCATAAAAGGGATAATGACCATGAATGATAAGATGGACAAAACTTGTCCCTAAGTGTAGAGTGCAAGACGAATATGGAAGATAGGATATGGATGATAGGGAGATGGAAGAAGGAATTAAGAATCAAGTTTGACAACCAAATATCTCTCGAATATATTCTCTAATGAACCATGGCAATGGGAAATTGCACTCCTAAATGTTGGCAAATTTAGGGTATGATGGGATAATGGATAGGAGGTTGAAAGGTTTGTTGATGGATATATGGAAAGGATGGCAAGATCAACATTGGTACACACCTTGAAGGGTGATGAAGTGATGGAGGAAAAATGGATTTGGAAGGTGATAGGCTTTTATATGGAAGATTGGAGGAAGCTTTTGGATTAGCAAATTTGAGTGTCGATTTAGATTTCATTGCTTCTATGCGACTTTTTGGAATCCACATGATTTTTAACTTTGATATTTGATTTGTGGGCCATTTTGGCCTTTGAGATTTTTCTCTTTGATTTATAGACCTTTGTGGTCTTGGAAATTTTATTTTTTCTTTGACATGCCTTTGTGGCTTTTTTGATTTTTCCTTTGATTTTGGATCAAATTTTCTTTTATTTTTGCATGCCTCTTCGAGGAGACACGTTGATCCTTTGATACATGTGAATTTTGATATGGAAGCTTTTGACATTTGGTACCCAAATTGCTTCCATGAGAAATATGAGAGATTGATGGAGATGAATGGTATGGAGGTATCATGGATGAGTTGTTGGTGGTAGAATTTTGAAAGGGCATCAAGGATGTGTGCCTTTGTTGTTCTTGAGGAATAGGATATGGACCTAGGATAGAGGGAAGGTTTGATGAACTAGGATGAGGACCTACGATAGATGGAAGGTTTGGTGGATTAGGATGAGGACCTAAGATAGATGGTAGGTTTGATGGACTAGGAAACTTAGGTGTATAACCAAGGCCATGGTAATATGGGTTTTCTTGAGAAAAAAGGGAGTTCTAAGATACCTTGTTCATGAAGGCCTAATCCTTTGCCTTTGTAGTTCATACTTTGACACATTCGTTTACCATTGGGATATGTGTTGTTTGTGAAACAAGATGTGAGTCCATTTTGGGGAGGATTTGATATAGATGAAAGGATAGGTGTTGGAAGTAAACTGGAGTGGATGAAGGAGGAGGATCCCAATTTGTAGGTGTGGGGTTCATGGATAGCTTGCATAGGTGTGATAGGATCTTTCCATGGGGATGATGGGGTATTTTTATCTTGACTTGGAAGATGTTCATGAGGTGTGGGAGATGGAGTAACTTGCTCTTCATTAGGTACAAAATCATCTTGTAGTGGTGTGAAAGGCATATCTTGATCTTGAGAAGGATGAACATCCTCATGGAATGAAGCGATATTCTCAGATGGAAGCATATCTTGATCTTGATGAGGAAGGGAATCATGAGATTTTGTAGAAAGCATATCTTGATCATCGAGCGATAGGACATCACTAGATAGGATGGAAGAATTATCATGCTCTTGGGATGCAATGGAATCTTGAGTTGGCATGGATTCATTAGATGTGGTGGAAGGAGGACTTGGAAGGATTCATTAGATTAGACATGGATTCATCATTGCAATGTAATTTATTCCATTATTTCATGTTTCATTCCTTTTTTTCATCAATTTGGTTTAATTACCTAAACGGGGTTTTACCAAGGCAAACTCCCATACCCTAACAATCAACAATTTCTCTTTCTTGTCTTGTTTGTATGCAGGTTTAGGACTCCTGGAGGCTTAAGAATCATTGAGTATTAAATTTCAAAGTCATTCAAGTCAAAATATCAACAAAAAGTCACTTTTAGGCCTAAATACAATAGTTTCGGAAGTGGACACCTGTAGGAAGCCGAAGTGCAAACCAAAAGTTCTAGAGTCAACCTTTAAATATTCAAAAATTCAAAAGTGGACTGATTCACCATGGGTGGAAAATGAGCCCCACTGCAAGGTCAGTTTTTGGTTTTCTGCATTTTTTGACACCCTTTTGTTCAAAACGAGACCCATTTCAGTTTTACAAAATTGGACTGATTCACCCATAATGGCGAATGAGTCCCTCCAAGCGTAAGAAACAACATCATTAGCATTCCAGGATCAATTTCCAATCCTAATCAAAGTTCCAGGTGCACACTTCCAATCTAATCCACTTATGTTGCATTTTTCTATTCATTTGTAGGTGATTTTATAATTTACACAATGTGTTTTCAAATAATTTATTTTCCTTTAGTTTCTATTCATTAGAAAATTAATCTCATTCATTTCTTGCATTCAAACATTGCATCTAAGTATTTAAATATTCATATTCCATCCATATTGCATTGACTTTGAATGTAACAAGCATTTTTGGATCTAATCTCTCTCCTTTTAGGTGAAAAACTCTACAAGAATTAGAGAGTCCATTGTGTCCAAAAATCTATGTCACAGTCACCTCCTCTCATGTCACTTCTCCTAAAATATTCCTTATATTTCTCAAGGAATTTTGTCTTCATGTCTTTCCAAGTTTCCATAGTATCTCTGCCTAAGCTCATGAACCCTCTTAATGCAACCTCTTTCGGAGTGGTAGGAAATAGCTTAAGCCGATGCGAATCAGTAGTATAATCATAACTCATGCAGAGTATGTCAAACTAAAATAAAAAGGTATCAGGATATTCTATGACAAGTCCATAAAACTTGGGGAATGTTGGAGCAAGTCCATGTTCTTGATGTTGTCAACTTCATTCTGATGGGCAATGGGGAAAGGAAAAGCTGGTTGGTTAGGTATGTTCCTATTTGCATCACCCATGCCTGCTTGATGTAGTTCCAAAGCAATGGGGTTCTCAAGCTAATTTTGTTCTTCAAAGGAGACTTTAGAGCTAGTCAGATCAGGAAATGCATCAGCAAAGGGGTGTGGGTCTGAACTTCTTCTTCTCTTGGTAGGTTATGATATTCAACTAGTTGGAATGGATTAGGATTGTTAGGAAGGAATCTCCCATAAGCATCCCTTAACCTTCCTCTATGCATGTGGTATCACTCACTATCAGCCAACTCACACAAACTATTGGTAAAGAATAAGGGGGGTCATTACTTCCTAAATGAGGATATATACTAAGAACAACTTCCATAAACACTATAGCAAGAAAAACTACCAATGACTCCAAAGAAATTCCTAGTTTGACACCATCCCTGGCAACGATGCCAAAAATGTTGGCCTCCTACAATCATTTAATAAATAAGTGTCACGACCCCTTTTTATTGTTCGTAATTTTATAATGTTTAATTAAATTAAGTTATAAACAAACAAAAAGGAAATAATTATATTTTAATTAGAGAATTCATTTTTTTTCAATTAATTGATAATACTTATTATTTAGAATAATTAACTTAATTGCAATTAAATGAAAATACTTTGTTATTTAGGAAAATTATTTTATGTGCAAGTGAAATTTTGTTAATATTATTTAGAATAAATATTTAATTTGTGCATGAATAATATTTTTTACTTGCTTATTAAGGTAAATATTTATTTTGTAAATTACAAATGACAATTGCTCACTATTTACTTGGATAGTTATGTAGTTACAATTAAAATAGAATTCTTTACTATTATTAATTAAAGATAAATATCGTACATAAAAATAAATTTTATTTTTGATTTTAAAGATTAGGTTATAAAAATGGAAGGGAAAAAATTTAAAAAGGAAAATCATTATCGTAAACACAATTGTTCTTTTATATAATCTTCTTTATTGCTTTGCAAAAATAACTGAAAATTGGTTGCTGAGAAGAGGGTTTCTAAAGCACAGTGAATCTAGCATGGTGAAGGGAAAGAAAAACAAGAAAGAAAGGAAAAATAAAGAAAGAGAATTCTACAGGAAGCGAATCCAGGTATTTTGAGCTTTTTAATTCTTTTCCCCTTGTATTTTGATTCAAATGTGTGAACTTGTTACTGTGTTTTGGAAAAGTGAAGTTATTTTGGTAAATTCCCAAATTGATTGAGTTTATTCCATAAATTTTGAGCCAATAGTGTACAAATCTGATTCTTCATGTCCTCCTATGATATATACCTATATATATATATATGTATATATTAAACTATTTTTTTTTTACAGATTGAATCTTTGTTGAAAAATAAAATTTATTATAAATTGAAGAAAGTTGTTTGCTTGTGGTACAATTTAATTTAACCTGTGTATACATATATATACTTATATATTTAAACTGTATTGTTTTATATATATATATATATATATATATATATATATATATATATATACATAATAAAATATATAGTAATATGGGTAAATACATGTGAAATTTCTAAAAGATATAATACAGGGTTGAATTCATGCTTTAGAAATGTCTTTATTCTTTTGTTAAAAATAATAAAATATATAAGTATATATATGTATATACACCTATATATATATATACAAAAAACCACTCTAAGTATTTGATTTTAATGTGGCAAATGAATACTTGATTCTGAACATTTTACTACTTCTGCTGAAAATATATTATTGAATATACAGCTTTGAAATAAATATATATGCATAAAATATGTATATATGTATATAATAATTTTACTCATCTAAAAATATATATACATAAGTATACCTCTATGTATATAATATGTTGTAGGCTTATATAACACTTTGGTTGTGAATGCATTATTTTCAAAATGGATATAAAAAGAATTACATGTAAATAAATATATAATTATATATATATATATACACACATATGTATTTAAATATATAGAACATCTTAATTATGGGGGAGTGGAATGTATGCCTAAAGCTATTTTAGAATGTGTAAACTTTAGCTATAAAATACAATTTTCTATTCTTCTTATATATATATATAGATGATTACAAATACTTTATGTATGGAAGTAAGAATGAAAAGAGTAGATGAATAAAAATCTGATATAAAAGTGATTAAACTTGTTGTTTTACAATGATATCTCTTTGTATCCATATATTAGTCTGTATATATTATGAAGATTACTTATAGATGAATTTGTTTATGTATATATTGTTGCTGGAAAATTTATGATAAAATTATATATATATATATATATATATATATATATATATATATATATGAAACATTCTGAAAATTAAATCATTGTAGAATTCAAATGAGCAAATATACCTTTGGCTGTAAGTGTCTACAATCATGCTGGTGCTGGAAAAATTGAAAGATAAATTGTTTGTATATAAATATAAATGTGTGTGTGTGTGTGTATATATATATTTGTGTATGTAATTATATGAATCATGTATGTAACGACTGCAACATTGTAAGGTAAATATTTTACATAGCTGACGTTATTTTTATTATTTCATTGTAAGTGTGATTCCCTGAAGTGTCTATAAGTATGTATATATATTCACATATTTAATTAAATATATGCATATATCTTTCTATTTAAAAAGATTGTAAGTTACTTCAGTTGTAAATGAATATTTTTGTGTATCTATTTATATTTCTAGATATATGTATAGAAAAGAATATAAATATAATAAGTGTGTGAGCAAGATTTAAAACTCGAAAAGATTAGATGTATAAATTTGAATTGCAATAACACATATTTTTTTTTTTAAGTAGATATGTTTCTATAATGGATTGTTTTACCTTTGAGTATCTATCCAAATATATGCATATGTGCATGTGAATATGGGTAGATTCTGAATGGTAATTAGAAATGGAATATTGGCTATCTTGAAAGCAAGAACATACTTGCTTATAATTGTTTTAAGCGAATTGGGTAAATTTTGTTCATTCAAAATGTATACATTTCTGCCTGGAAGTATTTTATTTTATTTTTACAAATGTCATGTAAATTTTTTATTTTTAGATTGAACCCTTTAACTTGGGAACGACTTATTGGATACTTTGAAAAAAAATAAGAAGTTACACATTTACATTTAATTACATATAAACCTTGAAATGTTAGAGGAATGATTAAACTGAGTCAAAAGTGAGTTATCAAAATCAGAGTAGAATTTATTTCTTGTGAGCATTTCTCTTAGGAATATGAAATTTGAGACATTTTCTAACCTTAGATCTATATATATAGAATTAGAATGCAATTCACCTATGCCTATTATGTATTGTGAATCAATTGTGATTTTTATAAAAAGATAAATGAATGTTGAATCATACCCTACTTTATGGAAGTTAGCTTCAATGATGACACTTTTCTCATGAATTATGGATTATTATACATATACAGAGAAATTAGGAATTTTCCTCACTTAGTTGATTTTGAGATTTATTTACATAAGAATGTATACTCATATATATATACATTAGCTTATACATGTATTCTCATACATATATGAGCTATATCTTCTAAATTCCTTTATAGTATTACTCTCTCATTGATAAAACCTAAATATGAATCGTTGAGTTTAGAAGTAAACATTTTGCTTATAATTGCATAGGCATGCGTGCATCCTAGCAGGATTAGAATTACTTTCATGAAGCTTTGCGTGATTGCAGCGTACTTGTGTGATATTTGAGAGATCATTGGAAGTAGAATGGTCTTATTTACAAATACTTGGGAGCAATTCATGATAGTGTTGGAACTACCTAAATTTCATATGTAAGGATAATGCATTGGTGAAACTTGAAAATGTTGTGTGAAGACTTATGTGACTAGTAAAATAACTCCCATATGCTCCTTGATATGTGTGACACTCATGATATCTAGAGATATGTAATGAATGGTCTTGTCAATGAGATAGTATGACCATTTCCTACAAGGCATCTGTAACCATTGAAACTTTGTAGCCAGTAAGGCTCGACTAGTGAGGCATTTCATTAAGCTAGTGAGGCACTTTTACGAGTGGTTTTTCATCCCTACAAGGTTTTTCCACTCATGAAATTATTGTGTTATGGTTATTTTTTGGATGAATTGATGATAATATTGTTCCCTCAATTGGCTTTACAATATTTGAATTTTTTTGTTTTGCGTATCTTTGTATAAGCCTATATGGCTAGATTTGGTAAATGCACAGCCTTGTGTTGATATACATAGTAACTCATTAATGTATGAAGTTCCTTTGAATTATTAATGAAGTAATAAATATATGTACTGAGTATATTTAATGAAATTTCCTTTGAGCATGCATGGATATAAATGTTTTGCATGTTATCTCCTATCTCTTACTTGTGATGTGCATTGATTAAGGTAATTATGTATTTTGGAATGTGTTTTTTTCAAGCGTTACAATAAGCCCTTACAACCATGATTCAGATATTGGACATCTAACCTGAATAGCTATTTAAATCATCATGAAGGTTCATTTAACTTTTTAACCTAGGGACGTGAACTTGCAATGGGTCAGCACAGTTTGTGCACTAGGAACCCAAGTGGCCATTTTTATTCTACATCTAAAGAACTCACAATACTAAAATTAAATTGCTTTGTAGGGAATACCATAAATTCCAATCATTAATCAACAACTACACAAAACTAAAATACATAGCACGAATTAAAATCTAAGCCAAAAAAAAGGCACTGCTCTATCTTCTTTGGCTATAGGAATAGTCACATAATGGAATTCTAGTGGCTGCAAGAAGAGTCGGTGCCAGACTTCTAACTAATTACTAAACAAGTAATACTAAAATAATACTAAACTAAGAGGATGGATTACTCACCAAGTGGGACCCCTTGGATAAGTATCCTGTAAAACTAATGAGAACTTAGATGCTCAAACTCAAAAATTTATTTTATTCACTGTAAATCATGAGTACAAAAGAGTAATGTATTTGTATTACTGAAAACTTGAGAGTGCAAGTACAATATCCAATTGTGCAACAAATAAAGAAGGAGCATCATATCTTTATTTATACTATCAACTGGACAAGGCAGTCAACTCCATGACTAGGAGGACAACATTTAGGGAAAACAAAGAAAGTGGAGTGGCGACGGTTACACATGCATGAAATCTAGTTAGACATGCAGGTCCAAATGTAGGTTTAGCATAGTAGTAATGCTTGTGTCTACTCAATCATTAAATTCCACTACAAGGAAGTTACATTCGGTTGCATGAGGAATCTTCTATCGTCAACCTCCTTTGACCTTGAGTGATTCCTTTGCTAGACTTTATGGTGCATGCCCAACTAGCGGTGTCTTCCCTAACTTAGCATCCTCAAATTAAATCTACATGGTAATGTTAGTACACACAATAACTGCATATATATAACCACCTTAAGGAAAATTCATTAACCACATGCATAATCAATATAGATAATCCACATAATATGCCAATGCCATTAAAACTTGTAGAAATAGGATTAAGCCCAATATCTATGGTTTGAGGGAAACATTATGAAAATATCAGCATTTAACATCAAATTCCATGACAACTGCCATAAAATAAACTATAGATTCTACCCAAAATTGGACCAAAAACTAGGCTCGTCATGGGTTACTAAGGCACAAGTATGTCTAAATAAGTGTTTTTCATCTCATTTCAGCCCCCAATCATCAAGTTCACTTATTCAAGCATTCTGAAACTAACATTTGAGCACTTTGTATCATCAAATCAAGCATTAATCAAGCATTCAAAGGTAGCCATTGACATATCTTCATATTTTATTCAACAAGGGTTTTGTAAGTTGATAGCATTTGCATGTTATTATTTTATCTTTCTCTTTCATTTCATCATTTTATTAAGGGTTTGATTACCAAAGTGGGATTTGACCAAGGAAAATCCCTTTTCCCTAACCCTTAACCATTTCCCCCCTTTGTGCATGTGTTGTGTATGCATATTTATCAAGCATTTAGGTGTTGAAAAGTGTAGAAGAAGTCAACAAAGTGTCTCAAGTCAACTACATCATATTTCAAGCTTGGAGAAGACTTTCTGTCCATTTTCTACAGGATTAACTTCTTCATCCCAACAAGCAGTCAACCTTAGATCCAGTGCTATAGGATTGGTCCCCTGATTTCTCAGAATTTTGGGAGAGGACTGATTTTCCATTAGTGGTGAATGAGTCCCACATAAAGGCTATAAATCTAAGCTTTGTCAGATTTTGGATCTCAACACTCAAAAATCTGTTCTCAATAGTTTTTACCAGGAGCAAGATTGTTCACCATCAGTGGCAAATGAGTCCCAAGGGTGATTTTTTGTGATTTTAGATAGCATTCAAAACATTCCATATTCTTCATCAAACTTCCAGGTGCACTCTAATTCAACCCTGTTCTTTTCTGTTTTGCATTCATTCATTCATAGTTCATTGTTTTCATATCACATTGTGTTTTAAAACATTGCATTAATCTTAGGTTTAGCATTAATAATAACTCAATTTCATAGTTTAGTTGCATTCATATTATCCCATTTAGTCCTAATTACATCATACATAACATAATTTGAGTGAACTAGCTAGATTCTTTGGCCCTTTCTTTCTCCTTTTAGGTGAAAAACCCTAGAAGTGCTAGAATGCCCTAGAGTGCCAAAAATCTATGGTTCACACCTTAGATGTTGTGGAAAATTTTAGAGTTCACAATAAGTGACTTATGACTTTTTGTTTCAAGCATTTTACTAAAAATAGCTTAAAGTGGTTCATTTCATGCTTTACTTAATTCCAAATTTGCATTTACAACATTTAATTTTTAGATCGTTGCATAGTGTAAGCAGTAAATTACCTTGTTTGAAATATAAAAATTGCATTTCATTCTAGGCCTTACATTGCATTTTAAGTTTGTATATATTATTGTTCAAAAATCTTAGTTTTGGTCTTTTCCAAATTTGCAAAGAAAAAGTTAGTCAATAAGCATGTTAGTCATTCATTTAATGCATTCCATAGTTATGAGAGTCTCTTAGCACAAGAGAGTGAAAATGGTGATGCTTTCCTTAAACCTACACCCCCTCTTATTTCTCCTATTTGTGGGAATGATGTGATAGATGAAGATGAAAATATAGACAATCCCGATTATCATAGTTTCTCTTCTCCTAATACCTCTCCTACATGTGACAAAGGTATTTCGGTGTTAGAAGATGCACTCATTGAGAATCATGACATTGTTGAAAGCTTCTCTGAACTATAAACTCTCCTACATTGGAATATATTATAACACAAGAGAATGACATAATAAACACATTTCTAAACATCACTTTACATAATACCCATTTCCCCTTTGCTTGTGAGAATGATTTAGTGGAAGAGGATGAGGATATGCTAGTGTTAGATGATCATATATTTAAGGTCTATAACAACCCTCTTTATGATCCTTCCCCTACCTATCCTATTTTGGAAGACATTAGGGATCAATGGAATGAAATCATAAATGATGATCAATGAAATTCATGAGAATCTTAGTTGTTCCTCTTCACCCAGGGAAACCCTTCTTGAGCAAAAAAATTCAACCATTGATCATCCCCCTACTTGTGATGAAGTCATTTTGGAAGAAATAATCCTTGAATGTCAAGAACATTTTGTTTGTAGTTCTCCTAACAACTCTCCTCCTCCTAGGGAGGGTATCATGGTGCAAGAAAATGACAACAATAGTAATTTGGCTTCCTTAGGTGATGGTAAAAAGGTGATTCTAGATTTCCCTTTATTATAAATACATAAAACCAAGGCCGCTGAGGTTATGAATGCATATGTTTCCATTAGACCCCTCTTTACTATTGGAGCTCCTACATACCCTATGGGACATCCTAAGAATCCTCTAATTATTTACCCACCTAAGAACAATGTTTCACAACAGCTGAGTCATAATAATCTTACTAATACATATAACACTAGAAACAATCTACAACCAAGACAAACACCTCCAACATCCCTCCCATTTCCTAACCCCATCTTACCAAGTTCTCCTCGTTTATCTCCACAAAGTGGAAAGGAGTACAATCATGTTGAACAACTAAAGAACACTCCTGCTAAGATATCATTATGGGATCTAATTCAAGCATCCCCTCATTATCATAACATGATTCACAATGATTTACAACAAGTTCCTAACCCTTCTAATGCACAACCAAATGACATAGAAACCAATGATTCAAGGAATAAATGATGACATTATTTTCCACCAAAGTGAGCTCCCTCCTTTGGAACTACAAAAACAAAATGATGCTTTCATGGTATTAGTTCAATATAAAAGAACAGGAATAAAGCAAACCCTTGTTTATAATGGCTTTTCCCTTAATGTGTGTAGTGTAAACCTTTTGGATAGGCTTGGTGTGGATAAATCAAAAACTCAACATTCATCTTTATCTATTAGCGGGTTTGATAATGTAGGAAGATAATTTCTTGGAGTGATTACTTTGCCTATTAAAATTGACAAAGTTACATTACAAACTTCTATTCATGTTTTTCCTCATGATCTTTGATACAATCTCCTTTTAGGAAGACCATGGATTCATGAGATACATGTGGTGCCTTCTACCCTTCATCATAAAATGAAGTATGTCTATGACAATAAAGTGTACACATTGGATGTTGATAATGAGCTTTATAGTATTTTGCAACTAGATAAAAACAAGGGAAATCCTTTTAAAACATTGACACAAACTACACAAGTGGAACCCGAACAACAAAAAGACAAAGAAAAACATATTGAGGAAGTCACAAAGCTATTAGAAGATGATTGGGGTTCCTTAAATTTCACACCAACATTCATGGGAGAATACAAGATCATATAAAAGATTCTAAAAAGGGAAAGGAAAAAGTGGTAATGTCAACAAAAAATTTGAAAAGCCCTTTGAAAGTATCCACCTCAGCCACTTTAGAACAAAAGACAATAAATTACACAACAAAATTTGATGAACTTAATAATGAGCAACCACCGAATCTAAAACAGATGAAGAATCTTTATGGAAAAGGCTATGAAATGATGAAACAACTTGGTTATAGTTGAAAAGGATGTGGTGCTAGAGAACAAGGTATCCACATCCCTATAGAGCCTCACATGCAAGAAAAGACTACTGGCCTTGGTTATTGACCCTTGAAAGAAACAAACAAGCCTTCACTCAACATCAACACTATTACAAGAGATTCCTCTAAGCCAACTTTAACATTAGTGCATCTTGAATTGCTAGACACAAAACAAACAAAGAAATATTCGCTTAATGTCAATGTCATCTCACAAAACACTAATGATTTGAATTCATTAGATTTTACACCCTCCCGCAAAGGAGTACAAAATCTCACAATCTAAAGAGTCTTGTGTGGGTATGATATCATGCTTTAAGAAAGAGATATCTTTTTTGATTTATAAAGGAACATCTTCTTTTGATCAAGGGGGTATCTTTTCGAGACTTCTCCAAGATCATTTGATATCCCTCCCTCCAAGAACACAAAATAAATTCTACTACACGAATTCATTTTGTGCATATCATAGAGTTCATGGTCATTCTACTAATGAATGTAAGACTTTGAGTAGCAAAACTCAGTATATTAAGGACTATGGCACTCTTCCTTGGGTTCAAGCACCTAGTTCCTCTCTTTATTTTTGACCCATCCTTGTTCTACACTAAGTGGGAGTAAGGGGTTAGATAGCCTTGTCCTCATATTTCACTTGTTGTTGTATGTTTTGGCTAGTTAATCACCTTTCATGTACATATAAGAGCAAGTTTGGGATGTGGATGACATGCCTTAAGTTGAATCGCATGTGACATACTTATTCATGATGTAGTTTGATTCAGAAACATATGACTTGGCATAGGACATTCTGAATAACCTCTCATGTCTTCTACTTTAAATCAATTTCTCATAGTAATGATGTTAGCAACCACTTTAAAGTGGGGGTGTACATCGACACTCATGTTTCATTGTGTGATTTATTTCTTATTGTGATGTGTCCTTTTCTTGGTGGTTTCATTGGTCTTGATTTCCTCTGAGAACATGATATTTATTTGACTTGTCCTCTCTTGGAGACATTATGCACAATGTTCCCTAAGATGAGACCTTGCATGAACTAATAAAAATCCCTTTGAACATACCTTACACTATTTTTCATTTACAACATCTATTATATGGCCACCTAGCATAACACACTTTGTTTGCATGTGAAGCCATCTTGTTTGTTCATGAGCTCCATGCATACAAAGTTTTTCTTTTCTAATGAAGCTCAAAGATCATTTTTGTGTGGTGCCTTATCAAATTAATTAGGAGGTATAACTTTGGTATGGTTGGATGGTAAGTCGATCTAAGGCATGAATTTCCCTTATCCACTCAGATGTGCATGTGAGAGCATATCGGTTGTACGTGTCTCACCTTCTTTGATTACTCACCCAATGGACAACCTAAAGTTCCATTGCCTCAGCGTGAGCATGCATTTTTGGACAAATAGCCTAGATCTGATCCACATCATGTTGGACAAATGATCGAAGCTTGATCCACCTTTTTATTTTTTCTTATTTTTGTTTTTCTTTCTTCTAGTTATTGACATTGCATGTTTGCATATCTTGATGTTGCATATCATACACCTTGTGCATATCCTTTTGAGCTTATGTCAGTTTGATGTAGGATCTTGGATCTTGGGAGCTTGATCACCTCCTTGATATTTGTTATCCTAGACCATCTACATGGGTACCCTTGGACCCCTCTTGAATGTCTCCTTTTGTGTGATTTTGAAGCAAGTTCATCCTCTTAGTAAAGTGGGGGCTAGATGTAATAATAGAAAAAATCCCTTTTTCTTGCTTGTTTGGGCCCTCCTTCTTAACTAAGCTTAATGGTGCCTTGATTTAGTGTTGTAATGTGTTTGACACATTCATATTAGGTCTTGGGACCTTGTGAACTAATTAACTTAAAATGGTACCTTGCTAAAATGTTGTGAAGTGTTGTAACACACTTTCACACATTTATGAGGTTTTATTAAATAACTGAACCTAATAAACCTCTTTTTAACCTTAATCATGCCTTATTTAAAGTGTTGTAAAGTGTTGTAACACAATTTCACACTTTTCTAGGGTTTTCATAAATAATTGGTGTTCTTTATGCTTTAAATGGTCTATTTTCCATCCACAAGCCTCATTTAATGCATCTTTTCAAAGATAATCTTGAAAAAATCAACATCCAATCATAATTCAAGTGTTTTTAGGTTGTATGGCCTAGATTTAGTGATCTGGGACTCATTTGTCACCTTGGGAGAATGAGTCCTATGTGGATCAAAATCAAAATTAATTCAAAATTTTGGCGGGATTTTATTCTCTTAGATCTGACGTTGGCTTGTAGTGTTGTAATTTCAATAATTCTTGCATAATTAAGTATAAATACAAGTTTCTTTTACTCATTTTCACCTAAGAATTCATAAGATCAACCTAGCAAGTTGAATGAGCATCCTTATAGGAAAGTTGAGTTCACAAGTGCATTCAAGTTCTGACAAGAGCATTCAAGGATAGATTCTTCATCATTTGTTGTAGAAATTCAAGATCTATCATCATGTCAAGGATACCAAGCATTAAACATGTTATTGAGCTAGTGTTGTGATGTTGCATCCAAGATCGAAGGTCAAGCATTGTTCTATACTTATATCTCAAGATCAATATATAGATCCTTCATGGCCATTTCATGTTGAGTTGTAGATTTACAAGACATTATTTACAAGGCATCATTCAAGGTATCATTTTCCATGATTCATGTTCTTTGTTTCATCATTTGTTTTAATTACCTAAATGGGGTTTGACCAAGGAAAACCCCTATTTCCTAACAATCAACACTTTATCTCTCTCTCTCTCTCTCTCTCTCTCTCTCTCTCTCTCTCTCTCTCTCTCTCTTTGTGTGATTGCAAATATAGGTGTCTTGGAGCATGAAGGACCTTTGAAGATTAGGTTACAATCTTGGAGAAAGTTGTTGGAGTTGTCTCCCTATTTGCAAGGTTGTAATCTTCACTAAATGGTCACCTACATTGGGCCGAAATCAAAGTTTCAGATTAGGAAACAAAGAGGAACAAAAAGAGTAGACATTGAAGACCAGATTTAGATTTTAAAGCTCCAAAATCCCTAACTGGACTCATTCACAAGTTCTGGTGAATGAGTCCTAGTTTAAGTTAAATTTGAGATTTTGGGAGTTTCAAATACCCTTTTTCCATAAACTTGTTTTTGTACAAAAACCCAGATCTGGGATTGATTCACCCAAAATGGCATATGAGTCCTAGTAGGCCTGAATGTCAGGTTATTTAGCATTGCAAGCCTCCATTCAATCTCTCTAAGGTTTCCAGGTGTTCCTCTATACTTTTCTAGTTTTTTGTTATGATTTATTTGCATTTATAGTTCATTTAGTGAAGTTTCTTCCATCATTGAGTTCAATAATTAGATCTTTCATTTCATTATCTTTTCCAAGCTCTAGCTTGGTGGTGAACCCCTCCTGAATCATTAATCATACCCTAGTACAGTCCCTTAGCAAATCTCTTTCTCCCATTGTCATCATTTGATTGATATCTCAAGGGCATCCTTGAATGTGGAGTATAGAAAGCTTGTTTCCCTAGGTCCTAAAATCCCAGTGGCAATAATTTTCTATCTTACAGTATAAGCCTATACAAAATTAATTTATATCACCTAGGTATTAGAATGAATTACATAATCGAAAATTAGACTCAAAATCCTATATTTCATATTACTAGACTTTTTAAAGATTTGATGTGTAAGTGCTTCAAATTTTTAGTCCAATTGTGACAAACATTTATTTTTAGGGAAAACCTTCTACTTTTTGGCCAAAAAGTGAACCCAAATTCTTGTACTTACCCACGTATTGTGTGTTGAGAATCTATGATACCTAATATGCTTTATTTTTACATGTAATATGGCAATTGAGCATATTTTCTTTGTTGATTCATTTATTTTTTGAATATTGCACCATCTTTGGTTCCTAATTGTATATAAATTGGTCAAACCAAGATTGATTCATTGTTGATTGGATTCCATCAAATTAAATATTCGATCAAGATAATACAATTTTACTTATTTCTTTCCAACTCTTTTCCCTTGTGCACTTTCTTTAAAGTTTGTTTAGAATATGTTAGAGTAGGAATAATTTAGGTTATGCTATTTAATCTTCTCTAAAGGGTAATCAAGGCTTGTACTTTACATTTAGACTTCTCATTCATTTACTAGTTGAAAGTAATTTTCTTGGATATATGCAAGTGAATGTGTTGAGAGAATATAATTGAGCTATCCCTAATATAATATTATCATTAAGAAAAACCTTTTTATATATTTCCTTAGTACTAAATATCCCCTTGATTGAAATAATAAAAATCAAGCACCAGGTTATCCAAGCATAGCTAAGATGTAGTAAAAGAGAACCTCATGAATATTTATCTCTTTTTCTAGAGAAGAGGTCCCATGAACAACTCTTGTGTTTGACCCATGAAAATGAACCTTGAACACTTATGTCTTCTAGAAGAAACCCTTATTACTCCAAGTTATCTCTCTTTCCTTCTATAGACGTGTATCTCTGATAAGTGAAACTACTAAATATAACAACTCGTTTTATATTTAACCATATGTAGGTACATTGGAAAAGTGATTGATTGTAAAAAAATTCTCCCAATATACCAAATATTTTGATATACCATGTGGTATGTAGAAGTAGATACATATCAAAGATAAAAATGGTATGGAAGAGTAGAGTGGCACCAAGATAAATGGTAGTAAAAGGTCTCAAGGCCTAGGAATTATAGTAATAGTACCCTTTGAGAACTTCACTAGACATTTTATGGGGAGTCTATATTAACTAAAAATGGTATATCACTATAAGGAACAAAATTATAGAGAGAGGGAGAGGGGTATGTGCAGGATCATCATGGAAAAAATAGGCCCTTAAGTGGCAAAAAATTTAGAAAAAATAGACTTAGGAAACTTGTCGTAAAAAATTGAATAAGTTATCTTTATTATTTCAAAAATATGTAAGAATAGAATTTGTAGAAAATTGAATGTAGTTTCTAAAATACTAGGTTTGTTTAAAAAATTATATATATATATTTGGTGAAAATTTGAAATTTCAATGCAGTAGTACTTAAATTTTAGGGAAAAAATAAGAAATGTCTTTCTGACCACCCTAACCACATAAAATGATAATATTTTTTTATAAAATTTTAGATATAAGTAGAGGAGTCATGTCTCGATGTGATGCATATTTTTTTGTAATTTTTTTCCACGTAAATAATTAATTATGAATTTTTTTATTACAAATTTTAAAAAATATAAAAACTCGTATGTTTGACCACCTTAACTTGTTCAAAAATTCATGAAATTCATTTTTTATTTTCTTAATCCTATAGTATGCGAAGCATAAAATGTGGCGCATGTTTTTGATTCAAAAAATGTGATACCGTTTGAAAGCTATAGATGTTTTTCAATCAACCTATCAATCGAGACTTTAGTTGTAATTTAAATAGAAAAAGAATAATAATTACTTATTAAATTCAAAATAAAACATAATTTATATTGGTGGAAATCTGAGAATCTCCTTGAAAAACCCTTTTCGTTTAATCAATTTTGGGTAAAAAAAAAGTTGTTAGCCACATACCCATCATATTGCCACTTTTTGGCCCATCATGATCCTGCACATACCCAGAGACCATTTGTAAACATAAAAAAACTTGAGGCTTTTTACCACTCCAAAGAACCTACATAGCCATAAAATATACCTCTATGGGTATCAACTCCTAGAAGGTACATGAAGATATTCAAATTAATTTAATAATTTTTAATATTCAAGCAAATTAGGAAAAAGTGTTATGTTTGAGGAATTTTTTTGTATTTATATTACACATGTTTGGTTAAAGGTCGTTGGACTATACAGATAGTTTAGTCAAACTATTTTTTGGCTAAACACGTCTATTGGAAACTTAGGTGGCATGATGTTAGCACAAATTTCTTTTATTTTTTAAATTAGGGGTGAAAGTTTGAAGTAGTATCACCTTTTAGGCTTAATTTTAGTAGACTAGAATTCAATTATCTTTAACTAAAATTTAGTTTATGTTGAAAATTTATTTTGACTAAATCTATTCTAGCTAAAATTCTTTGAGCGACAACTTTTCTAAATAGAAGTGTTTTCTATATAAATATGTAACACCACTTTGATCTTAATTACAAAAATAATGATAAAAATTATGGTAGCCAAGTATATATCAGATGATATTTTCTAGAAAACACTATTAGCAAGATTATGGTAGCCAAGTATATATCAGATGCTAAGAATTATACAAGATCATGCAAAATTTTCTAGTGAATAGGGCACCCTACATCTAGAGATGAGATGACCCTCCATGTGATATTAGCACAATTCCTATTTGAGAAATGGGTGATTGACTTCATAGGACCAATAAAGCCTTTGATGAAAAACATCCAAAGCTAGATTCATAATCACTAGTGTTGACTATTTGATCAAATGGGTAGAAGCTACACCTACTAAAAATTACACAGTGTATACTACAAATAGATGCATTTACCATAACAATATTACTATATTTGGGTGTCCCATAAGTATAACTAGTGATCAAGGAAAACACTTTCTTAACAAAACAATAAGGGAGCTATGAACCAACTTCATGGTTACACATAGCCACAGTACACCATACCATCCACAAGCCAAAGGAGTGAGTGAAGTCCTTAATAAGATTTTATGCACTAATTTAACCAAGATGTGTAATGCCAATTGGACAGATTGGATACTAAAATTCCTATGATACTCTGGTAATATTGTACTACATGTAAATTTGCTAACAAATACACCCCATTTGATCTTTTATATGGTATGGAGGCAAGCATACCAATAAATTTCATGGTATAAAATCTTTAGACATTATTGACCTCATGACTCACTATTGAGGAATCCAACAAGCACCACGTTGAGGAACTAGATAAACTAAATGAATAAAATCAACTAACCACAAACCACTTATGGATAGAAAATTGAAGAGAGAAAGAATGCCATGATAAAAATCTTAGATATAAACAATTTAAGGTTAGTGATTTGGTTTTTCTCTATGATAGTAATGTAGACATGTAAAATATACAGATTGATATCACACAGTCGATCCTTATCTATTAACATCGCTTCATACTGAATTATCCCTTTGTCTAACCATTTAATTGAATAGCCTTATTTGATTAAAGTCATCATAATTCCCCTTTTAATTAAATAAATCCCTCAATTTAATTAAATCATTGTCTCTGTGTAATTAGCTAGGTCATTTCATCATCCTATCTTTATTTAATTAAATAATCCATAATTCATTTTATTAAATCTCTATAGTTCCTCTATTAAATTAAATAAATCAAACATCACCCCCTATGGTTAAATAAATCAAAATATTTATTTAACTAGTTCTTAATCATTTTCATCTCTTTTTGATATATTTCAACTCATAACTCTAAATCAATTAGTCAAATCACCTAATCTCCTCTTAAATTGATTAAAACCTGATTAGTTTAATCTAGTTGCACATCACATCCTCTAGCTTTTCCCACTTGCACAATAAATCAATTTATTTGATTTATTAAATCTCTATTTACTTTCAAAAAGGCATTCGAGTGGGAATATTCTTCAAATTTGAAATCTCCCCCCAAATAGACATGTACAACCAACAAATCATTTAAAATCTCTTTCATGTCCTTGTGCATTGAGCCAAGTGGCATTTAACTCTTCTTTCATCACCCCTAAACATGGATTTCATCAAATTCAAATATTCAAACTTGCACATTGATCAAAATTTCTCATTCCTCAACCATTCACATGATGACATGTGGCTTCTTCTCATTGGTTGAAGATTAGTCCCACATTCATCCTTTTTTCCTTTACTCTCTTCACATTCTTCTATAAATAAAGAGCTCATCCTTCATTTCTATCATCCACAATTTGAGCAAAGTTATTATACTTCAATTTCATCATAGAGCTTTAGCATTTGCATCAAATCCATCAATTGTAGTTAGGTTATTGCAAGTTTTCTCTATGGAAGGAATTTGAAGCAATCACCAAGTGGACCAAAATCATCAAATCTTCATCAAGCTTCCTTAGGAGTTGGGAAAGGGCCAATTTCCACATCAAATTGGCACCAACTCCCTCAAGAGATTAAGAGTTTTCTTTGTTTTAGAATAGGATTTGATATCTTTGTTTTAAGTGTGTTGTGTTCTTCATTTCATTCCTTTTATTTTGCATCCAAATATATTTCTTGGGGAATCTCTATTCTAACTTGCATTTGATCTTAAATTAATGTGTGCATTTGTTGTGTTCTTGTAGGTATAGGATATTGGTTCACATTTTGGTGCTAGAGGAAGGGAAAACCAGAAGATCAAGTCATGTTTATTGAGAAAATTCTATGATTTTTTTGTGTTTTTATGTGTTTACAGGAAGCAACATTGCTCACAGTCCAACGGGGCCATATAGAATGCTCATAGTCCAACGAGGCTATATAGAACCACTCTAAACTATAAACTGCATCGTTGGACACAAACTGCACCGCTCCAAAATTCAAATTGCACCACTAGCACTCTAGTGTCACCATATAGAGCCGCTACAAACTCCAAATAGAGCTGAAATCATAGACAAAACCGTTGGACTTTCTTGTTTTTTCATTCAAACTTAAAATGGCAGTATCTTGGTCATTTTTTAGTCTTTTTTGAAGCTTTTTTTTAAATGGGGTATAAATTCATAATCTATCCAATGGTACAAGTGTTTCTTAACATTTATAGAGTTAAAATTTTCAAATTTTTACCTAAAGTCAAATCACATTATAACTTGGTCTAAGCTTTAGGGTTTTTATGCTTAATGATTCATCTAACCCCTATATCCTTTTGTTTCTTGATCTCATCTAACATTTTGAGCACTTTTTTAGGTTAGAAAATAAAAAAGGGGATGAGTCCAAACAAAAGAAAAGCTTCTTATGACATCATATCTCTATTGTATCAAGTGTCTTTAGACACTCTTGGAAGCAATTATAATTCCAAGTTTAAGGATTTTATCTCTTCAAGCTTTTAGGACTCAATAGATTTCAATTTGGGTTTTAAAATACCAAAAAGAGGGGCTTAAAAAGAACCTTAGGCAACTTACTAGATTTTTTTTAAAAGTTAACAATTGAACAAAAATTACTTTCATGTTTCCTTTTTGGTGCTTTAAAAAGAATCAAAATCATTGCTTTGAGGGGTTAAAATGAACAAGTATTTCTTTGTTTTGTAATCACTTACCCAAAATAATATCATCTAAAAGATGTATGCACTTCTCTCACGCCTCATGATGATCTTGAGAATCAAAAAGCTTTTGGTGATATTAGGTTGTGTAAGTGATTTCCTTTACACTTCATTTTGGGAACTAAAATTGAACAAAACATCTTGCGAGTGTGAGCCAAACCTATCGTGTGTATTCTCTCTTTGTTTCTCAAAAAAGATCGATCGAGTTAAGGATATGTTTGCTCACTATTGTTTATCTTAGAGGGCCTCCCTTGTGGGAAAAAGTACTCACCCAAGGGAATGACCCAATCAGTACCACTCTAAAGCCAAGAGTATTTCTAGCCGATATATAAAAGTGGGTACTGGAACAAAGGCCAATATCACGCGGTTGGCTCTGATGAGAAGGGTAGCAATGGTGTCTCGCCTCGATGGGTCAACTCCTATGAATGAAAAGTCTAAATTAAAACCCTTGTTTAGAAAAGGCCAAAATCCTTGATCTACTTGTTGGTGCAAGAACGGTTATTTTGAAGCCGTCCCATGTTTTTATGGCTCTTAGTATAAATGAAAAGCATGCCATTGGATTTTCATGGGTGTTGATGCTTGGCTGCCCCATATAAGTGAGTTTCGTGGATGGGAGCCAGTGGGGTCAAGCATCTAATCATTCGCTAAGAGTAGTGTAGCTGGACTTGTCCAAGTGGGAACTAAACAAGTAAAGTCTTTCATATCCATAGGGTTGTGCATGTTCTTGGTATCAAAACAAGTTTTCTTGTTCAAAAACATTGGGAAACACACATTCAATAGGAAAATAAAAATTTCAAACCCCTTAGTTAGAGAAAATACCTTTGAAAAAACCCAAGAACTATTGCTTACCCTGGGGATTATGTCCTTAGAGGTTTCTAATTAATTGGGTTTACATCTTAATTTTCTTCTACCAAGGTAAACATTAGGTAACCATTGCCTTTATTTCCTTGAATTCCACATAGCACTTTGTGGGATGAAAAGAAGTTAGGACATTGGACGTTTAGTTTGAAAATCTAATCAAGAAAGTGTTTGTGGTAAAAGAAATTCACTAATCAAGATGAAATCAATTAAACCCCACACCTGTGCTTGTGTATCTTTTGTCTTATGGTCTTTTGAGCAAAAATTGATCTTTTGGTTTGAAGGGAATAGCATGTTCTTCAAAACCTTGGGCTTGTAAATAATTCCTTCTTAGGTTCATTTAGGATTAAAATCAAACACTTCATCCATTTTAAACATTTATCATCCCATCCCACAAGCAACTTTAGAGCTTTGGAAACATCATTATCTAGACTTGGGTACATCCTTAAACCAAATCAAAATCACCTTGTTTAATTAGGAGTATGGGAATGCATCCTTTCTCATACCTTTAGTTAAATTAGCACACCTTTGAACAAGCTTATCCTAAAGATCACATCCAAAATCTTAGGGTTTACAAGTTCATCATCCAATCAAAACCAATCAAAATCAAATCCTAAATTTTAGCATTGATCCAAAGTTCCTAAAAACTCAACGGCCATATCATTCACCCCTTTCATCCTTCATCTCATCATTGGTCCTAAACACCTTAGAGGTCACTTTTACAACAAGGTCAAAACACAAGAGGAACATGGAATATAAACTTAATTTATACATGAAGAGTAAAGAAAGTCAACCAAACTATCAAAGTCTTACAATGCCAATTGATTTTCAAAACTCACATTTATACAATCCATACATGGGATCATTATCTCCTACAAACCTCAATGGTACAACAAATGTGAGTATACCCAATCTAAATCTTGGAACACCTTTTCCAATGGTAGATTTAAATCCAAGTCCAAACTTACAAATCTATCAACCAAATACTCAATGCATGAGTCTTCAACAAAACAACATTGTCCCACCAAATCCATACATGCCAAATGAGAATATACCAAGTACAACTATACCAAACATGAACATTTTGAATCCACACTTGGTAAACTTTTGGATAGATATGTGTACAAATCACATGAATGTTGTTCAAAATCCATCACACCCATATGCCCCCCCTCACCTTTCATAATCCTAATGACCCATCATGATCATTTCATGTAACCCCTCAAACCTCTCTCCCTACAACCTCACAAGGAGAAGGTGACTTATTTGGACTAGGGGGAATTTTTTATCAAACATCATCATTTCCCCAAGGGAGCATGCGACTCACTTTCCCACCACTCTCACCCTTTCCATTAACATTTTTATCACCTCTTGGTTTGGGGCTACCATCGCTACCACCGCTCATCCAAAACATCCCCCAAACCATCAATCAAGGCATCATATCAAATCCTCCCCCCTTGCCATCGATATCGCAACAATAGATGGAAACCATCCCCATAGCACAAGCAAGCAACACATCGTCTATCATCCCTCAAAACATGGTCTCTCAAGGATGAACCATATCGATCACACCATCCACCACTCAAATCCCAATCATCAATATGATGATACCTCTTATCACCACAACAAGCACTATTCCAAAGCCACCTCTGCCACCACCACCACCCAAACCAAACACATGAAACCAATACAACATTGTGTTGCAAGCTGCTCAGTAGGCTGCTTATCAGAAGGCACTCCAACAAAACCAAAACTGACAAGCTACACAACTAGTTGCTCAACAAGTTGTACAAGCTGCTCAATTTTCCCAATACACACTGTAAGCCCAACAAGCACAAGCCTAGGCTCAAGTGCAAGCGCAATCTTATGCCCAATACCAAGCCCAACAAGTAAATGTTGTTCAAAATACCAAAAAAATGTTAACAAATCCATGTATCGATTCAATTCAACGATCACATGATCAAGACCTATCCATCAACGAACACATGGAAGATGTTTCCACCTCATCCAAAGATCAAATCGACATACATCAATAGTCACTTTTTGATCATGATAAGAATCCCTCAACAATATCTGACAATGATCTATTTCAAGGAGTGTTAACATTATTTGATCTTGTAATCAACAATACATTGACCAATGATCATGTTGAAAATGTCTATACATCACCTAATAACTTAGAGGACATATCTTAAAAATTTATTCTAAAGCATGATCAACATCTCTCACCAAAGTCTAGCAATGGTCCTTTCCAAGACATGTTGACATCCTTTGACCTCATGATTACCAATATTGAAGGAATCTTCAACTCAACACTTGATCCAAATTCACTCAAAGATCAAGAGGATATTGAGCCACTTCATATGCCTAATGAAGATATCCGAGCACCATTTGTAAGCAATCCATCCTTTGAAATTGACCCATGTCAAGAACTTGATCCAAAGCATGTTGAAAGCAATTATGAAATCATTTAGGATCAAGAATTCATATCTCCAAGATATTACAATGATCTAATGGACACTCTCCTATCTATACATGAAGATCATATCCATATAGCACATACTCCTCCATCTACCCATGAGATGCTTTCTATGGATGGACACGTAGATGATCTTCATTTAGAGCAGGATTTCATTACACAAAAAGAGCAAGTTATTGATTCCTACAATCAAACTAAGTTGTCAACATTAGGATCAGATATATCCCAAATTTAGACTGAGGACATCATGTATGAAGATATCAAGCATTATCCACTCAAAGAAATAGGTTAGATAGAATAGGACATTCTGGAGTTAGCAGAGCAAAAAATGGAAATAGCATCATCTGCAGTGGTCATTTATTAGAGAATGCATTCTAAACAAGAGTTCTCAGAATAGGAAGAATCAAAGCATGAAGGTGCTACTACCACCATACTAGGGGAAACTATGTCTCAAGAAAATATCAACATAGGGAGTACAAAGAGTCCTTATGATGAAACCGATGCCAATACTACAACCAGCCACGTCATGAATCTTCATCCACCCATCACCCCATCCATGAATTGGGACCAACATCCAAAGAAGGATTTGAATCAAAGCACAAAGAATGTTATCAAAGAAAAAGAAGATAAGAAGCATATCTAACAAAACAAATACATATGGATACCAAAGAATACAATGAAAGATTATCCCTATCAAAATCCATTAGTGAAAGAAACTATGTGGAAAAATAAAAAAGGGAAAAGTATCCATGAAAGATTTTGACAAAGGAAAAATAAGTTTTCTTAAGCGACGTACAAATTATATCAAGCAGTTGATCCTAATTCCATGAAAAATTTCGTATCCACCTATCATTGTTCATCTTCCCAAGTTTGGAGAGTCAAAGGTTCCAAACTATCAACCAATCCATCTTTTATCCCTAAACACACTTCATCCACGCATCCACACATGATATCCAATTCTCACATTGACCATGTATTGGCAAAGATCCTTCATCATAAGGATTCAGAAGGCACTCTATCGTGATGTGTGCACAAAGACAAAGTTAACTCTAGTATCAACAAAGCAGATCAAGAATCTCAAAATTTGTATTCAAGTGCACGTATCTTGGAAAATAAACTTCTTTAAGTAGGATATCAATGGAACATTATGATAGGGGCATATACATCAACACCGCAAGGTGATTCAACACAAGCTTAAAATATTTCAAAAAAAACTTAAAAAATCAAAAAATATAAAAATCCAAAAAAAATAGAAAAAGGATTGAAAATAGTAAAGAAAAAAATTGTCCTCTAGTGAAAACCACTATGGTGGTGCTTTGGGCAGGTACCATGATGAAAACCTGGAAAACAAGCATCATGTGTAGAATCGAGCATCTATGTGTACCACTTCAGGTGATAGCATCTCATCCCATCCATAATAAATCCAACATTCCATCCATCTTATCCATAATAAATCCATTCATCCATGAACCATTTATCCAATCCATCTTTATCCATCTGCATCCATCTTCCACATTATCTTGATCTTGGAAAAAGTTTGGTGCACACTTTACACTTGCTTAAATGGTAAACATCTTGACATGGGTCATTTTCACCGATCCTATAATACCCAACATTATCTAAGCCATGAAGCATTATCCAAATGAGCTTTCTTTATCCAAACACTTTATCTTATCACAAGATAATCCATATCCCTCCATCCATACACATATCCAAGCATCCATCCATGGCATTCCAAACATTGCTAAACACTAGGGGCGGATATTTACATATTGCTTTGGGAATAAATCTTGATCTATATCCTCCAACTTATGTGGTGATCCAAACATTGGAAAATGTAGAATCAAATTGGTCAAACCACTTGTGAGCAAAATTGCGAATCACTAGGCCATGGCATATTTTGATGAGAAAATGTTCCTTATCAAGCTTCATCTTTCATCGAACATCAATCCAAGTAATCACTATCAGTTGCATCTAACTTGCACTTCAAACATCACATCAAATCATTTGAACAAATTTAGTCTAAACCAAGCTTCATCAATTTTGATAAAATCCAATCCAATCAATCCATCATCATCTTGGGATATCCATCCTAATCATTGTGTTTCTTAACACTATCCTTGCACTGTTGTGTATCCTCGACAATGATATCATCATCAATCCCCCATCATCTTGGGATATCCATCCTAAATCCTTGTGTTGCTTAACATTGTCCTTGCATTGTTGTGTATCCTCAACAATGTTATCATCACCAATCCATCAATTTGATCAATCAACCTTAGCTTGGTTTTCAATAAAATCAAAACAGATCACTGATATCATCACACATATCCATATCAAAATCATCAAAATCATGCGAAAATCCAAAAAAATTCAAACACATATCAAAAAAATCCCAAAACATTCATAAAAATAGAAAACGTAAAAAACATGTTATCTGAACTATGTTGTCTTTGAGCTTAAATGTAGGTAAGGCTAATCTTTGATTAGCGTTTGAGACATTAAAATCCAAAAACATTCAAAAAAACATCAAAATCAAAACATTCAAACATCCAAAAAATTCAAAAAACATCAAAATCCAAACATTCAAAAACATAAAAATCCAAAACATTCATAAAATCTTAGAAAACCCCAAAAAATTCAAAAAATAAAAAATCAAAACATTTGTAAAATCTTGAAAATACCAAAAACATTGAAATATTCTAGAAAATACAAAACCATCCATCCCATCTCGCTTTCACCTGCAATAATCAATCATCCATAATAAATCAATCATCACACTCATCCTTTGGCAAAACAAATAGAAACAACCACAACAATTAACAAAAAACAAGCTTCAAATGTAAAATCAAAATTGAAACAACAAAACTTTTAAATGCAAAATCATACTCTTGATCATTCGCAAACATGTCAATCAATTTTATATCAACAACTTATCAAACAACTTATCAACCCATCATCATCCTATACAGTGCATGTCCTAGGATATATTATTCTGATAATGGGCATCATTTTTGATATCACCTTGGATTCTTATCCTATCAAAACACATCCCTTTGGCTAGAGGTATGAAGAACATTGACTTGTTTGTTTACTTGATCTTTTATTTTGATTTATCTTGTTGCGCTCATTCCAATGACCTCTTGATGATGTCTAATTAAAATGATTTAGAGAGAAAGTAATCAGGAAATGATCATTATCTTTTGTTTGTTGTGCTTGTTGGACATTCTTGTAATATAACCTTGGCGAATACTTGCTTTGTTAGGTGTGTATGGATGTTTTTCTTGGGTAGCTTGTTGAATTTTGCATTGATGGGTTATACCTTTTTGTGTTTTGGTCTGAGATGTTTGAAACTTTTGAAGTGCATCCTAGCAAAGTTTTTGTATGTTAGGTGTGAGCAAGAATACTCCTATCTGTTTGTCGAGTCAAAGTCCATCACACTAGGTGCAACACCATCCTAGTTCTTTATACCTTGATGCATTATTCCTACGTGTGTTATCAAACATAAAGTAATTGGCCCTTTGAAAATCCCAACTCTTGGCAAATCATCATCATCATTATCATCTCCAATAAAGTCCTGTTAGATCATAGACTTGTTGGATCCTCTCTTCCATCCATCTTATTCTTCTATCTTTACTAACATTTCTATCCAAATTTGTGTGATATCTCAAAATATACCTCAGGCTACCCATGGTCGATGACTGTCTATACATCATCAAAATTGTCTATGTCAAATATCTGGTCTTTCTAAAGAATTATCTTTCATCCTATAACCGGTAGAACCACTCCTCTCACATTTTATCGTGATCTCGATCAAAAATTAGTATTTCCACTTGATCTTTTGAGGGAGTAGTATACCAACACAATTCTTTTCGCTAGGGCAACAGTGGGGCATTCAAAAAAATTAGATAATTTTTGAACTGTGATCTCAACAAGATTATTCTTTGAACCAACGCAACAAGTGTGTTGCTTCAAAGAGGGGAAAAATGTAGACATGTAAAATATACAGATTGATATCACACACTCGATCCTTATCTACTAACATTGCTTCATCCTGAATTATCCCTTTGTCTAACCATTTAATTGAATAGCCTTATTTGATTAAAGTCATCATAATTCCCCTTTTAATTAAATAAATCCCTTAATTTAATTAAATCATTGTCTTTGTGTAATTAGCTAGGTCATTTCATTTTCCTATCTTTATTTAATTAAATAATCCATAATTCATTTTCTTAAATCTCTATAGTTCCTTTATTAAATTAAATAAATCAAACATTTATCTAATTTAATGAAACATCACCCCCTTTGGTTAAATAAATCAAAATATTTATTTAACTAGTTCTTAATCATTTTCATCTCTTTTTGATTTATTTCAACCCACAAGTCTAAATCAATTAGTCAAATCACCTAATCTCCTCTTAAATTGATCAAAACCTGATTAGTTGAATCTAGTTGCATGTCACATCCTCTAGCTTTTCCCACTTGCACAATAAATCAATTTATTTGATTTATTAAATCTCTATTTACTTTCAAAAACGCATCCAAGTGGGAATATTCTTCAAATTTGAAATCTCCCCTCAAATAGACATGTACAACCAACAAAGCATTTAAAATATCTTACATGTCCTTGTGCATTAAGCCAAGTGGCATTTAACTCCTCTTTCATCCCCTCTGAACATGTCATTTCATCAAATTCAAATATTCAAACTTGCACATTGATCAAAATGTGCTCATTCCTCAACCATTCACATGATGACATGTGGCTTCTTCTCATTGGTTGAAGATTAGTCCCACATTCATCCCTTTTTCCTTTTCTCTCTTCACATTCTTCTATAAATAGAGAGTTCATCCTTCATTTCTATCACCCACAATTTGAGCAAAGTTTTTATACTTCAATTTCATCTTGGAGCTTTAGCATTTGCATCAAATCCATCAATTGTAGCTAGGTTATTGCATGTTTTCTCCATGGAAGGAATTTGAAATAGTCACCAAGTGGATCACAATCATCAAATCTTCATCAAGCTTGCTTAGGAGTTGGGAAAGGGCCAATTTCCACATCAAATTGGCACCAACTCCCTCAAGAGATTAAGAGTTTGCTTTGTTTTAGAATAGGATTTGATATCTTTGTTTTAAGTGTGTTGTGTTCTTCATTTCATTCCTTTTATTTTGCATCCAAATGTATTTCTTGAGGAATCTCTATTCTAACTTGCATTTCATCTTATTAATGTGTTCATGTGTTGTGTTCTTGCAAGTATAGGATATTGGTTCACAAGTAAATTCAAGAAACAAGGTAAACTAAAAGTTAGATGGTTGGCCCCTTATCAAATCCATCAAATCCTTGAATCTAGAGCAATGCAACTCAAGACATTAGATGGTACCATACTCCAATGCTTTTTCAATAGAGCAATACTAAAACAATCATATTCTAGTAGAGTAGTGTTGATTTGAGGACAAGTCAACATTTAGAAAGGGGGGTGATGTTAGCCAAAAAACAAGACAAGGAATACATAGACTAGTAAAACACACCACATTTTGGTGCAAAAGAATTGCAAATCATAATACTATAAAAATATCATCTAGACTAGGGATACCATGGATGGGTCGCATCCCATCTCACAGATACGTGTATGAAAGAAGATATGAATGATAGAATAGAAAGATGAAGGGAAGGATATACATGTAATAAACTGGGATAAATATGTGTACAAGTGACTAATGTAAGGAAGGATAGATGTATAGAGATTAGATAAGAGTTAAACAATAGTATAGGGGAATATATAACATTGTACTAATTTTGATTTGATTAATAGAATGGATACTCAAGTTATATCTATATGATGTTATTTGTTATTCTATGGATATATAAATAGTTAACCATACTTCTAATTACATTGGTGTCACCTTTATATTACTAAGTCTGGGGTATAAACCACAACACTTAGAAAATACTTAGGGCTCAAAACTTCAGTTCCCCATATTTCTTGCTAATAGATCTATAGGAATATAAGTTAGACCATTTGAGGTAGATTTTTTATCAATGTGAAAGAAACTTGTTAAGTTTGAATTCATGATTATCAAGTGAGTTCTTAGTGAAAATTTAAAGTTATCAATGAGGCTTATAATTCTTGTGGTTTCTCCCTCTTTTGTTTGGATTCCAATAATAGCCCTTGGGAATATTAACTTATTAAATGTGAAAGTTCTCCTTTGAGATTTGTTAAAATTAATGTTCATGGAGCTTCAAGAGATAATCCTAGAAAAGTTAGCATGAGAGGTGCTTGTTGTGACCACAGTGATAAGGTTAAGTTTTGATTTTTTTGGTTGTCTTGATATTGCTTCTAATAATTTTGCTAAAGCTATGACCATTCACTAAGCTCTTTTAGGAATTAAGAAATAATGTTTTACCAATATTAATTTAGAATTTTAGTCTAAAATTTTGGTCGACAATTTATTAGGGAAGAATTCTTGTCACGTCTAACTATGATAGTTGAATGAATGTAAGAAAGACATCAATATCCTCATTTGTGATTTTAATATTGTTAAGAGGAACCATATTAGAAAGGAACAAAATTAGGTTGTTAATTTTTTAGCTAAATCGACTTCTAATTGGAATGCTATCATTGTTGATACACACAATAGTTAGGACTACCTTTTTTGGCAATTGAGAAAATATATTTTTTATTTTTTCAATGCTAGCTACAATGCTTGTCTAGATTCTCGATTCATGTTACTATGCTTCTCTTTGATGGGTTGTTTCTTGTGATGTTCTTCCTATTTATTCCTTTATGGTTAACTTTATTGTTGCTATTTTCTTTAAGTGGTTTTTTGTTGGTCCAATTTTTTAACATAAAGACAAACATTAATTTTGATTCTCAGAGCGTGTACAATCTTCATGGGAACAAGTTATGGGGTGTAGACTATTCTCCTTGTCTTGTTTCTTGTCTATTTTCAATGCATCAAATGCTCCTAATTTTTTAAAATTAATACACCATAAATCTTTTTAAGACCAAGAAACCTACTTTATAATCAAATGTTGTTTTCCGATATTTTTTTGATAGCTATAATAAAATAATATCCTAGAGCTACAAGGCTACTCCACATTTGCATGTGTGTGTATATAAAATTGTGGATGCATATTAACCACAAAGAAACAATCCAACCATGCTAAAAAATGTCAACATTTAATTGTGTGGCACTAAGCTTTAACTGCCACAAGATTGGTAAATGAAACCTAGTTTGTCATTTGAACTACAAAGACTTAAAAAGTTTAGTGGACCCTTCAAAATAGATAAACAAGTGTCTAACAAATAGAAAGCTTTCCGAGCCTTTATGTTGTCCATAAGCTCTTCAAAATCTTATTAAAAGTTTGCAAAGCCATTTAGCAATGGTCAAAAGTCCTTTATTATTTTCCATATGCATTGAATTTTATGTGGTGTGTTTGTTGGTTGTGGAGGGTAGGTACTTTCTGGGGTTGGGGTGAAGATAATATCCTTCATTTTCCTTAGTGCAGCACAAATGTGTTTTTTGTCATTCCATTTATTTCAACCATAGACTTCATTGACCGTAAAAGTGGGGGAAATGCGAAGTGTTCAGAACAGTCAGAAAGATGTACAGCTCATGTTCATTGACGTAGTCATCGATATTTAAATTACATCAATCTTGATTTCATCTATTTGCACATGAGAGCAGAAGAAAGTTCTCCAAAGTGGGAGGAAAGTGTTGGGCATCTTCCTTCACATTTGGAAAGATAGCCTGCATGTACTATTGTTATGATTACCTTCCCTATGGAATTTGAAAATTGAAGTGACCCACTCGGAATAAATGGTGAAATGATCTACATCACTGATGTGAGAAATCCGTGCAAAATAGGGACGCGTTATAGGCATATTTTAACTAGAGAAAAATCAAAGCTCTATTCAATGATACAAAAGATCTTGGCCCGGTTCAGAAAATGTCCTACCATGGCAGACGTGTTTCAATTGGATTTTGGCAGAGGAAAATTCAAAAGGAATACAGTAAGAATCTTTAGGGCCTCACTAACAACGTATCGATTTTGACGTTAATGATCTGGCGGATTCCACTTGGTGGAAAGTGGTAAGTAGTGAAGATTTTGATTTTGGTGTGGTTGAATTGAGATTTGATTTTAATTGTTGAAAATGAGTGCTACCAAATTCCAATTGAAATACCATTGTCATTGATCGGTAGCGAGGGAAAGGTAGGTAGCGAAGACTCTTCCTGTCGAGCGTTTTGATTATCCTCTATTTTCCACGGATTTTATCTTTGACAGACCACTTCCATTGCTTGTTTAACTTTTTGTGTGAGCTCAAAAAGAAGACAAGTCGTCGAAGAAAAACAAGTGAGTTGATCTGTATGCAGCAAGTCTTATTTGATTTTAGTGATAATGTTTCTTGTCATCGTGTGGAATGAAGTGTTTGAAAACATGACAAAATTCATAACATTTTTTACCAAATAGGGCAGAGATCTGCGTTTTGGCACTCTTCAGTTTATTCTTATCTTTTTATGATAATAATTAATAATTGTTTAATTATGATCATTTGGATGGATGGATGATGCCACTGCTTTCGATTTAGATTTTACTGAGTGGTTTTGGGTGGGAGCACTAAAAAGAAATAATTAAGTTTGTTTGTTTGTTTTTCTTTTTTAATATATTATTAGTCTATATTTTAAGTATAGATCTTAAAGTAGAGAAAACAATTTATATTTTTAATGTTGTATTTTATTTTAAAAAGTAGGTGAATTTTAATTTTCTCATTGGTTTGTTCAAATTGAGGTGAGTGTAGAAATTATATTTTATTCACAAAAAATATAGAAAATATGGGGTCTAATGAAATTGCAAGTTGTATGCTAGTATATATTATTTGTCCACTTTGAGTAGTTATTGTTGGCAAGCAGAAAGTTTATATTTACTCCTAATCTATACCAAAATGGGAGCTTTTAAGTATGGTATGGACATCCATCAAACAACAAAGGATAGAAGAATATCATCAAATATTTTAGTTGCCATTGTGCTTGTCAACATGAATGCAAAATGTAGAAGCACACATAAGGCATGAAAGAGTATTTTTTAGGATGCATTCTTAATTAGATTAATACTCATTTGAGCCAACATAAATTTATTTTCTTTAATGACAATTCGGAAGAAAATTTTTTAAAGTTGAATGAAATAGCTTCATAGAATTGTAGTTTTTTTAAAAGTTTGAATGATCAAAACCATTCGATGTGGTTCAGCTTTAGAATTAATGACTTGTGGAAGCTAGACATTGGTGACAAGAATTTGTAGATATAATAGAGGATTGTAGACATCGTAAAATCATGTAGGACATTATTATTACTAGTTTTGTCACAAGAATTTTCTCAAAGGACACTAGTAAATAGATTTTTGTATTACTGATTATTCAATATTGATAGAAACCATTGGTAAATTTATTTAAATAGTCTTAAAAATTATTATTTTGTTGAAAAAATTTATTAATCTAGTCATGGTATGCTCCAACCTTTTGTTAATTTATAGCTTATAAGCTATAATGGAGATTGTTGTTGATGCCATGTTAGCACCACAAAATTTCAATTTTATAGGTGAAATTCTCATTAATAGAATAAATGTTATTACTTTAGATGATTTAAAAAAATAGTAATAGTTTTTTTGAATATAACCATAGTGGTAGGTGGCTTTTAGACATTTTTAATAATGTTCTTGTTGATGGTGTTTTTATGCACTTCTCAACACAGGCAGCGCGTAGGTGCACTACCTCTCTTGAAAGACAATTTTCCACAATCAAATTGTTGAACACTATCCCAAGGTCTCTCGGATGTCAAGTCATGACAGTGCTTAGACACCTCAGTAGTTTGATGTGATTTGTTGGAATCACAAGGTGGTATTACACATGAAATACGAAGCAAGGATACAAAGTATGGAAGTTGGATCTTGAAATGGAGTTCTTAGGATGAAAGTTGTTATGCATTGGCTGTAGGTTCAAACAGTAGTCTTGGACTCCATTTTGTTGTTGGATTTGACTTTACAATGTGCAATGAACCTTAACATAGGTCAGTTATTAAAAAAAAGGAAAGAAAGCAAGGGAGAGGAAAAGTTTTTAAATCTGCAACTAGCTATGAATAGTGACAATGGAGTTCCTGTAATAGAAATTTTCTCAAAACAATATCCCACTTAACCAGGGATTCCACAGTATTATGGAAATTATGTTATCTTCTAAGGTTTGCAGATATTTTATCCTTCATCCACCACATACATGCATGAATCAAAGATAAATGTTTGGAGCAGCTTGGAAATCAAGTCCAAGCTAACTTTGCATAGCTATCTACCATCAGCAAATAGCAAAAAGTATGGACAAAGAGATCATCAACATGGCAGGAATTTTCATAATCACCCAACAAAATTTATAAGATCTACCCAAAGAGAGAAAATAGCTAACTAGAACAACAATAAAATCTAAGTCAAACATCTAACATTAGAGACTGAATCAAGTAACATGAGAGAAACTAAGAAAATATACCAAGTCAATGTATTTTCCTTATAAATTTCTGCAGCATGTCTTTACAACTCAACTCTCTCTTTGCAAATGAGAGGAGAGTCCTATTTATAGTTTTCCAAAAGTCAAATGAATGGCCAAGATTAATTCTTATTGTCTAGCCAAGATTCATTACAAAATAGGGTTTCACCTACCCCCCAATATCCAACAATTTAAAAATTACATTTTGTCTCTTCCCTATTTCGTCTTCTTGCTGATGGTAGCTCTTTTGTCCTTTAGCAGATTGTTGTTTTGTTGTAGTTACTCTTCAGGAAGTTCACCTTTGACTGGGCTGTCCTCCTGTTCCTTAGAAGCTGTGTGTTCTAAGAACTTGAGGACGACTGCCTGAGCTTGTCTATTTTGAGGATTTCACATCGCAGCGCCTGGTAGCTCCACTCTTTTGCATTATCCACCAGCCTTTTCCAATCCTCATCATATTTCGAGCCTTGGTCTCTGAACAAATTTGATTGATCGAAGGCGTGGGTAGCAAAACTCAAAAATTTTGTTGTGATTTCTCCAGCCATCTCGTCCTTCATCTTCTCCTGGAATTAGGGTTTTATCTTCTCCAGATCTATTTGCATAGTGGGCATATCATAGCCCATCATCAACTTAAGGTATCGAGCACATTTTGCCTAGATTTTTTTTATCCATTCCAAGTCTGGATCCACCTTATTCATGATTTGCTCTAACCTCTCCTTCCAGTTTTCAAAGTCTCTGCTCCATACATCCATCAGCTAATGATCTTCTTTCTTAAATGCAAGCTTATCCTCCCACGTGGCTTCAGGCAACCAAATGATAGCTTCAATCCTTGGAAAGGTGGAGTCGTAAGTTGCAGAGAAATTGGTGCAGACTTTCCTTGTAATCTCCAGAGACTGCATTAGGTCCAAGAACTTGTTGGTTGTCTACACAGCCCAGCTAATTCCCATGTTTCTGATGTATGAGACTTGTCAGAACCAATGCTATGTGGTCTTCTCCAAGTTCTTTCTTATTTCCATCTTGTCGATCTATTCCTTGGAAAGCAGCTGAGGTGCGGTCGTGGATGTAGTAGGCAGGTCATCTACTGAAGACCATTGATGTATATAATTTGTTAAGGCCGCAACCTGTGCCTTGAGCTCATCCATCGAGATTTTATCTTGTTTTATCAGGTGCACCACTATGGCCACTGACTCCTCAAGGTGCTCGATCTTATGCTCTGTGGTTGTGGTCCCCAATTCAATGGTGGAGATGTTATAGCTCACCCCAGCCTGGCCAATTGTGGGCGTTGTAATTTGTGCCGCTCGAGAGCTGGAAGCATCCATTATTACTTTGGATCAGACCTTGGACTTCTCCTTTTTCGTCATAATTTGGGCTCGAGCCAAGATGGCCTCTAACCTTGCCCTTGGGTCCTTTAGCACAGGGGTCATTCTTTCAAGTTGCTTCTCCAACCACTCGGGCACAACAGATTTCCCCTTGGGTGGATCGCGGTCACCCTCACCTTTCTTAGTCAAAGCCAAGATTTTTGCTTCCTTTTCTTTTTTGAATTCTTCTTTCTTTTGGGTAGCATCCTCCTCTTCATCAGAGTCATGAACGAACATGAGGGATTTGACAGGCAACTCAGTGGATGGTTGCCAAATGGGGCTTTCTTTTCTTGTTGTTTCCCCTTCCTTCTTTTCCTCAGTATCCTCAGCCTCAGGGCTTTTGACACCATGGGTTTCAACCTCAGTCAAATATTTTTGTTGTTGTTCTTCTGGTGGCTGCTCCTCTTCATCATGTGGCGACCCTTCTTCCACTGTCCCAACGTCTTTCAGCTGTTGTGCCATTTCCTTCTCAAGGTCATCATCAAAGGTTTGAATGATTTCCTTAGCATTCGAGCCACCTTCCTCATCCCCACTCTCAGAAGAGCCTGTCTCTTCCTCCTCATAAACCACCCTGTCGATGGTTCGGTGTTCGTACTTTGGATGCTCATAATACTCATTAACCTTCTCCTCAACAAGCTTCGAGGCTTCTCGCTATTGTTCCTCTAGCTCCTTTGAGATTAGCATTGTGGCCTCCATAGCTGGTGGCCCTGTCGGTGGTTACAAAGGTTGAACAGTTGCAAGGACTTGGACGAGGGCTGCTTGGAGAGTTGGATCCATCAAAATCTAGGAGAGCTCAAGGGGAAGGTTTTGCATATGTCTTTTAAGAGGCTCAAGCATAGTGGTAGCGGGAGTAGGTGATGTTATTGTTGTCAGAGGGAGTGATGTGATTGGTGACATAGTAGCAAAGGAGGGGGGAGAAGTCATAGCGAAGGATGAGTCAATAACTATTACTGACTCGGCAGGAGCTGAAGGGGCAAGATGGACAGAAATGTCCATTGCCAGCGGGGATGCAGTGACCATAGCGAGGGAGGCGGGCAGAGCAATAGGAGGGGCAGGAAGAGCCAAGGGAGGCTACAATTGACCCACTCCTTCTGCTTCTTTCTCTTGGGTAGAAGGCTATTCTGCACTACTCCCTACCAGTTTGAGCCTTTTGGGAGGCGAGCCTCCCGCTTCTTTCTTTGCAGAGACTTTGGGGTTTGGAGACTGCTTAGTCTTTGTTTCTTTTCTTTTCCTGTACCTGGTGAGCGGAGGAGACTTGGAGGTCCTACCAATTGACGTGGTGGCTGCAACATCCTCCGTGGCACTTGGCTCGCTTTTGAGCCCCTCATAGGTTAGGACTACTCCCTGTCGCTTTAAATGTGCCACCTGCCTATCGATCCACTCCTTGGTATGGGTCAAGATTGGCTAGGTTATGGTGTCCAGGTCATTGACCTCCTATTCATCCCAGTCAATTGATGGTATTGGTAGATTGGCAACTACCAGGTACCTCAGATGCATGATCGTGGGCTCATCCTCTTCGACTTGGTCTGGCACGGGGAATGGTTGTACCCTTCTTAGAAACCGCACCGTCATTTGCATGTAATGCCTTGTGCGCGCTTCTTTGTCATCCTGGCAGTCGGCAAAAATCCTCAATGTGATGGAGATGGGTATATGCTGGCCCAATGCTTTTCGACATGGCCATGCAGGTCCATCCACAGGCGAGTAGTGTGTAGGTAGAAGTGGTACTCCTTTAGCTCCTTCTCGGAGTTACTAGCACACTGGGAGGTGCACAATTGGTACACATGCCTTGGCCCAGGATCATGGGATAGGAGATCCACACTATGTGCTTATTCTAAAGATTGCCTGTAGAGTGCTAGAAGTTTTGAGAAAGCTCTAGGAGGATGATTCTATCGTTGGGGTATCGGGGTAGTCTATTTGGCCTTTCAGTGAAGCCCTAGGTCTAGATATATGTGAACTTCAGATATTGGATATAGAGGAAGGCGTATTGCTTCAAAAGTTCCCTGGTGCTGTGGGATACCCTCCTCTCGAAGTCTCTGGCAATCAACTTGATGATGTGGCCAAAGAAGGCGTCATTCACTCTGCAGTAATCTCTTTTGAAGTTGCAGTACTTGAGCTGTGGATATTTGTCATAGGCTTTAAGTCCTCGCTTCTGCCCCTAATCGGGTGCCACAAACAACTTGTTGTACAGTCTTTGATCTACCAAGGAATAAACAAGGTAGGAAGTCATGTAAAATTTGGAGCTCTTCTTTACATTAACAAACTGCTCATGGAAACAGTTGCTTATGATTCATCCTCAGTAGAACGAAACCTTTGTTGTGACATCTTCATTTCCACGTAGGATCTGCTCAGTGAAATATGCCATCCACTCCTCAAAGTAGGCAGCCATAGGAAGACCCATGACCCTGCTCAACAAGGTTACCAGGTCGTGGTAATCCTCGTGGAAATCGCTATGGAAGAGTTCTTGGGGAACCTTCGCAGCGCTGCCTCATCTTTCTTTGAGCCAATGTAGGTTTACTGACTTCTTGCATCTAGTCAGATTATCATCCCATGCCACCTGACATTCCTCTAAGGTAGGTACCTCCATCTGTTGGAATGTGGGAATGTGGAAGGTCTTGGTGATCCCCTCTGGTGACATGTCAGCGAGAATGTTTCCCTCCTTATCGACAATTGTCCTTGTGTCAATTTGGTATGCTTCTCGACAAGCCATGACCAGCTCGAGCGCCACGAGGGATGGAGGGAACCCTACAGCCTTAGCTATTCCACTTTGTCTTATTAGCCTGACATTCTTTGTTATCGAGTTGACCCTAACCCTCTGTGTGAATTCATCGATATCCACCTAGCCAATGTTGGTGTCCGTGATCTCCTTCTAGTTTGTTGTGACCTTTGAGTGGAGTGGCTCGCCCTAGAATTGGTACTTCATCTGGTGCTTGTCTTCTTTCCCTCGAGGGGTCTTTCCTGACTTCTTCCCCTTGTCCCCTTTGACAGATGCCCCTGAAGTTCCAGCACCTGATTCCATATATTCTGCAAGCAAGGATAAAGTCAGCACAATAGATTATCAGAAGCATTCTTATCAGTCAACATCTTGAAAATAACATCTATTTCAAAGAATCAATCAAGCATATCATGAACTTTCATCTCAAGGTGTTATCAATCTTCGATTTAGGGGTTTTGGACAATCCGAGCCCGGAGGGCCGGACTTCCCTAGCAGGAATGTTGTTTGGAAGGGAAAACACGATGGAAGGCCCCCAGAGATTTTCTTTAGTCACATTTTAATATTTCAAAAGGTTCACAATGAAGAGGACCAAAATCCAACACGTGGGTTGAAGTTAGATTCCAGATTTGGGTTCGTTTGGATCGATTTACGAGAGTTCGGAACTCCCAGGCTAGAAAGCTGTCAGGAGATAGCATTTGGGATGGCAGAATTATCACGAAAACCCAGCGACGAAACTCTGAGGTCCAGTGCCCAGAGGGCCAAAGGGCGGCCGGCAACATGTCATTTCATTTGGAAGGTTTGGGCTGGCGGCACCGAGTAGGCGCCCAAACTTCATCGCTTGAGAAGACAAACATCAGACGGAAGTCCAGGGTGGGGAGTCCAATAAGGGAAGTCCGATAGCATGCATTTTCTTTTGAGCTCGGCGGCGATCGGCAGGGCGGGGACCAAAGGTCGGGATGCCGAGCAACATTTTCGCTTAGAAACAGTAGCCGCGGACAGGAGTCCCAAGACATGGAGCCCAGCGAGCAGAAGGTCGTTAATAGTTCGAGCGGTATCTAGCGGCAGACGGGAGCTCGGGGCCCAACGATCGGATGGACGGGGTGAAATCTCCCCGATGGCAGGAGAAAGGTGAACTTCAGAGAACAGAAGTCCAAACACCAGGGCTCGAGAGGTTGGAAGACGCTGATGCAAAAAGAGAGGCAAATAGCGGGGCAAAGGTTGGGGTCCACAGGGTGGGATGCCAGACAAGTCTCACCATGGATGACGGCAAAACACCCAGGGAACCCCTGAGGTGGAACCCCGGGGTCCCGGGTCCGAGAGGCCCACCAAACACTTGTTTAGTTTTGAATTTTTGCAGTGAGGAGACAGTCAAGATCCGGTAGCCAGGAGGCAGGGGGAGTTTGCAGTTTAGGCATAGCAAAATGCAAGTGGAATTCTGAAAGGAGAAGTCTGACGATCCAGGCCCGGAAGGTGACATTGTCATCGGCAAGATTTTTTGAAGGTTTATTAACGGATGGCTAAGGTGAGTCTCGGGTCTGAGGAGGACATTTTCCCTACGTGAAGAATAGCTATGGCAAGGAAATGTCTTAGTTTGGTGGTGAGGATTTGCTAGAGGTTTTTTTGATTTTCTACCAAATGGGTATTGTGCACAATTTCATTTTTAGCTACCTTATGCCCTCTTAATGTTTGTTTATTCATTTAAATATCTCAAAATCATGAAATGAAGCTCGGAAAGGGAAAACAGATGGCCTACCTCAAACACGCTATGCGGGGAGACATGGGATCTACCTATGATCGATGAAATGATGCTAAGGGCAATGATCGTGACGTTGTCGAAGATAGTGGGCTCCAAATGGCAATATGTCCAATCCCTCTGTAATCCTGTGAGATGAAAATGATGGGTTGGAGTGGGCATTTTATACCACTAACTACCATGAATGTTCGCATTAAATGTAGGTACGACAGCAAAAAAGTTGGTGGATTCAAATGTCGGCGACGACAGCAAGAAAGCCGAGGCTCGATGGCCAGGGAGGTGCAACACGATGACCGTTGAAGTTTTCATTCAGTTGAACGGCGGTAGCAGGAAGTGGGTCGGGGCCCGGAGGGTGGGGAGGTGCAACACGATGGCCGTTGAAGTTTTCATTTGATTGAACGGCAGCGGTGGGAAGCGGGTCAGGGCCTGGGGGCGAGATGTTGCCAGGGATCCACCGTCATGGATAGCGGAACCATCACAAAATTCTGGACTCGGGCTTGGGACACCCCATGGTAGTGAGGGACTCTCACAAACTGCAGTCGGTGAAGAGGTAGGCAAGACCCAGGGGCAAGATGTCACAGGAAGCTCTCGACAAGTTTTGAGCAAAAGGCAAATAGAGGCTCGGACCCCGAGATTCAGAAAGACGTGGAGTGGACACTGTCGGGAATGGTAGTTCCAGCAGGGAAACTTGGAGAGAGAATCCCGGATGTTCGGGCCTGACAAGGCTCGGAGCCGTTGGCAGGGCCAAACTGCCAGAGGGACTCCGTGAGGCGTCGGAACGCAGCAAAACCAAAAGGGCAAGGCATGTTCAACTTATGATGGGTCCTTAAAGCAATGTTGACCATCTGAGGCATAAAAAAGGGAGGCACGCAAAATGAGGTGGCAACAAAAAATGACCCGACAAGGCGAAAGAAAAGAGTGTCCCCGTTCTGAACGGGGCATGTGTGCTAACGGCACAACAAATGGCGACTCCACTGGAGAACGCTCTCGAGCGTTCTAAGGACAAATATTCATTCAAGACCTAGAATCTCTAGTTTCACAGACTAGGAGTGGCTTCCAAAGATGAATCTAGAAGGACAAGATCCTTAATTGGGTTAGCTTATAGGACATCTTAGAAGTGTGTGTAGTGAGTTCATTCCTCTCCTCGGGATAGTGACCAGGGTTACCAATTCAACCGAGCGAGCTACATAAATTGTCTAATACTAAAAGTAATTTGGACATTGCTCCGCTACCAGTCAGGCTTCCATAGCCCCAATGGAGTTGTCGCTACAATCTTATGGATATTTCTTTACTACCGACCGGGCGTCCATAGCCCCGGTAGAGTTATCCGAACACCCATACGATAATTTTTTTTTTTTTTTCAGAATTCTTTTTTTTGTTTTTGCTTTCATATTTCACTTCTCTTTCATTATTTAGTTCAACCGGGTAAGCATTGAAGCCTACAATGGGTTTGAGACTACAGTGGTCACTGGAGTAGACTTGAGATTTTTCACTTGCTGGGATGTCATAACAACCATGGCACGGTCCTTTAGAAGTTATTATTATGTGCTTTGTGTGAGATCCGAGATGTGTGTAAGAAGATCTAGCCAAGGGTTGAAGTTCTAAGCAAAATTCAAGCAAGGAAATCATTCATGGGTAGCTATCAAAGACCAATTATCAAGAGTGAATGTTTAGCCGAAGAACACAGAATGGACAGCAAAGTGAACTGCTTGTCGAGCAAGCACGACCGCCGCAAAGGAGCAGGAAACAACTTTTGAAACAAAACTGCCTGGAGGGAGAAAATAAAAGAGCGACGCAAACAAAATGCAAGCAAGCCAGAAAGAAAACTACCCTAACCTACAAATATTTACAGTGAAGAGCTCGAATGAGCTCAAGCCTGGAAGTAATGCTTCAGGTGCCGCCCGTTGACTGGCAATGGGATGTTCTCATCAGTTAAGGTTTTTAAGTGGAAGGCATTATCTCCCAAAATCTTAGCTATTTAAAAGGGGCCAAGCTAGAGCTTGTCGAATTTGTTGTTTGCCCCTTTCTTTTTGTGGGCCTTGTCCCAATATAGGACCAAATCGACAATTCTAAAGACTTTGATCTTGGCTCAGCAGTTGAACCATCTCTTAACTATGCCCTGATGTTTGGCAAAATTTTCTATTGTGCGGTTTCAGACTTCCTCTAAATGCAAGAGCTCAGCTAATCGATCTTCCCTATGATCTCCTCTTTCATAAAAATCATTAATGAACTGAAGCATAAGAATCTTCAAATGGATAGGGAATATAGGTTCTTGGCCATAGACAAGGTGGAACGGGGAATCACTGAGGGCATCCTTGTGGCGAGTGCGATTAGCCCAAAGGGCGAAACGGAGCTGGGTATGCCTGTCATTGGGATTCCTATCTAGTAGCTTCTTGATCACAGTAATCAAGTTTTTATTCGTGGACTCGGCAAGGCCGTTGCCCTGAGGGTAGTAATTAGATGAGAATTTAAGGGCAATCCTATAGTCAAAAGCCCAACTAGAAACTTTTAATGAAGCAAATGCAGGTCCATTATCACATACCAAAGCATAAGGACAACCAAAGCGATTTAAGATGAAACTTTCTAGGAAATTAGTAACTACTTCAGTTGTGCATTACTTACATACTATTGCTTTCGTCCACCTAGTACAGTAATCAGTAGCGGTAAGAATGTACCTGTGTCCTGTAGATGATTGACGGCTTACCGGACCGATGACGTTGAGACCCCATTATGCAAAAGACCTTACCTCCAACACAGCCTGTAGTGGGACAACAGTATTCTTTTCCCTAGTGGTAGCGGTCTGGCATGTATGACATGAATGGACATGGCAATGGGGATCCTTGAAGATAGTTGGCCAATAATACCCTGCTCTCAATATCTGATGTGCTGTGGAAGAACCAGAACCATGGCCCATGCCAAATTTTTTGTGGAACTCTTTCAAGATCGATCTGCTTCTTCCTTGCCAAGGCATCTCAAATAAATGCCTTCATGATTCTTCTTGTAGAGAATGGAAACCTACAGCATGTAGCCATTGCTTTTCAATCTCAGGGCCCACATTTGGACTCCTTACAGGTGCGGCAGACACTTATGGTTCAATAAATAATAGACAACATTCTAGTACCACTCTCTCAGAGAGACATCTTCAATTTGGTATTGTTGCATAATGAGTTTGGGTCCAGCTTCTACTATTGTTTCAGCAATTATGTGGGTGAGTGCATGCCCTCTTACTAGTTTCATCGGTTGGATCTCCATGTCATACTCTTAGAGTAGGGTGACCCATTTAGCTCTTCGTTCACCCAATTCATTTTGCATGAGTAGCGTTTTTACTACTGGGTCAGAGACAATGGCAAACACCTTATTGCGTAGGATATAGTGTCTAAATTTTTTCACCCCTCTGACAAGAGCATATGCCTATTTTTCAATGTTGTGATATCACAATTCAACATCCTTGAGGGGAGCACTCATAAAGGTGATTGGATGCTCATTTCCTTCATCATCCTTTTGGGTCAACATGCTAGCACAGGAATGCTCTGAAGCAAATGAGTAGATGTAAAAAGGCTTCAGATAATCTAGGCTATCTAACACAGGTACCTCAGCGATAGCCCGTTTGATTTCTTTGAAAGATTGTTTGGCATCGGGTGTCCATTCAACTTTGGCATCTTGTTTCAGCATAGCATTAAGAGGTTTAACAATCTCCACAAAACCCGTGATGAATTTCCAGATGAAGTTGATCTTGTCAAAGAAAGATTTTAATTCTTTCTTACTTCCTGGGGGCAGGATTTTGAGTAAGGACTCGATATGTTTAGGGTCTATGGAGATTCCCTATTCTGAAATGATATGCCTGAGCAATCTACCTTTAGTCACTACAAAAATACATTTATTGGGGTTAAGGGAAACCCCAAACTCCCTGCATCTCTAAAATACCTTGCATAAGTTAGAGACGTGATCGCCTCACCTTTTAGAAAACATGGTTAAATCATCCATGTAGATGATTATACATTTGCCAATTAGGTCTTTGAAGGTGATATCCATGGCACATTGAAAAGTGGTGCCGACGTTGATGAGGCCAAAAGACATTCTCCTGTACGCAAATGTCCCCCACTTTGTGGTGAACGCCGTCTTGTGATGATCCTCATATTGCACCATTACCTGATTATATCCGGAGTATCCATCAAGGAAAGACATCATCTGGGAGTTGTTGATGATCTGCAGCACCTCATCCAACGAAGGTACTGGATAGATGTATTTCTCTGAGGCGCGGTTCAGATTGCAAAAATCTACACACAATCTAATCTCTCCATTCTTTTTTCTGACCGGGACCAAGTTGGCCACCCACATGGAGTGCCTAACCGGAAAAATGATTCTTGTTGAGAGCAACTTTTGCACCTCTTTATAGATGATAGGTTCTAGCAAGGTATTGATAGAGCGCTGCTAATGGCAGAATAGCCTCACTTCTGTCTTAAGAGGGATGGTGTGTGTAATGACAGAAGTGTCATAATTTTTTAAATCTTCATAGCTCCATGCCTCCATGTCATGGTACCTCCACAACACATCTATGATTCCTCTCATTTCCTCTGGTGTGCACACCTTGCCAATAAAAACATTCCTAATCTCCTCGGCTGTCCCAAGGTTGTGAGCATCGCACTGGTTGCTTATAGCCTCTTTTTTCATTTGCTGATTTTGATCTCTAATCTGGTCCAAGTCAAATATGCATTCCAACTGAACCATACCCCTAGGGATTGTATTAGTTTTGAGGTTAATAACCCCCTTTATGTCCAGTTCAGCTTCCTGTGGATCAGTTTCATCAATTATTTGAGCTGCAAGGACATCAAAACTTATGATGAATTGAAGGATATGCTTGTCATCATTGAAGACTTGCAAGTGGGTAATATTATCTGAGACCAATGGAATGGATGTTAGCTCAACCATGAATTTTTTGAGCCCAGACAAAGAGAGGGGTTGTAAAGTGCTGGCGGCCTGAGCTAAGACATCAACTATACGATTCTGAGCGCGAGGGATCAATTTTATATTGAATGCATCCAAGCCCTCTAAGAGATCCCAAACCCTATACCTATAGTTTGTAAGTATTTGATCATGATAGGAATACAACTTCTTGACTTGCTTAACCACGAGCTCGAAATCCCTGAAAACTTGCAGCACTTTTACATTTTTCTTCAAGGCCATGAGAAGGCCAAGGACTAAAGCCTTATATTCTACTACGTTGTTGGTGCAATAGAACTGCAATATGTGGGCAGCTAGAAATGTCTTACCCATTAGGCTGATGAGTTCGAACCTGGCCCTGGCTCCTTGCCTGGACTTGGATCCATCAAATCGGAGCATCCAACACGAGGAGGGTTCTTTATCTTTGGGTCTGATCGAGCTTTTGTTCCCTTTCAGCTGGGTGGCTGGCCCTGTAACCTTAGGGGAATTTTTTGGTTCGACGTATTATTCAGCAGGTGGTTCTACTGGTGCCTCCTTTGGTGTTTCTATCTAAGGAGGGGCTGATTTTGTGACATGTCCAACTACTACTTGATATAAGCAACAATCAAATTTGAAATGTGCAGCATTGTGAACCCTGTACCAGTTTGGCAATAAGAGATCATGTAAATTCATTCAGGCCCCTAGGCTGAGTTGATCCTTTGCACACTTTTCAATAAATTCCTAGAAACCACTGAGTAGTCCCCAGTTGTCATCCTTATCAGGCTCATCATCAGTTTTTATCTTCATTTCTGTGTCTGGGGGCATTCATGTAGAATCGGTTGAAGGACTTCACAACACCAGTAACACTTCGTCCGCATCTTCTTCCTGAAGCTCAACCTTATTTTGGTGGGTGAAAGGGTGATAATTCCCCAAGTCGGTCTCAGTGAACAACACCTCATTGATATTATTGTACTCCGTGATCATGTACTTCATACAGGGTTTATGGTCGATACAGATTTGATTTGACAGCCCCTTCCATGGTAGCAACATGTGAGAAAGGTTTGTGGCAGTATATCCATTCAGTGCCTTGGTGAATTCCATTCCCAAGATGATTCCATATGCATAGAGAATGTTAGCCACTTGAATATCAATGACCTGTTGTATCTGCGGGTCTATAGTAATCTGCATCGAGATACGGTTTATTTCACCCACGATATTGATCTTCATTTTTTCCACCTAGGTCACCTTCCTCTTTGAAGGTGTGGGGGTGATGCCAAGAGCCTTGCATACTACCAAGGGCATGACATTGGTAGATGCTCTTGAATCAAGCAGACAGTTATGCAGGTTCTTCCCAAAGACCTTAATGGTGGTCAGAAAAGGGGGAGTTTCTGGTCTCCCCTGGAGGATGCCCATAGGCGTGTCCATGTGAGCTATCTGACCTTTGTTCTTATCATTGCCTATATCCCTAGTTTTCCTAAATGGCTGGCCTTTGGAAATCTACCTATTAGCCTACTCTGGTTCCTTTTCAATTTGTTTACTTGCCAACTGATTTACGGGAACATCCTTCCTTTTCCCATTATTCTCCTGTACCCCTAGTTTTTTCCTAGGCTTTTCAAAAGTAACCCTCTTAGCTGGTGTTTCTTGTGTTGTACTAGAAGATGAAGTCCCATTAAGAACCCTAAAGAAGGCATTCCTCACAGCAGAGACCTTGAGCAATTCGAAGGCTGATAAGCTGATTTTTACCTTCTTGAACTCTTCTGCTACATATTCACCCATTTGCTCAATTTTTGAGCTAAAAGCCTAGCCTATGGAAGAAATAGGAGGTTGGGCCTTCGTTTGACTAGATGAATTTTGGGATTGGCCTTGAGGCTAATTTTGTGACCGGTTTTGAGATCCCTTCTTGTTGAGGTATTAGGCAGGTATGTGAGGAAGCCTAGGGTTATTGCTAGCATTAGGATCAGGCGGAGTGACAAAATTGTTTGGTGGAGTAGAAGTTGTAAAGGGTCCACCCACCTGTCTATTCCTAAGGAGGTAGGGAGTCAACCTTTGATGGAACATGTGGACCTTATCTACAAATGGTTCTTCTTCATCTACTGGACAATTATCTATTGAATCAAAGAGCTGAGCCAAGGTTTGTTCGTTACTTACCTCTTGCGCTTCTTCATCCTCAATAGGAGCAAGCTCGACTTCGGGCTCGTTGCGGTCACATCATGGAAACAGAGCTTGATTAACCATAAGACAGGAGGAATCATATGGCTTATATGGGACGATGTCCTTACAGCCGGCATTGTCGACTGCATTTTGCACCTCCACCTGGAAGATTTCAGCAGCTGTCTAGAACTTGGAACAATCTAATTCAAAATATCTACTAGTTTTATGAATTAGACACCATCCGAACAAGGCTGTCTCGGCAAGGTATACTCCACTAGTTATTTTGTCATTGCTTGCCGGTTGATCAAAATGCGTTCGGACACCACCATTGTTGGGCCTAGTGTTCCACGTGTGATTCTGTCTCTAAGAGAGTCTCCTTTCTGCATTTTGATTGGCATTTTTCCCCTATCATAATTCTCCCCAGAGGAAGTGCCTACTTCTCAATTATTCCTACTGTCCCTATTGTCTTGGTTGTCCCTATTGAGATTGGCCTGAAAATTATGGTGGGAGGCCTGCAACTAGTTATTCTGATTCTTTAGGTGCATCATTTCTGTGGACATTTTCTTTATCATCTCAGTCAGTTCGTCTAACTTGTCTTTCTCAGTCGCGCTTCTAGGCAATGGCGTTGGATTTTGGAGGAAAGCATGTGGGGCTGTCGGTTGATTCTGATAGGATGGAGGAAACTCCAGTCTCGATAGGTACAATGGCACCTGGGGTCGCTGGGAATACGCATGTTGTTGTGGAGCATCTTGAGAATAGTTATATTGCTGTTGAGGCTACAAATAGGAAGGCATGGGAGGCGCATAATTCAATGGCTACCCTAGATGTGGTACCATAGCAATTGAGGTACTTGGTTCATAAGGGGGGTTTGGTGAGAAAATGCCTGATTAAGCCCCTAAATCTACATTAGGTGGGCTACCATCCTCAAAGAAGGCAACAGGCCAAAGATATTCTGCCCCAAGTCTGCACTGGTGACAATGGCTTCTGCATAAGCAGTCACCAGGGTAGTGAGCGGTGGGTGCATCCTTTTCACCAAGGCTAATGTGAAGTTGTCTAGTGTTGCATAATAGACCGGGAGAGCTACCGCATCATTATGGACATACGGGTCTTGAAGCCTTGTGTAGGCCTAATGGAAGCGATCATTAAAGGAGCCAATAGGTTCGTTGACTTCTCTCCTGACAGACATGAACTATTGGTAAAACTCCAAAGGGCTGATGGGGATCTTGTATTTCTATAGGAAGGCATTCTTCATTAGATTCTATGAGGTAATGGATCCCCTTGGTAGATTGATGTACTAATAGAAGGCCTCTTCCCCCAATGAATGTGGAAAAAGGCGACATGCAACGTCCTCATGGTCAACTTGCATTTTGGTGATTACTGTCTCAAATATTTTAATATGCTCCTCAGCTATTCTTTATAGGTCGTGCAGATGGAACTTTGAATAAAAACCCTCCAGATTCTTGGGCATATCATTGTAGGCAGCGAAATGTATCGGCGAAGGGTTATGTGCTAACCAAGCCATGGAGGGTGGCAAAGGTGGTATCTGATGTTGGAAGATAGAAATTTGGGGTTGTATTTTCAATACAACAACAATCTAGGACTGCACCTGAGCTACTGCTGACTGGACTATGCTTTGGGCTAGAAGGGCTGGGAGAGGAGCAATCCCCTGGCTATCATAGATAGGAGGTGCAAATGCAGTTTGAGATGGTTGGGTGGAAGACAAAGGCTAGCCAAATGAAGGTGAGGGTGGAATAGAGGTGGTTGGAATGGAGGAAGAGGAAGAGGCAATGTTACCTCCTTATGCTCGCTTTGCCCTCGTAGGAGGCTGCAATTTTTTAAATTCTCCCTTGTTTGGTGTTGACCATAGAACTCTTTGAAATATTTTTGGGGAGAATGATCCGATTCGATCCAACTTCACCTTTAACTCTTTGATTTAGTATTTCCATAGTTTCCCTCCCTCTAGTGCTAGTTTTGTTGATGGTATTTTTATGCCCTTCTTAACATAGGCAGCGTGTAGGTGCACTACCTCTCTTGAAAGATAATTTTTCACAATCGAATTGAAGAATACTATCCCAAAGTCTCTTGGATGTCAGGTCATGACAGTGCTTAGATATTTCAGTAGTTTGATGTGATTTGTTGGAATCACAAGGTTGTCTTACATAGGAAATACGAAGCAAGGATACAAAGCATGGAAGTTGGATCTTGAAATAGAATTCTTAGGATGAAAACTATTATGCATTGGCTGTAAGTTCAAACAATAGTCTTGGAATTCATTTTTGTTGTTGGATTTGGCTTTACAATGTGCAATGAACCTTAACATAGGTCAATTATTAAAAAAAAAGGAAAGAAGGCAAGGGAGAGGAAAAGTTCCTAAATCTGCAACTAGCTATGAATAGTGACAATGGAGTTCCTGCAATGGACAATTTCTCAAAACAATATCCCACTTAACCAGGAATTTCACAGTATCATAGAAATTGTGATATCTTCTAAGGCCTGGAAATATTTTATCCTTCATCCACCACATACATGCATGAATAAAAGATAAATGTTTGGAGCAGCTTGAAAATCAAGTCCAGGTTAACTTTGCACAGCTATCTACCATCAGCAAACAACAAAATGTATGGACAAAGAGATCATCAACATGGCAGGAATTTTCATAATCACCCAACAACATTTCTAAGATCTACACAAAGAGACAAAACAGCTAACTAGAATAGCAATAAAATCTAAGTCAAACATCTAACATTGGAGACTGAATCAAGTAACATGAGAGAAACGAAGAAAATACACCAAGTCAATGTCTTTTCCTTATAAATTTGTCCAGCATGTCTTTACAACAACTCAACTCTCTCTTTGCAAATGAAATGAGAGTCTTATTTATAGTTTTCCGAAAGTCAAATGAATGGCCAAGATTAATTCTTATTGTGTGGCAAAGATTCATTACAAAATAGGGTTTCACCTACCCCCCAATATCCAATAATTTAAAAATTGCATTTTGTCTCTTCCCTATTTTGTCTTCTTACTGATGGCACTATAGCTCTTTTGTCCTTTAGCAGATTTTTTTTTTTCTATAGCTACGCTTCACAAAGTTCACCTTTGACTGGGATGTCCTCCTGTTCCTTAGAAGTTGTGTGTTCTATGAACTTGAGGACAACCACCTGGAGCTTGTCTATTTTGAGGATTTCACATCGTAGTGCCTAGTAGCTCCACTCTTTTGCATTATCCTCCAGCCTTTTCCAATCTTCATCATATTTTGAGCCTTGGTCTCTGAACAACTCTGATTGATCGAAGGCGCGGGAAACAAAACTCAAAAATTCTGTTGTGATTTTTCCAACCATCCCGTCCTTCATCTTCTCCTAGAAGTAGGGTTTTATCTTCTCTGGATCCATTTGCACAGTGGGCATATCATAGCCTATCATCAGCTTAAGGTATCGAGCACATTCTACCCAGATTTATTTGATCCATTCCACGTTCAAATCCACCTTGTTCATGATTTTCTTTAACCTCTCTTTCTAGTTGTCAAAGTCTCTGTGCCATACATCCATCAGCCAATGATCTTCTTTCTTAAATGCAAGCTTCTCCTCCCACGTGGCTTTAGGCAACCAAAGGATAGCTTCAATCCTTGGAAAGGTGGAGTCATAAGTTGCGGGGAAATTGGTGCAGAGTTTCCTTGTACTCTCCAGAGACTGCATTAGGTCCAAGAACTTGTTGGCTATCCGTACAGCTCGACTAATTCCCATGTTTCCGACATATGAGACTTGTCGGAACCAATCCTCTGTGGTCTTCCCCAAGTTCTTTCTTCTTTCCATCTTATCGATCTGTTCCTTGGAAAGTAGCTGAGGTGCGGCCGTGGATGTAGTAGGCAGGTCATCTACTGAAGACCATTGCTATATATAATTTGTTAAGGCCGCAACCTGTGCCTTGAACTCAACCTTCGAGATTTTATCTTGTTTTATCAGGTGCACCACTGTGGCCACTGACTCCTCAAGGTGCTCGACCTTCTGCTCTCTGATTGTGGTCCCCAAGTTAATGGTGGATATGTTATAGCTCACCCCAACTTGGCCAATCGTGGGCATTGCAATTTGTGTCGCTCGAGAGCCGGAAGTGTCCATTGTTACTCTAGATCAGACCTTGGGCTTCTTCTCCTTCTTCATCATGATTTGGGCTCGAGCCAAGATGGCCTTTGACCTTACCCTTGGGTCCTTCAACATAGGGGTCATTCTTTCAAGTTACTTCTCCAACCACTTGGGCACAACAGATTTCCCCTTGGGTGGATCACGATCATCCTCACCTTTCTCAGTCAATGCCAAGATTTTTGTTTCCTTTTCTTTTTGGGATTCTTCTTTCTTTTGGGTAGCATCCTCCTCCTCTTCATCAGAGTCATGAACCAACACGAGGTGTTTGATAGGTAGCCTAGTGGATGGTTGCCGAATGGGGCTTTGTTTTCTTGATGTTTCCCCTTCCTTCTTTTCCTCAGTATCCTCAGCCTTGGGGCTTTTGACACCATGGGTTTCAACCTCAATCAAATCCTTTTGCTGCTATTCTTCTGGTGGCTACCCCTCTTCATCATGTGGTGACCCTTCTTCCGCTGTCCCAATGTCTTTCAGTTGTTGTGCCATTTCCTCCTCAAGGTCATCATCAAAGGTTTGAATGATTTCCTCGACACCTGAGCCACCTTCCTCATCCCCACTCTTTGAAGAGCCCATCTCTTCCTCCTCATAAACCACCATGTCGATGGTTCGGTGTTCGTACTCTAGGTTCTCATAATACTCATCAGCCTCCTCCTCAATAGGCTTCGAGGCTTCCCACTCTTGTTCCTCCAACTCCTTTGAGATTAGCATTGTGGCCTCCATAGTTGGTGCCCCTGTCGGTGGTTACAAAGGTTGAACAGTTGCAAGGACTTGGACAAGGGCTGCATGGAGAGTTGGATCCATCAAGATCTAGGAGAGCTCAGGGTGAAGGTTTTGCATATGTTTTGTAAGAGTCTCAGGCATAGTGGTAGTGGGAGTAGGTGATGTTATTGTTGCCAGAGAGAGTGATGTGATTGGTGATAGTTGCAGAGGAGGGGGGAGAAGTCATAGTGGAAGATGAATCAATAACTATTACCAACTTGGTCAGAGGTGAAAGGGCAAGATGGATAGAAATGTCCACTACTGGCGGGGATGCAGTGACCATAGTAAGGGAGGCAGGTAGAGCAACAGGAGGGGAAGGAAGAGCCAAGGGAGGTTGCAATTGACCCACTCCTACTTCTTTCTCTTGGGTAGAAGGTTGTTCTGCACTACTCCCTACCAGTTTGAGCCTTTTGGGAGGCGAGCCTCTAGCTTGTTTTTTTGTAAAGACCTTAGGGTCTGGAGACTGTTCGATCTTTGTTTCTTTCCTTTTTCTGTACCTGGTGACTAGAGGAGACTTGGAGGTCCCGCTAATTGACATGGTGGCCGCAATATCCTCCGTGGTACTTGGCTCGCTTTTGAGCCCTTCATAGGTTACGACTACTCCCTATCTTTTTAAATATGCCACCTACCCATTGATCCACTCCTTGATACAGGTCAAGGTTGGCTGGGTTATGGTGTCCAAGTCATCAACCTCCTGTTCGTCCTAGTCAATTGATGGTATTGGTAGATTGGCAACTACCAGGTACCTCAGATGCATGATCATGGGCTCGTCCTCTTCGACTTGGTCTGGCATGGGGAATGGTTGTACCCTTCTTAGGAACTGCACCATCATTTGCATGTAGTTCCTTGCACACACTTCTTTGTCATCCTAGCAGTCGGCCTAGAAATCCTCAATGTGATGGAGATGGGCATATGCTGGTCCTAGTGCTTTTCTAACATGGCCATGCGGGTCCATCCATAGGCGAGCAGTGTGTAGGTGGAAGTGGTACTCCTTTAGCTCCTTCTCAGAGTTACTAGCACACTGGGAGGTCTGCAATCGGTACATGCCTTGGGCAAGTGTCATGGGGTAGGAGATCCCTGCTATGTGTTTGTTGCTAAAGATTGCCTACAAGTGCTGAAGTTGCCGAGAAAGCTCCAAGAGGATGATTCTGTCATTGGGGTATTGGGGCAGCATATTTGGCCTTTCAGTGAAGCCCTGGGCCCTAATATACGTGAACTTCAGATATTGGATATAGAGGAAGGCATATTGCTTCAAAGGCACCCTGGCACTGTGGGAGACCCTCCTCTCGAAGTCTCTAGCAATCAACCTGATGATGTGGCCAATGAAGGCTTCGTTCACTCTATAGTAATCTCTTTTGAAGTTGCAATATTGGAGTTGTAGATATTTGTCATAGGCTTAAAGTCCTCACTTCTGCCCCTGATCGGGTGCCACAAACAACCCGTTGTATTGTCTTTGATCCGCCAAAGAATAAACAAGGTAGGAAGTCATGTAAAATTTGGAGCTCTTCTTTACATTGACAAACTACTCATGGAAGCAGTTGCTTATGATTCCTTCCTAGTAGAATGAAACCTTTGTTGTGACATCTTCATTTCCACGTAGGATCTACTCAATGAAATATGCCATCCACTTCTGAAAGTAGGTGGCCATAGGAAGACCCATGATCCTGCTCAACAAGGTTACCAAGTCATAGTTATCCTCATGGAAATCACTACAGAAGAGTTCCTGGGGAACCTTCGTAGTGCTTCCCCATCTTTCTTTGAGCCAATCTAGGTTTATTGACTTCTTGCATCTAGTCGGATTATCATCCTAGGCCACCTGGCATTCCTCTAAGGTAGGGACCTCTATCTGTTGGAATGTGGAAGGTCTTAGTGATCCCCTCTGGCGACATGTCAGTGAGAATGTTGCCCTCCTTATCGACAATTGTCTTTGTATCTTTTTGGTATGCTTCCCGACAAGCCATGACCAACTCGGGCACCATGAGGGATGGAGGGAACCCTATAGCCTTAGCTATTCCACTTTTTCTTATTAGCCTGGCATTCTTTATTGTTGGGTTGACCCTAACTCTCTGCGTGAATTCATCTATATCCACCTGGCCAATGTTGGTGTCTGTGATCTCCTTCCAGTCTGTTGTGACCTTTGAGTGGAGCAGCTCACCTTGGAATTGGTACTTCATATGGTGCTTGTCTTCTTTCCCTTGAGGGGTCCTTCTTGACTTCTTCCCCTTGTCCCCTTCGGTAGGTGCCCCTAAAGTTCCAACACCTGATTCCATATATTCTGCAAGCAAGGACAAAGTCAGCACAATAGATTATCAAAAGCATTCTTGTTAGTCAACATCTTGAAAATAACATCTATTTCAAAGAATCAATCAAGCATATCATGAACTTTCATCTCAAGGTGTTATTGATCTTTGATTTAGGGCTTTTGGACAATTCAGGCCTAGAGGACCAGACTTCCCTAGCAAGAATGCTATTTGGAAGGGAAAACATGGCAGAAGACCCCCAAAGATTTTATTTAGTCACATTTTAATATTTCAAAAGGTTCACGATGAAGAGGACCAAAATCCAGCACGTGGGTCAAAGTTAGATTCTAGATTTGGGTTCGTTTGGATCGATTTAGGAGAGTTCAAAATTCCCAGGTTGGAAAGCTGTCGGGATATAACATTTGGGATGGTGGAATTATCACGGAAACCCAGAGATGGAGCTCCGGTGTCTGGGGTCCAGAGGGCCAAAGGGTAGCTAGCAACATGTCATTTTGAGGGTTAGGGCTGGCGGCACCGGGTAGGCGCCTAAACATCGTTGCTTGAGAAGGCAAACATTGGATGGAAGTCCGGGGTGGGAAGTCCAGTAGCATGCATTTTCTTTTGAGATCGGCGGTGATCGGTAGGGCGGGGCCCAGAGGTTGGGATACCAGGAAACATTTTCACTTACCAATGGCAGCCAAGGACAGGAGTCTCGGGACACGGAGCTCAGTGAGTAGAAGGCTATTAATAGTTTGTGCGGCATCTAGCAATAGACAGGAGCTTCAGGCTTGACGATCGGATGGGCGAGGTGAAATCTCCCCGATGGCAGGAGAAAGGTGGACTTTAGAGAATGGAAGTCTAGACACCGGGGCCTGAGAGGTCAGAGGACACCGATGCAAAAAGAGAGGTGAACAGCGGGGCAAAGGTTGAGGTCCACAGGGCGGGATGCCAGATGAATCTCGCCATGGATGATGGAAAAACACCCGGGGAACCCCAGAGGTGGAACCCTAGGGTCCCAGGTCCGAGAGGCCCATCGGACACTTGTTTAGTTTTGAAGTTTCACGGCGAGGAGACGATCAGGATCCGATAGCAGGAGGCAGGGGGAGTTTGTAGTTTAGGCGCGACAAAATGCAAGCGAAATTCTGAAAGGAGAAGTCAGACGACCCAAGCCCGGTAGGTGACATTGCCGTCGGCAAGATTTTTTGAAGGTTTATTAATGGAAGGCTAAGGCGGGTCTCAGGTTTGAGGAGGACATTTTCCCTGCGCGAAGAATAGCCGTAGTGAGGAAAAGTCTCGGTTTGGTAGCGAGGATTTGCTAGAGGTTTTTTATTTTCTACCACATGGGTATTGCACGCAATTTCATTTTTAGCTACCTTATGCCCTCTTAATGTTTGTTTATTCATTTAAATATCTCAAAATCATGAAATGAAGCTTGGAAAGGGTAAACAGATGGCCTTCCTCAAACACGCTATGCGGGGAGACGTGGGATCCACCTATGATCGACGAAATGATGTTGAGGGCGATGATCGTGATGTTGTCGAAGACAATGGGCTCCAAATGGAAATTTTTCCAATCGCTCTGCAATCCTATGAGATGAAAATGATGGGTTGGAGTGGGCATTTTATACCCCTAATCACCATGAATGTTTGCATTAAATGCAGGTACAACGAAAAAAAAGTTGGTGGATTCAAATGTCGGTGATGGCGGCGGGAAAGCCAGGGCCTGATGGCCAGGGAGGTGCAACACAACGGCCGTTGAAGTTTTCATTCGATTGAACGGCAGTGGCGGGAAGCGGGTCGGGGCTCAGAGGGTGGTGAGGCACAACACGGTGGCCATTGAAGTTTTCATTCGGTTGAACGGTGGCGGCGGGAAGCGGGTCGAGGCCCAGAGGGCAGGATGCCACCAGGGATACATCGTCATGGATGATGAAACCATCAACGAATTCCAGACTCAGAATTCCAGACAATCGGGCCCGAGACACCCCATGGCAATGAGGGACTCCCACAAACTACATTCGGCAAAGATGTAGGCGGGACCCGGGGGGCGGGACACCACAGGAAGCTCTCAACAAGTTTCAAGCAGAAGGAAAACAAAGGCTCAGACCCTGAGATTTGGAAAGACGCAGAGTGGATGCCGCCAGGAATTGCAGTTCCAGGAGGGAAACCCGGAGAGAGAATCCCAGACGCCTGGGCCCAGCAGAGCCTAGAGCCGTTGGCAGGGCCAAACTACCAGAGGGACTCCGCAAGGCACTGTAATGCAGCAAAACCAAAATGGGAAGGCATGGTCAACTTATGATGGGTCCTTAAAGCAACATTGACCATCTGAGGCATCAAAAAGGGAGGCATGCAAAATGAGGCGGCGACAAAAAATGACCCGACAAGGCGAAAGAAAAGAGGGTCCCCGTTCTGAACGGGGCGTGTGTGCTAAGGGCACAACAGTTCTTTTAGATTTTTTTTTATTTTAAACATATTCTAGCCTATGGCCTAATGTGTGTTGAACATAAATTTGTTGCACCTATGGGTGATCCCACAATACTGGTTTACAATTTTTGGCCAAACTAGACACTGAAATATTTTTTTCTAACTAAATCTTCACTTTTGGGTACCTATAGAGGCTAAATTGTGAGGAATTTGAAGATGATGCAAACTAGTGTTTTGTGACATTTTATCTGTAGATTCTAAATATATTTTGTTCAAAACCTTTGGAATCAGATTGCATTTCTTTTTCCATCTCCTTCGAAAACTATTTTTTTTAGTAAATAACATTTTTAAGGAGTGGCTCTCACCGTATACCGCATAACTTCTTTTCCATGAAGGATAAAATTCTATTTTTTTCAAATTTAGAGTTGTAACTATGATATCTAGTGCTTCCAATTAGTTTCATAATGTTTTATTGAATATTTTTTACTTAATCAATTTTCGAAGTCAAACCAATTATAATTCAGACGTAGACAAACCCTATAACACGTAAATTTTTTTTGTATGTATTGAAATTCAATTTTTTTTTGTTGGATCAAGGACTTCAATATCTGGTGCACTCATATTTTTCAAATTTTTTTTGATAATATGCTATTTTTCCACATGTGTAAAATAGGGAGCTTGATTTTCAGTGAAAAACCTATATTTAATAAAACTTAAAAAACAAATACATAATAAAACCAAAACATATTAAAATTATATTCGTTGGATAGCTTGTTCCAAGGACTACCATCATCCAATTGGGTATGTGAAGTCTCCTCCATTTTCATCCTCAACCTGAGCTTCAAAGTGTAAAACTTTGGAATTTTTTGGTGCCTAAGGAGGAGAAGGGGGTGAAAGGGTGGTTCGAGTGAACTAGAAGGATTTGCTCGAACCCCCAGGGGTTTTCTCAAATCAAGGTTCGCTCGAACTAGGGTTCGAGCGAACCCCATTTCCACAAGCCTTCACTTTTGGATTTTTGCTGGGAATGGTGAGACCCATCATTAAATGGGTTTGCTCAAAGGGGGGTTCGATAGGTTTGTGTGAACCAAAATATCGTTCAAACCTCTAAAAACCAATTTTTTTTCAACTTTTCCCCTATAATAGTTTGAACATTTTTGGTTTGCACATGTTTATTATTGTTATTGAATATTGTTGGTGCAAATAGGTGTTTTACCTATCTAGGTTATATTTGCATGTTAAGTCCACTTAGGTCCTAGAAGGGAATATCTCTAGTTAAGCATTAGTTTTCACTTATTTAGTTGGATTTTATTTAATGCTTGTGTCTTGTTAGAGTGAATAACTTATCTATTCACTATACTTAAGTGTACTTAGGTTGATGAGGTTAGACAACATATTGTCTAACTGAATGTGCAACATTTAGGCCTCTAGAGATTACCAGGTTGTTTGGTAAACCTCATGTACATACCTTTTGAGGTTGGAATACTTTCCATCTCACCTCAAAGATCACTCAACACTTTGCATCAAGGTTGATGAGTTGGTCAATTAGGTTGTTGGTTTGCACATTCCTAGTGATCCATAGGTTTCAACACCTATAGGACACTTTTCTACTTATTTGTGCCACATCATGGGACACTTGCCAATCCACATGATAGGTGGATTGCTTCTTCCTTTCCTATAGATGCAAGGATTCCTCATTTGTACATTTGGATCATCTAAATACATATTTGGATTGTTCAATTTGCTTGTTTTTTTTTATTCTATCATATAATTCTTATATGGTACCAAAGCTTTAGGGAGAGGTAGTTTCAAGCCGTAAGGTGAACCAATTCAATTGTATTAGGCTACTTTCATTGGTTTTTGTTAATAACTTACAAGAAACTCATTACCTAGTCCCCAAATTCGAGCACCAAGAACTTGGGATTTTGTGCATCATTTTTCTTTGAGTGAAGATTCAGTTTATTGTCATGTTGAGAATTCAGCTTATACATTTTATCTAGCATTATTAGAAATAACTCTACACAAAAAATGTGTCTCATTTTAGGAAGATCATAGAGTGAGCACAAAAAAATAGTTGGCATATGTTTTACAAATATTTTCATTGATTAAGGAATAGAGAGGGGTGTGGTATAAGTCTCCTTAGCCCACAACATGAGAAAAGTGCAATCTTGGCAAAGACCTCATGTGGACCACCTTTTTTAGAGTCTCACATGATCTGTGGCCCCCAAAAATTTGTTTATTTTATCCATAGGGTCTAAGTGAGAGGAGAAGTCATGGTTTTCTTTAGAGAAAGCTCGATGAAGCAAGAGGAGAGGAGAGGTTATGACATGTGTTGAGAAAATGTGTCTCAACCTTTCAATTACATAAGGTATTGTTGATACATCAGGTACCTATTCATCTGACGATGATAGGGGGGCATTGACCATTCATCATTATGTCTCATATTTGACAACCAATATTTTATTAGCTTGAATTTCCTATCTAAGGAAACCCTATTTTATAAAGGAATTGTATTGCAGTTGTGTATTGTGATGTATTCTGAGAGTCTGATAGCAGTCATGTTGTCTCTAAATCTCTAAGTGGTGATACTCCTGTGAGAAGCTTAAACTGTACAAGTATATTGTAATCTTTGTAATTTTTGAATAATATATTGGGTGGATTTTGGAGTGTAGGGTTTTTCTCCTAAAAGGGTTTTCCCCACATAAATTGATGTGTTATGGTATGCATGATATTTAAGTCTATTTATGTTTGATTTTTTGTAACTGTTAAAGATCTGCACAAATTTTTTACATTATTCTCCTCTCAAGATTAGCGTAGGAAGTTGTTCTCCTACCTTAGCTCACTTAAAACATGAAGAGCAAATGATTAGGCATGTGGTTGGATTGGTTTCCAACCTGGTGACATAAAAAAATTAGCACATAGGCAATGCATTGACTTTTGCACACACAACCCCTAGTGTAGCAAAATACAGGTGGCCCTCTTGCAAATCCATTCAAATTTATTTTCAAGCCATTTGAACCTATGCATGCCATAAATTTAGGATGCAATTGATCAACTATTGTTCATTGGTTGTTTGACTTGGTCGATACCCTCTCCAATGGCTTCCATAAATTTTTGACCTACTCATCCACACCTCCACTTCAATTGAATCAGTCAACAACCCTTGAATTTCCATGCCAACTTCAATAGGTAGTTACTTTTAGCATTGATTAGGTTATTCTATTCAAAAAACCCAATATTTTAGGCCCATAAAGGAACTTTTGGCCTCTATGCCCCCACATTTCTTGTTTTCTCAAACTACCTCAATAATTTTTTCAAGGGAGTGGTATTCAATTTATTTTCAAACTCTCAATGACTATTAGCATTTTATATAACAATTAGATTCTAACTATCACTAGTTAAGCCATTTTTTTAACCTTTAATAGTTTACTCACAGTTATTAACATTGTTGAAAACCTCTAGTCATTATTGGAACTATTTAACCTTTTGGTTTATTAAAGATCTTGTAAAAGGGAGGTGGATTTGTATTTTCGACAAATTTTTGTAAGCGGGTTTTAATTTTATGTTTAAATTGTCATTTTATTGAGGTTTGAAAGGAATACTTAATCAATTCTTTCTAAATCCACTTCATGACATAAACTTGTAAGAACTCAACAACAAATAAGTTTGTAAATGCACTCACATAAAGTGCCACAAAAATTGAATATGTTCCTTAGGAAGGGAATTTGGGAATTTTGTACTTACACTAAATTATAAAGTGTAATGGGGGGTTGTGTAGAGCCTTGATTTGATATCATAGTTATGGATCCTTGTGATTCTCACCACATGGTGTGTGTTGATTTAATTTTCCATCATAGCAATAGATCCTCATGATTCTAACCTCATGCATGTGCACCTTGATGCACACCATCTTTTAGTTTCTTGTACATCTTTTGGACCTAATTCTTGATCTAAATTCCTTGAAAATTTATGTGTGCCCAATTTTAGTTGGTCTACTTATATCTCTTAGCATTAAGAGGGGATTATGGTAGTGTTATGTTGTAGTATAGGAAATTTTATACCTTTACAATTTCACACTATGTTTGGGTCCCTTAATTTATAAGAATTAATTAATCTTTTAATTTTCCAAATTATGCATTCAAAAGCCTTATTTTTCCATTTTCTAAAAGGATAATTAACTTTAAATAAATGCATTGAATAATTAAAGATCACAATGGAATATGTGTGTCTTGGACTTATAGGCCAGGATCCATTTGCTCTCATTTAAGTGCCAAGACCCATTTTAAAATATGTTTTTGGTGGAATTTTAATGATTCAAATTCAACTTGCAATTGTCAACTTTTGAAATCTATTTTTTGGTAAATTAGATAAACACCTATAAATACATAGTTTTTTATCGTTTGAAATTTAAAGCACATGATCAAGGTATCCTATAAGTAAATATTATTTTCAAGAGCATTCAAGAGTAGATTTGTCAGTCATTTGTTGTAGTAATCAAGATCCTAACATCACATCCAAGTTTATGTGTGTTCATGTCATCTTGTGAAGGATAATATGCATTATTGATCCTAAAGCATCCAAGCATTTCAAGTATGCAAATCAATCAAGAAACTAAAGAACCAATTCCTTTGGAGAGATGTGTTTGACTTCAGTGCTTTAAGGGAAGCCATTGAAGGGTTGTGAGTTGTAGGAAACATTATTCATTCATCATTTCCTTCCTTTTTCATTATCTTCCTATCAAGGGTTAATTACCAAAATGAGGATTAAAAAAAATCCTCTTTGTGTATGTGCAGATTATAGGTTGATTTAGAGTTAAAGAGATCTTGAAGGAGAAATTTCACATTGTTGCACAAGTTGTCATCATTGTTGGTCAAGTAATGAAAAATAAGTTGCAGAATTTATTTTGGTCACTCTGATAGTTGGATGTGTGTCAAATAGGAGCCAAGATCCAACATCAAAGGATTGTCAAAGGTTATTTTGAAATCCCTAACTAAGACCCATCCACCCATGGGTGAACCAAACCCTTAGTAGACCTCAAAATAAAAATTGGTGATAGGTACATACCATCAAACCCTTCTTAGATCTTCTTGTAAACTATCATTTCCATTTCTATACATTTTGAAATCTGTATTTTAAGTATTAGGTCTTGTTCATTTAGTGTGATTGCTTCAAATCATTTTCATTTGTTTCCAAATCTTTCCTATTGCCCTAAGGACTGATATCTAGGTCTGATTGACTCACCATTGAGGTTGAAAGTCAATATGTACACCTTCTGATCTCTTTCCTAATGAAATTTCTAGGCAAAGACACCTATTGAGATTCCTAATTTTTGTACACACAAATAAAATTTTTGGGATCCCTTTCCCCAAATTTTCATTTTGGTGAAATTGACATTCTTACATAATAATCTTTTGAATTAGAGGTCCTTAAAACCCTAGATATAGGTTTTACATCATTTTTCTTTGCATTTCATCTAGGGTTACATATTGCATATCGTGCATGTGTCCAATGTGGAGATATTCAATGTCACCACAAACCTTAATGAAACAGTTTACATTCAATGTTTGAAGCAAGTAAAACTACTCTATTCATAATACAATCAAATCTTTCAAATATGTATCATTGTCCTCTATTTCTAGTGATTTATTAAACTTTTTGGCCCTCTGATTTCTATGGGCACAATGGTTGTTAAAATTACTACCTAGAAAATGAGATTTGATGCTTAATATGCAAGCTAAGATGATTTCCATGTGCAAATGTGTGTTGAAAGGATTAGTGGTATGCTTCTAAATGAAACGAGATGATGGAATTAATGATGAATACAATGATAAACAAAGGATGATGTTGATGATAGATGAACAAGTGGAGATGAGTAGATGATATGAAACTACAGTGAACTATCCATGATTATGCATACGATAAAATGCAAACATAAAACAAACCTAAAATGTAACTATGATGCAATGGGGATGATACAATGTAACTATGAAGCAATTAAGTAATCTAAAATGAGAATGCAAAGTAACACATGATATGAAAAATAATTATAAGACTCCATGAAAGCTCCAAGCTCCTAAGATGAACCTGCATAGTAACTTTACTCAAATTTTGGATGATAAATGCTAAGGCAAGAGGGTGTATTTATAGGGTTTCTCAAGCATTTTGTGAGGTGGCACCTATAAACAGTGTACATTCAAAGGAGAAATAATAGATGGTGGAGATGAAAGGAATCAGGATGTTGTCCCCTTGACCAAGGACAACATGCCATCTGTGTGGAGAGAATCCTTTGACCAATTGGAAACATGCCAAATGTATGGGATTCCCAAGTGTGTGAAACAAAGACCCATGTGCTCCAAATTTGTTGGAAGTGTGGGGGAATAAAGCCATGTGATTTTTCTCATTATTGGAAGTGTGTGAAGATAATTGTAATTAATAATTAGGCTTATTTATTTTCATGTGACCTTTATGAGTTGGCACACAAAACTTGGTAGAAATGTGCTCTAATTCTTAACTAGGATTAAGGAAGGTTAATTCTATAAAAAAATTTAGGGTATTTTGTTTATTTAATTATTTAGAAGAATGTGATTTTGGAGAATTAAAAGGAAAGTGAAAAATATAAATAAAGTAAGACCTTATTTATATGTAGTCGAAGAATTAATCAAATAGGTTGTATTTAATTAATTGAATATGATGATCGCTTTTAGGTGTATACATTTTTTCCCTCTTTGAAGTGATGTGTTTACACGTTGCTTCAAATAAAATTTTGATTTCAATGCTTAGAAAAGATTTTGATGCCCTAGATGATGCAATATTTTGATGCCCCAGACCATGACCTAGACTTTTGAATTTGAGGTATTGATGGATATATGCCCCTTCAAGAGATAAATTGGTGAATGTTGGGATGTTAAAATGAAATGTTGGAATGAGGTGACGTTGTTATGATTATGATGATGATCCAACGTTGATTCAGTGAGATTTTGATGTCGGGGACAATTTATCTCTTGAAAGGTCATTGCAAGCTCTTGCTTTGAATAGTGTTGATTAATTACCACTCCTTTTTGGTTAAAATGAGAGATAAATCCCACCATAATTCCCTCCATTCTACCCTTGAAAGGGTAAAAAGTGGTAAAATGGAATTCATTTGCACATTTGGAGTTTGGAGAAGTTGAAGAGTGGAGAGCTTAGAGGAAGATGGTGATCCCATACCATAAGCATCATTTCAAGCATCTTTCCCAACCTGATCATCTTGCTGCCTCTGAACCTATAGTACACTTTACAAGAAACCTCTTTGTTATTCATTTTATTTCCTTTTAGAAGAATTTTGAATGTCATAGATAGATGTTGTAGCTTATTGGATGTTATTTATGCACTTTTGGGTGATGTTTTTGTCATTTTTGAGTGTTTTTGAGCATGTTTAAGAGTTTTGGTGACTTTGGGGTAAAAAATGGTGCCTCTTGGAAGCTTCAAAATCAAGTTTTCATGTGTTTTAAGAGTTTTTGTGCCTTTGGGGTTCCAAAAGGTGCATCTTGCAAGGTTGAAAATGCTTGTTTTTGGGTATTTTTAGAGTTTTGGGGCCTTTGGGGTTCCAAATGGCACCTCTTTCAAGCTTGAAATTCAATTTTTTGGCCTCCAACACTATTTTGGCACCTTTCGAGTCCCAGGTGACACCTCTTGTAATGGTGAAATCAATGTTTTTATATTCCAAACACTATTTTGGTGCCTTTTGGGTCCTAAATCATGCCTCTTCTAAGCCTTGAAACCCTGTTGAGTTGCAAACTCTCTTTTGGAACCTTTGGGGTCCCAAATGGTGCCTCTTGTTGCCTTGGAAAGTTTTCATCTTTTTTGATTTAAGGTGGTTTAGCTTGTTGTTTGACCCATTTTGTGGGGTGTGATTGCGGAAAGCCCTCAGGGTGATGTTTGCAAGATGTCCTTGGAGCCTAAGAGTCATCGATTTGTCATGTTTTGGATTGATTTTAGTTAGATTGTGGTATGTGTAGTGTTTTACTGATGTTTTGTGTAATGGTTTGATCTCATGATGGGGGAGAATCAAATGATAGAACTAGTGTTGTATCAACCTCATGATAGGCGAGGAATGATGGGTTGATTGATAGCAGATCATCCTCATGATAGGCGAGGAACGATGGTAGGATTGATAGCAGATCACCTACATGATAGGTGAGGAATGATGGGTTGATTAATAGTAGATCATCCTCATGATAGGTGAGGAACGATTGGTTGATTGATAGCAAATCATCCTCATGATAGGTGAGAAACGATGTGTTGATTGATAACAGATTGTCCTCATGATAGGTGAGGAATGATAGTTTGATTGATATTAGATCATCCTCATGATAGGCAAGGAGCCATGGGTTGATTAATAGAAAATCATCCTCATGATAGGCGAGGAATGATAGTTGATTGATAGTAGATCGTCCTCATGATAGGCGAGGAATGATGGGTTGATTGATTGAGATGTTGATTTTTTTGATTGATTTGATTTGAATGACTGCACATTAGCTTGATTGACTGATAATCTTGATTGAACATGACATTGATTGGCTGATTTGTGTTCATGATTAGGGAGATGGAGATGTACTCCAGTCTCAGGAGTGATTCCTAAAGACCTCGAACATGGTCCACTGGTTGTCCTCAATCAACTTAGAGATTATCTCCCATTGTGGGTTGACTTCCTTGTTAGATATTCCATAATATAAAATCAATAGAGGTTTACTGACATCATTGGCAGAGAGATGGCACAGTGAACATAACACGTTTCATTTACCGACTAGAGAGATGACCGTGACTCCAGAGGATGTCTATTGTATTTTGTGGATCCTAGGGATGGGAGAGATAGTGATCTATGATAAGATAGAGTAGGCCAGGATAGCTGTATTGCATAGGTTATGCCAAGATGATCATGTTACGGGCCGATGGATTCCTTGGACATAGATGGTTAGCATATATGATCCTTTTCCATGTGTGCTTTCTAGATTCATTGGTGGATTCCTTTGTCCTGATTGTAGGTTAAAGGCATTTTCAGTAGGTTAGGTTCATGTGTTATCATGGATGAAACTTGATGGTACTAGATATGCATGGGGCTCATGCATGTTAGCCCACTTATACTAATATTGCTATGAGCTTGTCATGTGGCATCACATTACTATAGACCTGGGAATGGGAGTATAGTTGTTACTTGACCCATGGGAGAGAGACATCGGCCACCAAGGAGACCCTATGTTTTTAGTTATAGCGGTCCACATGTCCAACATGTGGCATCACATTACTATAGACCTGGGAATGGGAGAATATAGTTGTTACTTGACCCATGGGAGAGAGACATCGGCCACCAAGGAGACCCTATGTTTTTAGTTATAGCGGTCCACATGTCCAACATAAGCTGGACAAGGATTCTCATTGGAGGTGTGCTCTAGATGATTTGGAGACTATCACATGGTGCTCATACTTGGATTGTGGGAAATGGCTAGAGGATCAGCTGGAGATGCCATATATGTTGTTATCCTGCTATCTGATTGGGCAAAAACATGTTGTGCTTGAGCGATACTTGTATCTGTGAGTATGTCGACAGTTTGGACGGGTTTAGGGGATGCCCTTGGGAGTTTCCAGCTATGCATGGTGACGAACGAATGTTTTAGAGTGGGGCCCATGTGTATCATATGAGGTAGCTTGTATAGAGTACTATACCTTGACACTAGGTTTGTGGGATTATGTTCTATCTATTACAAATGTCAGGATGACCGAGGATTATTCAGAGTTCTTCCACACACATCCCTTTCCTAGATTTACTCATCTAGAGGAGCCAGTACTTCTAGTTGTTGGAGAGGGAGGAGATGATGAGGGTGGTGATGATGGTGGGGAGGGTGTTTGCAAAGGTGATGATGGTTCTACAGAGGGTGGTTGCAGAGGTCATGGTGGTGTAGAGGGTGGTGGGGAGAGTGATGATGGTGCAGTGGGTGGTGGGGAGAGTGATGATGGTGTAGATGAAATCATCCATTTTATTTTGCAGTTATGAGGCACTGGAGGAGTGTTACCATAGCTCAGGTGATGCTTCTGAGGATTCGGATTGGGATACCCTCTCATCAATAGTCATCATAGATAGCAGCTTTGTAGGTAGAGGTTCAGTCATTTCAAAGCAAGATAGTGCAGGCTTGAGCACAGATTGTGTCCCTTTAGGATGAGTTAGGGTAGTGTCGGGCACAAATTGATATTTTGACAATTGATAGAGTGATAGATAGGTAGTAGATACAATAGTTGCAGGCATATATCATCATACTTACTTCAGAGAGGGATGCCTTTAGACACCAGATAGATCAGGTTGAGGCCATTTCCAAGAGGATACAATAGACGACACCATTTTTAGGTACAACAAATTTCTTTAGAGAGATCCGATACATTTCTCAGGAGTTGCAATTTTATAGAGGTAAATATCATGAGTTGGTTCCTCCTGAGCGACGAGAGAGTTTTGTACAGTCTCATTTTGGCAGATCTCCTTCTTGGACTGTTAGCATGGGTGTCACACAAGAATTTCCTGGAGATAAGAGATATCTAGGTGCATGATCGTTAGGTAGAGGAGGTACTAGTTCCATGAGAGCAACAACATCTGGTGGGAGCTCAACATAGCATTTTTTGATGTTCCTTGGACATTGTGTATACACTTTTTGTGAGATTGAGAATGTGTTTCCCATGATACAATTCCCTTTTGGATTTTGATGTATCTCATCCTACTTTTGGATATCCTTGTACACATGGACATTATGACATTTTTTGATGATATATGATATGCAGCGGTGATTATGATCTAAATGTTGATATGCATTTGATTTCCCTATTATGATATTCAATATTGTAAATTTATTTAATTTCTATGTGATGATAATGATTAGGTAATGTGATGAATGTATTTATGATTATGCAATGTGATGTGATTTATTATGATTATGCAATGTGATGTGATGATTATCATTATGCAATGTGATGTGATGATTATGATTATGCAATGTGATTGAATGTGCACAACTTCAAATGGTCGGGGCCTTAAGCTTAAATGAGTGATTATGTCCAGCTTCTAAAAGCAGTGGGAATACTATAGTAGATTGATCTTTTAGGATTGAAAATCTGACATATTTCCCCACTTTCTTGGAAATCTAAAGAGACTCACTTATTTAAGTATAGTGGATGACATGATTTTGATTTTGGAAATGATATACAATGTATGTCCTTTATTATTTTCTTTTGTATTTTTTGATGCAAATATTATGACATAATGTATGAATGTAAATGAGATGAGAATGTTTTCTAAGATATGCAAATGATGATGCAACTGATGTGCAACTAAATGAGAATGATGTGTTTTTGGTTAATGTCTAGTGTACTCAATCCGTTAATAATAGAGATGACACCATTATGAAATTGTTTCAGCATTGAAAAACCCCATAAATACACATTCAATACTAACATGAATACAGTCTAACTTAACTATGCAAATCTCATATTCAAAATTTTTCATTTATATTAACCAATTTTTCATGCTCTTTATCATCATTGGACCTTTAAAATGTTGACAGTGAGTACAAGCATCAATGGCATAGTTTAGACCAAGATGACTTGAGCACTACTTTCATGATGTTTTAAAATTGCAAGTTAACACAAGCATCTAAGTATAATTAAACCCAGATGACATGAGCATTACTTGTGTAAACATGCAAGAGTTAATCTTTTTCCTATGCAAATTCAGAATGTCATCGGTGATACTTTGTAGTGCACATCTTGTGACAACTTGCATAGTAATAATGATAAACTAACAGACAATAGACAAATAAAAAACATACTCTTTCCTTGCTCCTCTAGTTTGATACATCATCGAGGATTCGAGAGATATGATATCAAAAATCAAAGTAGAACAATTTGAAATTTCATGTTTAATGTGATAAACCCTTGATTCAAAAAGATTGAATCATCCATTTGAAGTTTGCATTTGTAATGTTGGTCTAATGACTATTTGCCTATTGGTTCAAGCTCAGAGTTTAGTTACCCTTAGTGAGCGCAAGATTTTTCCCCCAGTCTAGGGTGAGACACGACCATGATGACCAAGACCTAACCTAAAGACCTATCCTAGGGGCCTCGGGGGCTGATCAACAGATTAGCCTTGCCTACGTTATACATGTAGAGACCGCATAGTTCAACTGACGGCACAACCAAGATTTACAAGATGAAAATATGAACAGAACAGACACCTAAAAGACTGACCCAAATGTCTCAAGGGATAATCAAAGATCACCCTTGCCTACGTTCAAAGCTCAAAGACAACGTAGTTCAAATGAAAACTATTTTTTTGACCTTTTGAATTTTTTTACCTATTTTTGGATTTTGACATGTTTTGAATGTTTTTGGAATTTTTCTATGTTTTGAATGTTTTTGGGATTTTGACATGTTTTGAATGTTTTTGGGATTTTTGATTTTTTGACCTTGAGAATGTACAAGAATCCGATCCAATGTAGGACATGGCCCCAGTGTGATATGATAAGACAAATTGATTTTTAGAATGGGCCGAGTAATACTAGGGGATAGCATGATACAAACATTGGATCAAGCTATGATGTGAACATGGAAGCACGATGGCTGAATGATGCAGAGCAAGTCACATAGACCAAGATAGATGGATGAATGATATGATATGACCAATTGAAGGAACAAGATGCCCCACAATAGAGATAGTGCAACCCATGGATAAATGATAGATCAAAATTAAAGATTCACTGCAAAACATGTAACACAAGCAACATATCTTTTGTCAAAATATGATAATGTTTGATTGATTAAGATGCCAAGAATTGTTGATTCCACAAGGCATGGTGATGATAAGTACTTAGGATCACTGATTTCCTCTAAGAATGATAAGATTGATGATTGTTGATGATTGATTGACAAAAGATATGAGGATTGGATAATTTTTTACAACTAGGCTCAAATATGATTTGCATGATAAGATTCAAGGTTGCAAAGGGACATGATGACATGGATTTTGATAAGCTAGGAGATATGGAATGGAAGAAAGCAAGGATAATGATAATGAATGGGATGATCAAGATCAACTAGATAAGATATAAATAGAAGGACCAAGTACTTTGCTCCCATTCCTCATCAAGACCAAGGACGGGAAGAAATGATGTATTTAGAAAGAATGATGGGATATGGATAAGGTGAAGGATGTGGTACAGAAGATATTGATAATGCATATAGGATAAGACACATGATGTTCAAGAAGATCATTAACTTTGTCAAGATCAAAGGTGGAAAAGTAAGGAATGTGCATAAAAGGGATAATGACCATGAATGATAAGATGGACAAAACTTGTCCCTAAGTGTAGAGTGCAAGAGGAATATGGAAGATAGGATATGGATAATAGGGAGATCGAAGAAGGAATTAGGAATCAAGTTTCACAACCAAATATCTCTCGAATACATTCTCTAATAAACCATGGCAATGGGAAATTGGACTCTTAAATGTTGGCAGATTTAGGGTATGATGGGATAATGGATAGGAGGTTGAAAGGTTTGTTGATGGATAGATGAAAGGATGGCAAGATCAATATTGGTACACACCTTGAAAGGTGATGAAGTGATGGGGGAAAAATGGATTTGGAAGGTGATAGGCTTTTATATGGAACAATGGAGGAAGCTTTTGAATTAGCAAATTTGAGTGTCGATTTAGATTTAATTGCTTCTATGAGACCTTTTGGAATCCACATTATTTTTAACTTTGATATTTGATTTGTGGACCATTGTGGCCTTTGAGATTTTCCTCTTTGATTTATAGACCTTTGTGGTATTAGAAATTTTTCTTTTTGCTTTGATGAGCCTTTGTGGATTTTTTGATTTTTCCTTTGATTTTGGATCAATTTTTCTTTTATTTTTGCATGCCTCTTTGAGGAGACACATTGATCCTTTGATACATGTGAATTTTGATATGGAAGCTTTTGAAATTTGGCACCCAAATTGCTTCCAATAGAAATAGGAGAGATGGATGGAGATGAATGGTATGGAGGTATCATGGATGAGTTTTTGGTGGTAGAATTTTGAAAGGGCATCAAGGATGTGTGCCTTTTTTGTTCTTGAGGAATAGGATATGGATCTAGGATAGAGGGAAGGTTTGATGAATGAGGATGAGGACCTAGGATAGATGGAAGGTTTGGTGGATTAGGATGAGGACCTAAGATACATGGTAGGTTTGATGGACTAGGAAACTTAGGTGTATAATCAAGGCCATGGTAATATGGGTTTTCTTGAGAAAAAAGGGGTTCTAAGATACCTTGTTCATGAAGGCGTAATCCTTTGCCTTTTTAGTTCATACTTTGACACATTCGTTCACCAATGGGATATGTGTTGTTTGTGAAACAAGATGCGAGTCCATTTTGGGGAGGATTTGATATGGATGAAAGGATAGGTGTTGGAAGTAAACTAGAGTTGATGAAGGTGGAGGATCCCAATTTGTAGGTATGGGGTTCATGGATAGCTTGCATAGGTGTGATAGGATCTTTCCATGGGGATGATGGGGTATTTTTATCTTAACTTGGAAGAGGATCATGAGATGTGGGAGATGGAGTAACTTTCTCTTCATTAGGTACAAAATCATCTTGTAGTGGTGTGAAAGGCATATCTTGATCTTGAGAAGAATGAACATCCTCATGGAATGAAGAGATCTCCTCAGATGGAAGCATATCTTGATCTTGATGAGGAAAGGAATCATGAGATTTTGTAGAAAGCATATCTTGATCATCGGGCAATAGGAAATCACTAAATAGGATGGAAGAATTATCATGCTCATGGGATGCGATGGAATATTTAGTTGGCATGGATTCATTACATGTGGTAGAAGGACTTGGAAGGATAATTTTCTCTTGAGATGGAAAGGAATCATTATGGATGAAAAGTGAAAGGAGGGGATCATCATAGAATTCTTGAGAGATGGGGTCTTGGTCAAAGATTGGAAGAACTTGTGGAATTTTGGTATCATCGAATGAAGTGGAAAGAATGCTTTGATCTCGAGGTGTAAAGGAGTCTATGCTAGCATGATTTGGACTAAGAGACTAACATGAATCATTAGATATAGAAGATATGATAAAAGAAGGTGGTTGGATGGAATCGTTAACTTGGGTGAAAGAATCCTGAGATTTATTTTGACTTGTGGGAGATGAAGATAGATGAATGACTTGGTAAGATTGCTCAATATCATTTGTGTTTGAGGATTGGGATTTGGGCTTCTCATTTAAATTTTTCAAAAATTCAAAGACATTGAACTTGGATAATGTAGTTGTTGGTGGAGGTGTCATGTTTATATTTCTATTAGATGGATAGGAATAGATGTGTGGCAGAAAATGTCTTTCTGTGGTTGTTTCCCCTTGCATATCCCAGATTTGTTGTTGAAGATTTTTCATTTGGTGAGTTAAAGCAACCATTTGTTCAATTTCCTTTTCAGGCTTTTGGGGAGGTGCTTTTAAGATGTTGATAGCAAAATCAGGGGGAAGTTTGATTCCTTGATTGGCCAACATTAAGAGGTATTTTTCCCCATCTCTTTCAAAAATATTTTCCAAAAACTTATGGAAGATGGGGTCTTGTTCCGCTTGTCAGATATCCTCATCATTTCTTTCTTCCCCTTGAGTGTTGTTGAGTCCAGGAATAGGGTTTTCTTTTGAATAAACCATGTTGCTAGGGATCTCACTATTTTGAGGTTCAATGTTGGAAGTTTCAATGTCGGGAGTTTCAATATTTGAAGTTTCACTAGTAGGACTTCCTATGTTTTCCATTTCAAAGTTGGGTGTTCCAAGTTCCTTATTCTCAAGTCTTCTCTTTTGTGATCTCCTTTGGACAGACATACAATGTTATGATTTAGACTAAGCTTTGATCTAAATTTTAAATAGTGCCAAGGATTACGACTAAGTCAAATAGAATGACAACTTCTATTGATAAGACTAAGTTTGATTTGATTGCATGACATAGTTTCATGATTAAAGGATGAAAAATCCTGAAGATGAAACTAGGTAAGCAAAAATGTGATGGATATTGATGATTTAGGCACCTTGAAATGTTTAGACCTAGGTTTAGTTTGAAAAGTTCCACTTGTATAGGTCTGTTTCAACACATTTAGAATTTTAAGGTAGCTAAGGAACGATCTTGGACTTGGATTTTTGATTCAACATGTGTAATTAAGGTACTCAAAACGTTGGAAAAGTCTTGGATTTTGACAATAGTACATTATGTATAACTCTAGATTATTTTTGCAAGCTCTCTTGTAAAATTTGAAGGTTAACCTCTCTCTAAAGTCGTAGAGCATAGACAAACATTTTTTATGTTGTTTTGGACTAAGAGGTTTGATCTTTGGTTTTATAATCTCGACCTTTCATGAAATCATCATGTAAACCACATATTTTGACTCTTTTTTCCTAAGGAAAGGTAGAAAACTACTGAAAGGACTAATTTCCTGAAGATGGATGGACCTAAGTTACTAACTTGTCTACCTCAATGAATCTAGTTCTAAATCAAGTTTTTCACTTTCAAAATGTAATTTTTTTTATGGTGTTTTTTTTTAGTTTCATTTTGAAGACACATCAAGAAGAATATACACTCCTAAGGTTGTGTAATACTGTATTCTTTTAGATTCCATGTGGGTTTTACCCCAACCACACTATCTTTAGCGGGTGAATTTAGAAGCTTAGTTGCACGGGCTCCCCCTTATAGTGCACTCTCTTCTCAGGCCAACCAAGCTTCCAGCCCCCATGAAACTCCACTGGAAAATTGATCACCTCTACTAAAAACTATGAGAATGTGGATTCCTTGGCAATGACCGTTGCTGCACCAAAGAATAGATTAAGGATTTTAGCAAATCTACAACAAGGGTTTTAATTCGGACATTCCATTCATAGGGAGTGACCCATGCGGCAAGAGTCCCTTTCGATCTATCTTGTCAGAGCCACCCACATGATACTTGAACTTTCCTCAAGTATCCACATTTATATCCCAGTTGGAAATTTCTTGGCTGTAGTGTGTTACCGGTTGGGTTGTTCCCTTGGGTGATTACTTTTTCCCACAAGGAAAGCCCTTTAGGATAAACAAAAGCAAGCAAGTATACCCATAGTTTGATCAATCTTTATTTTGCATGAATAAAGAGAGAACTCATATCCTATACTCCACTTACACTCACACATAAACAAGAATGGGTCTAGCTTTTTGGATCACCCAGTTAAGGGGAGAGCATATGCCTACCATCCATCACATATGAAAGACATGGTGTTCATTAACTCATTAATTAACCTATGTTCCTAACTTAACCAAAAGGAAACATGATATTCGTTAACCTTTTAATTAAGCTATGTTCCTATCTTAACCAAAAGGAAAACAAGTGAATACCATCTAGCCCTGCAATGTGTTAGTAGTTTATGTTTTGAGTCTTTCACAGTGAATTCTGGGAAAACCTGCAAATGCACAACATAGAATATAATTTTTTGATTTGGTGACAAAATGTAAGAGGTGCCAAAACTGAGATAAGAGGCACCAAAATAGAGATAGAAAGCTCAAAAAAAGGGTTAGACAAGCAAAAACCCCCTAAAATAGTTTGCAAGAGGTGCCAAAATAGGTGCAAGAGGAGCCAAAACTCTAGAAAAGTACAGAAGGGTCCCAGAAAAGGTGAAAATGGTCTCAAAAAAACTTGCAAGAGTCACCAAAACTCAAGCAAGAGGCACTAAAATAGGTGCAAGAGGCGCAAAAAATATAAGTGGCCTAGAATGGTCTCAGAATAGGTGAAAACAGTCTTAGAACAACTTGCAAGAGGTGCCAAAACTCATGCAAGAGGTGCCAAAATAGGTGCAAGAGGTGCCAAAAATCTAAAAGTGGCCTAGAATTGTCCCGGAATAGGCGAAAAAAGTCTTGAAACAACTTGCAAGAGGCGCAAAAACAGAGAGAAGAGGCACCAGAACTCCAAAAACAACCCAAAATTGCCTCAAAATAGGTGCAAAAGGCTCCCAATTCTTCAATTTGAACCTGCAATCATGGAATTTGTAAAAAAGTTAGCAACAAGTGAGGCAAAGGCCTCATGGTTGGCGCCATTTTGTGCGTGTGTCAAATGTGGAGAGATTCAATGTCAACACAAACCTTAATGAAATGGTTTACATTCAAAGTTTGAAGCAAGTAAAACTACTCTATTAGTAATACAATCAAATCTTTCAAATACGTATCATTGTCCTCTATTTCTAGGGATTTATTAAGCTGTTTCACCCTCAGATTTCTATGGGCATAATGATTGTTAAAATTACTACCTAGAAGAACAGATTTGATGCTTAATATGCAAGCTAAGATGATTTCTATGTGCAAATGTGTGCTGAAAGGATTAGTGGTATGCTTCTAAATGAAAAAAGATGATGGAATTGATGATGAATACAATGATAAACAAAGGATGATGTTGATGATAGATGAACAAGTGGAGATGAGTGAGATGATATGAAACTATAGTGAACTATCCATGATTATGCATATGATCAAATGCAAACATAAGAAAAACTAACCTAAAATGTAACTATGATGCAATAGGGATGACAAAATGTAACTATGAAGCAATTAAGTAATCGAAAATGAGAATGCAAAGTAACACATGATATGAAAACTAAGTATAAGACTCCATGAAAGCTCCAAGCTCCTAAGATAAACCTGTATAGTAAATTTACTCAAATTGTGGATGATAAATGCTAAGGCAAGAGGGTGTATTTATAGGGTTTCTCAGGCATTTTGTGAGGTGGTACCTATCAACGGTCTAGATTTGAAGGAGAAATAATAGATGGTGGAGATGAAAGGAATCAATATGTTGTCCCCTTGACCAAGGACAACATGCCATGTGTGTGGAGATAATCCTTTGAACAATTGGGAACATGCCAAATGTATGGGATTCCCAAGTGTGTGAAACAAAGATCCATGTGCTCCAAATTTGTTGGAAGTGTGGGGGAATAAAGCCATGTGCTTTTTCTCATTAGTGGAAGTATGTAAGGATAATCCTAATTAATAATTAGGCTTAGTTATTTTCATGTGATCTTTATGAGGTGGCACACAAAAAGTTGTAGAAATGTGCTCTAATTCTTAATCAGGATTAAGGAAGGTTAATTAAAAAAACACGTTTAGGGTATTTTGTTTATTTAATTATTTAGAAGAATGTGATTTTAGAGAATTAAAAGGAAAGTGAACAATATAAATAAAGTAAGACCTTATTTATATGTAGTTGAAGCATTAATCAAATAGGTTGTATTTAATTAATTGAATATGATGACCATTTTTAGGTGTATACACATATTTGTATCATTTAAACTAAAAAATGAAAAACTATTACATACATTCTACATAATATCTTGCATTAAGGTGTGTTTTAGTCATTTAAATTAGAATTACACTCAAAATTGCATTAATAAAAAAGTCCTTTTCTTCATACATTGTCATACAAATTGTATTTACATTTAATCAAAAAATATAGAAGAATTATCACAAAATGATCTGTTTACAATTAGGAACAATGAGCTTAAATATTAGTCAAACACTCAAATTTCAATTTTTCAAAACATTGTGCTAAATCTTATTTCCCCCTAGAAGAACTTGTCCTTATACATGTGCTTTTGTGAAATTCTATGCATATGTCTATCTCTATCTACTTTATTTTCTTATACTTGCAGATCTCAGTTTCAGTTTCATAAATAGTATATTTTTGTAGATGTTTGTATTTAGTTCAATTGGTGAAAGAAAGTGCATTGTTTAAGATCAAATTTGGTATTCAAAAGTAATAAGTTTCCATATTTTTCATCTTAAAATTAGTCAATTATGATACTTCAGATTTGAAAGTTGCATAAAAAATTCATTCTTTTGATATTTGAATCAAAGTCTCATCCTGGACATGTGTTTTAGTAAACTATGGATGTCCTTAAAATTTTTGGTTGATCTTTCAAGTTGTGTGTTTGGTGATGATCCTAATACAATTGAACACATTGATGAGTCTTCACCTCCTAATGAATGTCCTCATGAGATAGATATCTTAGGCCAAGATGAAGATAACATGCAAGAATTCAATCAAAATTGCTTGTGTAACCTTGAGAACAATGTATCCTTCTATCCCTCCATGCAACAACCAACACCTCCTATCATCCCACCACTTGACATGTTCAATCTTTTACATCCCAAAAATGAATCACAAAGTAAACCTCAACCACTAGCCATGAAGGAATTTCTTCACAATGACAACATTGATACTCTTCTATCTTATGCCAATAAAGTTACTGATACACCTATCAACTTAGAAGAGTGTTATGGTCAAGGATTTATAATTTTAAGCAAACAAGCATGTGACATAACGAATGAGCATGAGATCCAACAATTACTATAACAAAAACCATCATAAGATACTAAGGGATTAGGATCTCAAGATCGTCTACCTCCACATCAAATAGTCGTTCAATCAAGTAAGAAACCCAAGCCCTCTAAACTTATGAAGCTACCATTTTTACATTAATTAACTGAGACTGAGCAGACCTTAGATAAATTTCTCATCTTAGGATTGATTACATTACCATCTATTTGAGAAAACAAAAAAGGAAAAAAGTACAAACATGTCTTACTATGCATAGCATAGAACTCTTAGGCATCTTACTAATGAGTATTGTGCTTTAATGAAAGTTTTAGATGAATTTGATATTAATGATATAATTGGCTAGCATACATAAAATCTTCTCCTTTCCATGTGATAGTTGTAGAATATTAGCATACTCACTATTACATGTATTACACTTTATGTAACTCATTTTTCCATATTGCAAGGAGCACCATGTCATCATTTATCTCAGCTCATCCTTGTCCTACATTTAGGAGGAAGGGGGTTAGGTATCCTTTTCCTAGTATGACACTTGTTGTTGCCCCTTTGGCTAGTTATCCAACTTCCATATATGATGAACAAGATTGGGGTGTGGATGACCTGCTTTAGGTTGGCTCACATGTGACATACTTTCTTTCTTTTCTTTATATGTTATTTGTGATTGCATGTAACTAATGTGATCCCCTGTATTGTGTTTCTTGGTGTGCCTTTATGTTTGTTACTTTTCTTTGGATGACCCTTGTTACACCATTGGTGCAAGGATACAGAGGGAGAAAATTTGTTGTGGAATTCTTCTATTTTTATCTATATTTTTCTATCTATTGTAAACATTGTCTTTCCTTTTGTCTTGAGTTTTCCTTTTGGTGACAATGCAATGTGTTGAGACATCTAAGTCTCTTCCATGTTGACCCAAAATATTTTCTTCTCTTTCGCTCTTTATGTGTTAAATTCATTTTTTTGTTGTTCTATGAGTATTTGGGGAATTATGACAACTCCAAGCTCTATTATATCATGATAGAAAAGACATAGATTGACCCCAAATCCATGGATCCCTTATGTGTTATCTTTTGAGATTGCATGTGGGGACAACCCTTCTTCATAAAGAAACTCTATTTGGAAACATATCATTGGCATCAGGATTTCCAAATAAGCTCTCATTGTCCTTTTACCAATTGACATTTATTATTTTATACTTCAAAGTAATTGCTCATATCATGATGTTTAGCAATTCATTTAAAGTGGGGGCATACATTGGCATTATTTCATTTTGGCATTTGCACCTCCTAAGGTGAGTTTCATCTTCAGTTTGACATTTTGCTTCACTTTTGTTCATAGGAGTTGAACTTAGTGTAGTGTTGGCATAACGCATTGATCATTTTGTGGCACCTTATCAAAGTTATCAAGGAATATAAATTTTAGTATAGTTGACATATGGGTACACATTTTATGATGACTTTTCCCATCTGCCACCTTTTTATGGGTACACACATTGTAGACCTAGTGTATATTTCTCATTTTGTCTTGGGTCTCACTTAGTTTATATCAAACTATACTTGCACTTATGGGAATATTTTATGGACAACCAGGTTAGGATTGATCCATCCTATTGGAAAAATAGTTGAGGCTTGATCCATCATTTTTCCTTTTTGCATTGGCTTTGACATTCTAAAATGGTGAAAAATAGGACCCACCCAAATGCAAGAGCAAGAGGATGGATCACTAATTTTTCTAGGACCAAATCACTTCAAATTATGTAAAGTATGATGCTAATAACAACCATAAATTCAACCTAACTATTATAGAAACAATGAGGAATTTTTTTAGAGCATAAAAAGTTGTGTACCTGGCTAGAAAGTTATTGTTTTTAGCTATGGAGGACTCATTTTCCTTTAGTGGTGAATGGGTCCTTTTAGGGTTACAAAAAAATGATTTCAAGATCCTATACCTTGATGTTTGCACTCTTGAAATCTCAGTTGTCAAGTTCTATAATCCTATAGTTAATTTTGTAGAGATCTTTCTATGATCTTACACTTTGAATGACAACTTTGCTCCAAATCTTGCTCAACTTGATCTTCAACCTATAAATCTATAGCAAGACACTCAAGGGAAAGAAAAACTTGTTGATTTTTTAGTGAATGGGGGTTTTCATCATTCAAACCCCTTGTAGGTAATTAAACCAAATTATGAAATGAAGGAAATGAAGCATGAAAGTGCAATAATGTAAATGATATCACCTTGGATTATGTCTTGTGAAGAAAATTTGCATACTATCATGTAGTGGCCATGAAGAATGTAGATCTTGGATGTAAATGATGCTTGTAAATGGATCCTCAATGCAACATTAGATTCTTAGCACAACACACATGGATGCATTAAACCCTTGACATGATGATATGATATTGAATTGTTTCAATAAAGACTTGAAATCTACCTTGAAATACCTTATGAATTCTCTTGAAGTGATCTAATTCTCTTGCTTTTATCTCATGAAGTCACAAAAATTTTCTACGAGAAACAATGTGAATTAACCCCTTATTTATACTAAATTAGGAGATTAACCCTAAAATTCAAAGAACAAAAGGTTGACACCAAATCCGGAAAGAAAGATGATTAAATTCTTTCCATAATGAAATTCAAAAATTAGGGTCTCATTAAGGGATGACCCATTATCCACCAAAGACGAATGGGTCATGACTAAGTTTCCAGGACCAATCTTCAAGGGGAGCTGAAATAAGGCGAAAAACCCATTCCAGATCAACTGAAAAAGGGGGGCCATGTTAAGGGAGGACCCATTCACCATCAAGGGTGAATTGGTTCTAGCTCAACTTACTAGGAGTAAATTTTTCCCAATGAAATAATTTGATATTTATTTTATGATTGTCGGGAAAGATCCTTAGGAGGTGTCACAATTAAGGCCTATATTTGAATCAAAGGAGGGTTAATAACTCCAATGAATTAAGACCACCTAGATAAGTGTGAAAGTGCCTTGAAAAATATTACAACACTTTAATAAGGTATAAATTATGCATATTTTTATTTAGAAAGGGTCCCATTAGGTTTAATTAAGAAAATAAGTCTTAGAAAAGTGTGAAAGTATGTTACAACACTTTACAACACCCTTGCAAAGGAACAATTAGGGCAGTTTTAGTTAAATAAAGGTCCTATAATAGTTTGAATGTGTACAACACCTTACCACACCACTCGAAGACATCATTAGTTTAGATTTAGGGTCAGTTATCAAGCAAGCAAGGGAAAATACTACTTTTTTTTGTAACTACATTTTGCCCCTACTTTAGTGAGAGGATGAACCCATGTAAAATTCACACTAAAGTAGACATTCAAGGCACTTAAGTATGCAACAATAACAAAGATACATGATCATACCCTATCAAAGGCCAAGAAAAATAAACAAAAACAAAGGATCAAGCACAACTGATTTAATGCGATGTGAGGCGGTGGTTGTTTTCCCATAACGCATGTTGCTCACTCTAGGGCCATAGAACTTCATGTCATCCAAGGGGTGAGTTGTCCCAAAATATGTATGCTCACTCTAGGGTAGTGGAACCTCAATCTGTACAGTAGGTGAGTTATCCCAACGAGGTGGAAAATGAGAGAATCGAATTACCCTCTCATACCCTACTGAAGTTATCCTCCAAACAAATTTGATAAGGAACCACAATGAAAATACTTTTTAAATGCTTTGAATTTCATGTATAAAAAATTTTAAAGGGGATTTTCTTTATTTATGTAATAGTCTTCCTTTTAGGGAGCATTGTGCCTAATATCTCCAAGAGAGGACAAGTCAAAAATGTCTGATTATCACCCATGGGATGCCTTGTTCACATCATGCCATGTCAGTACATCATACACTCTTAGATGGAATAAAACCAAATTACACCATCAAGAAGAGGACACATCACAAGAAAAAAGGAAAATCAAACCATGAAATTTTCCAAAATATGTCATCACTGTATGCCCCCACTTTAAAGTGCTTTCTACACCATCACTATGAGCAATTGATTTAAGGTATCCACTATTTTGATCTTAAGATATGAGAACTTTCCTCGAAAAAACCTATGCCAAGTCATATGTTTCTAGAGCAAGCTGCATCATGAAATAGGAAGGAAGGGTGGCACCCACAAACACATAAGGGATCTATGGATTTGGGGTCAGTATGTCTATACTACAATGTTGTCATAGAGCATGGAACTATCATCATTCCCAAAATACTCATAGAACTAGAAGAATGACACAAAGAGAGCAAAAACAAAGAAATTTTTTCTAGGTAAATATGGAAGAAACATAAATGTTTTGATGCCTTATGTCATCCCCAAAAGGAAAACACAAGAAAAATGAAAAAGAAAAAGAAAAATATTTTGGGTCAACATGGAAGAGACATAAATGTCTTGAGGCCTTACATCATCCCCAAAAGGAAAATAAAAGACAAATGAAAAAGATAAAAATAAATAAAAATCCAAGGGTCAACATGGAAGAGACATGAATGTCTCAATGCCTTTTGTCATCCCCCAAAGGAAAACACAAGACAAATGAAAAATATAATTGCAACATAGAGAAGAATGAAGGTAAATATAGAAGAATTCACAAAAGAGAGAGGAACATCAAATGAAACATCAAGGGGATCACATTAAACACATGCAATCACAAATAAAAATGAAGAACCAAAAGACTAGTAAGGCATAGGTGATTCAACCTAAATAAGGTCATTTGCCTCCCGATCTCAGTTGGTATAAAAGGAAGGTGGACAACTAGCCAAAGGGATACGATCAAGTGCCCAACTAGGACATACACCAAGTTCAACACTCTTATTAGTAGATTTTTCATCTAAGATCATGGAAGAAGAAAACAATGCATTCAACTCATCATGCACTTGTTTATCAATCTTTGTAATGTCAATGTCATAATATCAGTTAACCATAGCAAGAGGTCGAATAGCAATGTCCATACAATGTTCTTGTTTATGTTGCAGAAAGGGTTGAGAGTCATCATACATTGCTTCAGGAAGGTTTGGATTTTGATTTTCTATGTTATTTTTTTTCCTTGTGTTTGCAATGTACAAGCAATAGCATGACGTCTATGTCTACGCTCTCTAGCACTTTGATTTATTTTCAGTTTATCGTCAATTTTTTTTTGTAAGAGTGGTTTTTTCAATCATAGGTCCATTCTCTTCCTTGGGAGGACTAGAAGGAACAACAGGAGGTTGCTCAACTGCTTTCTATTTAACTTTGTAAACTTGTTCAACTCTGGGAGGACAACATGATTGTTTATATTATCATGTGGTCTCTTGTATGAAATTGTAGGAGGTTGTTCTATAGATTGTTCTTGTATGTTCATAAGTGTTTTTGGTTCAATCATTGTCTCATCAAGGATGGTTGGTTTGTTCATGGGTTGAGGCATGTTGCGAAGGATAGTTCTGCTATTTTCTTTTCCTTGAATTTTTGATATGATTTGAAAAATAAATTTTCACGAGGATTGATAGGTTCCATAGTGTTGGGCCAAAAGTAATCTAGTGAAAAATTACCTTTTGTCAAGGAAAGATGGAATATGCTATGATGCATAGTAAAGATGTCATTTCCAAATGGAAACATTAAACATTTAAGCACAACATAAGGGACAATATTCATGGAGCAAAGCCATGGATAGACTAGCTTCACACAAAATTGGTCCAATTGTGGAATGATGGAGAGTGAGACCGTTAATGTTTTTGGTCCCACTTTTAAAGAGAGATCTATCGAGCCTATTGTAGGGAAAGTATATCCATTATGTGTCTTGATCCATACTTTCATATTTTCATATGTATCTTGATATAGCTCATGCACATATAAGAATTCTTTTGTGATCACATTCTCTCCATAGAGGAGATCAATCAATATCCTATTAGTGGGCTTGTTATTGATTCAGCCAACTATGTAAAGAGGACCATCAGGTGCATGTTTAGGTATGCCATTTTTTGAGAAAACAATTTCAAGAGGTTGTTTAGTCAAACCCTTACAAGTTCTAGCTTTGATAAATGATATCACATCATTCATGGTGTGTTATTCAATGGTATTTTTATTGTCATCATTCATGTCAACATTCATCATATTAGTCTTCATTTCACTAGCTTTGACAAATGAAATATGGTGCTTAAGCATGGGATTTGTAAATATTTACAAATTTCGATTAGTTGGGGCTACAAACTTATTACCTTGATCATTCACACCTTTGATTAGTAAATGATTAGAATCAATAAGGTCTTGCACAAGATGTTTAAGATGATTATATTATTCTATACTATGTCCATTTGTTTGATGGTAATGACAATAACCATTTTTTTGAAAGCCTTTAGGTAATGGTAAAGTAAGGTCATGTTCTCTAACAGGAGGTAAAGTAAGCATGTTTTTGTCTATTAGATACAACATGATATTGTGAAGGGTATCGAGTAAAGGGGTGAACTCTCTCTCCCTATACCCAAAAGGAGTTGTCATTTTTATAGAAGCCACTTGATTGTTGTTTTGTTGACTTGTTTGAGGAGGATTTAATTGTAAAAAGCCCTTATTTTGTTTCTTGAATGCTTGATAATTATTTTGAGTTGTGGATTCAATCTTTTTAGGACAACTAGGTGGATTTTTCATATCACGGCCATAGTCAAATTTTCATGGTCACGAAGGGTGGTACATAACTATGTGAAGGATGAAACCTTAACATTCCAAGTTTTCTTTTGATTTTATCTTGTAAGTTGGCAATGAACATTCTTTGAAGGCCAACATTTGGAATCTTAATGTTCACTTGTGAATAAAGTGTTTGATATCTTCCTATGAAATTAGTCACTTTTTCATCCTCCTTTTTCTTTCATGTCATTAGATCTACAAGGGTCATCTTGAGACCCATGTGAATATACAAGTGGTTGTAAAAGGCATAAATTATTTCATTGAATGAACCAATTGAATTATTCAGTAAAGTTAAAAACCACTATAAAGTAGTGTCCTTCAACGATCTAGGGAATAACGTAGCCAAAAATTTATCTTCAAAGATGAAATCACTACACAAGGTTGTGAAGGTGGAAACATCACTTACAGGATCTCTGTTCCCACCATATTTCTCAAATTGAGGGATCTCTATTTCTTGTGGCATTTTTACTCTTAATATGTTGAGGGAAAATGGGGTGGACTTGATGTATTGAAAAGGTTGGCAATTATTTTTCTATTGTAATGTTGCCACTTTTTGTTGAAGGGATGTCATGGTTTGTAAAAGTGAGTTAATGAGAGGGTCATTTTGGTTATAGGGCTGAGGGGAATAAGGTGGTGTACTGTGTATGTATGCATAGATCTAGTGAATTGTAGGTTGGTGGAGTTGGATTGTTGCATAATAATTCTATTTGAAGGCACAAAGGTGGAAGAAATTCATGTGGGAATGCCTATGGAAGTGTATACGGTACTAGTAGGTATGACTGTTGTCATTGATTGAATGGTAGTTGTGGGTTGAAAGGTTGTTGTAGGTTGGAATGTTGTTGTAGGTTGGTGTACCATAAAAAAATGTATCCCTGGACATTTTCACGCTCATTTGGGTCTTCCTTATGGATGTTGGCCTAGTTTTTCCTAGATTTAATGTAGTAATGTGGTCAAAACATTCACATTAGGTCTTAGACCCTAGTTAATCAATAAGAATTCTATGATGTCTTGTAAAAGTGTTGTGAAGTGTTGTAACCCACTTTCACACTTTTCTAGGACCTTTTCATTATAATTCACCTAAATAACCTATTTTAATCACATACCAAGCCTTATTTCAAATTTTTGTAAAGTGTTGTAACAAACTTTCATTCTTTTCTAGGCTTGTCATCAATAATTTAACCCTTATGCTTAAATGACCCCTTAATACACTTACAGGCCCTACTTTAGTGTGTTTTTGAGAATAATCTTGTTAAACATCATTTAATGCACTTTAATTCATGACACCCACTTAAATTTCCCTAGTGGGACCAAGTCACCACTAGGGATGACTTAGTCCCACTTGGCTCAAAAATCAAAATTATTTTAAATATCTGGTGGGATATTATTCTCTAAGCCTTGAGGTTGGCCTGTGATGTGGTAGTTTTAGGAAATTTTACATAATCATGTATAAATATAGGGTTTCCCCTCTCATTTCACCCCATTAATTTCATTCATCATCCATCTCAAGTCAAGCAAGCTAGGGTTTTTAGCATCTTAAGTCATCAAGACAACTCTCTAAGGAATTCAAGGGAAAATTCATCATCCATTATTGCTGCAATCCAAGATCTATCATCATGGAAAGGTACTAATTCCTTCATTTCATGTTCATTCTTCATCTTATATCTTCATTTGGTTTAATTACCTAAAAGGGTTTTGACCAAGGGAAACCCCTATTCCCTAACATTCAATATTTATCTTTCTTTCTTTGTGTGTTTGCAGATCTAGGTACCTTGAAAGCTTGGAGATCATTGAAGAATAGGTTGCAATTTTTTTGAAGATATCTCCTTGTTGGCTAGGTCAAAATATTCACAAAAAGTCACTTACAGGCCCAAATTTGGTAGTTTCAGATCTAGATACTTGGAGGATCAGAAAGTGCAGATCGAGAGCTTCCATTTCCACTTTCGAATTTTCAAAAAAGCCAAAGTGGACGAAGTCACCATCAATGGTGAATTAGTCCCATTGCACATTTTTTTAAGAGTTTCCTATAGATTTGGATACCCATTTGGCTGAAATGGGCTCCAGTGCAATTTTCTAGATTTGGGATTAAGTTGCCCAGAATGGCATAAGTGTCCCAATAGGTCAAAATTTTAGGATCACTAGCATTTCCAATCTTCATTCCAATTTGAAACACATCTATAGGTGCACTGCTTAAGTTACATTAGTTTATGTTATAGTTTGTTTTCATTTTTAGTTCATTTAGTATATGTTTGCATACTACATTGTGTTTTCAATCACTTTACATTTCTTTAGTTTACATCCAATAGTCAATAACTTTTATCAGTTCTTTGCATGTAGGACATTCTATTTAGAAATATTTCAATCATATTTGCATTATCCTTGAGTGAACCACCTAGATTTTTGGGATTTCTCTCTCCTTTTAGGTGCAAAACCATAGAAGTGTAAGAGAGTCATCTATCCTAAAAATTTTACAGTTCATTATGGTTCATTTACGGTCTCCTTTTCTTTTGTATTTTTCTTGTGTTTTCCTTGTGGGGATGATGCAAGGAATTAATAAATTCATGTATCTTTCTTGTCAACTAAAAAGGATTTTCTTTTTCTTTGCCTTTTTTTTTTCTTGTGTTTTCCTTTTGGGGATGACGCAAGGCATTGAGACATTCATGTCTCCTTCATGTTGACCCAAAAGATTTTCTTTTTTGTTTCAACTTTTCTTTTTCATTTGTCTTATGCTTTCCTTTTGGGGATGACACAAAGCCTCGAGAAACCCTATTTCTCTTCCATGTTGACCCAAAAGGTTCTTTCTTTTTCTTTGTTTATGCTCTCTTTGTGTCATTCTTCCAGTTCTATGTATTTGGGGAATGATGACAATTTTGAGCTCTTTCAAAAAAATTGCAGCAAAGAATATACTGACCCCAAATCCATGGATCCCTTATGTGTTTGGTGTTTTCATTTTGGTGGTAGCCCCTTTCTTTTTCCTTTTCCTTTTCTTCACATGATGTAGACTTACTCAGAAACATATGACTCGGCATAAGGGCTTTCCAAGTTGGCTCTCATGTCTTTTTTATTCTTTGCATTTTTCATTTGCTACTTTAAAGTAATTTCTCATAGTACGGTGTGTAACAACTCCTTTAAAATGGGGGCAGTATTGGCATTATCATTTTGTATTTTTTTCCTTTTCACGGTTCTTAGTGCAACCTTGTTACTTCATATGATGTGTTTGTCGCTTTGTGGATGACATTTGGTGTGATTTCCTTCATGAGCATGATCTATTAGCATATTACACTCCTCTTAGTGGACTGATGTGACACACTGCATTCCCTAAGTAGTGAATTTTCTATTCTTTGATCGGTCCTCTCTTAGAGACATTAGAAACAATGTTCCCTAAGTTAAAGATCTCACATGAATTAAGCAAGACTCCTTTGAACATCCTTTGCATGTTGCATTTTGCATTTGTTACATGTCCACCTTGCATAACACAACTTGCATGCCTATGGTGCCATCATGTTTGGTCATGAGCTCCAAGCATACGAATTTTTTCTTGTCTTATGAAGCTCAAAATGTCATTTTTTTGTTGTGGCGCCTTATTAAAGTTATCAATAGGTATAACTTTGGTATGGTTGAGCGAGAAGCCCATTATGAGGCATGACTTTCCCCATAGCCACCTACATGTGTGTTAGTGCATACTAGCCATGATTGTATGTTTCTCACCTTTTAGGCCTTCTCACCCAGTGGACATCCATGAGTTCTGTCGCCTTAGAGTGAATATGCATTTTCTGGAGAAACAACCTAGATCCGATCCACAACATGATGGACAAATGATTGAAGCTTGATCCAACTCTCTTTTTCCTTCTCCTTCTCTCCCTTTCATTATTTTACATCATTCTCTTGTGTGTCCCTTTGTGCTTATTTTTGGTTTTCCATGGGATCTTGATCACCCCTCTTGATTTTTGTTGTCTCATCTTTCCATCATGAGTGCATTTGGATCCTTCTTTATGTGCATGTTTGGCTACTTTAGTGTGAGTTTGAAGCAAGTTCATCATCTCACTAAAGTGGGGGCTAAATGTAGCATAAAAAAATGTATCCGCGTACATTTTCACACTCATTTGGGTCTTTCTTATGGATGTTGGCCTAGTTTTTCCTAGATTTAATGTTGTAATGTGGTCAATACATTCACATTAGGTCTTGGACCCTAGTGAATCAATAAGAATTCTATGATGTCATGTAAAAGTTTTGTAACCCACTTTCACACTTTTCTAGGACCTTTTCATTATAATTCACCAAAATAACCTCCTTTTTATCACTTACCAAGCCTTATTTCAAAGTGTTGTAAAGTGTTGTAACAAACTTTCATGCTTTTCTAGGTTTGTCATCAATAATTTAACCATTTCTTATGTTTAAATGACCCCTTTATACACTTACTGGCCCTACTTAAATATTTTTTTGAGAATAATCCCATTAAAAATCATTTAATGAACTTTAATTCCTAAAACCCACTTAAATTTCTCTAGTGGGACCAAGTCACCACTAGGGGTGATTTAGTCCCACTTGGCTCAAAAATTAAAATTATTTTAAATTTCTGGCAGGATATTATTCTCTAAGCCTTGAGATCATCCTATGATGTGGTATTTTTGGGAAATTTTTCATAATCATGTATAAATATGGGGATTTCCCTCTCATTTCACCCCATTAATTTCATTCATCATCCATTTATCATTCATCATCCATCTGAAGTCAAGTAAGCTAGGGTTGTTAGCATCTTAAGTCATCAAGACAACTCTCTAAGGCATTCAAGGGTAGATTCTTCATCCATTCTTATATAAATACAAGATCTATGATCATGGAAAGGTACTAAATCTTCATTTCATGTTCATACTTCATCTTATTTCTTCATTTGGTTTAATTACCTAAAAGGGGTTTGACCAAGGAAAACCTCTATTCCCTAACATTCAACATTTATCTTTCTTTCTTTGTGTGTTTGTAGATTTAGGTACCTTGAAAGATTGGAGATCATTGAGGAATAGGTTGCAAAGTTGTTGAAGACATCTCCTTGTTGGCTAGGTCAAAATATTCACAAAAAGTAACTTACAGGCTTGAATTTGGTAGTTTAAGACCTAGATACCTGGAGGAGCAGAAAGTGCAGATTGAGAGCTTCTGTTTCCACTTTTGGATTTCCAAAAATGAAAAAGTGGACTAAGTTTCCATCAATGGATACTTAGTCCCTCTACACATGTGAACTATTGATTTTAGGTTCCTAGGGCTTCTCTAACTATTATAGGGTTTTTCACCTAAAAGGAGAGAAGTAGGCCAAAAATGATAATGGTTCATTCAAGTTAATGTTATGTGTGATGTCATCTAACCTAAATGAAGCTAACTAAATGCAATTGACTGATCTAAATGAATGAAAATGAATGCAAAATTGGAATTAAAGCTATGTTTCAAAACACACTATGATATGCAAACAACTGAGTAAATGAAGAAATTATGCAAAACAAAAAAGAAAGGGATGAATCTGAGTGCACCTAGATGAAATGTGAGAATTTTGGAGTGTTCCGGATGCTGATAGAAATTATTGATTTTTCATAGTGGGACTCATTCATCTAGGGTGGCAATTAGTTCTCCTAGTGAAAAACTATCGAAAGCAAGTTTTTGTCTGTTGAGATCCGAAATATGACAAAATTCATATTTTCAGTCCTAAGGTGGAACTCATTCACCATAGGTGGAAAATTAGTCCTCTCCCAAATTTCTAAAAATTTAGGAGACAACTCTACAACACCAGATCTGGAAAATTTTGCTTGTTGGGTTGCTGAATTCAATTCTACAAAAAATAGGAATAAAACCTTCTCCAAACTTGGAATAGACTTAAGTTGACTTGAAGCACCTAGTTGACTTGTAAACCAATCTTCAACACCAAAAAGATTGTCAAATATGCATACCTAGGTTTGCAAACAAACATGCAATAGGGAAAAATGGTTTAAGGTTAGTGAATAAGGGTTTGCCTTGGTCAAACCCCATTTTGGTAATTAAACCTTCAATAAAATAATGAAATGCAAAGGAATGATAAACTAACAACATAAAATTTCTATTAACTCACCAAACCCTTGATGATGCAATCCTGAAGTAATGTCAATGGATGCTTCAAAGTGCTTGAATAGTGCTTGAAAGGATGTTGTAAAATGCTTGAATACTTGAGTGAATAGGTGGATAAGTGAACTTGAAGAATTCGGGTTAGAATGAGATAAAAATCACTTATTTATACACAATTGTTCCTTAGTTACCCATTCATACCTCATCACAGGCCAACATCAAGTGGTTTTGAATAAAATCCTAAAAGGAAATTTAAAATATTTTGAATTTGGGGCCAAGGGGGACTCATTCGCCACCCATGGCGAATGGGTCCCACCTAGGACCTAAAAATAAGTGTTAGGAAATATGTTGTATTTAATGTTGCTTGTTGGGATAATACTAAAAAATAGGCTTAATTAGGCATATGAGAGCATAAAGGGGTCAAATAAAGCATAAGAAAAGGATAAATAGTGAAGATGTGCCTAGAAAAGCGTGAAAGTTTGTTGCAAGACTTTACAACACTCCAAAATAGGACTTGTTGATGAATAAAAAGGTGATTTTTAGGTGAATTGCAATAAATAGAGTCTAGAATAATGTAGAAATATCTTACAACACTTCACAACACCTTCACAAGATGTCGTTCTTTGAGTTTTAGTACCTAAATAAGCATGTTCAAGCCATGTTACAACATAAAATCAAAGAAAAATAGTTCCAACACCATGAAACAAGACCTAAAAGGCCATGAAAATGACAAGGGACTATTTTTCTATGACATAACATGTTTTTCAGATTTTTCTGTAGATTTGGATACCCATTTGGCTGAAATGGGCTCTGGTATAGTTTTCTAGATCTGGGACTAAGTTGCCCAGAATGGCATAAGTGTCCTAGTAGGTAAAAATTTTAGGATCAACAACATTTCCAGCCTTTAGTATAGTCTGCAACACATTTCCATGTGTACCTCTTCAGTTTCATTAATTTTTGTTATACTTTGTTTGCATTTGTAGTTCATTTAGTATATGTTTGGACACTACACTATGTTTACAAGCACTTTACATTTCTTTAGTTTCCATCCAATAGTCAATAACTTTTATCAATTCTTTGCATGTAGGACATTCTATTTAGACATATTTCAATCATATTTGCATTATCCTTGAGTGAAACACCTAGATTTTTGGGATTCCTCTCTCTTTTAGGTGTAAAACCATAGAAGTGTAAGAGAGTCCTCTATCCTCAAAAATTTACGGTTCAGTTGGAATGTTGTTATGGGTTGGAATATTGTTGTAGGTTTTGTACTATTGTATGTAGGGATGGACATTTCTATCACGGAGGACAAGATTGGAATTCCACCTTAACTTTGAGTAGACCCCAAAGCTTGAGTGGAAGTGGTAATGGTAGGGATGATGTTGGTAATGTTAAGGAAATTGGTTGTGGGAGGTGAAGTCATGGGTAATGAGGTATGTAGACTATGAGCCATGGAGGGTTGATTTTCAACACTATCAAAAAGAGAGTTAGAGCACCCAAGATCCATGATAAGTGAGAGATCGTTGGATGGCATAAGCCTTGAACTTTTTCTTATAGTATTATTGTGAATAGGAAACCAAGTTGTAAAGTTCATACAAGTTTTACAATGCTAGTGTGAAAACCATAGAATGACAAAGGGATAATGCAAATCCTAGAATGAAATGAATTTTTTTTTAGAGTCTAAGCAATGTAATTTATTGATTAAACAATGTAATAATCTGAAAATGAAATGTTTAGATGCAATTTTGAACTTTTAACAATGCACTAAAATGAATCAAGCTAATCTAAATGCAATGAAATTGATGAAACAACCAATCAGGGAACTAAAACAACAAGATAACTACACCAAAAAGAAACTAAAAACCAATATTTTAAGTTCCTAGAAATGCAGATCTATAGCTAACTAGGACTCATTCGCTAGTAAGGGTGAATGGGTCCTCATTAAGTCTTTTTAGGATTTTTTTGTGGAATTCAGAGTCAATTTTGATGTATTTTCAGATGCTAGAAGGTATAGATCAAACCTGATCAGGGACTTATTTTCCAGTAAAGGTGAATGGGTCTTTGGTTCTTGGTTAGGTCTTTTAAAACTATTTTTTAATGATTTGGAAGCTCTTAGATATATCTTTCAGTTTCATGTTATAGATAGTGAAATACAACTTCATATTTTTTAGAAATTGAATGCAAAAATGCAATAGAAAGATGAAATGAAAGACCTAGGTTGAAATGCAATTGAATGAGATCTAAATGAGATGCAAAACATGACTGATTTGTTTTTGTAATTTTTTAGATTTAGAAAGATGCATTTTAACAATGCAAATCTAAACCCTATATGATATGCAAGATTTCCATGCAAAAGAAGAAACCCTAATTCAATGCAAATATAAATTCAATGAATGCAATAATTCAACTTAATATGCAATGAGAGACTCCAAAAGTTAGAATATTGCAATGTTGAATGAGTCAAGTTCACCAAAAATGAAATGGTGGAAAATAGGACCCACCCAAAGGCAAGAGCAAGAGGATGGATCACAAATTTTTCTAGGACCAAATCACTTCAAATTATGTAAAATATGATGCTAATAACAACTAGAAATTCAACCTAACTATTATAGAAACTATGAGGAATGTATTTAGAGCATAAAAAGTTGTGTACCTAGCCAAAAACTTGTTATGATATTGCTATCAGGATTCAACTAAGTAGATTCAAGTCAAACTCATTGACCTAAGTTTCATGAGTAGAGGTTCACAAGAGCCCATCTCTCATGATAATGAATGGTCCACTTAGCACTCATTGCATCTAGGTGATGCTCACAAAGGTGAAGCATTGGGCCTTCCTGAGAGGTTACCCATCCTAGTACTACTATAGCTCAAGCATGCTTAACCACGTAGTTCTCTCCAAGGTTAAACCCACTTAGCTTGCAACCCCATTTGCAAAACCTTCAGCAAGTATTGTTCCTTATGAACCATTCATTATAGATCCCCTTTAGCTCATCAATTGATAAGTAGGAGGTATTTTACATAGCGAGTCAAATTATGATATTGCTACCAGGATTCAATTGTGTAGAATCGAGTCAAACTCATTGACCCAAGTTTCATGAGCTATGGAGGACTCATTCACCTTCAGTGGTGAATGGGTCCTTTTAGGGTTTCAAAAAACTAATTTCAGGATCTTGTACCTTGATGTCTGCACTCTTTAAATATCGATTATCAAGTTCTGGAAGCATGTAGTTAATTCTGTAGAGCTCTTTTCATGACCTTGCACTTTGAATGACAACTTTGTAACTTTACAACTTTGACAACTTTGCTCCAAATATTTCTCAACTTGATCTTCAACTTGTAAATCTACAACAACACACTCAAGGGAAAGAAAAACTTGTTGATTTGTTAGTGAATGGGGGTTTTCCCTAGTCAAACCCCTTGTAGGTAATTAAACCAAGTGATGAAATGAAGGAAATGAAGCATAAAAGTGCAATAATGTAAATGATATCACCTTGGATTATATCTTGTGAAGAAAATCTACATACTATCATGTAGTGGCCATGAAGAATGTAGATCTTGGATGTAATATGATGCTTCTAAATGGATCCTTAATGCAACATTAGCTTCTTAGGTTAAGACACGTGAATGCATTAAACCCTTGACACAATGATATGATCTTGAATTGTTGCAATAAAGACTTGAAATCTACCTTGAAATTACTTATGAATGCTCTTACTTTTGATCTCATGAAGTCACACAAAATTGCTAGAAGAAACAATGTGAATTAACCCCTTATTTATACTAAATTAGGAGATTAAGCCTGAAATTCAAATAAGTAAGGCCGACACAAGATCTGGAAAGAAAGATAATTAAATTCCTACCATAATGAAATTAAAAAATTAGGGTCTCATTAATGGAGGACCTATTCTCCACCAAAGGCAAATAAGTCCTGGCTAAGTTTCTAGGACCAAGCTTCGGGGAGCTGAAAGAAGGCTCAAAACCCATTCCAGATCAACTGAGAAAGGGGGTTCATGTTAAGGGAGGACCCATTTTCTATCAACAACATGACTGGGTCCTAGCTCAACTTACCAGAACCAAAATTTTCCCAATGAAATAATTTGATATTTAATTTATGATTGTTGGGAAAGATCCTTGGGAGGTGTCAAAATTAAGGCCTAAATTTGAATCAAAAGTGGGTTAATAACTCTAATGAATTAAGACCACCTAGATAAGTGTGAAAGTACCTTAAAAAAATTTGCAACCCTTAAATAAGGTATATTTTATGCATATATTTATTAAGAAAGGGGCCCATTAGGCTTAATTAAGCAAATAAAACCTAGAAAAGTGTGAAAGTGTGTTACAACACTTTACAACACCCTTGCAAAGGACCAATTAAGGAATTTTTTAGTTAAATAAAGGTACTAGAATAGTGTGAATGTGTACAACACCTTACAACACCACTCCAAGATATCATTAGTTCAACTTTAAGGTCAATTATCAAGCAAGGAAGGGAAAAGACTAATTTTTTTGTTACTACACATTGTATGCTTTTGTATCTTGTCTTGCTACATATATCTTACATGTATGCATGTCCTTTGTTCTTGTGTTTGTATTCTATGGGATCTTGGATGTTGGGGGCATACATAACCTCCTTGATCTTTGTCATCCTATCTCATCAATATTTTTGCACTTGGACCCCTCTTGAGACATATTTTTCTACTTTAGTGTGAGTCTAAGGGTAAGTTCATACTCTCAAAAAAGTGGGGGCTAAATGTAGTATAGGAAGTTGTATACCTTTATATTTTCACACTATGTTTGGGTCCCTTAATTTATTGGACTTAATTAAGCTTCAAAGTTGCCTAATCATGCATTAAAAAACCTTGTTTTTCCTATTTTTTAAAGGAGAACCAATATTAAATAAATTCATTTAATAATTAAATCACAATGAAATATGTGTGTCCTAGACTTATGGGCTAGGACCCATTTTCCCATGGGAAAATGGGTCCTCTTTAAGTGCCAAGACCCATTTTAAAATATGTTTTTGGCAGTATTGTAATTATTCAAATTCAAATTGCAATTGTCATCTTTTGGAATCTAATTTTCAGGAAATTAGATAAACACCTATAAATACATATTTTTTTAATCATTTGAAATATAAGACATGTGATCAAGGTATCCTATGAGAAAATATTATTGTCAAGAGCATTAGAGAAAAAAATTATCAGTCATTTGTTGCAACAATCAAGATCCTAACATCATGTCCAAGTTTATGTGTGTTAATGTCATCTTGTGAAGGCTAATATGCATTGTTGACCTAAAGCATCCAAGCATTTCAAGTATCCAAATTAATCAAGTAAAGCAAGATCCAATTCCCTTGGAGAGATATTTTTGAATTTAGTCCTCTAAGTGAAGCCATTGAAGGTTGGTGAGTTGTAGCAAGCATTATTCATTCATCATTTCATTCCTTTTTCATTATCTTTCTATCAACCTTTAATTACCAAACTCAAGTTTGACTAAGGAAAAACCCGATACAAATAAAATATTTTTTCCTCTCTATGTATGTGCAGATTACAAGTTGATGAAGAATTGAAGAGATCTTGAAGGAGCAATTTTTCATCATTATTGTTAAGCCGCAAAAACTAAGTTGCAGAACTTATTTTCATCACCCCAACACTGGGACCTGTGTCAAACAAAATTCAAGATCCAACATTAGAGGACTGTCAAAAGTTATTTTGGAAACCCTAATTGAGACCTATTCATCCATGAGTGAACTAATCCTTTATCAGACCTCAAAAATAGTTTTTGGTGACAGTTACATTCCATCTAACCCTTCTCAAATATGCCTGCATACTGTCATTTTTTATTTTTGTACATTTTGAAATTTTTGTTTTAGGTATTAGGTCTTGTTGTTCATTTAGTGTGAGTGCTTCAAATAATTATATTTTGTATCCAAATATTTCTTATTGTCCTAAGGACTGGGCTATAGGTCTGATTTACTCACCATTGAGGTTGAACTTCAATCTCTACACCTTGTGATCTCTTTCCTAATAAAATCCCTAGGGAAAGACACCTATTGAGATTCCTAAGTTTTAAAGACACAAATGAAACTTGGGGATCCCTTTCCCTTCATTTCATATGCTAATTCTTCTTTCAATGAAGCAGTGGAGGAATCTTATTTTGGGGGGGTCTCATAAACCTTCTATCTTGATCTCTCATATGGGGGATTATTTTAGTGGATCATATTTTGTGGTATTGTAGTACTCCTAATCAAAATATTATCTATATTTTCAACTCATATAGTTTAATTTACTTTCTATATTCATGGTTGAGTAACTTTTTCATATGTTCACTCATGCAGTGTTTTGTATCTCTCATCTTCATCTCCTTTTCTTTGAGATTCATTGATTTCAGCAAACACCAGTTCATCTTTAACTGAGTTTACAACTTCTACATGCTTCAAGAGTTCTTCATCATCATGATCATTATATCAAGGGACATATTTCAATAGGTCTTATCCTTCTCTTTCTCATTTTTGGAGAGGAGTTTTGTTCCCATTAGGTTTTCTCCATTTTCTCTATTTATGATATAATACATTATACATGGGTACCTCACTAGGCCTCATAATCGGAACTCATTTCTATCTATTTGCACTTTTTTGATCTCCCCAAGTATCACTTAAGGGGAGTGTTAGAGTGAATAAATTATATATTCACTATAATTAAGTGTACTTAGGTTGATGAGGTTAGACAATATCTTGTATAATTAAATGTGCAACCTTTAGACCTCTAGAGGTTACCAAGTTGTTTGTTAAACATCATGTACACAAATTTTGAGGTAGGAATACTTTTCATCTCACCTTAAAGGTTACTCAACACTTGGAATGAAGGTTGATGACTTGGTCAATAGGTTGTTGGTTTGAATATTCCTAGTGATCCATAGGTTGAGACCTATAGGGTACTTGTCTACTCATTTTTTCCACATCATGGGGAACTTGTCAATCCACATGATATGTGGATTGTCACTTCCTTTGTTATATATGCAAGGATTCCTCATTTGTACATTTAGGTAATATAAATACATATTTGGATTATTCATTGTACTTTTTTTTTATCTCCATGGTCAACTGATTCTTATTTTTCCTAGGTCATTTAATGTTAGCTCATTTCATTTACTTATGACATAGTCATTTAATGATGGTACACCATCACACGCTGCCTATATAAGTACCATCATATGTACATTTTCATATTCAATTTAGAAATATTGCATCTATAATCATAAAATGATATCTCTACCATTTCTCTCTTGTGGGAGTTATTTTATCTTCCAGGTGATCTTGGGGTGTTGAGGAGTTCACCATAAAATCCTACATGGTATCAGAGCTTTAGTGCCACAGACTTCTTCCTAGATCTGAGGGACCTATCTTGGCATATATGTTTTTCTATGTAAGTTGGGGTTTTGAGGACACACTATTGAATCTAGAGTGTTAGATAAAGTCATGTTTAGCTAAATTTTTTAATCAATTTTCATCATGTTTTGACTAATCTATAAGTGTTGGGTATGTGCAGGATCATGATGGGCCAAAAAGTGGTGATATGATGGGTATGTATAGGGTATGTGGTTGACGACTTATTTTTTACCCAAAATTGATGAAACAAAAAAGGGTTTTTAAAGGATATTCTAAGCTTTCCACAATATAAATTATACTTTACTTTAAATTTAATAAATTATTATTATTCATTTTCTATTTGAATTATGGCTAAATTCCTGATTGATAGGTTGATTGAAAAAAATCTATAGCTTTCAAATAGTATAAAAAAATTAAAATCTAAAACACACATCACATTCTATGCTTCACATACTATAGGATTAAAAAAAATTGAATTTCATGAAGTTTTGACCAAGTTAAGGTGGTCATACATACGAGTTTTTATATTTTTTAAAAGTTGTAATAAAAAATTGATAATTAATTATTTACTTGGAAGAAAATTACAAAAAAATATGCATCACATTGGGACACGAGTCTACTTATATCTAAATCTTATAAAAAAATATTATCATTTTATTGTGGTTAGGGTGGTCAGACAGACACCTACTTATTTTTTCCCTAAAATTTAAGTACTACTGCATTGAAATTTGAAATTTTCACCAAAGAGATTCTTTTTTAAAATAAACCAAGTAGTTTAGAAACTACATTCAATTTTCTATAGATTCTATTCTTACATATTTTTTAAATAATATAGAAACTTATTCAAAATTTTAAATCAAGTTTCCTAACTTTGATTTTTCTGAATTTTTTGCCACTTAAGGGCCTATTTTTTCCATGATGATCCTGCACATAACCGGTTTGAAGAAGGGTTTCAATTCCTAGATTTAGGGGGTAGCTGATTTTTAGAGTAGTTTGGATGAAAACCAACCTCACCATTGTGTTTGGAAGGCTTGAGAACCTAAGGATTGACTGTCAATTTGTCATTTTGACTTTTTTATTGGGGAATTAGACAAAAAAATTTAAGTCGTATGGCCATATGGATTTGTACTTGGCCATATAGGCCATACAATATAGTCCACAAGTTTGTGTAGTTGTAGTTTCCTATATGTTGGGTGACATATTTGTAGGTCTGCATCTCTTTCATCTTGTCACTACATTGGTGGGTACGAATGGTTAGGGGTCTTTTCACCTTGTTAATCTTTATGTTGTTGACTATGCCACCAAAACCTATGGTCATAGGGGGCTTAAGCCTTAAGGCCCTCCTTATCAAGGGGGCTATGCCCCAGGTGGCAGGACCTATGGCCTGTCGTCCCCCAACTTCCCACCTCAATAATGTTGTCATTGGGTGGTAACAATATTTTTTAAAACCCTAAATTTTATTAGCAATCATATGGGTGACCAAGAGCCAAGCACTTAAGGGCCCTATTTTTGACCTATAGAGGCCAAATAGGCCATTTTTTCAAACGATCATAACTTGTAATTCAATAAGAATTTTTTTTCAAGAAATGTATCATTGGAAAGGTGGAATTGATAATTTTGAAGTAGTTCAAGTTATTATTATTTTATTTTTTTTCAAGCATTTATTACTATTTGAAGTGATATTTTTATTTTTGGATCCGAAACTCATAACCTTTTGCCATGATCTCCACTTTTTATGAATCTTCTAGTGTTGGAAGGGTATTGAGGAGCCCTATCATGCCATCCATTCACTTTTTCTTCCATCTATCTTAGGTATATCATCATTTTAGTTTTTCCCCAATGGGTGTCCTGGAGATTACTTGGATATTTTGACAGTTCATAGGGTGCAATTCTAATCTTTGCAGCTCACTTTAGTATTACAATGATGTTTTATCTCCTATTGCTTCATTCAAATTTGAGGGTTGCACTATATCGAGAGTGTTTCAGTTTTCCTTGGTATCAGCTCTATTTTTTCTTTATCATGATTCTAAATTGAGTCCTTGAGTGACTCTAATATGGTTTCTAGCATCAAAATTATCTTTCTTTTTCTTTTCTAATTAAGGATTCTAATGTTACTCCACCAGTGTTCTTCCAATTTTTCTTTTTAGTAGGTTATTTTATTAAGGGGGGTTGCATGCTCTCTCTTCTTCTTTTCTCTCTTCTGGGGAGGATTTTTGTCCCACTAGTTTTTCTCCTTTTCTTTCTTAGTGAGAGATTGCATTTGCATATATACATGGTTTGTTGGCCCCAATTTTTCATTGTGTCAAAATATTGATCTATCAACTCCTGATACAAATAGTAGAGACATGGATCACACAAGAGGAAGTTATTATCATGTCAAAAATCCCGAGGGGAGCACTAACCATCTACCAACAATCTCCCCCACAATGTTACCCAAGGGGATTTGAACCTGTGATCCAACACTTTGATACCAATTTTTGGCCCCAATTTTTTGTTATGTGAAAAGATCAATCAATCAATGCTTGATAAAAATGGTAGATACATGGATTACACAAGAGGAAATTATTCCCTTGTCATGAATCCCAATGGGAGTGTTGACCATCTTCCAACATGGGTACTTAACATGGTGTCATAGATGGGACCCATCTTTGTGTAATTTGTATTTAAATACTCCTTAAGTTGTACTAAAGGGGGAGTGTTGGTGTAAATAGGTGTTTTAACTATCTAGGTCCTATTTATATGTTAATTCCACTTAGGTCCTAGGGGGGAATCTTTCTAGTTAAGCATTAGTTGTCACTTCTCTAGTTGGATTTTATTTAATGTGTGTGTGCCCTAGTTCAATTGATGTTGGATCATGTCATTTAATTATGACACAATCATTTAATGTGGGTACATAATCACACCATGCCTATATAAGAAAAACATCATATGTATATTGTCATATTCAATTTGAAAATCTTGCATCTATAATCATAGCATGATATTTCTATCATTTCTCTCTTGTGGAAGTTATTTTGTCTTCTAGTTGATCCTAGGGTGTTGAGGATTTTATGGTTAGGTCCTAGGAGGTAATATTTTAAGTTAAGCATTAGTTTCACTTATCTATTTGGATTTATTTTAATGCTTGTGTCTTAGGTATTTAATGTTGGCTCATGTCATTTAATTATAACATAGTCATTTAATGTTGGTACATCATCACACCTTGCCTATATAAGCAAGGGGTCATATATACATTGTCATGTTCAATTTGATAATCTTGCATCTATAATCATATTATGACATTTCTACTATTTCTCTCTTGTGGAAGTTGTTTTGTCTTGTAGGTGATTTTGGGGCATTGAGGAGTTCACCATAAACTAAAACAAATACCATAGAAAATCCAAAATTCATGATCCATACTAGAACCATATGGTTCATTTTGATTTCATCTTTAATTCCTCTAAATAAATAATTAGGTATAGCCCCATATTTTCTCCCTCCCTTACCCTATTGAGTACATATTTCCCATCCTCAATTATTTCAAATGTAATGACAAATAATTCTTGGTTATTGTGGAAATGAAAGGAAATTGCCCATGATTTTCTAGATATTGATACAATCTAATTTTTGTAAGCTTTGATATTGAAACATATGTTGTTATATAAGGCCTTTAGAGTTAAGCATGTCCAAAAAAACTTCCTTGCTTATATTTTTAAGCTTAATCATTAGGTATTCTCTTGTTATTAGGAACATGGGACCTAGTAATTTTTATAGATTATATGATTTAACCATTCTAAATTGTCCATGATTTTACCTAAGTTATGACAACTCATAAGTATTTTTTAACCACAAAATGTCATCTTCATCATGTCTTGATCTTTACAATTAATTAGAAAAAATTAAATGTTATAGTTTCATTCATGAATAAGTGTTTTTTTTAATTTTTATTTGGACATAATTAAAGTAAAAGAGTTAAATCTCAATATTTTTTTAGCATGCTACAACTTTTATCTCTTATTTACTCATTAAATGAAATATTTTTGATAAAAATATTTTAATCTCTTCAATTTTTTATTTTTTATTTATATTTTCTAATAGGTTACATAAGACTAAAAAATGAACTAAATAAAAAATATTTATTGTTTATGTATTGTATTATTTTTTCTTATGAGAAAATATAATCTAGGATCGAAAAAGAGCATATTATATATCTCATATACCAAATGACTTTATTTTATGTCTTTTTACCCAATATTATTTGTATTAATGTTTAATAATTATTATATCTTGTGGAAGAGTATTAAATAATTGCTCCTTGCTATTAATAACATTCTTATAAAATGTCGATATAGGTTTTCCTTATAAAGAAGTATAGAGTGAACATAGTAGGGTAGTGTGAAATAACTTTTTTTTCGTTCTGATTGTTAGAGTAACATACCTTCTATTTTTTAAGGATAATTTATTTCTATTAAAACTTATATTTTATGGAAATTTTTAGACTTCCCTAGTGATTAGGAATATTCAAATAAAATATTTGATTCAAATTATAATTTATTATTTTACATGTTATTACAAGATAATAATTTATTCTTGTGTTGTCAAATAAGTAATAAATAATAGAACAAAACAAGCTACAATTATTATAGGCTTTAAGAATGACATTATAATAACATCTAATGGTGTATGATACTGTAGACACTAAAAAATGTATCATACACTAGAAAAATATTTACTAACATCATTTCCTCTTTAACCCATCTTCTTTTCACTTAATTGATTTAATTAGCCTAGCTAACTAATTAATTGAATCATTTTCATCTATTAGCCTAAATAATTTAATCGAGTTAATTCATCTCTTTTCACACTAACACTTCATCTAATTAAATTAAATAAATCAAAAATTTAATTTATTTGTCTAAGTCATCTTATTTAATTAAATAACCGTAAGTTATTCAATTTAATATCATTTCATCTCTCCCCCATTTATTAAATCATTTAATTTAATGAATATCACTTTAATTCCTCTAATCCCCTAATTGCATAAATAAAATCTTGTTTAATTAGCAATTAAACTAATTTTCCTCTAAGAAAAAAGAATATTCCCATGGAATATTCCTTATCCCCTTTTTGCATAGTTAAAACTTTGTTTTAATTTTTAAAATACCTTTTTTCCTCATCCAAAGGGATATCCTAAGGAATAATCTCTCCTCCAATCAACTCACTTGGATTCTTGAACAAACCAAACCTTTAACCTTTTGAGCAAGTTACCTTTGACCTGTGTGAGTAGGTTAAAAGTGTGTTTGTTTGAGGCAAGCGTGAGCCCTTGATTAAATCTCATCATGCATTCTCATCTATTGATGAGAATTCATGATCCATGCCTCTTATCCCCTTCATATTAGACCATTGATTAAGCTTTTTGATCTCAACCTTTCATTCCTCATTTGCTCGCCTATAAATTGATCACTATTTGGAGAAAAATGGATCCATCTTTCAATTGCAAACTTATTATGTTGAAATCACTTGCATTCAATACTCTCAATTTACTCACAAGTTGTTAGCTTATTTTAGTTCATTTTCATTATATAATAGCTTAGAGCATCCATTAATGGCTTCGATGCATCCATCAAGTAGTTTGTCTATGAATTAGGGTTTTCATTTTTTAGCATATTTTTAGCTTAGACTAGCTTAGCAATAGCATAATTAGTGCATTTTTAGCATAAAACCATGTTAATTTAGCTCGCATCATGTTCATTTTAGCATAAACTAGGTTTTCATATATCAGTCACAATGGTTTCATCGATTCTCTTCCATAGAATCGACTAAAACATGCTCACTAATCATAAGATTTGGAAAGGTTCATCATTTCACATCAACACGATACCAATTCCACAATAGGATAAGTTTCAAATGGATTAGAGTAGATGTTTTAAAAGCTTTCATAATTTAGTATGTCAGGTTTTCATAAATGTTTGGTTTCAATTTCATTTGAATGATATTGTTGAGATTCAAGTGTTAGTGGCTCTGTTATGTTTTAATTCTTTATGGATCAAGTGTAATTCAACCCATACTGATATCCTCATCTCACATTTTGGCACTAGAAGGAGGGAAAACCAATAATCTAACCATTTTTTAGCTTGAATTTTATTTTGTGCTATTTTGTAGGTTGTAGTGATGCCCAAATTACAAACAATGACACTATTTCAATAGTGTCACCATATAGTGATGACCTATCAATTTGAAATACCGACGCTTAATTAATCTACTAACACTAATTTAAATATGGTGATACATATTTAATCTGGAGGTATCGAAAAGTTTAAATGACAACACCCATTCTCACCAATCAGGCGCTTTCAAATTGAAATTGTGATGCTACCATTAGCAGTAACACTGATCAAAATACCAATGATATTGTGCTTATTGGTCTTGTTGCAAAGCGACACCCATTTTCACTAGAGCGAAGCCCAAATATCAAACTATGACGCTATCATGTTCAGCAACGCCCTACCAGGGTAAGAAATTTTATGTTTTTTTTTGACATGTGACTTAATTTCTTGGATTTATCTAACCACTGATGCATGCCTGACTATGTTTTAGTTGCTAGAGTAATAGGGTTTTGTAGGTCTTAAAGATATGGAGTGAAAGTGAAGAAAGTCTCTTCTATCTCAAATTCTATAATTGTCACAAGTGTTTGATGCTTTGCCGCAATTATAACCCAATTTAATGTTTTCTACTTTCTACTTTAGGAAACACACTAGTGTTCAATTGGGTTTAAAATGAATGTTCAAAGTTGGATAAAATTGAACCCTCACATCATCATTTTTCTTTGGGCTTAAAATTGAACAAGGAAAACTTCATCTTTCAATTGGTGCTTAAAATTAACTCATCATTGCTTTGAAGGGTTAAAATTTACATCTGTTTGCTATGTTTTGTGATTTTCAACATTGTTAGTGGATGCGTATGCAATTCTCTCACACAATTTGGTGACCTTGAGAAACAAAAATATTCTCTAACACTTTGCAAGATCACCCACATCTTTCAATCAAGTTTAAAATTGAGCAATCATGCTAGTGTGAGAAAGAGACATTATGTGTGTTCCCTCCTTGCATTTTGTGTGAACTAGGTGGTCAAACTACAAGTTTAATCCCTCAGTTTTGTTATCTTTAGAGGGGTTTTCCTAAGACCAATTCGAAGGAAACTCCAACTAGTTTTTCACTCATGGGGGTATATAAATGGATAAGACTAAACTGTAAAGTCCTCATGGTATGTAAGCCTTAGCCATACAGTTTCTTTTAGAATGGGGTACTACTATAAAAAGTATAAGAGCCCCTAGTAGGATTGATTAAAGCCTTTAGTGGCTTGTTGGATTCTCACAAGGTGCCATGTCCCCAATTACCCTTACTACAACCCATTTTTTTAGCAAGCCAAAATCCTAAAATATTTGTTGGTACAAGAATGATCATTCTAAAGCTACCTTGAACATTTGTACTATTCAATTGTAGAAAAAAAAAAAATCATTTTCATCTCCAAATTTTAAGGATTTTGAGATTTGGTGGTCCTGAGAAGTGTGTGCCATGGAGGGGAGCCATTGTCACCAAATATCTAACTATTTGCATTGTCTAGTGTTTGGAGAAATCGTAGTGGGGACTCAACAAATATATTCATTTCTATCCTAAGGTTTTAAATGACTGTGAACCAATTTAACACTTTTCTTGGTTTCAAAACGATCCAAAAATAAACATTCATTATCATCCTCAAAATTTCAAACAGTTTGGATAAAAAATGGACTTCTTGAGTTAGCCTTGATATTATTGCTTGTCCTAAGGATTTATCCTTAGCAATTTCTAAATATCTTGACATTAATCTTAAACCCATATTTTCCCAAAGACAACATAGGCAATTATGGATTTAACCTCATGATTTTCATGAAATGGACATTGTGAGAGTTATGATGTTCTTAACATAAACATCTAGTTTGGAAACATAATGAAGATAAGTGTTTGTGGTAAAATCAGTTCACTTAAGCAAAGATAAATTGAAAAATGAACCCCACATGACAATTTGGAGACCGATTGCTCCCATTGAGCAACCTGATCTTCTAGGTGCTAAATCTAGCCAAACATTGAACTTATAAATGGTGAACAAACTGATCTTATTAGCAATTTAAGAACTTTCACTTTTGAAAACAAGGAAACAAACACACAGTGGAGAAACACAACAACCATTTTAGATGAAGAAGAGGAGCAAGCTGATATTGAGGCTAGAAGGCCAACATTACCACCTCCCACGTGGCAATAAATATCTTCCTTTCTTCCATAAACTTAAACTATTTTCACTTGGTCTTATGAAAAATCAAGATCCCTAAGCCAAGGTCTAGAGGTTCTCATTTCAGACTTAGGAATCTCACAACAAAAGCTCTCAAAAAACACCTTTTTGTACTTCATAGAAATAGAGACAGATTGGTAGCAAACTTTTATAGACAGACTTCATGGTATAGTCCAAAATTATATGAATTATTTTAGAGTCAACATCCTAATATTTTTACATGATACCAAATTCCCATAAATGATTCATCAAAAAATTAAAATTTGTAAGGGAAAATCTTTAGCCCATCATTTCAGGCATAAGAATCATAGAACAAGGTATGGTGAAAAGTGGAATTCAATATTTTACAGCAATCATTACACCTTGATGAGAAAATTTTATGCATGAGCTAGGAGAGCCTGAACAGGTTTGAACATTCCCATCTATCCTCTTGTTTGAATCAACATTGGTTTTCTAGGACTTGAACATTTTGGAAGTCTAGCATCATTCTCACTACCTTGATCTTGTTGAAACAAGGTTCACTTTACTAGATGATCTCATGCAAAGTAAGGATCCCCAAATGAAGGTCAACTAGTTATCATTTTAGGCTTAGGCATCGTAGTGCAAGAGCAATCAACTACCGCATTGAGGCACTCTACAAAAACAAAAACAAATTGTTGATAAAATTTTATAAATGCACACTAAGGAAATATCTAGATACTTACATGTTCTTTATGATCCAACACCCTCACCTTTTTGAGTATCAACAACTTTTCTAAATCATTAAGTCTTTAGGATTTGAAAATTTTAGAAGTCTAGCATCATTCTCACTACCTTGGTCTTATCAAAATAAAGGGTTCACTTTAAGTCAACATTGGGTCAAACATTTCACTCACCCCTTTATCAAATTTAATCCTTCACTTCATCTAACTTTGCAAAAATTCAAATACACCAACACTTTGGGACATAAACATCAAACCAACTCCTAAATTAGCTACTTTGTATGTGAAATGTATCATTTTCCATGCACTTAGTTAAGGTAGTTATCATTTAGTGAACTAGCTCATCTTGAAGGTCACAAGTCTACCCTAAATATTTATAGGTTCATTAACATCATTTATCCCAACATCAAAACATCAAACTCAAGTCAAAAGTGTTGTGCCAAAACATTTGTGAAGATAACTTCCCACATCACTCATATTTTCATCCCACATTATCATCATTGCTCCCAAAAGACTTAGAGCATCCATTTTACATAGATTTGAGTCAACTAGAGAGTTCAAACATTACAAAACTCAACACAACTCCCCCATAGGTGACACAAAAATTATGGTAAAGACAAGATCACAACACTAGAGAATCATGGAGAAAACCAAAGTTATATTTACCTAAAGTGATCCAAATCCTTTAGAATTTGATCCTAGAAGTCATGTTACCTTGTTATAACAACCATCATCTCCCTCAAGACCATATGAGATTGAAGATGTCATGAATAACCCATTTGAGCTTACTAGGGAGGAACTTATGGAACACCAAGCCTTTGAAAATATAGGTCCTATCTCCCCAATGTTTGTAGCATAGAATTTAACTCAAGGTTTCATAACTCAATCATGAGGTATAAATCAGACTTACATTCCTAGTCTTGCAACCAACCTTGCTAAAGATATTTGTCACACCTCACCATTTGAAAGTAGTACACTTGTGGGCACCCTTGACACAATCCTCCACCTCCCACCACCGCTTGGACACCTAATTTGGTGCTCCTCTTGTTCCTAAAGCTCCAAGACAACTACACACACCACTTGAACTTCATTATTCCACCACCACTTCAACATTTCGGGGACACCCTTCTTCATCCACACCTATGAGTACCACAAGTATGCCCACTATTGCACAAATCAATATAGACCAAGTATCTCAAACAACACACAAGGGCATGCCAATACTATATCACAAAATCAACCCTCAACACAAGTAGGGTCATCTTTATCTAACCCTTTGGTGGGTTCACCCATGCCATCTACCCTTTCTACACTATCTACCATCATTAATCCACCTTCATACAATCCCTTGGTTATAAGTTCTATCAATCCTAGAAGTACCTTGATTACCAATCCCTTATTTACATCTTTTGCACAATGAAATCCTCAAAACATAGGACAAGGAAATCTTTTCAATCAATGGACTCAAGGTCCTAGTTTGTCATTTCCATTGCAAAATTTAATGACATCATATTTTCCCATAGTCCACTTTACGACGCTAAATCAATCGGGACCTCAAACATACATTCCTCCACCTCATTCTACCATATTACAAGGAATGTTAAACCAAGGGAACCCTCCACCTCTCACCAATAATCTACTACCCACTCAAAACATCAATATCCATAACCCTTCACATATGTCTCAACAACAACCTGATCCCACATTGCAAGCACATTCCTTAGCTCTACAACAGGCACAACAAGCACACCAAGTAACCTTAACACAACAAAAACAAGAGGCCATCACACATCAATCACAACAAGCAACTTTAGTAGCACAACAAGCCACACAACAGTAACATCAAGCACAACAAGCAAATTTATTAGCACATCAACAATAGCAGGCCCAACAACAAGCCCTAGTGGTGAAATACAAATAGCGAGCTCAATAGCAAGCCTTACTAGCTCAATAGTATTCCCAACAGCATCAAAAATGTTCCTATTATCCTCATTTAAACATTGTCAATCCAAACACATGGGGAACATATCCATCACTTTTGCAAAATCTCACACCTTCATACACCCCATATAACTCATCTCTCATACCACCATATGTTCCTCCACATAACCTGCAAGATGATATAGCATCATAATTGAAAGCAATATCACAAGAAATGCAAGAACTTTGCATGGGAAAGACAAAGAAACCTCATACATAGAACTTGTGTCCTTACCCATTTGACCGAAACATAGCAATGATACTATTCCCTCCTGGTTTTGAAATCCCCGAATTTGAAAAATATAGAGGGAGACGAAGTTCTGTGGACCATATTAAATAATTTAACATCATGTGCATGGAGGTGGCTTACAACGATTCATATCTAATGTGCCTCTTCCCTTGAAGTTTAACAGGTAATGCGATGGATTGGTTTTCGCATTTTCCTCCTGGTATCAATTTTTTTTCAAGAAATCACTAATAAAATGATTGATCACTTCTCCTTCAATCCTAAAATGGATGTTAGTCTAGAAGAGTTCTACACTCTTAAACAAAATCAAAGAGAAACTTTCACTAATTTCTTACAATGATGGAGACAAAGAGCTAATAAAAGCAAGTGGCCTCTTCCTAAAAAAAAAAAGTGGGAATCATTATAGAAAACTTGGATCCAAATCTATCGTTCCACTTGAAAATGAAATGTATCACATCATATAATGAGCTTGTCCCTAGATCCCTTAACATTGAAAGAGCCCTAATATCACAAGGAAATACTCAAGCTTACAAAGACAATCATCCTTCAACTAGTTCAAATGAGAATCCTCGTGTATGGGATAAGAACAAAAAGGTAACAAATGATGGTGTAGTAGATGCTAAGGTCATACTAAGGGCTCCTAGACCCAATAACAATAAAGTTGCTAACATCCAACCAACTTTGCAACAAATGGTACCACCCCAGAATAATCAAATAAATAACACCAACATGCAACAAAGGAAAACCGGTAATAGGAACAAGTATCCTAAATGCAAGTACACATAGTTATCAGAACCCATTGAGACAATCATGAAGAAACTAGTAGAGTAAAATTTGATAACACTTCCTAACCTTGAATACTACCAAGAACCACAAGAGAATCCATCCTAGTACAACGAGCATGATCTCTGTGACTTTCATAAAATCAAAGGACATAAAATAGAAAATTGGATGAAACTCAAGAATATCATCCAAGATCTAGTAGAGATTGATACCATATCTATTGAGGTATCAGTTGCGAACCAAAATCTCAAGATATACAAGACCCCTATGTTGGATCATAACAAAGCAAACAATAATGAAAAATATAAGTATTACAACAATGTACAACATACCTATTCCAATGTATTTTCCTCCTACGATAACATTATCACTATTGTCACCATCAAAGGAGCTAGTACAAAATGTGGAGTCAACACACGATGTGGCAAAATAATCATTCAAGGAGCTGTCCCATCTCAATCTAGGACACATCCTACTTTGCCCACATCTAATCCTAGCAAGTGCAATATTCTAGATCAACTTAAATAGACCCCCACACATATATCAATCTTAGAACTCTTAAGGTTATCTCTTGCATAGGGAAATACTAGAAAAAGCCTTGTCTAAGTCATCTATTCCCAAGAACATTGATACTGATCAATTTCAAGCTATGGTAAGGCATGTCTCCAACCATCTTCTCACCTTCTTTGAGCAAAATTTATCATCACAACCATCTCATAACCATGCTTTACATCTTGAGGTTGTCATTCATAAAAACAAGGTCAAAAGAGTCTTGGTAGATGGAGGTGTTGATCTGAACATTTGTACCCTACAGTTGATCAAGAATCTAGGCTATTCAGAAGATACTATTAAGAAGACAAAAATTACCACCATTAGGGCATATGCCAACCAAGAGTTAGTATCACAAGGAATAATTACACTTCCAATCCAAGTAGGACCTCTTATTGCAAAAACTACATGTCAAGTACTTGATCTTGATCTTCCCTATAACATATTGCTTGGCTGACCTTGGATCCATGTTCTAAAAGTTGTAGCCTCTACCTATCATTAGTGTGTGAAGTCTACTTTCGAAGGTAGAGAAATAACTATCCATGGAGATCCTGATCCTTTCTACTACTACAAAAGTCTTGAGGCCAAGTTTTATAAGATCCCACAAATACCCAAAAATGATGAAGGACCTACACCATCAAGCTCATTTATTGACTCATCATCCCTAGCCCCTACCTTAGCATCAAAAAATTCCCATTGTGAAGAATATACCTGATGTCAAAGCAGTGATCCAAGATGATGGTTGTGGAAACTATAAACTATTAAAAGAAACCTTTGTCTTAGGAGAGTTACCTATTTCTCTTAAAACTCATGGGAAACCTACATCTAGCACCAAAGAACCATAAACAATCAAGATGGTGGCCACTACCTTCACCAAGTGGGGAGATCTGAATCAAGAAAATGTCAATGATAAAGATATCTCTAAAATCTTTTATCAAGATGAATGACGTGTTCCTATTCTTCCCATGGAAGATGAAAAAAAGGCCTACAACTAATGCAGAGCAAGGATATAACAAAAATGAGAAGCTAGGGTAGAATGACAATAGTTTACTAGAACCCATCATTCCTCAGAAATGAATAAAGAATCTTGGCTTAGGTTGTACTACTAGCAAGGTCACACTTATTGGAAAAGGTAATTTCGCTAAATGAGTTGAGGCTTGTCCTTGGTCACCTACATCGCATGATACAACCTAAGATGACTTTCCATTTGATGTTGCTGACCTATTTGAGAACAACACCCTCTTTATGATATCCATGACATGTCCTTTTTCTCAAATGGCCAACCAACTAAAATATGCCTAGTATACTCACAACTCATTGGCATGGACCAACAAGGTCCATCAATTCTAGATTTATTAAAAAGTGATGAAGCGATCTCAAAATTCATCGGACTTCAAGACAACTTATCATGGGAGGATCACAAAGAAGGATTTGTCATAGAGATTTATACAGGGGTATACTATGGGGAGAGGATTGAATATTTCAGTCACAAAATAAATGAAATGTAGCTAACATGCAGATATTTGAGTGAAAACCACTTAGTGGCACTCTTTGGTGCCAAAATAGTAGAAACAAATGATGCATCTAATGGTGAAAACCTCTTTGAGGTTCCCAAGGATGAGGGATTCAATGTCCCCCTTAGTGTAATGCATCCAGAGAAGTCAGTGGTACTAGTAGAAAAGGCTACTCCAGTCAATGTGGGAACAAAAGAAGCACCTAAGATCACTTTTTATGGTGAATCCTTGTTGGACAAAGAACAAAAGAACCTAGCAAAGTTCCTCAAAAAGAGAGAAGAGCTAACTTTGCATGGTCATACACAGATATGATAGGCCTTGATCCAGAAGTGGTTGTACATCACTTAGTAGTATATCCTGATGCCAAACCAGTGAAGCAAAAATTAAGGAAGATGCACCCTTATATAGCACTCTTGGTTAAACTAGAATTACAAAAGCTTCTTGACATTGGCTTCATCCAACCAATAGATTATCCTGAGTGGGTTTCAAACCTGGTACCAGTCTCAAAACCCACTAGGGGGATCAAAATACACATTGATTTCAAAGATCTAAACAAGGCATTCCCAAAGGATGATTTCCCTCTTCCCAAAATAATCTCATTTCGGATCTAACAGTTGGGCATGAAATGTTGTTTCTCATGGATGGATTTTCAAGCTACAATCAAATCATAATCACCAAGCAGGATCAACACAAAACTTCCTTTACTTGTCCATGGGGAACCTACTATTGGAATGTAGTGCCATTTGGGTTAAAGAATGTAGGAGCAACCTATCAAAGAGAAATGACCCTCATCTTTCATGAAATGATCCACAAAATAGTTGAAGATTATGTGGATGATATTTTGGAAAAATCAAAGAAGAGAAGTGAGTACATATAAGTCTTAGGACCTATCTTTGGTAGGCTTGAAGAATACAAGGTACAATTGAATCCAAAAAAGTGTGTGTTCGGGGTCACATCAAGAAAAATTCTTGTCTTTATTGTTTCACAAATAGGGATATAAACTGGTCTAGTGAAGGTAAAATCCATCTTAGACATGGAACCATTGCAAACATTAAAACAGATGAGAGGATTACAAGGAAGGTTGCATTCCATCAGAAGGTTCATAGCCCAACTATCAAATAAGATTCACCCCTTTTCACATCTCCTCCATAAAGGGGTAACTTACAAGAGGGATGAAAAATGTGATAAAGATTTCTAGCATATCAAGGATTATCTACTAACACCTCTAGTGCTCATGTCACTGGTACCAAACAAGCAACTGACCCTGTACATCTTAGCAACACCAACAACACTAGGAACTCTTTTAGCACAACATGATGAAAATAGAAAGGAAAGAACCATATACTACATTAGTAAAACCTTGGTAGGCTATGAAATGAACTATTCACTGATTGAGAAAGCATGCCTAGCAGTAGTTTTCACTTCACGAAAGTTCAGGCACTACATGTTGTCACATCAAATCAAGCTCATCGCGAAGATTGATCCATTAAAATATATGTTATCCAAAGCAACCCTCATAAGATGAATGGCTAAATGGGTAATGATCTTAATAGAGTTTAACATAGAGTATGTGGAGTGCAAAGAAATCAAAGGACAAGTGACCATAGACTAGCTAGCAAAAACACCCAGCTATGATAAGAACCCTTTAATATCTAAGTTCCTTGGTAAATAAGTGTTCCTTATTAATCTCACAAAATAGTGGAAGATGAAATTTTATGGATCATTCACCCAACATGGATTAGGAGTAGGCATTATTTTCATCACTCCCCAAGGTGATTGCATCCCAAAGTTATACAGGCTATCATTTCCCTATACCAATAACATTGCTAAATACGAAGCCTTGATCATAGGTCTTAAGATAGCAATTTAGTGGTAGATACAAGAGATGAGAATCTATGGAGACTCACAGCTGGTTATCAACTAATTCAATGATGACTATCAAACTAAGGATGACAAAATCACTCCTTACAAAAAATGGTGGAGAATCTCAAAGACCTTTTTATAGACATAACTTTTGATCAAATTCGGTGCATGAAAGATAGAGTAGCAGACACCATGGCAAAAATTAGATCATTACTAGACATGCCAAACAACATCCTCCAATGTGAATTCTTCATAGAATAGCTTCTCATAACAACTTTCAAAATCCCTGAATCTGAATTCATGTGTGTCATTGTTGGTCCTGTATCCCCGTGGTACTATGATATCTTTACTTACCTTAACAAAGGAAACCCTGCATCTGATATCACCTCAAACCTTAGAAAGACCTTTGCTAAAAAGGAATCTCGATTCATGATCCTAGGTGGTACCCTTTACCATTGAAACATCAAAGGGACATTACTACGATGTCTTAACCAAGAGGAAGCCTTAACTGCTTTAATAGAAGTACATGATGGCATATGTGGGTCCCATTCTAATGGTATGACATTAGCTAAGAAACTGTTAAGGATGAGGTACTATTGGGCAACCATGGAAAAAGAAGCTCATCAATATGTGAGGAAATGCATCCAGTTTCAATAGCATGGGGATCTGATTCATGCTCTAGCTCAAGAATTGCAACCAATGATCACACCATGGACTTTTTCACAATGGGGACTTGACCTCATAGGAAAAATGATTCCAACCTCATCTAATGACCATAATTTTATCATAACCGCCACTAATTACTTTACTAAGTGGGTTGAAAGCATTCCTATGACCTACATAATGGGGAAGAAAATAGCCAAATTTATCCTGAATTACTTAATTTTCCATTATGGTGTTCCACAAACCCTCATCTTAGACAATGGAACACCTGTTGGACCTCAAAAATGCAGGTTACAAATCCTACGAGGATGTTAGGCTCTATGATCAGACTTGCAATGTTTTTGAACCAATGAATGGAGCTAACCTATATGGTTGATGACTCCCTACACTTTAGGCTCTTCTAAACCTAGGTGGGTAAATCTTGATAACTGAAGCATATTAGAAGAATGTATGATTTGGTTGAATTGATGGATCTATCCACAATGGAAAATAGAGTGGGATAGATGAAAGCTTTCTAATTACTCCTACTCCTAGGACTGAATTTGAAATGTGAATGTATGGATAAGATTTTATGAAATTCTAAAATGGAATTGGTATGACCAGTGCCTACTTCTGTTGGGCTAATGGAGTCAAGAGGTGAAAGATATGTGACTTACCTATTGGATATAGTTCTAATTTTTTGGCACTTATGTTTGTTTATACCTTGTATAAACATGCAAGAATGTGATTGAAACAATCTTCTTATTGATCCAATTGATCCTATTAGGTTATTGTGATTTATTAAAAGGATTTTAATCCTTCCTTGAAGGAACCAATTAAAATAATCACACAATGACAACAAATGCGTATTGACAAATGAAGTATTTCCTCAATTTTAGTAACAAGATAACATCAAGTTGGAGATAGTATGACAATATTATCAATTACCTAACTCTTCTTACTAATCCAAATGTTACCTCCAAATTACTGTAATCAATCAAAATTGTTTTAATTCTTTAATAGAAACCAATTAACTTGATTACACAAAAATAACAAGTGTGTCTTGATGAAACTAAAATATCAACTTGGATACATAGGTTTAAATAATAGAGAAATACGAAATAACAATGTGGAGACATCCTGATAATTGTTCAACTCAACAAACAATAGAAACCAAATTTTAGCCACCAAATTAAAACTTCTCTATTTGCATTATTTTAAAATATTTTGCAATACAAATCATGATATTTTGTCTCGGCAACTGTTCCACCTATCCAACTACCTAACTACTAATTCTAATTTAATTCTAATTATTTCTTCATTTGATTTCATCTGGAATATATACATTATATCTTCTAGGGTTATGACCCCTCACTCAATCTTCCGTTGTAGTGCTTCATTTTATTTTAATTAATTTCCTTCGATAAATTAAAATATTTTAACTTCATTATCTCCATGAAATTTAATTCAATAGTAATCTTCCTTTGCTATAAATTTTCACTTCACTTTTTACATGTATGTATCTTCAATATGTTCTTTGGGTAAAAATAATTATCCCATTTTAACTCCCTTTGTATATTCCTCCTCATGAAATTTAACTTTGATTTGTTACCATTCGTTCTAGATTTTCACATCTCTTTTACCCATACCATATTTAATAAAATATTCCATCAGTAGAAATCACTCATCTCTAACCCCCTTGGTTAAAATATTTCATATTTCAGTGAAAAAATTTTACTTAATCAAGAAAATACTCTATGTCTCCACCTTCACCTTTATTCAATAAGTCTTCACTTTATTATTCCCATAATTTTATATTTAAATCTCTTCTTTATTTTTACCCATATTGTACCAATAGAATTCATTTTAATATTTTTATTCCACCCTCAAATTTTCACCATGACAAGATCCATTGAAGAGACTTATACTCTTCTCTCCTGATATTGATGTGTCTCCTTGATGAAGTAAGCTTGTTGGGCTATCAGTGAGACTCTTCCCAAAAGCCACATCGATGTGACCTTCATAATGAGAAAGACTTGAGGAAACCACTATGACAATATATGTCTCTCCGATGCTTTTAGGGTTTTTTCTTTGGCTTGTGCGATGCACGAAAATGTAGGAGATGCCTAGATTATCTGCCCTTTCTCGATGGGTACTATAGCATTTATGATTACAAACCTGCTCATGATTCCATCGAGCAATGTATGTCTATGTCTCCTCAAATTTCCTTGAAGTATTGTGTTGAATAGTATCTTCCATATTGGTGTAATATCTATCTTTTTGTGTTCGATATCAATGACGAAACCAACTATTCAGTTGGAGGCATAAAACATTTCTTATTTAGTTGTAAAAAGTCCATTCACATGTTCAAACATGAGTTACACCAAGAAGTTAGTATAGGATCTATAGGCGGAGAAGGAATTAATTTCTAATCTTCAAACTTCATGATTTCTTGCATATCAACAAAACATGTATGTCATCGACTGATTGAGCATACCCATTATCCATTGGGAAATTACTTTCAATTTTGTACAATATAAGTGACCTAGCTATCCTTTGGCATGGCGCATCACCTTCAACACAAATATTACTAAGCTCTACCTTTCCCATTTCTCCACAGTATGAAACTCATTAGGTAGTTACTGCACTATCCATAGTTGAAATTCCTTCAAAATGAAAAGTAGGCATTGATGGTCATTATTTGCTTTTGTCACATTGAGTTGAGTCTTGTCCAAAAATCCATGTGACACCTATAGTTGAGATTCCCTTATATCTCACTAGATATTTGATACAATGCACATTATTATAGTGAGAGCCTATTTTCATATTCGTTTCATTTAGCATCACCATTAATCTCCCAAAGAACACCATTAAATTGGTTCACATTCTTCAAAACAATTCCTCTTGCAACACACTCGAAGGTTCTTGATAAACCTAATAGTCACACCATGGGCCATGAATATTTTTCTTTGGAAAAGAGTTGAATGGACTTGAGTAGATAACACCAAGTCCTAGTAAAGATACATGTTGCTTGTCTAATGGTGGTGTTGCTGCACCTTTTATCATAGTGCTCCTCTAGATGGGAAAATTGCCTCTTAATGGATGTTGATACACTGTTATGCCCTCATCGAAGCCATTTCATTCACTTTTGTACAAAAATACTTAAAGTTAGTCACAAATATAGCATCTATAGACATCCAATATACCTTCGCATAGGTAACATCCTTTGAATGCGTCAACTTTCATGTATATTTCAACTTCTTCTCATGAACTTTCTTTTCCAATCTTTGGTTGAAAAGCACTTATTCCTGTATTATCTAGTGAATTTTTTATACAAATGTAAGTCCAGAGTCACAAGTAAGAAGATTAATCCTTCATTTTTTAAGAAATTTAGTTCATTTGACTAAATTAGGGATTTCTTTAATGCCAATATTGAAATGCTTCCTTCATCAATTGAGGTAGTGTGATCATAACATGTGGCATCGATCTTGGTAGTGGGGGAATGTATCTCCTCCCCAGATGATTGAATTTCATAAAAAAATTATCTTGAAAATATCCTATTAAAGACCCAACATGTAGTTTAGGTAGCCAACAAAATTTTCTTTATGCCCCTTTTCACTGTGATAAAATGAGTCAAGTAGCCTTCAAAATGAGTTTGGAAAATTGATCAAAATTTCTTGAAGAGCCACAAAAATGCACCAAAGTGTTGATTTATGGTAGGGGAGTGTGGTTGCAAGATAGATTGGTATGAAGTTATCAGGTTTGTAAACTTTCAACATTCAAAGTTGCTTATCTGACATTTTCTGCAAAACTGCCACTATCAAATATAGCTGAAACCTATCACTTGCCCTTTTGAAAAAATATCAAATGTGCTTCTAAGAAGCTATAAATTTGGATATTAGCTCATTTAGGCATAGTGGACATGTGTGCAATAGGTTTTTTCACCAAGCATCTTCATTCACAAAATATCAAACATCAAAGTTGACCTCTGTGAAAGTTTTCTAGAAATGTAGTCTTCAAACTAGGTAAAATCCATTTGGATTTGATTTTGAAAAAATACCAAATTATGTCCTGAAGCTCTAAAAATTGACATGGATGTACATTGAGATAGGGAGAATCTAAAGCGCTAATTGATTTTTCTTGATAATCATCCAATTGCTTAATATTATCCTCCAAATTTGGTCACTTTAACATATTTTACTGTGTAGACAACAACCCTTCACAAAACCCTTCAACTTGGCCTTTTGAAACCTTGGAAAATCATATCATAAGGAACTGAAATTTGGTAGAGACACTCACATATGGTAGATGAACATGTCTGCAAAGTGATTTTGTATGCAACTGAAGAGACTTTAAATTGTGATTTTTCAAAGTGGGCCATTTGAGTAGATTTTCCAAATGAACTTCTGAGTGCTAAAATCAATTTTTTCATTTTGTGAGCCTTAAATCTTTCCAAATTTTGCATGAAATTTTAGTCTCCAACAACACCATTCAAGAATTAGGATGTAAAGGAGCTATGCCAAAAATTTAATATCCAACACTGATTCTCTACCCCGTACTTTCCCCAAGGCAATGGCCAAGTAGAAGCAACAAACAAAACTATCCTGAAAATCCTAAAGAAAATAGTTAATGAAGCTAGTTGTGATTGGAATCTGCAGCTAAATCCTACTCTTTGGGCTTATCAAACCAATATCTACATGCCCATAGGTGCAACCCCTTTCTCCTTGGTCTATGGATCAGAAGCCATCTTGCTTATCGAGGTTGAACTCCCATCACTTCGAATATCACTGAAGAATCTAATAACTAACGAAGAATACATAGTGTCTCGATGAAATGAGATAGAATTCTTGGTTGAACATTATCTTGACGCCCTTAATCACTTGCAAGTATATCAAAACTAATTGAAGCAGATCTATAATAAGAGAATCAAATGTTGGTCATTCTAGGTAGGTGATCTAGTCTTAAAGAAAAATCAAGAGAATCTTCGAGATCAAGACAACAAAGGAAATTTTGAGCCTAATTGGTTGGGTCCCTTTGTCATCACAACAAGCTATGGATCAGGAGCATACCAACTATCAACCCCTAAAGGTGAATTCTTGTAGGAGCCAACCAACTGCTTGCATTTCAAAAAAAAATATGCCTAATCTTGAAGGGTGTAAATTAGGAAATACAAAAAAAAATGATCAAAATCCAAAAAAAAAAAAGAGAAAAAGGATTGAAAAAGAAAAAACAAAAAATTGTCCTATAATGAAAACTACTTTGGTGGCACTTTGGGCAAGTACCTTGGTGAAAACCTAGCAAACAAGTGCCTTGCATAAATAAAGCATCTCCATCTATTCTTTGGCTATTTTTCCTTATCATTCTTCACATCACCATTCATCCCCCATCTGCGTCCATACCATGACTTTTCACTGTAGGTATCATGAACCCTTTAGCACTACTTGGCATATTCCCAAGGTCAGTCTATCATGCCTTTATCGAAGTAGGCTAACATGTCACATTGGGGTAATTTTGTTATCCATCACAATTGGGTTCTTGTATATCTTGGGGTCATTGACCATCTTATCAGAAAACACCAAAAACATTCATAAAATATTATCTCAAAAAATCCAAAAACATTTACAAAATCCTGTATAGAAAAAATCCAAAAACATTCAAAAAATTGTAAAGATAAAATCCAAAACATCTAGAAAACATCAAAAAGCCTAGAAAGGTCAAACATCGAAAATACAAAAAAAAGAACAATGTCTTCTTGTTGAACTATGTTGTCTCTAAGCTTGAACCTAGGCAAGCCCATCATTGATGTGCCCCCGAGACACCCTAGGTCAATCCTTTAGAAGTGCATCATAATAAACTGTCATCTTTCATCTCTTCATATCTTCATCTTGTAAATGGGTTGAGTTAGTAGAAATAAGTGGTATTTTCATGTATAACATAGGCAAGGGTAATCTATGATCAATCCCTAAGGCCCCTAGGATAGGTCTCTTAGGTTAGGTTCTTCGTCGAAACTTAGAAACTCTCGTGAAAATCCAAAAAAATCCAAATATTCTCATAAAACCCTAAACATTTGTAAAAATATTGAAAGAACAAAAACATCTAAATATATTCAAAAAACACAAAAATTATAATAAGAAACACTCAAAAACCCTAAAAATCCTCAAATAAAAAAAAGACCAAAAATATTCTCAAAACATTTCAAAATACCAAAAAAATGAAATACTCTGGAAAATCCAAAACCCATCCATCCCATTTTTTTTCACCCACAATAAACCTTCACCCATAATAAATCAATTGTCACCTTCAACCTTTGGAAAAAAAAAGTAGAAAGCAAGTATAGCAAGTCATAAAGTGTGAACCTAAAATTCAAAATCTAAAGTTTAAATCATAGGTAAATGTGTCAGTGAAGTTTATAGCAACAACTCATCTTAGCATCATCATCCTAATATCAAAATACCCTCTGATCAACATGTCCTAGGATGTATCCTTCCTACAAAAAAATCAGCATCAAATATTAATTTAGCTAAACTTAAACTAGGCAGGAGCTATAGATAACACTTACTGTTTTTCTTTGATCTTTTCTTTTAATGATTTATCTTAAATGACCCATTCCAAGGACCTCTCGATGATGTCTATCTTAAAATATTTAGAGAGAAAGGAGTGGGGCATCGATTATTATCATTTGTTTGCTATGCTTGTGGATACTCTTGTAAAATAATCTTAGTGCATACTTGTTTAGTTGTGTGTAGGAAGGTCGTATGGAATATGTTGTTGACTATTTCATATGCTTTGGTCCAATATGTTATAAGCTTCTAACTTGCATTCCAATGGCTTTTTTGTATGTCAAGGTGTGAACAAGAACTATCTTATTTTCTTGTCAAGTCAAAGTCCATTACACTAGATACAGCACCATCTTGGTTATCAATACCATGACACATCATGTTTATGTGTTATATCAAACAATAAGGAACAATGGAAAATCTTAATCTTGAAGTGTGAGCATCATCATCCTACATTCCATCTTGTGTATTGCATTGTATCGTCACCATCTCTAATAAAGTATCATGGATCAAGGACTTGTTGGATCTTTTGGAAGCAATCATGATCATCGATGGTCATTCATTCTTTATTCTTCCATCTTCTCTCCATGATAACTTGGTATCATGATAGTCAACAAAAACATCATCAATGTATCCATCCTGCATCCACCAACCATCAGTATAAATGCATATCATAATCATAGCATATTCATAAAACATCCATCAAAATAATCATAAAACATCCATTAGTGCAATCATTGCATATCACATCATACATTCTGCATTATCATTTGAGTTGAGATGAATAATATAGATTTGTTATTCTAAGCATCTTAAATAATTGCATATCATAAGCATTTGCATCCATCCATCCATATGCATACATCATCATCATCATAAAACATGCATAGAAAATATACAAAAAGAAATGTATCCACATCATTTGCATCCATAACATCTACATATCATAATCATTCATCCATATCATATCGTAAAAATATAATGAAAAAGAACATAACATTGAATCCATCCATATCATGATCATCACATGTCACATAGACATAAATAAAGTGTATGCATACATCATCAAATATAAGCATCTATTCATATCCATCCATACATGAAATAAAATGAACACATCATAAGCATGAATCATTCATATCTATATCATATATATATCAAAAAATGAGTGTTATTGTACAAAATTTGGATTAGTGTATGTATATAAATGATAAGTACAATATCCACAAGGATATCAAAAAGGAGCTCGTAAATGTATATCTATGATAAAGAATGGGGAAAAATAAAAAAGTGTCTATACATCAAAAAGCTAGCCCTGATAGCTGCTACCCTCTCTAGCCTGCCTCTCAGGATGATCCTCTACTCAGGGATGTGCATCGTTATGTTGTGAAAAATCTGTCTATTGGAGAGTTGAGCTGGAACATCATGATGGTAATGCTTCCTATAATAAACAACCTCTATAACTGCCTCTCGGTATAAGTGTGTTGAAAATTTCTAACGATGAGTCGCTGCCATCATAGTCTCAATATGTTGGTGTTGGGAAACCTCTTGATCTCTCTTAATGGTCACAACTTGTACTCTCTATAGTGTCTAATCTCTCTCTGTTGTGACTACAACCACCTAATGTTGAGCCTGGACTCACTTAGTAGTAATGACCAAAACTTGCTGGCAGGCCTGATCCCACTCACCAATCAATATTTGCACCTGTTGTTGTAGTTGTTGTATCTGAGCATCTCGCGCATCTGGTGGTGGTGGTACTCATTGTTGTGGTCCCTACTGTACCACTAGAGACTTTTTTACAACTAAAGGAACCCCCAAAAAATTTCCATCCTATCCTTCCTAGCCTCCCTGTCCCTTGCCCCTGGCTCCCCTACCTCTCAGTCTCCCTCTGGGAGGAGCACCGACTGGATCTGTAAAATGTATGGGAGGGACGAACCATGCATCATATGTAGGAGTAGTCTGAGCTACTAGTTTTCCCTTATCATATGTCTGAGGTTGGGCCACCAATTTTCTAAAACTCTCCACAGCCTATAGAGCTAGAATGGTTGGTCCCCATGTAGGAACCTCTCTGGCCAATCTCTCAAAAATGGCCCTATATGCATTGTCAGGTTTGTCCTATATATCCCCGAACTGATGAGCCACTTTTTCTGGTAAGTACCTCTCAATCATCGTGTACTCTCAACCCTACATATATTAGGTCTATCTAGAAAAATACAACTATTGAATATCGTTAAACCATGGTGGCATCTAAAGCCATGGGTGCCAGTAGAAAATTATCATAGCATCTATAACTTGTTTCCAATATGGGTGCCCAATCTGTCCAATGTGCTTAAGAGTAATGGAACATCTATATCTACAAATGAAGGGATCATTTGGCTCCATGTTTTCCATCTGTACAATTGGCTAAAGCACGACAATATGCTCCCATTCTAAAATGTTTAGTAGAGTCACCCCTGCACCAATAGCTCTCCCATCATAATAAAAAAAATCATGAAAATCATGATATAAGGAGGCTAGCATCATGGGACCCCATAGAAAAAATGTCCTCCTATACAACATTTGATGCCATGCCAAGTCCCATCCTAGGATAAATCCTTTGCTATGTCTATTTGGAGCCACCAAACCCAAAATGATGGCTACGATGATCAATCTAAAGGTCGACACATGACCTTTGTGTGTCTCCAAGTCAATCTGAGATGTAACCAATATAATCTGATCCACCTCCATGACCTAGAGGCATGCATCGAATCCAACATTAGTATCGTAAATCACATGATCACCATGAATGGGAAAATAGAGAATCCGCCACACATCCTCCAAGTAACCATTGCATCACCTGTCAAAATGTGGAAGGATGAGGTTTCACTGTGCCAACTATTGCATAGAGCTATCATAATTGCTAGATGTGTTCGAATCATAGGCGCATATGTGACATACCACATACCGATCTCTCTCAGGTTCTCCTGGTGCAACTCTGATAGATCACCCAATCTCTCCAAAATAGTGGGCCTGTGCTCCCTCAACATCAATGGTGGGAAGACCTCTACATCCACAAAGCACACGACATCAATAAATCATTAAAATTTGATGTTATTTGAAAATTTTGGCTTGAAAATCAAAATAGCATCATTAGCTACAATAGCATCACTATATTCAAATTTCAAATAGCGACACCTAATGCATTTAAAATTTCAAATCGAAAAGTGCATCACCAAACAAGCTAGCATCACGATTTAACTTCTAGCCTACCCTAACCCTAATTTCTAAATCGGCAAGTGCATCACCAAATAAACATGCATGACTATTTAAATTAGGAACTCTAATTTTAAATAGCAAAAAATGTTGCTATATAAATATGCGTCACTATAATTGATTTGGGTGTCAACGATTTTAGTTTGGGCATCACTATATAGTGGCCCCGCCAAAATTTAAACTTTAAAGTGTAATAGATGCATCGAAGATTCAAATTTCAAATCAAGTATTGAATAACATACTAGTGGTCCTACACCTGGAAGTTGCTAAAACTCTCAAAATTGATCGGAAATGTGCCTAGGAAGCTCTCAGCGTGCGATTTCGTAGAGGGTCAGAGCTTAAAATCACAAGAATTCCTTAAGGTGAGAATGCACAAATGAATGGAAAATGACCCTTCTTGGCCTATTTAAGCTAGAAAATTAGGGATTTTTTCCCTAATTTAACCTTAAAGATGGGGTTTATTATCATTTTCACCAATTTTGCTAATTTGGACCTAATTTTGCATTTTTGGTATTATTCTTTTGAACCTTTATCAAGAAATCAACCCAAAATTTGAAATTTTTGCCCGATTTCTCGAGGGGGCACGGAGTCAGCTTTATCCTTTCGTTGGGGCAACTAAAAAATTAGAATTCTTTTATTTTTTGATATAGGTAGTAGTTTTGATTTGAAGAGAAATATTCTTTGAACTAAAGTAGTAGGTACCTCGCTTCAAAGAGGGGAAAAATGTAGACACTAAAAAATGTCCTAATCGACATCATACACTCAAAATAGAGTTATTAACATCATTTCCTCTTTAACCCATCTTCTTTTCACTTAATTGAATTAATTAGCCTAGCCAATTAATTAGTTACATCATTTTCATCTATTAGCCTAATTAATTTAATTGGGTTAATTTATCTCTTTTCTCACTAACACTTCACCTAATTAAATTAAATAAATCAAAATATTTAATTTAATTGCCTAAGTCATCTTATTTAATTAAATAGCCCTAGGTTATTTAATTTAATATCATTTCATCTCTCCCCCATTTATTAAATCATTTAATTTAATGAATATCACTTTAATTCTTCTAATCCCCTAATTGCATAAATTAAATCTTGTTTAATTAGCAATTAAACTAATTTTCCTCTAAGCAAAGGGAATATTCCCATTTAATATTCCTTATCCCCTTTTTGCACAATTAAAACTTTGTTTTAATTTGTAAAATATATTTTTTGCTCATCCAAAGGAATATTCTCTCTCCTCCAATCAACTCACTTGGATTATTGAACAAGCTAAACCTTTAACCTTTTGAGCAAGTTACCTTTGACCTATGTGAGTAGGTCAAAAGTGTGTTTGTTTGAGGCAAGTGTGAGCCCTTGATTAAATATCATCATGCATTCTCATCCATTGATGAGAATCCATGATCCATGCCTCTCATCCCCTTCATGTTGGACCATTGATTAAGCTTTTTTATCTCAACGTTTCATTCCTCATTTTCTCTCGTATAAATACATCACTATTTGGAGACAAATGGATCCATCTTTCAATTGCAAACTTATGTTGTTGAATTCACTTGCATCCATACTCTCAATTTACTCACTTGATAGCTTATTTTAGTTCATTTTCATTGCATAATAGATTATAACATCCATTAATGGCTTCCATGCATCCATCTTTGTTTGTATATGAATTATGGCTTTCATATTTTAGCATAATTTTAGCTTAGATTAGCTTAGCAATAGCATAATCAGTCCATTTTTAGCATAAAATCATGGTAACTTATCTTGCATCATGTTCATTTTAGCATAAAATAGGTTTTGATACATCACTCATAATGGTTTCATTGATTCTATTCCATAGAATCAATTGAAACAAGCTCACTAATCACAGGATTGGGAAAGGATCATCATTTCATATCAACACAACACCAATTCCACAACGGGATAAGTTTTAGATTGATTAGAGTAGATATTTTAATTTTTTTCATAATTTAGTTGTCAAGTTTTGATAAATGTTTAGTTTCAATTTCATTTGAATGACCTTGTTGAGATTCAAGTGTTGGTGGCTTCATTATGTTTTGATTCTTCATGGATCAAGCGTAATTCAGCCCATACTAATATGATCCACGTCTCACAGATACCTATTGAGAGATGATGGGACATAAAGATATATAGAGGGACACATCTGTGTACCTATAGAAGCTATATTAGCATACAACTATATTATGAGGAAAGAGAGGGATAGAAAAAAGAGAAGATAATATATACTTGAACAATGGTGTAAAATGGGTTCTTTATAACCTAGGACATAGAACACCACTATTTTCCAATTGTAGTTAGAATTTACCCTAGGATCCAAATTGGATTGCCTATCAACCCAAAGGTTAGTCAATTTTTACCAAGGAAGACATAGGGGGGGTTCTTTAGGCTTTGAAGGGTCCACCAAGCAAAAACTTGGAAAAGACAACTTAACATTCAACTAAAAAAACCTAGTAAAGGAAGTCAAATGATGAGTGCAAATGAAAAATTTAAGTAATAGAAAGTTAGGGTATGTGTACCTAGGAAGTCTAGAAATGTGATGAGGATTCTAGAAATGCAAAAATGTTATCAAAATGTGCTAGGGAGGACTAAGACGCCCTTATTGTTGTCTTAATCCCACAATTTTTTTGGGGGAATGTGAAATCTTTGGATGCCAAAACATAATCCAGAAGAATCTCTACAAAATACCCTTGGGAGGACTAAGACACCCTTGCTGTTGACTTATTCTCATTTTTAATTTCTGAAATCTTTGAATGTTATCCTGAGGCTCAAGGTTTGCACTTCCTTCTTCTTAGATCTCAGGTCTTGAAACTTCTAGATTTGTCCTGTAGGTGAGTTTCCATGAAGATGACAACATTGCAATGCAACTTTACAACTTTTCACTTCAAATGATCTTCAAGTCTTCAACCTAAATCTACAAACAAAAACATGCAAGAGAGGAAAAACTTTTTGATTGTTAGTAAATGGGGGTTTTCCGTGGTCAAACCCCTTGTTGGTAATTAAACCTTGAAATGAAATGGAATAATGAAGGGAAATGATGAATGAATAAAATGCTATGTTGTAACTCACCAAACCCTTGTTGTAAAATCTAAAAACTTGTGTAAAGTGGCTAGCTTGAATGTAGATCTTGAAATGCTTGAATGCTTGAATTGAATTGCTTGCTTGAATCAAAACCTTACATCACAAATGTTAGCTCAAAAACACACACGATACAAGAATATTATTGATATGATGCTTGAACCTTGATGATGGCTCCAAATGCTTGATGAATTGACCTTGAATGCTCTTGATCTCATAAATTTTCCTTAGGAATGTTTTCACAAAAGTCTTGATGTGAAAATTAGTGAAAGAACCTTGTATTTATACTTGTCGATGCTTAATATCCCAAAATTACACAACACCAAGCTGACATATGAATTTATTAATTAAAGGAGGCTAAATCCTGTGAAGATTTGAAATTGAATCCCAAAAATAATTTAGGGAGGACTAAGACACCCTAGGTGGTGTCTTAGTCTAGAGGCTTGAAACTCGAGACACCAACTCCAAAAAGGGGCCCATTTGAGGCACATTTGAAATTAGTGTCCCAAGATCTTTTGAGGAAAAAGATGCACTAGGTGGTGTCTTAGTCCCAGTCTAGACATTAGGGACACACAACTAGAATGGTTAAATTATCATTTATCCTTTGATGTTTTTCAGGATTAGCCATAAAAAGATATAATTTATTAGGCTTGTGTATGCAAAATAGGACTAATTAAGACACAAATAAGGATAAGCAAAGCAAGGTGGACCCAAAAAATTGTGAAAATGAAAGGGTATGCATTTTACTACACTACATTTAGCCCCCACTTTAGTGAGAGGATGAACTTGCTTCAAACTCACACTAAAGTAGCCAACCACACAATCAAGAGGGGTTCAAATGTACAAATGCTCGTAATAAAGGATGACAATAAACAAGAGGGTGGCTATGCCCCCAAGATCAAGATCTTGTGGAAAACCAGAATAATCACAAAGGAACACATTTGTGGATGATATATGAAGCCATAACTGGTTCGCCAACATACAACATCAAAAATAGAAAAAGGAAAAAGAAAAAAAAAGAAAAAATGCAATGGATCAAGCTTCGATTAGCCTTCCAATGTGTTGTGTACTGGATCTAGGTTCTTTGTCCAAAATAGGTTTACAAGTGGAATGCGTTGTCCACTATGCAATCAAAACATATGCTCACAAGGGCTAGTGAAGCTAGTTGTTCACTAGGTGAGCCCCAAGGGATCCATATCAAAGTTATACCCCCATTACTATGATAAAGACAAAAATAAAATGCATGCTCACAAGGGCTAGTAAATTTAGTTGTTCACTAGGTGAGCCCTAGGGGACCATATCAAAGCCATATCTACATGACTTTAATAAGGTATAAAAATGCATGCTCACAAGGGCTAGTGAAGCTAGTTGTTCACTAGGTGAGCCCTAGGGGACCATATCAAATCCATACCTCCATTACTTTAATAAGGTACAAAAATGCATGCTCACGAGGGCTATTGAAGCTAGTTTTCACTAGGTGAGCCCTGAGGGATCATATCAAATCCATAACTCCATGACTTTAATAAGGTACAAAAATGCATGCTCACAAGGGCTAGTGAAGCTAGTTGTTAACTAGGTGAGCCCCAAGGGACCATATCAAAGTCATACCTCCATGAATTTAATAAGGTACACAAATGAAACACAATAAGAAAGCGGGATGTTCGAAGGGATTTTGCTTAGTTCACGTGAGGTCTTAATCTAAGAGGAAATTGTTCCTAATGTCTCCAAGAGAGGACCAATCAAAGGGTAAAAGAGTCACAACTTAGGGAATGCAGTATGTCACATTACCACTAAGAGGAACATAATATGCTAAGATAGATCAAGCTCTTGAAGGACATTACTCCTAATGTCACCACAAAGAGAAAATCACATCAATGAACATGAAAAAAATGTGAAAATAATGACAAGATAATTCCAATGTATGCCTCCACTTTAAAGAAATTTCTAAACACCATGTTGTGAGCAATTACTTTAAAGTGGCCAAACATGAAAAGGAAAAGAGGGTTTCCCCCCAAAAAGACATAAGGGATCTATGGATTCAGGGTCAGTATCTTTCTTTGCTGTAATGATATTAGAGAGCTAGGAACTATCATCATTCCCCAAATACACATAGAACTAGAAGAATGACACAAAGAGAGAAAAAAAAAAGAAAAAGCTTTTGGGCCAACATGGAAGTGGCATAGGGTGTCTTGATGCCTTACGTCACCCCCAAAAGGAAAACACAAGACAAAAATGAAAGGAAAAGAAAAGATGAGGAAAAATATTTTGGGTCAACATGGAAGAGACATAGGTTGTCTCGACGCCTTGCATCATCCCCGAAATGAAAACATAGTAAAAAATTTAAATGAAAGGTAAAAACCAATGAAAAGGTAAGAGCTTACGATATATAGAAGAATGTAGGTAAAAATATAGTTATGCAAATAGAAAGAGGAAACATAAAACAATACGGGGGGATCACATTACACACATGCAATCAACCTAGAGCAAAGAAAAAAGGAAAGAAAAAAACACTAGTAAAGCACATGTGAGTCAACCATCCAGTAGGTCATCTGCATCCCAGTCATGTTCAGTATATGTGGAATGCAGATCACTAGCAATCAAGGGACAACATCAAGTGTTGTACTAGGAGAATCACTAGGTTCAACACATGGTAAAACACTCAGTTTACGAGGATCATTACTATTGTTATCATCTAAGCTCATACAAGAGGAAAATATAAAATTCAACTCATTATGCACTTGCTCATCAATTTTAGCAATTTCTTCATCATCATCCAAGTTAACCACAATAGGAGGATGAATGATAATATCCATTGAAGGTGTTGGTCCTTGTTGTGTTGGAAACATAGGGTATATTTGTTCTGGTAATGGAGGAGGCTCATCATTTATTGCTTCTGTCAAATTCAAAATTTTATTTTCTATGTTTTTCTCTTCATTCATTTTTTGAGGAATAGCATGATGTCTATGCTTATGCTCTCTATCATTTTGGTTACTTTTATTATGGTTTTCAAGTTACGCTTGTGTAGAAGCGGGTTTGTCAACCATAGGTTTATTTTCTCCTTATGAGGGAAGAATGAAAGAAGCCATGGAAGGTTGTTCAACCACTTTCTCTTTGGCTTTATAAATTTGCTAAGGATGCAAATTAGGACTTGTTTGGTTGTCTCTTGGTCTTTTGTACGAAATAGGAAAGGGATTTTTGATGGATGGGTCTTTGTTAGCTGGAAGGGCTTTAAGCTCAATATTATTTTGTTCAAGGAGCGGAGGTTCAATCATAGGTGGAAGAAAATTATCAAGGGATAATTTGGCTATATTTTCTTTGAAATTTTGGTAGGATAAGAAAAATAAGTCCTTGTTGTGTCTTATAGGCTCCATGGTCTTAGGCCAAAAATAGTCTAAGGAAAAATTTCCTCGAGAAGACAGAGGGCTAAAGTCACTATGGTTCATGGTGAATATTTCATTATTGACAGGAAACTTTAAGCAGTTATGGACAATGAATGGGACCAAATTCATGGAGCGAAGACATTTGTAGCCTAACTTCACATGAAATTGATCTGAATTAGAGATGATAGAGAATGATACATTTGATTTCTTTGGTCCTACTTGTAAAGAGAGTGTGATTAGGCCTATCATAGCATGAGAAAAACCATCATGCATTTTAATCCATGCTTTTGGTTTACCATATCTATCTTGAGTGAGTTCATACACATATAAGAGTTCCTCTATGATCACATTCTCTCCATAGATGGGATCAATTAAAATCCCAAGAGTGGGCCTATCATTGATTCCACCTGCTATGTAAAGAGGACCATCAGGTGTATTTTTTATTATTTCTTCTGAAGAGAAAGTAATGTCAATGGGTGTTATGGTTTGTTGTTTATGAGGCTCGATTTCAATCACTCCTATCATTGTACTAATAGGAATTTGGTCATTAGTATCCATATGATTTTTTTCATCATCATCCATAGAATTTTGTTCATTATTGTTCATGTTATCATCATCCATGTCAACGTTCATCACATCGGGCTTAGTTCCACTAGCCTTATCAAATGAAATATTATCGTTAGGCATGGGATTGGTAAAGATTTGCAAGTTTTGGTTAGGAGGAGCTACAATTTTATTTCATTTTTCATTCACACCTCCAATTTGAATATGATTAGAATCAATGAGGTTTTTCACAATATGTTTAAGTTGCTTGCAATGTTTCATATCATGTCCTTTTTGTTGTGATAAGAATAATAAGCATTGTGTCTAAATCTCAAAGGTAACATCTTGCTAGGGTTGAGTGGTTGAATGGGAGGTAAGGTAAGCATGTTTTTGTTTAATAGCCGAGTCATGATGTTTTGAAGTGTGTCGAGTAAGGGAGTAAGTTGTCTTTGTGGATCCCCAAAGATATAAGGATTACTCTTCTTTATAGTAGCTACTTGGGTATCAAATTGTTGGGTAGGTTGGGAGGTGGAATTTAGTTGAGGGAAACTTTTATTTTTTCTGTTGAAAGGTTGATATGTGTTTTAGTTTGAAGATTCAGACTTTTCAAGACATATAGAGGTGGTTTTTGGTTCACAACTACCTATGTAATTTTCATAATCTCGAAGAGTGGTGCATAAATGCATGATGGAAGTGAATTTCATCATGGTAAGATTTTCTCATATCTTACTTTGTAAATTTTCTATGAACATCTTCTGAAGGTGAGAATTGAGAATCGTCACACTAATTTGGGAATAAAGCAATTGGTAATGTGAAATAAAGTTAGTGACTTTTTCACCCTCATTTAAATCAGCTAATGTCATTTTAGGAACCATGTGCACTAGGAAATGGTTAATAAAGGCTTCAAAAAGTTCATGAAATCAATGAATTGAGTTATTCAGTAATGCAAAAAACCAATCTAAGGCAATGTCTTCCAAGGGTCAGGGGAAAAGCTTGGACAAATTTTTTTCCTCAATGATAAATTCACTTCACAAAGTAGTAAAGGCATTAACATGATTAGCAAGATCTCCCTTTCCTCCATATCTCTCAAATCTAGGGATCTGCATACCCTGTGGCACCGAAGTTCTTAATGTCTCCAAAGATAGTGGGTTGATTTTGACATAGTATGAAGATGGACCATTTTGATTTTCATTTATGGTGTAAATTTGATGTTGAATGGATGAGAGGCTTTGTAAAAGGTGGTTAATGATAGGGTCATTGTGTGTGTTTTGAGATGGAGGTGAATATGGTGGCGGTGTGTACATATTGGAAGGATAAGTGAATGGATTACTTGTGGGGGGAGATATAAGGTTAGATGCCACATAGATATAAGGAGCACTAGTGGAAATGTGTGAGGTAGGAAGGGAATTTTTTGTTGGTTGCATTGTTGTGGTTGCTTGAGGATTTGTATAGGTGGGAATGGAGGTTATGGTTGAAGGGGGGGTATTTGAGTTCCACCTTGGTTTTGCACATTGTTTGAGGTTTGAGCACCATTAGTGGTGGAAAGAAGATTTTTTCCAAAGATGTGAGCTATGTTACGCACAACTTCTAGTCCTTTGTCACTTCCATCATGTGGTGAATACTATCTATGGCAGGTCTTCATGCATTTTCATTATGTTTTCTTGAGGGATATGATCAACCATTGTTTGAACACTTGGCATAGCACTCATAAGTAAAGTAGGCATAGAAAAAGAGGTATCAAAGGTATGGTCCATACCTAGTGAACTAGTACCAACACTAGAATTAAGAGAGCTAGATAACCCAAGATACACAACAAGTGTTTTATTGAGGGATACCATGAGTCTCACACTTTGTCTAACCAAGTAGTATAGCTCATACAAGGGATAAATCAAAGAAAGTGCAATGAACACAATATCCTATGCTTACAATTACACTTGAAATGAAATAAATTGTCCAATAAAAATTCTACAAACTATAATAGAAAACTGAAAGTAGCTAACAAAAACACAAAAAAACAATTTCAAACCCTGAAAACTGCAAAGTCTAAGTCAACATGGACTAAGACGCCAATAAGGGCATCTTGGTCCTACTAGTGAAATTATGAAGTTCCAAAAATTGGAATAGACAACAAAAAAGATAGAGAGGGTTCTAAGCTTAAAAAAACATAGAGGGACTAAGATGCCAGTAAGGGCATCTTGGTCCTACTGGTGAAATTTTGAGGTTTCAAAAACTGGAATAGACAGGAAACAAGTTAGAGAGGGTTCTGAGCCAAAAACCCAAAAAGGGACTAAGACACCAGGAAGGACATTTTAGTCCAAGTAAAGTTTATTTTTTACAAAAATAGAAAAATATGGATTATTTACAGTGTTCCCAAGTTGCCTACTAGGGAATTAATGTTTAGAAATAGAAAGGTGTGAAAATGAATGCAAGAAAAAGTGCTTAGTGACAAGAAATTGAATGCAAAGTTGAATGCATTTTTTTCAATTTTGAATGCAATAACAATGTTCCTAAATGCAATTAGGATAATTGACAATACACTTTTCAGTTTTTCAATGAGATAAATTGATGCAAGAAAGAAAAAATGTAACCTATATGCACTTTCACTAATGCAAATATGAGAAACCGTAGATGCACTTTCACTAATACAAGATGCAATGAAAGAATGAATGCAACCTAGATCTAGGAATTTAATTAATGAACTCCAAATTAGAAAATGAGTGCACTCAAAAATTTTAAGTTCACCAAAATGAATAATGGTGGAAAGTGGGTGCTTTATGACCTAGGTCATAGAACACCAATATTTTCCAATTGTCATTTGAATATGCCTTAAGATACAAATTAGATTGTCTATCAAACCAAAGGTGAGTCAATTCTCAACAAGAAAGACCTAGGAGGGGTTCTTTAGGCTTTGAAGGGTTCACCACCAAGAAAAATATTAGAAAAGATAGCTTAACATTCAACTCACAAAACCTAATAATGCAAATCAAATGATGAGTGCAAATGACAAAATTAAGTAACAAGTTAGGGTATGTGTACCTGGGAAGTTTGGAAATGTGATGAGGATTCTGGAAATGCAAAAATTCTATCAAAATGTGCTAGGGAGGACTAAGACACCCTTACTATTGACTTAGTTCTAATACTTTTTTTCGGGGGAAATATGGAATGTTTAGATGTCAGAACAAAATTTGGAAGAATCTCTGTAAATGCCCTTGGGAGAACTAAGATGAAATTTTTATCGAATTAGTTCCATTTTGAATTTCTAAAATCTCTAAATGTGATCTTGAGGCTCAAGGTATGCACTTCCTTCTTCATAGATCTCAGGTCCTGAAGCTTCAAGATCTGGCCTATACATGAGTTTCCGTGAAGATGACAACTTTGCAATGTGAATTTACAACTTTGTAAATTTTCACTTCACATGATCTTCAAGTCTTCAACCTAAATCTGCAAACACAAACATGTAAGAGAGGAAGAACTTGTTGATTGTTAGTAAATGGGGGTTTTCCTTGGTCAAACCCCTTGTTGGTAATTAAACCTTGAAATGAAATGGAATATTGAAGGGAATTGATGAATGAAAAAAATGCTATGTTGTAACTCACCAAACCCTTGTTGTGAAATCTACAAACTTCTGTGAAGCGGCTAGCTTGAATGTAGATCTTGAAATGCTTGAATGTTTGACTTGAATTTCTTTCTTGAATCAAAACCCTACATCACAAATGTTAGCTCAAAAAAACACATGATGCAAGAATATTCTTGATATGATGCTTGAATCTTGATGATGGCTCCAAATGCTTGATGAATTGCTCTTGAATGCTCTTGATCTCATAAACTTTCCTTAGGGATGTTCTCACAAAAGTCTTGATGTGAAAATTAGTGAAAGAACCTTTTATTTATACTTATCTATGCTTAATTTCCCAAAATTAAACCACACCAAGCTACCATATGAATTCATTAATTAAAGGAGGCTAAATCCTATGAAGATTTGAAATTAAATCCCAAAAATAACTTAGGGAGGACTAAGACACCCTAGGTGGTGTCTTAGTCTCGAGGCTTGAAACTCAAGGCACAGACTCCGAAAAGGGGCCCATTTGAGTAACATTTGAAATTAGGGTCCCAAGGCCTTTGGAGGAAAAAGACACTCTAGGTGGCATCTTAGTCCCAATCCAAAAATTAGGGATACATAATTAGAATCATTAAATTATCATTTATTCTTTGATTGTTTTTGGGATTATCCATAAAAATATATAATTTATTAGGCGCGTGGATGTAAAATATGACCAATTAAGACAAAAATAAGGATAAAAGAAGCAAGGCGGGCCTAAACAAGTGTGAAAATGCAAGGGTATGCATTTTCCTACACTACAATACTATTTAATATAACATCAATAGAAATATCACCCAACAATATATTAGATATGTGTGTGTGTGTGTTTGTGTGTTTGAGTGTGAGTGTATGATATATGCTTATGGTATGAAATATATATGTTGAAAATCAAGGTATAGCTTGCAACAATATTAACTTAAATATGTGGTTGTAAATCAGAAATTATGTTTACAAGATTACCATAAAATGATTTAAGTTATTGAAAAATGCAACATTGAAAGAAAAAATTGCAATACCACAAGTCATCAACACAAGTGACACAAGATATAGTGGAGAAACCCTTGTAGGAAAAAACTCCACACCCAAAGAGATCCAATGTTTGTATTAATCTTCAAGGAAGTACATCAATACAACAATCCTCTTTGTAATCCAACAACACTTTGTCATCCTGACAACCTTCAAAGAACTCATACTAAACTACCATCCCAAGGCTCCAATATATAGAAGTTTGTGAGATAGAATACCACAAATGGTATCCCAAAATAACAAGCAAAAACACATGGAAAATCCCATGCCCCACTTAGTGAACAACAAATAAACATGGAATAAAATATTCAATAATCACATGGCCTTCACATGGGTGCCTAACCCATAGCCAATAAAAGGGAGTCAAACCTGAGTGCTCCATAAGTCTCTGATAGCTCCAACGACTACATGCATGAACATGCACCAACATAGAAACCTAGGTTCCCAACCATGTAAGAGCATGTAAAAGATGCAAATAGCATGCAAGGACATGCACACTCAAGTGGTCTCAACTTAGAAAGTTGGATGCCTAAGAATAATATTCCATTAAGATGCCTTGTAATTTCCATCGTGAAGGGTCCACCTCTTTGAATGCAATTACAATTTGTTATAGGAAAATAATTAATAAATATTTTGTCCCTCATGTCCTCAAGAACACTTTCCAAAGAATGTGGAAACACATAAATCAACTTAGGATAGCAATTATAATGTCACCTATCCTAACATTCTCCCACTTGACATTATACATTGCAATTACATCCATGAGATACAAATGAAATATAATTAGGTATAGTGATCAAGGCTCAAGGCCTTTCTGCACCAAGAGAACTTATGTGTGGTCACTAGCTTCATGAGAGAATCTACAACATTATCCAAAGTGTCAACTTTATCAATCAAAACTTTACAATTCTCTACCATTTCTCATAAAAGGTGGTACTAAACATCAATATGTTTATTACGAGCATGATACATAGTATTTTTAGCTAAACATATGGTACTCTAACTATCACATCCAATGCTCACTGTCTTGCAATCAAAATCAATGGCATTACCAAGTCTCTTTAACCAAAGTACCTCCTTAGAAGCATGTGCAGTAGTCATTTACTCTACTTTGATGGTGGATAAAGCAACTGTAGGCTGCATCTTACTCATCCAACTCACCACACCTCCAAAAAAAGTAAAAACATAGCCACTAATGGGCCTTCGACTATCCAAGTCACCTACCAATCTACATCAACAAAACCCTATACATGTCCAATGACTTATTCACATCATTAGTACCATGATAAACCAAATAATAATCAGAAGTACCACAAAAATATGTAAAAAACCTCTTAACAAATGTGTACAATGAAAATGGAATGCATAACTTCCTTTATCCACACTAAAAAGGGCGAATGAAGGAAGAGGGATTCAATTTCATAATGCTCACATTCAAGAACAAACCCTTGAGATTTCAATGCAAAGGAAATTGAAATATATCAAAGAGGATTGTCCTATGGGCTGAAAGCTAATAAAAGGGCTTACCACTAGTGTAAAACTTAGAAAATGCAAGATGTTTGAAAACACAATGTGATATGCAAACATATGCTAAATGACCTAGAAATGCAAACAAAAACTAAATAGAAAGTTGTGAAATAGAAAGTGTGCACCTAGAAATGTGTTAAAGACTAGAAAAAACTCTGAGATTCTGGAAATGCTTATTTTTAAGCTTGGTGGGACTCATTCATCATTTTGGGTGAATTAGTCCCAGTTTTGGAAAACTACACCAGAGCTTGTTTCAGCCAAATGGGTATCTGAATCTACAAAAATCTCTAAAAAATAGAAACATATTTGGACTCATATGCCACTAATTGTGGATAAGTCCACTTTGGCTTTTATTAATACTTGAAAGTGGATTCAGAAGCTCTTGGTTTGCTCTTTATGTTCCTCTAGGTACTCAAATTTGAAACCTTGATTTTTGACACTATAAGCGAATTTTTGTGAATATTTTGACCTCTCCAATAGGGAGATGACTTAAGCAAGTTTGAAATTTATTCTTCAATGATTTCCAGTCCTTCAAAGCACCTAGATCTACAACCACACTGTTGACACCTAAATTTGGACACTTAATTTATCCAAATTTATCCCCTTTCGTCTAAGCATCCCTTTATTTGCATTAATTAAGTAATATAATTATTATTTAATTAATATCCTTAATTATTCCAAATCCCTAAGGTATTTAATTAATAAATAAATACCTTATCGCTTCAATCCTCCTTTTCATCAAATGAATTAAATAAATATGACATTTATTTAATTCCTCATATGTCACATCCTCCATCATTTTTATCTAATCCTAATCCATCTTCTAATCTCATCATTAGGATGTGTCACATCCTCCAAATTTTCTAAGTTTGACTCTAATCTCTCTTAGCCACCTAACCCTATAATCCTTCATTAACTTGCCTAATCAACCTCTCAAGGAATTTTTAATTCCTTTTATCCTTCCAAGGAATATTAAATTCATTTTTCTCTTCCCCATGTGATCTTTGACTTGGCACATCAAGTCACATGTGAAATATAACCCTCTTTCTTAATATAATTAATTTATGATTAATATGTGCACACCCCTAATCATCATTAGGGTCCCATCCTCCATAATTTTCCACTTGCCTCTAATCTATCATTAACTTGTCTAATCAAGTGCTTGCACAACCTTAATCTCTTAATTAGGTCATTCTAATCCTCATATCATTTATGGAATGTGTCCTAAGTCAACCTTCTTAAAGGATTTATCTTTTTGAGGAAGGTACTTCATTCCCTATGTGAATTTTCAATTCACATTTAATCCCCCAATGCATCCCTTGGAATTTAAAATTCATTTTCTCATCCCCATGTGGATATTTGAGGATTTTTTAGTTCCTCACATGTCCTCTCACCCACATGGGGACAAGGACCTCCTTTATGAGATCTTTTCCAATCTCAAGGTACTATGTACTACCTCCATGTCATGTACTATCCTTCCACCTCATGTACACATCCTATTTTTCAAGCCACTTCACTTGCCACATGTCAAGATGTGAGGGCTTGTGAGTTCTCAACTCACCTTAGCCCTACATCTTGATCTTGGTGGCTCAATCCCAACCATCCATTTCCCTAGAGAACTCCAAATTCTCTATAAATACACCCTCTTTTCTCTCATTTTAAGAGAGATCATTTATGCTAGCCAAACTCTTGCAAAAAAATTCTTTGAGCCATACTTAGCCAATTTTCCATATTTGCATCCATTTTCACTCATCTCTCCATCATAATCCCATCTTATAGCTTGCATCTTGCCATCCAAGGAGCATAAAAACATCGAAGATAGAAGGGCCAACCAAAGGAAAACTCAACAAGGTGAAATCTTTCATTTTGCTTAGTTAAGTTAATCTTTAGGCTAATCTTGAGGTGTAGAGTGTTTTTAGATGTTATTTCCACTCTTTTTTTTGCTGCTCATTTTCTAACACTCATTTTTTCCCTATGACATTTTTGGCACACCTGGTGGGACCCACAAATGGGTCTCTTGCTTCCACATTTGCTATTTTTTGACTTTTGTTAGGTGCAGGTTATAGAGGGGTTGGCCCAACCTACAAATGCATGAACTTGACCTTCCTGGGGTGGACCAAACCTACAAGGGTGGACCTAATTTGATAGAAAGGTGGAATTTCCCTTTGTAGGTGGACCCAACCTTGCTCAGGGGTGGACCTACCTTCCATAGTCTCCAAAAAGTGTTTTGTAAAGTTCTTCACAAAGGGGCAGACCTAACTTGCAGATAGCCGGACCTCACCTACAGATAGCTAGATTGACCTCTACATAGCCGGATTTTCCCTAGATATTTTTTCCTAGAAGGTAAAATCTCACTTTTTAGCAATCTTTTTGGCTATTTTAAGGGTTTTTAACCCATAATTTGGGTACATAGTTTAACTAGGGGTTTCAATTAAACTTGTTTGACATGTTTTTTGGTAAGCTATTTGATGTATCCAATCCCCTTTTGTCATTCAACGATCCTAGATGATGAGAAATTGTAGCTTACCAAGTCTTTTGAGTCATCCTTTTATATTTTTCTTAGCGGGATCTACTTAGGGATTTCATCACCCTAGGGGATCATTCCAACCACGTGTACCAGTGGGGTATATAAAGGGGGGAGAGCAAAATTTGTACCTCAATCTAACCATGTTATAATTGGTGAAGCATCGGGATGACGTGAAGAGTTGGTTTGAGCCTTTAAGGTTCTCGACTCATGCTTGTAATGGGTTGGTGTTCACGGTTTGGGCCTCATGTACCGAGTGTATATTGAGGACTCCCTAGTAACCATGTTCATCCTAGATTAGAGGACTTTTTCGACCATACCCTTTCTACTAGACTTAGGTTTGTGTTGTCTAAATTGTCTTCTTTGTGTGAAACCAGTGATTGTTTGATTCATTTCACTCAACCATATCCTTTTCATTGATGATTGTTGTGTTTTGAGTCTTTTTCCTTAGTCTCTTTGTCAAAAGTCAAGTTTAAACCTGTTCAAGGGTGGACTTGACCTACAGGGGTAGACTTGCCCTTCCAACAGGTGCACCTACCCTCCAAGGGTGAACCTGACCCATCCAAGGCCAGACCTGACCTATAAGCCAATCCTCTGGAGCCTATTTTAACCATTTTTGACCAACTTTTTGCTCCATAGGTGGACCTACCCTCTGGACAGGTGAACTTTCCCTCTATAGGTAGACTTGAACCATCTAGGGGCAGGTGAACTTTCCCTTTGGACAGGTGAACTTTCCCTCCATAGGATACTGATTGATTGACCTAACCCTTAACCGATCAGCTTTTTCATCCATTTCATCATTGTAGGCACCCGTTTCATCATTTCGAGTGCTCGTTTCTTCGTTCCAATCACTCATTTCCCCGTTCCGAGTAAACATTCACCCATTTCAAACCTTTGTCTATTGTCTTGAACTCCTTTTTTTCCATTTCAATCATTCATCTTCTCATTCCAAGTAAACGTCCATCCATTCTTGTTCACCTATTTTGATCAATCATCTACTCATTTTGAGCAATCTATCATTCATTCTGAGCTTTTGTATTCTTGTTTCAAGAGTCATTCATCCATTCTTAGTAGTCATTTACTCATTCTAAGTAGTCTTTCATCTATTTTGATTAATCATTTACTCATTTTGTGTACTCATTCATCCATTTCTATCACCCATTTCTCTAATCAAATCATCATTTTCCCCATCTGAATCCCCTAAGCTTTGTCTCAGGTTATCCAAATTGACCTAAGTGTCTAATCTGATCGTCATCATCAACATCCTCTTAGGATTGTCATCCATCCTAAGTTAATCATAATTGTTGGCCCAATCAATCCATTTTCAATCTCAAAATGGATTTGGTGCTGCAATCGTTCACTCATCCTTTAATCCGATCAATCAGTATCCTACGTCACCTAGGGTAATCTCTAAACGAGGTTTACAGCCCCTTTCGTCATCTTATTCAATCCCTCAGTTGATCTTATCAATCATCGATCAATACAATCCAATCCAATCCAATTGCATCCATATCCAATCACCTTCGACCCAATCAATCTACTTCCATCTCGACATAGATTCGGTGTCGTAATCATCCTTTGATAATCAAATCCGATCATCAAAATCAATCCCATCGTATCATCCAATCATCCTAATCTGAGCTTGACCTAAATCCTGATTTGAGATTTTTTCCATCCCCATCCATAATCTTTGATCCATCCTCTTTATCCTTTCATCATCATGAACCCTTATCCTCCATCAATAGTGGTCAAGGGAAACCCTAATTACATCAACAATGATAATGAAAGTCTTGTCGATCAAGAAGAATGTGACATGGATCCCCTTGACACTATCATTGCTAGTAATTTTTCTCCACCCACTTTCCAAAATCCAATCACCCCTTCGAGTTACCCTGTTATGTCTTCATCCATGCCTAATCATGCTCCTTATGCTACCTTTGACAAGGGATATCCATGATATCCTTCATCCACATCATCCTCTTATCCAACACCTGCATCCTCTTATCCTAGTTTTCCATCACAATACCCCTATCCTAATCCCCTATCCACATCCTCGTATCTCCATCCTCCATCCGCATATACTGACTACCCAAACTTCCATACCAATCTACTCACTCTAATCCTACATCCACATCTTCTTATCCAAATCTAACATCCACATTTCCCTATCTCAATCCACCACCTCAATCTTCCCATCCTAATCCACCATCCCAATACCTTTACTACAATCCACCACCTGCATCCTCGTGTCCTAATTCACCATTCCAATCCCCCTATCTTAACCCTTCATCTAATCTTAATCCCCCATCTATTCCTAGTCTTCCATCCAATCCCATTCCCCTATCTAATCCTAGTCCACCAATCCCTAATCCTTCATCTGCTCCTACCTTCCCATCCAAACCTAGAGTATGCAAGTTCCTTACTCCAGAAGTTCTCCATGTACTTATAACAAAGAAGACATCCCCCACTCCACACCTTGAAGTTGTGGAATCATGCCATCCCAACCCATCATCCACGGTCATTAGTGATGAGACCCTTCTCCACCCAACACCTATCATTGATGATACCGCCCCTAGCACCACTCAAACCATTAAAACCATCACATCTTTTGAATCCACTGAGCCCCCATATCCTACCATCACCTCTACCAAATCCATTGAACACCCACCTCCTACTCCGAGAGTCGTCGAACCCATCGATGACACCCAAATCCAATCCACTTCTTCCACTCTTAGTCTCACTAAAATCCATTCCCATGAATTTTTTTAATCCTCCATCCCTCCATCTTGCCCACCTAAAGAGTCCCACCAAGAATCCACTATCATGCCTCCCACACATGATGAGTAATGCCAAGAGCTTGATCCAAATCATGCCAACATATCCCCTTCTCCAAATCAAGATCCTACAATGCCATCTAGTCCACCTCAAGATCACAATCCCTCATCCATTCCATCCCATGATCCCCTTGTCATCCAAGCTTCCATTGCTCCATCTCCATCTCCATCGCATGAGCTCGCTACCACAAATCTAGATCCTATCATATCCCCTAATCCCTCTCCTGATACCACCCATCCAAATGTTGCTATCCCATCATCTCCCTCTCATGATCACCCATCATCGCCTAAAATTGCTATCCCCACACCACTTGCATATCCCCTTGGTACTCTCACATTCTTCCATGGTGGCCTCCTCACAGAAGAAAAAAATAGCGTATATACCACCCATCATCCTCCACCTAATAACATACTCACATCATGTTTTTAGAATAACACAAATCCTATCATAGATCGCATGCTCAAGAAAATGAACTATCAAGTAAAAGGTTTAGGCCTTCATGAGCAAGGTATTTTAGAGCCCATCCAAGCCAAAGAACAAATCTTTATGCAAGGTCTTGGGCCTATTTCCCAAGACTCACAATCTAAAGACATTGGTACAACCTCTAGACATCCTCAACGAGCCTTTTCCAAAAGAAATACTAGCTATTCCCATCGCTCCACTAGATCATATGTTTCCATCCCTCCTCCTCTAGCTTATCACCTCAAAATAACCATCCATATTCCTCCTTCATCTGCGCCTTCCATTTTGGGTCCTTACATCCCTCCACCTACCATTTCCCATCCTCCATCTACTTTGTCCATGTTTCCTCCAGGTCCTACATCTATTTTGGGCCCCTATATCCTAAAATCACCTCCTCCATCTCGTCCTATTCATCCCTTCATCCATTCATCACCCATCCATGTCACCCATCATAAACATCTCTCTCACATGTCCCCTAATTAGGATTAACAAAGGTCCATACCTACACATCCTCCATCTACACGTAATCCTCATAATTTTACCTCCATTGCTCTACATTATCCATATCCTTGCACCCATCCCCTTGCTACTAAAAGAACTTTGGATGCTAAAGTAAAAATGCATGAATCTAAACATCCACAAAAATCTACAACTCCCCATGTCCCCTCTAAAATACATGGTGAAGAAAAGAAAAATCAAATCCATCGGCCGCAAAGGACCACCAAAGCAAAGATCAAAACCATGTGGATCCCAAAGAAAAAGGATGCCATGTCTTCTAATTAAGCATCCATTACAACATCCAAAGTTGCTAATCCAAAAGCTAATCATACACCCCCTTCATCTCCTAGATCTATTTTGGGTCCTTATGTTCCAAAATTCACCATCCCATATCCTCCACTATCCCTACATTCCCCATCCATTAATACTCCTATCATTTCACATTCATCACCATATGTGCCAATGTTGGTCCTGAACTCACCACCCCATCGCACACCCACCCCATCATTCCATCCATACCATTATCCCACATATCTCCCCCATCAAATCCCTCTAATTCATCCTCTCGCATAATCCACTTCTCCTAATAAGGTTGTACCAACATCCAACAGTCGGTTTGAACATGGGCTCTTAATACCTCGTATAGAACTTGATGCTTGAGTCCTTCATCCATTTCCTTATCGTATTTCTTCTAAATCCACTTATTCACCTCCCTATCTCCTTCCACATGCTATCCAAAAAGTCAAAAAATCCAAAAAAGTAAAAAAAATCCAAAAAATCCAAAAAATAAAAAATAATCAAAAAGAAAAAAAAATAGGAAAGAGAAATAATCTGTCCAATGCTGAAAACTTGGCAAACAAGTGTCTTGGATAAGTACCATGATGAAAACTTTGCAAATAGACATCATGCTTAAATCCCCATCTGCACTTGGGGGAAGCTTCTTGATATGCATTCCCTCCATCTGCTATGCACCCATCTTCTTGCTATACGTCATTTTCATTCATCCCCTCCATCCTACCTATCTTACACATCATGTTTGGCATATCTCATTTATCCCAATCCTTCCATCCTCCTTGTGGTCTCAATAATGATAGGGGAAAACATATAAACATGCTTTGGACACCTCTTAGCATACATTCCCCTCATTCACACTCATTTACCTTCCTTATCCACCCATCATGCTACCTTCAATCTCCCTTCCTTATCCTTGCATCCTATCTTCATCCATCTAGCTCCTTTATTTGCCTATCCTTCTCTATTGCATCCTTCATGCCTCCTTGCACATGGAATATCTAGAGTGGGGGCATCTATCTTCCTTTGTGATATAGTCCTTGGAGACGTCATTCATCTGTTCTGAGCACTTGTCCATCCATTCTGAACATCCATCTCCACATCCTTATATTTTATCCAAACAATCCTTGTATCCATCTCCCCATCCTTATCTTCCTATCCTTCCATCATAACATCCCTTTTCATCTATCCATCTGGTAACCTTTTCCTCGTCCAAATCCTTTTCCTCCCCCCATCCTCTATCCTCATCCCATCTCATAATCCCTTGTCATTGGTATCTAGCTATAGGCTACTCCCCATGCAACCCAATGTTATTTATCTTATCATCATCACTTCAGCTTCTTTTGCACATCTTATAAATCTCCTATCCTTCCTCATCATTCATCTTCCCCCTTTTCTTGTCGGTCCTCCTAAATCTTTGACCTTGCCCTAGTCCATGGGAGAACCCTCCCTGGCTTGGGCAGACCCACCCAGGTCTTTGGGCGGACTAGCGCCATCTCAGTTGAACCCATCCTGGTCCTTAGGTAGACCCACCCAAGCTCAAGAAGACCCACCCCAGTCCCTGGGCAGACCCACCCTGGTACCTGGGAAAACCCACATAGGCCCGCTCGGCTATGGGCAGACCTGCCCCAATCCCTGGGCGGACCCACCCTGGTACCTGGGTGAACCCACCCGGGTCCTCAGGTGGGGCCCCCACTTGAGCTTTTGGGCAGACCCAATCATTCATGGGAAGACCCACCTAGGCGTGGGCGGACCCGCTTGAGCTCGTGGGCTGACCCGCCCCGGTCCCCTAGCAGGGTCCCTGCTCGAGCTTGTGGGCGGACCCGCTCGGCTATGGGCGGATCCGCCCGAGCTTGTGGGCGGACCCGCCTAGGCACGGGTAGACCCGCCCTGGCACGGGTAGACCCACCCTTCGGGAAAATTCTTGTCACCCTTCATAGGTCATCACTTCATCACAAAAATCACCTCCTCCATCATCGAATCATCTGTCCCTATCACATTGACTTCATTTCAAGAATTTTGATTTTTGTGCCGAAACTTCCAGAGGCCATAACTTTTGACTCAAGCTTCTATTTGAGCTAAAATTTTATGGGTGGTTGTGTTACAAGGTAGCATGTTGATTACCAACTGTCCTTGAAGGTTGGAACCCATTTTTCCACGTTTTTAGGGCCTCAAACTTTCATCTTGACCCTCAAAATCGCAATTTAGTGTTTTTTTTCAATTTTTGAAAAATCATTTTTTTCAATTACTTGGAATGCTTGTCTCAAATTTGGGATGTTAGTTGGCAATTAATCTTATCTTAGTTTTTGATATTTTTTAAAAAAACACTGAACTCTCAAACATATGACCATGAAGTTTCCTAAAATGGCAAAATTTGACAATTTTTGAAAATTTCCAAATCTAGAAAAATCTGATTATCAACACCTTATGTCCCTTAAACTCCAGAACTTGGTGTAGAATCAATCCCATCACATTCTCCAATCATTCTAATCTTCAATCCAATACTAATCTAAGATTTAATCTAATCCCAATCTAAGCTTAACCAAAACCCCAATCTATGCTTTAGTCCATTTGTAGTTAAGATCTTTGGATATTGAAACAAATCTTAAGATCCCTCCCTCCATCTTTAATTTTTTCCTATTCATCCATTCTAATCATTTGTTCACTCATAAAAATTCATCCATTTCAAACCTTCATCTATCATCTTGGACATCCCTCTCGATCATCTATTTCAAACCTTCATCTATTCCAAACCCTCATCTTCTCATTCCAAGAATTGTTCATCCATTGTGAGCGGTTGTTTACTCATTTTGAGTAGTCATTTATCCCTCTCAATCATTCGTTACTCATTCTAAGTAATCTTTCATCTATTCTAAGCCTCCTCTCATTTTGAGCTTTGTGTAGTCACCATCCTCTGATCCAATCCAATGGGTCTATCTTGGCTGATCATCTCGGTCCCATCATCTTATCCCCTTATCTATGGTTATCTCATCATCCTTTATCCATCATTTGTCTTTGTTCCTTTTTTTGAACTACGTTGCCCCTGTGCTTTCATGTAGGAAAGGTTGATCACTTGATCTTCCCCTAGGGGTTTGTCTATCTACCCCTTTATCATCAATCATGAGTCTTCATATCATGTTCCTATTGTCTATCCCATCTTGGTCATCCATCAAGGTCTTCATCATACTCTTTCCGCTTTTGTCCATGATCATTCGTCAGCCTTTTATCGAACTACGGGGGCTCTACGCTTTCACGTAAGCAAGGCTAGTCTTTGATCGGCCCCCAAGCCCCTAGGTCGCTAGGATGTGTCAGTCTCTTATCTTATGTCATGTCATCAAGCTATGCCCTTATCTAGCTGGTTCTTAACAAATGACATCCACTTGTATCAGTAGATCTAATCGGTTCAGAATATCCTGCATCATATCAATCTTTTAATTTCATTTCCATCATCCATCTTAGCAGGATGCATCCTTCCTAATAGACCTCATCAATCCCATCCATCCCCTTGATCCTATGGCAAAGGACATTTGAAATTAATTGCAATCTTTTGATGCTTTTGGCTTTTGTTTATCATTTGAGCTCCTTATCATCACTTGTCAAGGCCACCATGATCCATCATATTATGGTGTGTTTTGATTAGTCAACATAGGGGCATATCTTGATCTTTTTATGTCTATTTTTGTCTTCTTGGCTGTCCCATGTAGTACCTACCAAGATCCCCAAGGTCATGTGTGCTTGTGGTTATCCCAATACGTGGCCCGACCAAGGTCACCACAACTTTGGGGTGTTGGGATAGCCTTCTTGTTTTTTATGTTTGTTTTATGCATTAGACACTAATCCACCTTGGTTCTTCATACCCTAGTGTCTTGTGTCTTATGCTATAGAAAAAAACAGTGCTCCGAAGATGGAAAAAATGCATTTGGATTTCATTTCATCTCCATCCTCTCATCTATCAAAATCCCCCCCATCCATTCATCCTTCATCACTTTCTCCTCCCAATCTCTTGCCACCTTATCCTCTTATCTTGTCCATCACTTTGCATCATCTCATCCATTTCGAGAGCACACTCGTGTTCTCTTAAACCCACATGTCCTCTCAAAGGGGCATCCTCAATCCCTAACTTTCATCTTCACCCCCATCATCTTCCTTCCTAGTCAATCCTTTGATGAATAGGGCATCTTTCTCAATCTAACCATCTTCTTCTAGGTTCTATGTTTTAATATTCTTTTAAATGATGCTACTTCGTAGCACAATCTCAAAGAGAGGAAAAATTTAGACACCTAAGTTTGGACACTTAATTTATCCAAATTTATCCCCTTTTGTCTAAGCATCCCCTTATTTGCATTAATTAAGTAATATCGCTATTATTTAATTAATATCCTTAATTCTTCCAAATCCCTAAGGTATTTAATTAATAAATAAATACCTTATCTCTTCAATCCTCCTTTTCATCAAATGAATTAAATAAATATGACATTTATTTAATTCCTTATATGTCACATCCTCCATCATTTTTATCTAATCCTATTCCATCTTCTAATCTCATCATTAGGATGTGCACATTCCTAATCCTTGATTAGGATGTGTCACATCCTCTAACTTTTGCAAGTTGGCCTCTAATCTCTCTTAACCACCTAACCCTCTAATCCTTCATTAACTAGCCTAATCAACCTCTCAAGGAATTTTTAATTCCTTTTATCCTTCCAAGGAATATTAAATTCATTTTTCTCTTCCCCATGTGATCTATGACTTATCACATCAAGTCACATGTGAAATATAACCCTCTTTCTTAATCATAATTAATTTATGATTAAGATGTGCACACCCCTAATCATCATTAGGGTCTCATCCTCCATAATCTCCCACTTTTCTCTAATTTTTCATTAACTTAACTAATCAAATGCTTGCACAACCTTAATCACTTAATTAGGTCATTCTAATCCCCATATCATTTATGCAATTTGTCCTAAGTCAACCTTCTTAAAGGTGTTCTCTTTTTAAGAAGGCACTTCATTCCCTATGTGAATTTTTAATTCACATTTAATCCCCCAATGCATCCCTTGGAATTTAAAATTCATTTTCTCATCCCCATGTGGATATTTGAGGAATTTTTAATTCCTCACATGTCCTCTCAGCCACATGGGGACAAGGACCTCCTTTATGATGATATCTTGTCCAATCCCAAGGTACTATGTACTACCTCCATGTCATGTACTATCCATCCACCTCATGTACACATCCTCCTTTTCAAGCCACTTCACTTGCCACATGTCAAGATGTGAGGGCTTGTGAGTTATCAACTCACCTTAGCCCTACATCTTGATCTTGGTGGTTCAATACCAACCATCCATTTCCCTAGAGAACTCCAAATTCTCTATAAATATACCCTCTTTTCTCTCATTTTAAGAGAGATCATTCATGCTAGCCAAACTCTTGCAAAAAAAATTCTTTGAGCCATATTTAGCCAATTTTCCATATTTTCATCCATTTTCACTCATCTCTCCATCCTCATCCTATCTTATAGCTTTCATCTTTCCATCCAAGAAGCATACAAACATCAAAGATCGAAGGGCCAACCATAGGACAACTCAACAAGGTGAAATCTTTCATTTTGCTTAGTTAAGTTAATCTTTAGGCTAATCTTGAGGTGTAGGGTGTTTTTAGTTGTTCTTTCCACTCTTTTGTTTGCTACTCATTTTCTAACACTCATTTTTACCCTATCACACACAGAAAGAAAGACATAGAAACATTGAATGTTAGGGAATAAGGGTTTTCCTTGGTCAAACCCCTTTTAGGTAATTAAGTCAAATGAAGAATTAAGATGAAGCATGAAGCCTGAGATAATATAATTAGAAACCTTCCATGATGATAGATCTTGAGTTGCTACAACAATGGATGAAGAATCTACCCTTGAATTCCTTAGAAAACTATCTTGATGACTTAAAATACTAAAACCCTAGATTGCTTGACTTGAGATTGATAATGAATGATGAATGAATAATGAACTAGGGTTTAAAAGCTTGTTTATATAGGTAATCAACTCAAATGCCCATTAATTTGATTCCCAAGGCCGACATTGAAGGAAACTAAACTTAAAACCTAATTTTTCCTGCTCAAACTTTGAAAATGGCCTAGATGGGACTCATTCACCCAAAATGGTGAATAGGTCCCACAAGGACTATTTTTTCAGTTGGGATGTCGGGGAATGAATAAATTAAGATTTTATTTTGATATAGTCAAGTTTTTTATTAAATTATGCCTTGGGATGCACAATATGGGGTCATAAGGGCCTATTAATGATGATAAAAAGGGTAATTAGGGCTAGGGACACAAAGTTCAATGTGAAAGTGTGGTTAAATACACTCTACAACACTAAAATAAGGTCCACTAAGCCTAGAAAGGCACAAGATCCAATGTGAATGTGTAAAGAACATTACAACACTAGATTAAAATTAGGTTTAATTTACAAACCTTCTATATTAATGTGAGAATGCAATTAAATACATTTTATAGTATTGAATTAAGGGAAAAATAGGTCCATTAGACTTTAAAAGTGTGAAAGTCATTTACAACACTTTACCACACCCTTGCAATACATGTATTTTATTTAGTTTACAAGGGCCCAAGACCTAATGTGAATGCGTTATCCACATTACATCATTAAATCAAGGAAAACTTAAGCCAAAACCACAAGGAGTGCTCAAACAAGATAGAAAAATTAGAAGGGTTACTTTTTCAGTGTCCACATTTAGTCCCCACTTTAGTGACAGGATGAACTTGCTTCAAACTCACACTAAAGTAGACCTTCAAGAGGGGTCTAAGTGCATAGATACAGATGGTATAGGATAAAAAAAGATGAAGGAGGTGGTCAAGCCCCCAAGATACAAGATCCTAAGTCAAGCCGAAATAAGTGCAAAAGGACACACACAAGGTAAATGATTTGCAGTAAAACAAGATATGCAACCATGCAAAGGAAATAACTAGAAGAAGTACAAATGAGCAAAAATAAAAAGTTGGATCAAGCTTCAATCATTTGTCCAAAAAATGTATACTCATTCTGAGGTGATAGAAGTTTTGGTTGTCCACCAGGTGAGAAGTCCAAAAAGATGAGAAACATACATTTGTGGTTGGTATTTACTGACACACACACAAGTGGCTATGGGGTAAGTCATGCCTCGGATTTGGATTCATGCTCAACCGTACCAAAGTTATGCCTCTTGATAATTTTAATAAGGTGTCATAAAATAAAATGACTTCAAGCTTCATGAGACAAGCAAAACTCTGTATGCTTGGAGATCATGAACAAATGTAATGGCTCCACATGCATGCAAGTTGTGTTATGCAAGATGGCCATATAACAATTTTTGTAAATGCTAAAATAGTGTAAGGTATGTTCAAAGGGATTTTGCTTAGTTTGTGAAAGGTCTCTTCTTTGGGAGCATTGTGCCTAATGTTTCCAAGAGAGGACAAGTCAAATAAATGTCACATTCTTGGAGGAAATCAAGCTCAATGATACCACCAAGAAAAGGATGCCTCACAAGAAGAATGAAAAGTCACACAATGAAACGTGAGTGTTGATCTATGACCCCACTTTAAAGTGGTTACTAACACCATTACTATGAGAAATTTCTTTAAAGTAGAAGAATATATGAGAGATTATTTGGGAAGCCCTATGCCAAGTCATATGTTTCTGATAAGCTATGTCATGAATAAGGTAGTATGTCATGTGTGAGCCAATTGAAGGCATGTCATCCACATTCCAAGATTTCTCTTATATGTTCATGAAAGGTGATCAAATAGCTGAAAGAGGCAATGCCAAGTGACATACAAGGACAAGGCTAACTAACCCCTTGCCCTCACTTATTGTAGGACAAAGGTGAGTCAAATATGATGAAAGTACGTATCAGCTAGAGGAATTAGGTGCCTAAACACAAAGAAGAGCACCACATTTCTTCAGATGTTGATTTTTTTGTTTAAAGTCAGATGAAAATGGAGATAAGGGAGGTAACCCTAAATATTTCTTGAAAGAGTATGATATGTCAGTTTGCTTCATGTGTTCATTGTATCCATGTGTAGGAGGGAGATTGTATTAGATACCATAGCAATCTTCCAAGCTAGATGAAGGGGGTTTATGCTTCTAAGAAGGATTGGTTTCTTTATTAGAACACAAATCATTTTTAAAGTTATGTATCTCTCCTTATTGAGGGATGGGAGTTTTATTGACCCCATCACTACAATGGGGTAATTTTGTACAACTAAGTTGAGCAAATGAAACACAAGGTTGTTTTGGTTTAGAATATGATATTTTGCACTCTCTCCTAAAGGTAGGTGTGAAACCCAAATCATTACTAGAACTTGTGTTTGAAAATGAATCATTTGTATATGACTCTTTGGACCATGAGGGTGAGATTGTGGAAACTTTGTTGAAAGGCGATGAAAATTATGACAACCCACGATTATCATTTAAGAGTTTTGTTGTAGGTGAAGGGTTGGCATCAACTTGTATAGGTTCATGTTTTGATCTTGGAATGAAAGCATTGTGGGAGTTGGAAGTGTTGTGATCATATGATTCATAGCTTCGTCAATCTACATCAACCATATATATCTTGTTGTTGTATTCAAATTTCATTGTATATGAAGGGTACATGGGACTCCTTTAATAGCATGAATCCATGGTCTCCCTAGGAGAAGATTGTATGGAAGGGGTCCTTGCATGATATGGATAGAGGTAGGAAACACTACAGGTCTGACCTCAATATGTAATGTGATCATCCCTAGTGGTTTCCTATTAACATTGTCAAAGCCACGAATATGAACATCATTATGTTGAATGAAGTTTTTGTCCATGCCAAGTTTTTTTTGGAGGTCCATGCTACAAACATTAATTTATACTCCATTTTCAATGAGAGTGTGTCTAACTAAGGTTTCATTAATGATCACCTTTATCATCAAGGGATCATTCTTGTTTTGAATCTCAAGTGAGGGTTATTCATGTTTAGGGAATGTGATTTTTGACTATGTGACTTGTATGGGACGAGAGAAGGATGCTACATTATTCAATTTTATGTAATATTGGATCTCCTCCTTCTTTATTTGCAACATTTCTTGAAACAGACACTTGTATATAGGTGATAGTTGAATGAGTTTCCATACAAATATATTAGCAGGAGTCTTTTTAAGGTCATCAACACTAGGTACTCTAGGTTGAGAAAAAGGTAATGGTGTGGGAGTGATGTGTGGTCCCCTATATGTTTGAGTCACTAAGTTACAACTTAGCTGCTGCAAAACATTGTTACAATTAGATTGCATCATGAATTTCAAGAAATATCTTTTTTTTTATTGTGATTCACTAGTGGGAGGTGACTTAGGAAGCTCACTAATTAAAGGAGATCCCACTTGTGTCATCATAACCTCAAGAATCTTGTATTTATTTGCATGACTTGTTAGTGAAGGGGATTCTAATGTCACTTTATTATCTTCACCTAAGGGAATTTTTAGTGTTTGAAGGATGTGTCAATGTTCACATTTTCTTGCACAATGATATTATCCTTAGGAGGAGAGTTCTTAGAACTACAAGCCAAATGTTCTTGACATTCAAAGGTTGGTTCTTCTAAAAGGACTTCATCACAAGTAGGGGAATGATCAATGGTTGAATTTTCTTGCTGAATAAGGGTTTCACTAGGTGAAGGGGGACAACTAAGATTCTCCTGACCTTCATTGATTGGGTTTTCTAACATCAAAGTATCTTCTTCACAACTATGAGAGATACTAGGAGAAAGACAAATGTTATTGTCATGATTACCTATGGTTATGTTGTCTTGTTCATTAATGTCTTATCCACTAAGAGAGATAAAAGGAGAGAAACAACTAGGATTATCAAAAATCTCATTGATTGGTTCTTCCAACACCAAAATATCTTCTTTGCCAATAAGAGAGATGTTAGGAGAAGAAAAAATATGATCATTAGGAATGTCCAAGGTTGTATTCTCTTCACTAAAAAATTCTCATAGGGAGGGGATTGCTTCTTAGCATGCCTAGACATGTAAGACACTAGCATTGTTTGAGCAAAAATGAAAAGCACTTGTAACCATTTCATGCAATGTTTCAACAATGTAAACAATGTATATCCAAAGATGCAAAAAACTTTTATCTAATGTATGCAAAACTTTAAGAATGTAAACAATGTATATCCCAAAATGAAAAGTACTTTTACCAAAATTATGCAAAGTTTTATGAATTTAAATATTGTATATGCAAAAGTGAAAAGTGTTTTTATACCTATGATGCAAAGTTTCAAAAATGTGAAAATTTTCAGATCTAATGATGCTTTTAATTGAAACATTTTCAAAAATGACTACCCTAAATTATTGTTTTTGACTTAGATACATAAAAAAAATGTTCTTGAAATTTTCCATACTTATAGTATATATTACTAGGGGGCTTAGGAAGCACATAAATGAGGTATTTGATATTGTAACAAAGAGTTTAAAATTTGGACTGGGACTGATTCACCTAGAATGGCGAATGAGTCCCAGTAAGGGTTTTTTTTTAATTTTCAAAAAAATTCAATTGGTTTTGATGGTTTTTATGTTGTATGACCTGAAGACTAAATGCTCATGCAGATTTTATATGACTCTCAATTATTTGAGATGAAAAAATGTAAACCATATGCATTTTCACTAATGTAAAAATTTGAAACCCTAGAATGCAAATTAACTAATGCAAAATGCAATGTAATGTTAATGCAAGCTAAATCTAGGATGATGAAGGACTCCAAATAAGAAAAGAAGGTATGTGAAAGTCAGATTCACCAAAATGTGGATAATGGAAATGGAATGCACAACTTCCTTTATCCATAATAAAAAAGGGGGAATGAAGGAAGAGGGATCTAATTTCACAATGCTCACATTCAAGAGAAAACCCTTGAGAGTTCAATGCATATGAAATTGAAATATGTCAAAGAGGATTGTCCTAAGGGCTAAAAGCTAATAAAAGGGCTTGCCACTAGTGCAAAACTCATAAAATGCAAGATGTTTGAAAACATAATGTGATATGCAATTAAATGCTAAATGACCTAGAAATGCAAACAAAAACTAAATTGAAAGCACGTGCACTTGGAATGTGTTGAAGAATAGAAACATCTCTGAGATTCTAGAAATGCTGATTTTTAATGCTAATGGGACTCATTCACCATTCTAGGTGAATCAGTCCTAGTTTTGGAAAATTGCACTTGAGCTTGTTTCAGCCAAATGGGTATCTGAATCTGCAAAAAAACTTAGAAAATAGGTACAATGGGACTCATGCACCACTAATGGCAAATGATTCCACTTTGAATTTTTTGAAAACTCAAAAGTGGAATCAGAAGCTCTTGGTCTACTCTTTTTGATCCTCCAGGTGTCTAGATTCGAAACCTTGATTTTCAGCATTGTAAGTAACTTTTTGTGAATATTTTGACCTTTCCAATAAGGAGATGACTTCAATAAGTTTGAAACTTTTTCTTCAATGATTTCCAAGCCTTCAAAGCACCTAGATCTGCAACCACACAAAGAAAGAGAGAGAAACATTGAATGTTAGGGAATAGGGTTTTTCCTTGGTCAAACCCCTTTTAGGTAATTAAACCAAATGAAGAAATAAGATGAAGCATGAAGCCTGAGATAATACAATTAGAAACTTGCCATGATGATAGATCTTGAGTTGCTGTAACAATGGATGAAGAATCTACCCTTGAATGCCTTAGAAAACTATCTTGATGCCATAAAATGCTAAAACCCTAGCTTGATTGACTTGATATGGATAATGAATGATGAATGAATAGTGAATTAGGGTTTAAAAGCTTGTTTATATAGTAAATCCACTCAAATTCCCATTAATTTGATCCTTAAGGCCCACATTGAAGAAAATCAAACTTAAAACCTAATTTTTCTCACTCAAACCTCAAAAATGGCCTAGATAGGTCTCATTCGCCATCTTGGATGAATGGGCCCCACCTGGATGAGACTCATTCAACCAAAATGGTGAATGGGTCCCACATAGGCTATTTTTCTAGCTAGGATGTTAGGGAATGAAGAAATTAAGCTTTTATGTTGATATAGTCAAGTTTTTGATTAAATTATGCCTCATGTTGCATAATATGGGATCGTAGGGGCCTATTAATGATGATATAAAGATTTATTACCAATAGGGACATGAATTTCAATGTGAAAGTGTGTTTAAATACACTCTACAACACTAAAATGTGATCCACTTAGCCTAGAAAGGCACAAGATCCAATGTGAATGTGTAAAACACATTACAACACTAGATTAAAATTAGGTTTAATTTACAAGCCTTCTAGATTAATGTGAGAATAAAATTAAATACATTTTACAATATTGAATTAAGGGAAAAATAGGTCCATTAGACTTTAAAAGCGTGGAAGTCATTTACAACACTTTACAACACCTTTTCAAGACATGTATTTTATTTAGTTTCCAAGGGCAAAAGACCTAACATGAATTTTTTATCCACATTATAATGTTAAATTAAGGAAAAATTAAGCCAAAATCACAAGGAGGGCTCAAGCGAGACATAAAAAGTAGAAGGTTTACTTTTTCGATGTCCACAACAAAGTCCAATTCTCTCTATCAAAGTTAGACATAAACCTTCTCAAAACTCCCACTGCTTGGGCTATATCTTGTATAGTACAAACCATTGCATACATTAAACTACAAACAACACTAGCATAAGGAACATTAGACATCTCTTCAACATCATTATTAGAATTAGGACACATGTCTAAACTCAACTTACCAACTAGAAATGTAATATTTACTGGTTTACAGTCATCCATATTAAACCTTTGTAAATAGTATCAACATACTTACTCTAACTTAACCAAAGATTTTTGTGAACCCAATCCTTACTGATCTCCATCCCAAGAATATATTTTGTAGTGCCCAAATATTTCATATAAAATGTGCCAAAAATCTACGTCTTAAACTCCTTAGTCATCACATTGTTGTTACCCATAAAAAACATGTCATCAAAATACAAGACAATGATTAGAATCTAATAATCAATAACCTTAATGTAAACACAATGATCCTCCTCACTTCTAACAGAACCAAAATTCAATGCAAAGGCATCAAAATTTTGGTACCACATCATGGGTGACTATTTTAAACCATATAAAGATCTAGATTTAACCTGCAAACCAAGTGTTATTTTCCTTTCACAATAAAGCCATTAGGCTATCACATATAAATTTATTCCTCAACACCCCATGCAAGAAATTAGTTTTAGCATCCATTTGCTCTATTTCAAAATCATAAGCAACAACAATAGATAATAGGAATCTAATAGAAGTTAATGTAGAAATAGGAGAGAAAATTTCACCAAAATCAACTCCTCTCTAGGAGTAGCCCTTAGCCACCAATCTGGCATTGTACTGCTCTAACCAACCATCCACTCCAAATTTCTTTTTAAATACCCACTTGCAACCAATGGGCTTCCTTCCTTAGGGAAAACTCACAAGATCCCAGGTATCACAACTATCCAAAGCCATCATCTCCTCCTACATGGCCTGCATCCAGGGCTCACTTTCTTCTAAAGAAAGAGCCTCCCTATAAGATCTAGGTTCATCAAATTAGTAATAAACAAAGAAAATACATAATGGAAATTAGGTGGTTTATACCTTTCAAATAGATTTCATTTCCTTATGGATCTTCTCAAGGTAGGAGTAAGGGTCTCTTGCTACTCTTCTTCTTCATACTTATCTTACACATCATCTAAACTTTTTGAACTCTATAAACCCTCTTCTTCTCCATCCTCAAATCCATCTGGTTGTTCTTCCACGTGTGCATCATCTTGATTCTTAACATTTTTCTTGAAGTGCACTATTTTTTTCTTATCTTTCTCCTTTGGTTTTTCTTCACCTAAGTAAGCTCTAAACTACCTACAGATTACATCTCTAGAGAAAACCATTTAATGGGTTAGTGGATTCCAAAGATTATAACCTTTTACATTCTCATTGTAACCAACAAAGATACATTTTTATGATTTTAGATCCAACTTAGAAAAATTCTCTTGAGGCACATGAATAAAATCCTCGCAACAAAAGACCCTTAAATGTGAAATAGAAGGCTTTGTAACTATCCACACTTCATAAGGATTATTATCAACAAGAGTTGAACAAGGAGATCTATTAACCAAATAACATGCAGTACTTACAACTTCCACCCAAAATCATCTATCAAGCTTAGCACCACTCAACATACTCTTGGATATTTCCATTAAGGTTCGGTTCATTCTTTCTACTACCCCATTTTGTTGAGGTGTATAAGGTGTAGTCTTTTCCCAAAAATACTTGCATGCTTACATAACTCATCAAATTCATTAGAAAAATATTCACCTTCATTGTTAGATCTCAACATCCTTATCTTATAATCTACTTTCTTCTCAACTAAGGATTTAAATTCCTTAAACTTAGTGAAAAATTCATATTTTGCATGCACAAAATAAATCTGTGTATCTTGACACATGATCACTGAAAGTAACATAAAAACGAGATTTTTCCAAAATGTCCACAGGTCCAAACACATATGAATGAATGATCTATAGTAATCTCTTAGCCTTATTAGTCTGATTAGGAAATGATGATCTTTTTTTTTTTTACCAAACACACAATGCTCACAAAAATTATTTTTACCAAGAGAATAATTAGAAAGACTGTCAATCAACTTTTTATTCAAAATATTTTAAAGACCTTTTTCACTTATGTGACCCAATATATGGTGCCACAACATACATGGATTTTTAGTGCTAGTCACATTGGCAGGATTATAAAAAGTGGAGGAATTAAGCCTAAATAAAGTCCCTATCTGAGATCCTTTAGCAATCACCAAACTCCCTCTTACCAACCTGCAACCAGAAGTGTCAAATGTCACATGCATTCCATAATCATTCACTTGGATACTAAAATGAAATTTCTCACAAGTCCTAGAATATGTTAAACATGATCAAGGGTTTTAACACTCCCATCACTAAAACAAAACTTTACCTTTCCCTTACCAACAACCTTCTTCATGTTGTCATCACAAGGAAAAAATTCACCCCCATCATAAACTGAATATGAAGTAAACCACCCCTTGTGAGGAGTCATATGGTAGGAGGCATCTGAATCAATAAGCCAAGCATAATTAATAATAGTGATAGAAGAATGGTGCAGGGACACCCAAACTCTTCAAGGAACACTTCAAGAATCAGGAGAATGTAGGGGACAAGAAGATTTATCCAACACCTTAGAGCATCAATTACAACATCTTGAAGCCTATTATGGATTTTGGAATGGATAAACACATTAGAGGAATCAAAAGTCCTGAGGGTCCTGATAAGGACCCTAGGACAAAAATGCTTTGTAAATGGAACAATAATGTTCTAGGAGGTTAGATAGGAGTATAATGTTTTAATTGAGTCAAATAAGTTTGAATAATGAAATTTAATAAATTTTAGAAGGATTTAGTTTATAGGAGAACTTAATAAATTTCAAGTTGGAGAATTCAAATTTTTAAAATCTAACTTTGGGCAGGAAAGTGTGTTTTTGATGATTTAGCACTAATAATGTAATGAAACCAACTCTAATCGGTTGGGAAATTGTGGGATTGATCTATAACCTTAGAGGAAGCATTTGTATGGAGGTTGGGTTGCTGGTACAGTTTTTGTATGGACTATTCTAAGAAAAATCAATAGAATTTCTATTTTTGGCATTTTCTTGTGTTCTTTTTGATAAACTATTGATTCCTATTGAAGATATGATCAAATGGATTGTTTAGGAACTTAAATCTACATTTTTTTAAACCCTTATAGGTCTTGAAATCAATAACAAATAGATTTTTTGTACAAAACTTCTAACTGTCCTCAAGAAAGTATAGATTTTTTGCTAATTTGAGGGTTTTCATGGATGTTTGATCCATCTCATGGAGGAATTTTGTTGTAACTTGTGAGATGGATCCCTTCTAACATTTATAATAAAAAACTAACAAGCTAATGTGTAGGTAAGGAAGAATATCAAGGTGTACACCAAGTTGTCACAGGGCAAAGTGCATAAAATGGAGGCTAAAGTATAGCAGTAGAAGATCTTCCTTAATAAGGGGTGTTTATTTGAGTTGGGATAGATTAAATATGTTGAACTAATGGTGAAAAGTCAAGGAATAGGTTCTAGAAGTGTTTGGGAGGTCAAGATTCAAGAAGCCCTAGTTTGGGAGCTATTTATTGAGGGTTTTGTGTTTAGGGGTCTTAAGGGTGTCAAAGAAAACTAAGACCTTGTAAATCCTTAGTTATGAAACATTTCAAGACACTGTTGAAAGTATCATGGTCAGGGGTTAAGGTTGGTGTAGGGTTGCTTTGAAAATGAAGGCTAATTAGGCCTTAAAATTGTGGAAACAACAGGTTTTGCAAGGGATTGTTTGAAACAAGTTCCATCTGGGTTTGGATATGTTGTTTAGAATCATAAACCACAACTTAATAAATCATTAGATTGGATGGTCCTTTGGGGAAGTTGAGTGAAATTTTAAAAATCCATCGTTGGAGGCCTAGTTGGTTTAGAAGCCTAGTCAAGGTGAAAAAAGTGAGTTTTGTCTAAGACAGAGGTTTGGGGCTTTGTAAATGTTCAAGACAAGCTTGTTTGTGTCCCTTAAGAGCATTCCTAGGGTTTGGGTCCATAGGACAAGGATTTGAGTCATAAGTAAACCATTTGGGCATTATTTCCACTAGGGTGCCTAGAAGAGTGTTTGAGATTGCATCATAGTAATCCTTGAAACTTTGAGTTTTTCCTAAAGTCCCATAGCCTCTACATCAAAGAAATAAACAAAGCATCAGAATCACCATCTTTAGAGGAATTTTTCATGGAAGCATCCAAAATATTTTTATTGTTCCTACACTCCTTTTTCACATGCCCTCTTTCACCACAATTCCAACACTTACTTTGCTCTTCCTAGGGGTTTTAGAATGTCATTTAGACTTGTCTCTCTTCTTGTCCCATTTATTCCCTCCCTTTACTTTGGACCTTCCTCTCACATGCAAGGCATCTTGGGATCCTGCATTCACGGAACTTCTCCTCATCTCTTCTAAAAGAAGTATTACAAAAAGACTAGCCATCTTTAGTTTTGTACCACCAACACTTATGGCAATAATTAGATTTTCTCAAGATTCAGGTAAAGAGCAAAGAAACAAAATACATTTATCTTCTTCTTCTAACTTAACATCTATTGATGCAAGCTGACTTAAAATCATATTAAAATCATTTAAATGTTCTACAATAGAATCATAATCCTTCATTCTCAAAGAATACAAACATCTTTTGAGATATAATTTTTATTAGTTAAACTTTTAGTTTGATAGACATCACCTATCCTCTTCCACAACTTGTATGTGATGGATTCTTCTAAAACATTCAAGAGGACAAAATTCTCAAGAAACAACCAAATGTTTCCTCATGCCTTCCTACCCATTTTCTTCCAATCTTCATAAAACATTTTCTCGAGTGTTGTTTCCCTCGAAACTATCAACCACTGGGTGATCCCACATTACTGGTTTACAATTTTTGGCCAAACTAGACATTGAACTATTTTTAAAACTAAATTTTCACTTTTGGACACCTATAGCCGCTAAACCGTGAGAAATTTGAAGATGATGAAAACTAGTGATTTGTGACATTTTATTTGTAGATTTAGAATAGATATTTTTTAAAAAAATTGGAATCAGATTGCACTTCTTTTTCAATCTCCTTCAAAAATTGGTTTTTAACAGTAAAAGCCATTTTTAAAGAGTGACGTCATTGGCTAACACAATTTTTTTCTATGAAAGATAAAATTCTTTTTTTTTTTTTGCAAATTTAGATTTTTAACTATGATATCTAGTGCATGGAATTGGTTTTGTAGCATTTTATTGAATATTTTTTTCTTAATTAAGTTCCAAAGTCAAACCAATTACAATTTAGACATGATTCACTGGCTAAAGCATAACTTTTCTTGTATGTATCAAAATTCAATTTTTTTTTATAATTTGCTATTTTTCCACATGTGCAGAATAGAGAGCATGATTTTTAGTGAAAAACCTATGTTTAATCAAACTAAAAAATAAAATACATAATAAAACCAAAACATATTAAAATTGTATTCAATGGATAGCTCATTTCGAGGACTACCATCATCCAGTTGGGTCTATGAAGTCTCCTCCATTTTCATCCTCAACCCAAGCTTCGAAAGGAAATTTTCAATAGAGATTTGGTAGAAGAGGAGGAGAAGGGGGAAAATTTTGGGTTCACTCAAACCCCCCTTAACCTTTTGAGTGAAAGGGGGTTTACTCAAAGGGGGGTTCGAGCAAAACCCCCTTTTTCAAAATTTCCCTATTTTTTCCATTTAAAAAATGCACGAAAAGTGGGTCTAGTCATTTAATAGGGTTCGTTTGAAGGGGAGTTTGAGTGAACCTATTGAGGGTCCATTCGAAGCCCAAATTCATGCGAACCCATAAAAACCAAAATTTATTTTCATGGGTGCATTTTTTCTTTTTTCCTTCCTCAAATAAATTGTAAACCACTATTGTGGTTGCACCCCACCGATCTCTCTCTTCAAGGAGATCCTCCATCTTCAACTTCCACTTCTCATAGCTAGTTCCATTGAATTTTTGAATATCCATATGAGAGGTAGAGGCCATGGTTTTCAATCTTCTTCACAAATCTACAAAACCCACAATGCACAAGCTCTCACTGCAACCAAAAACCTTCAACACTCAAAAGAAAGGTGTCCCTCTCTTAACAAAACTGTTAGGTCTGATACCAAATGTTGGAATTCAAGGTATACCTTGCAATAATATTAACTTAAATATGTGGTTGCAAATTAGAAATTATGTTTACAAGATTACCATAAAATGATTAAGTGATTGACAAATACAAAAATGAAAAAAAAAATGCAATACCACAAGTCATCAACACAAGTGACGCAAGATATACATGGAGAAACCCTTGTGGGAAAAAACTCCACACCCAAGGAGATCCAATGTTTGTATTAATCTTCAAGGAAGTACATCAATACAATAATCCTCTCTATAATTTGGTGGCACTTCATCATCCTGACAACCTACAAAGAACTCATACTAAACCACCATACCAAGGCTCAATATATAGAAGTTTGTGGGATAGAATACCAAAAATGGTATCCCAAAGCAACAAGAAAAACCATCTAGAAAAACACATTCCCCACTTAGTGGACAACCTATAAACATGGAATAAAATATTCAATAATCATGCATGGCCTTCACATGGGTGCCTAACCCATTGCCAATCAAAAAGAGTCAAACTTGAGTGCTCCATAAGTCTCTAATGGCTCTAATGGCTACATGCATGAACATGCACCAACATGAAAAATTGGGCACCCAACCATGCACATAACATGCAAGGACATGCACACTCAAGTGGTCCCAACTTAGAAAGTTAGATGCCTAAGATGAATATGCCTTCAAGATACTTTTTTAACCACCACCATGAAGGGTCCACCTCTTTGAATACAATTACAAATTTTCATAGGAAAATAGTTAATGAAATGGAGAAAATAGATGTTGCACCTTTTGGGAGGTGGAACACAAACTTGGTGTTTAGGGACCTAGACCAATTCCCTTCCAGTTTCATTCGAGGAAACCCTAGAGATCTCAATCCAAGGATGGAATGAAGGAAAGAGATCTGCAATAGGGGTGTCCTAGGGGTATGATTAAAGACTAAAGAAGGGTTCACCACCAAGCTAGGGATTGGAAAGATAAGAAATGTAAATGATGAAAGTATCATGAAAACACATGCGACTAAATGATCTAGGAAATGGAATTGAAATGCAAAATAACAAATTAAAAAATGAGCAAAGGTGCACCTTGAACAAGGATGAGGTCATAACAAGCTCTAAAACCATAAAATTTTCTTATTGATGCTCACTAGGACTCATGCTCCAGTCTGGGTGATTTAGTCCTAGACTAGGGTTTCTATGCCAAAACTGGAATTTTTCAAGGACTAATTTGAATCTCTTGAAGCCTAAAAAATGTTGTACTAGGACTCATACACCATAAGTGATGATTTAGTCCTAGTATTAGGGTTTGGCTGAAATTTTGGTATTCTTTGGTGATCTCTTGTAGCTTCCTTCTTGCCAAATATTCAAGTTAGAAACCTTGATTTGCAACCTATAGGTGACTTTCTATGATCTTGAAATGTAGATGACAACTTGACAACTTTTCTCCAATCTTGCAACTTAGTCTTCAAAGGATCTTAAAGCCTCAAAGCACCTAGATATGCAATCACACATGTGGAGAGAAGGAAAAACTTGTTGATTGTTAGGAAATAGGGGTTTTCCTCGGTCAAACCCTATTTAGGTAATTAAACCTTGTTATGAAATAATGAAACATGAACATGAAGAATGAAATATGAAACATGAACAATGATAATTTGAATAATGTCTTGAGATGTAAATCAACAATCTAACATGATGTGGCCATGTAGAATGCATACCTTGCTCTTGAATTAGATGTAGAAAAATGCTTAATCTTGGATCTTGAATGCTACATCACAAGACTAGCTCAACATCATGCTTGATTCCCCTTGACATGATGATAGATCTTGAATTGTTGCAACAAATGATGAAGACATTTTCCCTTGAATGCCTTAGAAATGCTCTTGTAAAATCTCTTGACACTCTTATGAAGTCTTATAATGCTTAAATCTTGATTGCTAGGTTGATATTATGATTTCTTAGGTGAAATAATGATTTGAAACCTTGTTTATTGAACTGTAGATTTTTGGCACCATAAGACTGCCTAACTCTTCTAGGGTTTTTCACATAAAAGGAGAGAGGTAGGGCCAAAAATTCTAAAGGGTTCATTAAAATTATGTTATCTATAATGTTTTATGAGATAAATGGAATGATCTAAGTGTAGCTAAGCTATGAAATTGATCGAATATGAATGCAAAACCTAAGAAACAAGTGATGTTTGAAAACACATTATGTAATACAACAATGAACTAGAAACAAATGCAAAGCTAAATAGAAATGAATGAAACTTAAAGTGTGCACCTAAAGGCTTGAAGGAGATTATAAATTTCCTCTAAAACACTATTGATACTAATTTTCAAGCTTGGAGGGATTCATTCACCATTTTGGGCAAATTAGTCCCAATTTTGGTAAACTGAGTCAAAACCTGTTTCTGTCAAAAGGGTGTCAGAAAATGTAGAAAAAAAGAAACTAACCTAGAAATGGGACTCATTCACCACCCATGATGAATGAGTCCACTTTTGAATTTATGTATTTTCAAAGGTGTATTATGAAGCTTCCAATCTACACTTTGACTTCCTACAGGGGTCCGCTTTCGAAACTCTAATTTATGGGTCTAAAAATGAGTTTTTGTTGATATTTAGACTTGTTGAATGAGGAGAAGACTTGAATAACTTTGAAACTTGTTCTTCAATTATTTTGAAGCATCTGAGGGACCTAAATCTATAAACACACAAGAAGAGAAGAATAAATGTTGAATGTTAGGGCATGGGGGTTTGCCTTGGTCAAACCCCTTTTAGGTAATTAAGCCAAAATGATGAAAGAATAGAATGAAAAATGAAATAATGGATTTTATTATCTTTCCATGGTGTTGATCTTGGATATCTACAACAATGGATGGAAATCCAGCCCTTGAATATCTTTAGGAGATTTCTAAATGTCTTGCAATGATAAACCCAAGTTGCTTGACTTGAGATGAAAGATTGGTGGATGAATAATGAATAATGGATGTGAATTGAGTTAATGGATGTAAAATCAGTTAGAGAGGTTATTTTATAGGAAATTCACCTATTTTACCTATTAATACCTCATCACAGGCCAACATGAAGCAATATTAAACTCAAATTTCACTTTTTTCCCACTGAAAGTTCAAAATTGAGCCAAATGGGACTCATTCGCCACACATGGTGAATGGGTCCCACCTAGATGGGACTAATTCACCATGCATGGAAAATGGGTCCCACAGGGGCCAGTTTGATAGCTCAAATGCCAAGCGATAAGGAAATAAGATCTAAAATGCAACATTGTTAGGTATTTGATCAATTTAAGCCTCAAGATGCACAATATGGGTTGATATAGGACTATTAGTGATGATGTGAATGTCAAATAGAGTTTGGGACATAGAATTCAATGTGATAGTGTGATTAAGTACACTTTACAACACTAAAATGAGGTCCACATAGCCTGGGAAGGCACAAGAACCAATGTGAATGTGCAAGACACATTACAACACTAGTTAACATTAAGTTTAATTCAAAAACCTTTGAGATTGATGTGATGATGTTATTAAACACATTTTATAATGTTGAACTAGGGATAAATATGTTAATTAAGTCTAGAAAAGCATGAAAGCATCTTACAACACTTTACAACACCTCTACAAGACGCCATTAAAAGCATGTTATTCAATTTGCAAGGGTCCAAGACCTAGTGTGGATGCATAAAATGCCTCCAAACACTTGAATCAAGGCCTCATTAATTCAATGTATCATGAATTACTCCCATGTCAATCAAAGCGTACTTTTTCCTATAGCACATTTATATATGCATTCCATCCAACTTCCCATTAATTAGATTCCAAATACCGACATACATGACATTTGAATTCAAAACCATGATTTCCCACTCAAAACCCTAAAAAGGGGCCAAATGGGACTTATACACCACTTTTGGTGTATAGGTCTCATCTAGGTGGGACTCACATGCCCAAGGTGGTGTATGGGTCCCACATGGCCTTTTAAGCTTGAGGAAATGACGGGGAGTTAGGAAATGAAGTGTATTTATTGATTATGTCAAGATCTTAGTTGAAATAAATCTTGAGATGCATAATAAAGGGTATTAGGGGCCTATTAATGATGATATGAAGGTCATAAATGCAAGAGGGCCCAAAAATTAATGTGAAGGTGTAAATAAATACACTTTACAACACTAAATTATAGGAAAAATAGGTCAATTTAGCTTAAAAGGGCCCTAAACCTAATGTGAATGTGTAAAACTCATTACAACACTATATAAAGGAAACATTAGGTCCATTTTAATGTTATTTATTCCCAAAATCAAGTGTGAAAGTTTAGAGGGATACATTTTTCTACACTACATTTAGCCCCAACTTTAGTGAGAGGAGGAACTTGCTTCAAACTCACACTAAAGTAGACATTCATGAGGGTTCTAAATGAACTGATGTAGATGATCTAGGATGAAAAATATCAAGGAGATAACCAAGCCACCAAGATCCAAGATCCTATGTCAAACCAACATAATCACAAAGGGATAGACACAAGGTGTACGATATGTAGCAAAGCAAGATACACAAACATGCAATGCCAATGACTTAAAGATGAAAGGAAGAAAAGATGGATCAAGCTTTGAATATTTGTCCCACATGTTGTGGATTATATATAATCTATTTTTCCAAAAAATGTACACTCACTTTGAGGCAACAAAACTTCAGGTTGTTTGTTGGGTGAGTATCCAAAAGGTGGCTTACAAGTGGAACATAATGTCCACTATACAAACCAAATGTATGCTCACAAGGGCTAGTGGAACCTCAAGCCATCCACTAGGTGAGTCCCAAAAGAGGTGAGACACATATTATCACAACTAGTTTGAACTCAAAAACACAAGCATGTGGATATGGAAAAGTCATTCCTAAGTTTGGCTCCCATACATACAACCATACCAAAGCTATACCTCCTAATAACTTTGTGTATAAGAGTGAATCTGCACCCCATGTGCAAATTATTATTTTTCCTTTATCCACCTTAGAAAACCAAGTTTATAGGTTTAATTCCACCTAATCCCATTGATTGCATCCCACTTGGTGCCTTTTTTGAGCGTCGGTGGAGGAATTTCTATCGGGGATGCTCGCGTGGTGCACAGACATCTGCATCACATGCTTATGTCCCTAATAGATTCATGTGTCTGGAGCATGGAAAGGAGTTAAACTTCTCATTGGGATTCAATTTATAATGCCCCCTTAGGCCGACCGACCCAAAGATGGATTTTCTATTCATCTCCCCTTAAAATTCACTTCTTCCATATTCATCTCATCTTCTAAAAACTTCTTCACTTCATTCACAAGCTTCACAACCTCTCCACAAGCTCTAAGCAGCCTCTTCACCATCTCTTCAATCTCCAAACACTTTATAATTCACAACAACAGCATCAACACTCCATCACTTCAGTAGAGCAAGTGTGGAAAAAAACACCATTGTAGTAGAGGCTTGAGTTCCTCTCATTTTCTCCCCCATTAGCCTTGAGAACTCTTAGTGGAGGTGGTAAGCTTTCACTCCTCTCCTATATTACTTGGTTGAGTAGCATAACACTATTTTTTAGTGCTTTAAGTTCTCTTTACTTCATTTGTACTTTTCTCTTTTCTATCTAGCTATCCATGGAGGTGGGAGCACCAAAATGGGGTCTGACTGAGGCAGGCCACTATACAACCACCCAACAATTTCTTTCTTCCTCTTGTGCACAAGTATTGAAGACACTCACGAGCTGGAAGATTTATCACTCACATGGTTGTAGGTATTTCCTTTCTTCTCCTTATCTTTATCATGTCTATTTCACTTCATTTTAGTCTTATTACTTCCTATTGCTTTTCTTGGATTATATAAGTTCTCAATAATCAGAGTGTAAGTAGTCATTTAGGTATTTTCTGAGAAATTCTCGTTCTCTGGTCCATACGAGATGCCAACACACCTCTAGGATGACAACATGCCGCATTGTAGTTCATATTCTGTGCTAACGTCCTTTGGTCGAGAGCCTATAAATTTTTCTAGAGAATCTTTGTGACCTACTCTTTCGGATTCTAAAGCTTCCATGTTGTTCCTTGAGGTAGTTTAGGGTAGTTCACACTGTGAGGCTCTCTAAATGAAGAGAAATCATGAGTAGCAAATCCCCCTCTTCTACACTTTGATAAGGTGCCACACAACAATGAACTTTGAGCTCCATGAGGGAAGCATAGCTTTGTATGCTTGGAACTCATGAACAAACAAGATGGCACCATAGGCAAGCAAAGTGTGTTTTGAAAGGTGGGCATATAATGGATATTGTAAATGTGAAATAGTGTAGGGTACGTTCAAAGGGATGTTTCTTAGTTCATGTAAGGTCTCTTCTTAAGGAACATCGTGCCTAATGTTTGCAAGAGAGGACAAGTCAAAGAAATATCATGCTCTTGAAGGAGATCAAACTCAATGACACCACCAAGAAAATGACACATTGCAAAAATAAAGAAAATCACATAGTAAAACATGAGTGTCAATGTATGCCCCTACTTTAAAGCAATTGCTAACACCATTGTTGTTAGCAATTGATATAAAGTAGAAGAAGACATGAGAGATTATTCAAAAAGTGTTATGCCAAGTCATATGTTTTTGAATGAGACTACATCATGACTAAGTATTTCACATGCGATCCAACTTTTTGAATGAGACTACATCATGACTAAGTATTTCACATGCGATCCAACTTAAGGCATGTCATCCACATCCCAAGATTTCTCTTATATATACATGGAAGGTAGTCAACTAGCCAAAAGATACAACTACAAGTGACATACAAGGACAAGGCTACCTAACTCCTTGCCCCCACTTAGTGCAAGACAAGGATGATCTGCGATGATTGATGAGAAACATGCTAGAGTGAAAATCAGTATCAATTAGAGGAATTATGTGCTTTAGCATAAGGAAGAGCACCACACTCAAGATGTTGAATTTTATCACTTAAAGCCTTACATTCATTAGTAGAATTACCATGAATTCTATGATATGCACAAAATGAACTGTTGTAGTAGAATTTCTTTTGTGTTCTTGGAGGGAAAGATATCAAATGATCTTGGAGGAGTCTCGACAAAATACTCTCTTGATCAAAAGATGTTGCTTTACTTTGTGAAAAAACATCTCTTGCTTAGTACAAGATGTCATACTTACACAAGACTCTTTAGATTGCGAGATGTTATACTCTCCTTTATAAGATGGTGTAAAATATATAAAATTTTAATCATTAGTATTTTGTGTGATGAAATTGATATCAAGTGAAGGTTTCTTTGTTTCTTTCATGGGTATATGCAGGATCATCATGAAAAAAACAAGCCCTTAAGTGGCAAAAAAAAAAATAGAGTTAGGAAAATTGACATAAAAATTTGAATAAGTTATAGATATATTATTTCAAAAATATGTAAGAATAGAATCTGTAGAAAATTGAATGTAGTTTCTAAACTACTAGGTTTTTTTTTTTAAAGATCTATTTGGTGAAAATTTGAAATTTCAATGTAGTAGTACTTAAATTTCAGGGAAAAAATAAGAAGTAGGTGTGTCTGACCACCCTAACCACAATAAAATTTTAATATGTTTAAATAAGATTTTAGATATAAGTAGAGGACTCATGTATGGATGTGATGCATATTTTTTTGTAATTTTTTTCCAAGTAAATAATTAATTATGAATTTTTTATTACAACTTTTAAAAATATAAAAACTTGTATGTATGACAACCTTAACTTGGTCAAAAATTCATGAAATTTATTTTTTATTTTTTTAATCCTATAGTATGCGAAGCATAGAATGTGATGCATGTTTTGGATTCCAAAAATGTGATACCATTTGAAAGCTATAGATGTTTTTCAATCAGCCTATCAATTAGGACTTTAGTTGTAATTCAAATAGAAAATGAATAGTAATTATTTATTAAATTCAAAGTAAAGCATAATTTATATTGGTGGAAAGTTGAGAATCTCCTTTAAAAACCCTTTTCATTTCATCAATTTTGGGTAAAAGAAAAGTCGTCAGCCACATACCCTAAAAATACCCATCATATTTGGCCCATCATGATCCTGCACATACCCTTATTTCTTTCAAAGGAAAAAAACCAAGAACTCTATTGTTTATTAGTTTAGGATGCACTAATGTTAAAGTTAGGTTCGAGGAATCTTTTGTAAGAGTTAATATTGAGTGAAGGATTTTTTTTTCATTTGAGGCACACTAATCAAGACCATTAGTCATTCCTTGTGTGTTAGGATCTATAGGGACATGGATACCTTGTTCTCTAGCACAACATCCTTTTTCACTATATCCAAGTTTCATAAGATCATAAGCTGTTCCATAAAGATTTTTCATTTCTTTTAGATTCAATGGTTTTTCATAATCAGCTTCATCAAAGTTTATTGTATAATTTGCTTCTTCTTATAAAGTGGTTGAGGTGGATGATTTCAAAAGGTCTTCCAAATTTTGTGTAGACATTATGGCTTTTTCTTTTCCCTTTTCAGAGTCTTTGTTTATGATCTTGTATTTTCCCATGAATGTATGTATGAAATCAAAGGAATTCCAAGCATCTTCCAATAGCTTTGTGACTTCCTCAATATATTTTTCTTTGTCTTTCTGTTGCACGGGTTCCACTTGTGTAGTTTGTGTTAATGTTTCCAAAGGATTAGAACTCCTTGCCTTTCTCAATGTTTAAATAACTATTTGGTTTAGGGTCGGCTTTGATTATACCCACTTTGTTATTGTAGACACACTTCATTATACGATGAAGATTTGAAAGAACTTCATTCATTACATGGGTCCATGATCTTCCTAAAAGAAGATTATATGAAAGATCATGAGGCATAACATGGATAAGGGTTTGTAATGTAACTTCTTCAACTATAATAGGTAATGTAATCACACTAAGTAGTCGTTTTCCCATGTTATCAAGCCCACTAATAGATAAAGAGTTAGGTTGAATTTTTTATTTATCCATGACAAGTCTATCCAAAAAGGTTGTGCACTACACACATTAAGGGTGGAGCCATTGTCAACAAGGGTTCCTTTTATTCCCCACTCATCATAGTCAACTACTATCATGAAAGCTTCATATTATTTTTGCACTTCCAAAGGAGGGATCTCCCTTTGGTGGAAAAAAATGTTAGCATTTATTCCTTGAATCATGGTTGCTATGTCATTTGGTTTTGACTTAGAAGGGATAGGAAATTTTTGTAAAGCACTTTGAACCATGTTGTGATAATGAGGCTCGAAGGCTTGAATAAGGTCCCATAAGGATATCTTAGTAGGAGTGTTCTTAAGTTGTTCAACAAGGTAATATTCCTTTCCACTTTGTGAAGGAAAATGAGGACTAGGTAAGATAGGTTTAGTTTATGGGAGGGATTTCAAAGGTGTTTGTCTTGGTTGTGGATTTTTTCTAGTGTTATATGTATGATAAATGATATTACAACTCGGCTGCTGTGAAACATTATTCTTAGGAGGGTAAATGATAAGTTCAGGTTTTTTTTAGTTTGTGGTCATTGTGAGGGTGGGTAAAGAATTAGAGGATTCTTAGGATGTCCCACATGGTATGTAGGAGGTTCATTAATCATGAGGTATCTAATGGACACTTGTGCATTCATAACTTCAACAGTTTTGGTTTGATGTCTATCTAATGAAGGGGAGTCTAGTGTCATCTTACCATCATCTAAGGAAACCAAGTTACTATTGTTAATGTTTTAATTTTGTTGCACCATGATATCCTCCCAAGGAGGAGAGTTTTTAGGAGAACTACAAACTACATGTTCATGACATTCAAAGGTTGGTTCTTCTAAAATGACATTATCACAAGTAAGGGAGTTATTAATGGTTGGATTGTCTTGTTCCATAATATTTTCCCTAGGGAAAGAGAGGCAACTAAGATTCTCATGACTTTCATTGATAGTATTTTCTAATATCAAAGTATCTTCTTCACAACTAGGAGAGATACTAGGAGAAGAACAAATGTGATTGTCAAGATTGTCCATAATTTCATTCCTTTGTCCCATAAGGTCTTCCAAAATAGGATAGGTAAGTGAGGAAACATATAGAGGGTTACCATAGATCTTAAAGGTTCAAGATCATCGAACACCAATCTATCATCCTCACTTAGAATATGATTGTCATGATTCCTTACAACTCTATCCTCTTTCACTAAAATGTTCTCACAAGCAAGAAGTGAATGGAGACTAGGTAAGGTGATGTTTAGAAATATGTCTATGATCTCATTCTCTTGTGCCATAATATCTTCCCAAGGGGAAGGAGGAGAAGGGAAAGCAAGAATTTCATGATTCTCAATGATTGCATCTTCTTTCACCAAGATATCTTCATCACTAATAGGAGAGGTATTGGGAAAAGGAAATTATGATCATCATGGTTATCTATGCTTGTATCCTCTTCTATCACATCATTACCATAAATAGGAGAGATAGGAGGGAGTATAGGTTTAAGGAAAGGGTCAAAATTTTCACTCTCTTGCACTGAGAGAATCTCATAACTAGGAAATGTATTGAATGAATAACTAACATGCTTATTGACTAAATTTTTCTTTGCAAATGTGGAAAAGATAGAAACTAACATTTGTGAAAAGTAATCTATACAAAATAAAAATAGAAAGAAACCTAAAATGAAACACAATGACTTAGAATGAAATGTGTAAATGCAATTTTTAGACTCTAAACAAGGTAATTTATTGATTACACTATGCAACAATCTAAAAATGAAATGTTGTAAATGTAAATTTAAAATTCAGCAATGTTCAAATGAAATGACCCAATTTAAGCTAGATCTAATGAAATGCATGTAATAGAAACTCAACAAACTAAAATAGGTATTCAATGACAATAAAAAAAGTACAAAAATGATGTTTTTAATGTTGTAAAAGGTAGTTTGAGGTCTGATCTAGGACTAATTCGCCCTAAGGGGCGTATGAGTCCCACTCAGGGTTTTTAGAAGGGTCAAATGCTAAAAATGCACCACACATAATTTCTAGAAAGTAGGAAAAACAACCTATACTAGGACTAAATCGCCCAGAGGGGCATATGAGTCCCAAATTAGGGTTAGGTAAAAGTACAAAGATGTGTCACACTTTTAGCCAACTTATTAGAACAAGTGAATTTAAGTGTTTCTAACTAAAAATATATTTGGTTCAAACATATGATCTTGTAAGATTCATTCTAGCTAAGTTAAGACATATCCACAACTTTTCCAACTAAAATTATTTTCTAAATGAATATGTAGCTCCACTTTGAGGCCAATTTACCAAAAAAAAAAATTATTTGAAAAATTAACATTCTAACAATTTCTACTCATGTAAATAACATGTTTTTTAAAATATAAAATTACCATTTTGTAGATCCATAAGGCTAGTTTTCAAAAAAAATAAAATTAATAATTAAATTATTATTTATATTTATATTTTTTACTTTTACTAAAAGTAGGTTATCAACACAAAATATTAAGTTGATTACAATGTCAAGGAAAAATAGTAAAACTTATTAAAAAATTTGAAAAAAATATGATGCACTAGATAAAAGAATCTATATCAAGAGGATATATTTTTTTGTCATTTTAGATAAATAGATAATATGAAATTTGATGTCGAATGGAAACAACTATGTTTTAATACATGCACATTTTAATATTTATTAAAAATTGGAAAAAAATATATCAATGCACTAATGTTTCAAGTTATAAATATACACAAAAAAATTGAAGGAGAAAAAATTAAAAACTAATTATATAAAAGTTGACGCCTCATGTGACTTCATTTTTCAACATTTTATTAGCAACTAAATTATAGTGTTAATTTATAAAAAAACTATATTCAAATAATTTTTAATTTTTTTTAAAATACAAACATAAAATAATATTAAAAAAGAAATATTTTATAAGTTTACATCATTTCAAAATTCAAAACATATATGTCACTTTTTAGTGATTCAAGTTTAAAAGTTGGATCAGTGTTGGTCATTTCCTTTTAAAAGTGTGACACAACTTTGTGCTTTTACTTGATTTTTGCACCAATTTCAACAAATTCTGAGTTGTTTTTAAGTTTTCTAACTTGTATGTTGTGTTGACTATTTGTAATTGCGTAATTTCAGTGAAATTGAATGATCTAAGATGCAAAAATGCAACCTATATGCATTTTCACTAATGTAATATTTTGAAACCATAGATGCAAATTAACTAATACAAGACCTAAGGAAAAGTTAATGCAAGCTAAATCTAGCACTATGATGCACTCCAAATAAAAAAAGAAGGTGTTCTAAAGGAAAGGTTCACCAAAATGAAACAAATAAAATAGGTGTTCCACCTTTTGAGAGGTGGAACACAAACTAGGTGTTTAGGGACCTAGACCAATTCCCTTGAAGTTTCATTTGAGGAAACCATAGAGATCTCAATCCAAGGATGGAATGAAGGAAAGAGATCTGCAATAGGGGTGTCCTAGGGGTGTGATTAAAGACTAAAGAGGGGTTCACCACCAAGCTAGGGCTTGGAAAGATAAGAGATGTAAATGATGAAAGTATCATGCAAACTTGATTAAATGACCTAGAAAATGAAGCTGAAATGTAGAATAACAAACTCAGAATGAGCAGATGTGCACGTGAAAGAAGGATGAGGTCAAAAAAATCTCTAAAACCCTAAAATTCTACTATTTGATGCTTACTAGGACTCGTACACCAATCTAGGTAATTTAGTCCCATATTAGGGTTTTTGTGCCAAGACTAGAATCCTTCAAGGATTGATCTAAATCTCTTGAATCCTAAAAAATGGCAGTACTAGGACTCATACACCACATGTGGTGATTTAGTCCTAGTATTAGGGTTTAGCTAAAATTAAATTGGTATTCTCTAGTGATCTCTTGTAGCTTCCTTCTTTCCAAATCTTTGAGTCAGAAACCTTGATTTGCAACATGTAGACTATGATCTTGCAATACAGATGGAATCTTGATAACTTTTCTCCAATCTTGCAACTTAGTCTTCAAAGGATCTTCAAGCCTCAAAGCACCTATATTTGCAATCACACGTGTAGAGAGAAGGAAAAAATTATTGATTGTTAGGAAATAGGGGTTTTCCTTGGTCAAACCCCATTTAGGTAATTAAACCTTGTGATGAAATAATAAAACATGAACATGAAGCATGAAATATGAAACATGAACAATGATACCTTGAATGATGTCTTGAGATGTAAATCAACAAGTTGACATGAAGTGGCCATGTAGAATATAGATCTTGATCTTGAATTAGATGTAGAACAATGCTTAATCTTGGATCTTGAATGCTACATCACAAAACTAGCTCAACAACATGTTTCATGTTCTATTCCCTTGACATGATAATAGATCTTGAATTTCTGCAACAAATGATGAAGAAATTTTCCCTTGAATGCCTTAGAAATGCTCTTGTAAACTCTCTTGATACTCTTGTGAAGTATTAGAATGCTTTAATCTTGATTTCTAGGTTGATATTATGATTTCTTAGGTGAAATAATGATTTGAAACCTTGTTTATATGAGCATTCCATCTAAATTCCCATTAATTAGATCCCAAATACCGACATTCATGAAATTTGAATTCAAAACCCTATTTTTTTGCTCAAAACTCTAAAAAGGGGCCAAATGGGACTCATACACCACTTGTGGTGTATAGGTTCCATTTGGGTGGGACTCATACACCCAAGGTGGCATACGGGTCCCACAAGGCCTTTTAAGCTTGAAGAAATGCCGAGAGTTAGGAAATGGAGTGTATTTATTGATTATGTTAGGATCTTGGTTGAAATAAACCTCGGGATGCATCATAAAGGGTCTTAGGGATCTATTAACGATGATATGAAGGTCATAAATGCAAGAGATCCCAAAACTTAATGTAAAGGTGTAACTAAATACACTTTACAACACTAAATTAAGGAAAAATTAGGTCAATTTAGCTTGAAAGGGCCCTAAAACTAATGTGAATGTGTAAAACACATTACAACACTAGATCAAGGTAACATTAGGTCCATTTTAATGTTAATCATTTCCAAATCAAGTGTGAAAATGTAGAGGGATGCATTTTTCTACACTTCAATTAATAAATATTTTGTCCCTCATGTCCTACAGAACACTTTCTAAAGAATGTGGAGACACATAAATCAACTTAGGATAGAAAATATAATGTCACCTATCCTAACAATACATTGTATAAAGAATATAAAGTATAAATATATCGGTGATGCAATATTATGAAGTGTATGTATGTAACAATTATTTCCTAACATTTTAATTGCTTATATGTTTATTTTTCATAACTATTCTAATTTTTTAATTGCATCACCATGTGCTTAAATTTTTAAAATAATTAATTCACCTTGGGTGTATATTTTATTTTCAACAATTTGTTATGTTGTTGAGACCCTAATTTGTGGGTGCATAAGAAGAAAACTTTAAAAATAAGGAAAGTTCATAGCATTAACGATAGTTATTGCAATAATTTAGATGTTTGGTAGCACACACTAGGTTCTAGTTCCCTTGGTGAGGGGTTAGACATCTAGTGGGTGATAATCAATTGGGGGATATCCAGAAGGATGTGGCCACTAAGATAAATACAACTTGACACTTAAGATGGATAAAAAAATATTAATGATGGATTAAATTGATCATTTTTTTATGGAAAAGGAAGATAATAATAAATTGGGAGAAATTGTTGTTGAATTTAAGATATGATTGATGGAAAGCTAAAATATGATCATGGTTGAGAAGAGAAAAGGTGAAAGAACTAAATAGACCCAAGAAAGGGAGGAAGGAACCAAAATGAACAAAAAACATGTGAGAAACATCTATGAAGTATGCTAGGATGGATGTAGCTAAAGAAATCCCTATAATAGAGGTAGAAGGATAATCAATGGAAATGATACTCACTAATATTGAAGAACTAGAGTGGTCTATAACTCTAATTAAAATTGAAAAATAAAATAAGAGAAAAATGATGGAAACTAAAGATCAAGAACTACAAAAGAGAGGGAAGAAAGACAAAATGAACAAAAAATGTGTGAGAAGAATCTATATAGTATGCTAAGAGGGATGCAGGTAAAGAAACCACTAGATTAGAGGTAGAAGCATACTCAATAGACATGGAAATCAGTAATATTGAAGAACTAGAGTGGTCCATCATAGCAATTAAAATTAGAAAATAAAAAATGAGAAAAATGAAGAAATTGTTAAAATTATGAGGCATCAAAATATGAATGACTTAAACCTTGGATAAAATATATTATACATAAAATGGAAAAGGATAGGCTTAGAAGAAATTGTGCTTATAAGGTGCTACCACAATAATGGGTTACACTTTTTGGGACATCTTAATTTTTTCTTGAAATCACATATTTTTAGAAAATACAATTATTTAAGACTTTAAAGGTTCCATTTAAATGATTTTAATTAAAGATGGATTGATCAAAACCCCTTAGATCAAACCTCCTTGGATAGAACCTTGTTAGATTTAAACCATACCTATAATCGAGTCTCCTCTACACTTATCAAAATGCTAATAAAAAACCACTTTTGATTACCTTTTGGGTGATAAAATGAATTCATTTAAAATTTATGTTTTGTAAGCATGTAGCCATTATTATAAGCTTCCCAAAAAGTATAATTTTAAATATGTTTAATTTGATTATTATATTTATTTTTTTATTTCTTGTGAATGTAGGATTTTCAATTAATGTCAAGTTCTTTGTTTCTCACATACAAAAAAATAGAAATTTAATAGAGAAAAAAATTCTAAAAAATATATGTGCACTAGGTATTGATGTCCTTATTCCAACAAAAAAAGAATAAGTTAATTCAAATGAATACAAAAAAAGTTATGTGGGCCGAAGTACACCTCTATCCAAATTATAATTACTTTGACTTGGAAAATTAATTTTAAAAAAAATGTAACAAAAAATTATAAGAAAATATCCATGCAATAGATATTGGTGTGAAAAACTTGTATTTTTAAAATTAGAATTGTATCCTATCTATAAAAAAAGTTATGTCGTCCAAAGTAAACATCACTTTTTAAAAATGTTGATTAGTAGAAAAAACAAGTTTTTAAAAATTACATAAAATGATTCACAAATTTTTTTATTTTTTATTTTTTAAATATAACTAGAATCTACACAAAATATCTAACAAATAACTATTTTGATTCATCTTCAAATTCTTAATGGTTTAGCTGCTATAGGTGTAAGAAAGTGAATATCTAGTGAAAAATCTTGATTTTAATGTTAAGTTTGGTAAAAAACTGTAACCCATTATTGTGGGATCACCTTATATTATATGATAATAATTCAAGGGTCATTTTTAAAAGAAGATTCTAATTGATTCTAACTTAGGGTCATAATAAATAATGGGTTTGAATGTTTAGAAACATAAATATTTGGATGAAGCACACTTTACCTCTCTAATGACCATAAAAATACTAAAGCAAGTAGGTATGATGGATACAATAGAGGAAAGAAATTAAGAAATTAACATTCAATAAAGATTATGAAAGAGATAGGGAGATGATAAGAAATATTAGTAAAAAGTTTAAAATATCCATTGAAACCTTAGAATTAGTAGGAGGAAACCAACCTAATAATAAGGAAATGTAAACTAAGTTGTTAATAAAGATAACCAGTTAAAATTAAAGAGTTACCATCCCCCAAGCCAAAGAGAGAATATGATGAGATGAACCCCTTAGACAAGAGTCTCTCCTCATACCATATAAGATAAGAAAGGCATCTAACGAAGCCATAAGTAATGAATCCTTTCTTAGCCTAGAGGAAGTATGAGAAATAATTAATTCTGTAAGAAATTTCAAAGAGATGTTGGTTTGTGAGTTATTTTATAGTTACTTACCTAGAGATAAATTTAGATAAAGTAGATTAGTAATGTAATTTGAAGTGTGGAATTAAGTAGAATAAACTTGAAGACAAGATAAAAATATAGTTGAAAAAAAGGAGGAAGGACAAGTCGTAAACCATGAAAAGCTAAATAAAAAACACTATCAACTCTTAAAAATACAAATATAAATAGACTAAGCTTATTTTATTTGAGAAAGACAAAAATATACAATGATAATTTGTTTATATTAGAATCTCATTGGAGTAGAACTAGCATTAATGATAAATAGACTAAGTTATATAAATTTGTGGAGCCTCTTTTTATTCCTAACAAATCTCAAGCTATTTAATTTTAGGATGCTCTTACCTTGAAAATAAGAAAATAGTTCATTCAAACTAGAATTTGAGTAAAGAAAATTAGAATTAAAAAAAGAGAGATAACAGACACTCAAATAAAGTCATAAAATTGACCATGGTATATACAAACATTTGGGAGAACACTTTCTAGCATAAGGTCTTCTCAATCAAGTGGAACCATTCCTTCACTAGTACAAAAACATAAATAAATGACTAAAAAACTACCAAAAATTGGTCACATGACCATTAGCTTGGTCATGTGACCATTATTAGTTTATTGCCAGCCATTTATAGTGCAACCAAATTCATGACTAAGCCATTTTTAGTCATTTATTGGTCGTTTTGATTGATCAATTTGGTGGTATATTTAGTCATTAATTTAGTCATTGATTGTTTTTAACTAATCATTTATTTAGTCATGGTAATCATTTATTTAGTCATGGTATTCATTTATTTTAGTTATTGTAGTCATTTATTGAGTCATTGTAGTCACTTATTTAATCATTGTAGTCATTTATTTTAGTCATGGTAGTAATTTATTTAGTCATGGTAGTCATTTATTTAGTCATGGTTTAGTCATTTATTTGGGTGAATCAATGATTCAAGTTACAAATAAAATCTAACTTAATTAATCCTCACAAATTTATGCATATAAACTTCAAGTACATCATAGATATTCAAATGTTGAGAGAAGCACCATGAAATGAAGACTGAAATGCTTGAAAAAATATGATTGATGAGACACAAGAGGAGCCACAACACAATATTTATGAGTGGAGAAAAAACCACTCTGAAAATTTACTTCATTAAGCCTCATTAGCAAATCAAAACTTCACTGGTTACATTCAATGTCTTAGTGACAACTGCCTCATTGGAAAAGCAAAACCTCACTGACTATTTTACATCATTTATTGAAGAATTGAAGAATTCAAAAAGGCATAAAAAATAGAGATTCACTTTGTATCAATGAATTTTTTTCTTGAAAGTTTCATTTGGATTTGACACTCAAGAACCTTCACTTCTGCACCTTCAACACAATGAATACTATAAAATGTGTTTCTCCTTATTCTATTTGGCGTATTTTTATATTTAAACAAATATTGGCATGTACAACTTACAACTTATTGATGTTGTATATTTACAAAATACTCCTATTTTCATATACTTATACTCTTTTCATCATCCTAGATTAGGGTATGTGTAGGATCATCATGGAAAAAATAGGCCCTTAAGTGGCAAAAAATTCAGAAAAATCAGAGTTAGGCAAATTGACGTAAAAATTTGAATAAGTTATCTATATTATTTCCAAAATATGTAAGAATAGAATTTGTAGCAAATTGAATGTAGTTTCTAAACTACTAGGTTTATTTTAAAAAATCTATTTGGTGAAAATTTGAAATTTCAATGCAGTAGTACTTAATTTTCAAGGAAAACATAAGAAGTAGGTGTTTGTTTGACCACCCTAACCACAATAAAAGATAATATTTTCTTATAAGATTTTAGATATAAGTAGAGGACTCATGTCCTAATGTGATGCATACTTTTTTGTAAATTTTTTTCCAAGTAAATAATTAATTATGAATTTTTTTATTACAAATTTTAAAAAATAAAAAACTTGTATGTCTAACCACCTTAACTTGGTCAAAACTTTATGGAATTCATTTATTTATTTTTTAATCCTATAGTATGCAAAGCATAGAATGTGACACATGTTTTGGATTCAAAAAATGTTATACCGTTTGGAATCTATAGATGTTTTTCAATTAGCCTATCAATTAGGACTTTAGTTGTAATTCAAATAGAAAATAAATAATAATTATTTATTAAATTCAAAGTAAAGCATAATTTATATATTGGTGGAAAGCTGAGAATATCCTCTAAAAACCCTTTTTGTTTCATCAATTTTGGGTAAAAAAGAAGTCATTAGCCACATACCCTACAAAAAACCATCATATCGCCAACTTTTGGCCCATCATGATCCTGCATGTATACCCTATAACTGCATAAGGAACAAAAGAATCAATGAGAAATTCCTGCAACATAACTATTTCCAAAAACCCAAAAGAAAATTCAAATCAAAAATATCATAGAATACACTATAAAGAGGAAAGAAAAATCAAGTTTGATAATGAATGAAACACTTTCACAAAAGGTTTACAGAAAACAACCATCCCTTGTAAGGGGAGACTCTTTGGCAGAAATGAAGGTAAAAACATAATGAAATTTGTTAAAATTCCAAGCATCATAGAGCAGGAATTCATATATTGTAATGCTAGTTTTCCACAGCCTCTTCCTCTACAACGACCACCCCTGCAAAACAACATAATGGATAAAATGATGAAATACACTAAAAATGGATGGAGTTCTTTAACAATTTATTTCAATGATGAAATACAAGAAAGAGAGCATAAATATGGCAATGGATATGCTATACAGGACACCCACTACATGAGAAATTTTAGATTTAATCACAATATCACAACTTGAGCCTTTCACACAAGAAACCTATGTGAAAGCATAAGCAAAAGATGTGTATTTTGAGGAGATATACTAGCAATTGATAGGGGCGTGTAAAAACACAAACCACGACCCTGATGGCATGGTTCTTTTGGAAGGGCAGCGACCCTCTCTCTCTAATGGCATACAAATTTCCCGCTGCTATTGGTTTTGGCTCCTCCAAACTCTTCCTCCCTGGTATTCACCTTTCACTTATCCAATTTGGCGAGCTATATCCTAAAAATAAAATTTCAACGAGGGTTTTAGAGTATGTTATTAAAATGAAATTATGGTCAAGATCCTTTACCTATCTTGGTGTTCATCGTTTTTCATTGCTTTCCTTGTCGCTACTAGTTTCAGCTCCATTTTTTGCTGCTTTCCTTGCCACTATTTTTTTCGGCTCCTCCAAACTCTTCCTTGCTAGTATTCACCTTTCACTTCTCCAATTCAGCAAGCTGCAACTAAAAATAAGGTTTCAACTAGGGCTTTAGAGAATGTTTATTAAAATGAAATTAGGGCAGGCACAACGATATGTTTTTCTTCTTTCCACTAAAATGGATTTCAAAATGGAATCCAAAATATATAATCTCTAGTTCATAATTCATAAATATCTCACTTTCAATAAATATTATTAAATTATATATTATAATATTATATTATATAATATTATTATTATATTTTATTATAATATTATATTATTATATAATACTAAATGTAATAATCTATCATATTATATAATATTATATTTGTGTTAGAGAAAAATGGCCCCTTGTCATTTGCATGGCCTTTTAGGTTTTGTTTCATGGTGTTGGAACTATTTTTCTTTGATTTTATGTTGTAACATGGCTTGAACATGCATATTTAGGTAATAAAAATTCAAAGAACGTCTTGTGAAGGTGTTGTGAAGTGTTGTAAGAAATTTATACATTCTTCTAGACTCTATTCATTATAATTCACCTAAAAACCACCTTTTCATCACTAAAAAGTCCTATTTTGAAGTGTTGTAAAGTCTTGTTTAACAAGCTTTCACACTTTTCTAGGCATATTTTCACTATTTATCCCTTTCTCATGCTTTATTTGGTCCCTTTATGCCCTCATATGTCTTAATTAAGTGTATTTTTGAGTATTACCCTGATAAACAACATTAAATACAACATATTTCCTGGCACACATTTTCAGGTCCTAGGTGGGACCCATTCGCCATGGGTGGCAAATGAGTCCCCATTAGCACCAAATTCAAAATATTTTAAATTTCCTTTCAGGATTTTATTCAAAATCACTTGATGTTGGCTTGTGATAAGGTATGAATGGGTAACTAAGGAACAAGTGTGTATAAATAAGTGATTTCACCTCATTTTACATATCCTACAATCTCCTCACTCAATCAAGCATTCCATCTCACATTTCAAGCACTTTGAAGCAACCATTGACATTACTTCAAACTTGCATCATCAAGGGTTTGGTAAGTTAATAGCAATTGCATGTTGTTAGCTTATCATTCCTTTTCATTTTATTATTTTATTAAGGGTTTGATTACCAAAAGTGGGGTTTGACCAAGGAAAATCCCTATTCACTAACCTTGAACCATTTTCCCCCTATTGCATGTTTGTTTGTAGCCTTTTGTGTGCAGATTTGACAAGCTTTTTGGTGTTGAAGATTGGTTTACAAGTCAACTAGGTGCTTCAAGTTAACTCAAGTCTATTTCAAGCTTGGAGAAGGTTTTCTATCTGTTTTTTGCAGAATTGACTTTGGCAACCCGACAAGCAGTGATTTCTAGATTTGGTGTTGCAGAGTTGTCTCCTAATTTTTTAGAAATTTGGGAGAGGACTGATTCACCACTTGTGGTGAATGAGTCCCACCTTAGGACTGAAAATCTGAATTTTGTCAGATTCCAGATCCCGATAGACAGAAACTTGCTTCTGACAGTTTTTCACTAGGAGGAGGACTAATTCGCCACCCTGGGTGAATGAGTCCTACTGTGAAAAATCAATGATTTCAGTCGACATCCACAACATTTTAGATTCATCGAACTTCACCTAGTTACACTCAAATTCAACCCTTTTCTTTATGTTCTACAAATTTTCTTCATTTAGTTCATTGTTGCATATCATAATGTGTTTTCAAACATAGCTTAAATCTCACTTTTGCATTCGTTTTCATTCATTTAAATAATTCAATTGAATTTATTTAACTTCATTTAGGTTAGAAAACATCACACATTGCATAATTTGAATGAACCATTAGCATTTTTGCTCCTTTCTCTCTCCTTTTAGGTGAAAAACCCTAGAAGAGCAAGAGTTGTACATACGAGCCAAAAGTCAACAATTCAATATTCTATAATAATTTATAATATTATATAATATATATACTATAATATATATTATATTATATATTATAATATATTGCATTATATTGTATTGAAATATAATATATTATTATTATATTATATTATAATACAACGCACTCCCTCAATTTGAATTTTTTTTAATTATCCACTTTAATATCATATTCTCTAATTTTTATTTGTGTGACTAATTATTTATTTTTATTTTTTACCCAATGATAAAATTAGTCACTTATGATGATCAAATTAGTCATTTGTTTAGTCATTTATAGTTGTGTTGCAAAAAATGAGCAGAATATAGTCATCTTTATTTGTTGTGACTATATTTTTTAGTCACGTAATCATTTATTTGCCAAATTCTACTAGTGCTTTGAAACCTATCTCAATCACGATTATTTCCTAGAATAAAAAAAAGGCTTGGTAGTAGACCCAAAAATAATATTGTTAGAAGAATGATTAAATATTTTAACCCTTGTATGGTGTTAATTCAAGAAACTAAGTTTCGTAAAGAATCAACTAAAAAAAATGTTATAGAATTGATAGATATTTGGAAAGTGTTGTTAATTCTACTCTTAGTCTATTTTGTGGTCTTATGTGTGCTTGGCACTCAAGATAATGTTGTCTAAAAATTCCTTAAGTTGTAATTGTGGTATCTCTTGAGAAGAGGTTCATACATTCAACAATATTAGTGTTTCAATGAATAATTGTCATGCTCCTGGAGATCTCCAAGGTAAGGTTAAACATTGGGAAAGTTTGTAGGTTCATAGAGGAGTTTCACCTTAAGATTATCCTTGGATTATTGGATGTGAATTTAAGATTGTATTTTTTCTTAATGAGGAAAAAAGGGTGTAATTCCTACCATCCCTCAAGATAGTCTTCTTCATGTACAAAATATTATTTAGATTTAATTAATGATTCATATCACTTCTAATAATAGTTCTTTCACTTGGAAAAATCAAATATCTAGAGATGTTTTCAAATTAAAATATTTATCTATAAATTTTTAGTTAGTATAATATTGACCTTCTCAGTTTCTTTGACTTGCTTCTTCTACCCTAGAGAATGTGAGTTGGGATCACTAGCCCATAGCTTTGCACTGGGAAGGATTCCTTAAGCCCCCAAATTCTTCTTTTATATTTCAACTAATGAGGTTAAAATAAGATGAGTTGGATGAAAATATTGGACCTTGGTGGTAAGAAGATAAACTTCCTCATGGTACAAATTTATATGATCTATTCTATAAATTGTGATTTTACAAACAAAAACCAAAGAATATAATGTTTCCTCATGCAGTAATATTATGCAAGTAAACATGAATATTTTTTCTAAGTTGGAAAATATTGAAGGTTGTATTTGAGAACAATTAAGCAATTTCATCTCTTAACTCATCACTCTAAACTCCAAAATGAATCGGTAAAAAAATTGATAAAGAAATCATATGGTGATAAAAATATCATACTAATTGGTAAGGCACGTGAATTCTAGTGTTTTCCATCACTCTTGTGGTAGATAAACATGTTAATTCTTCCAAGAAGATTAAAGAGAGGATGGTTCTAATTGAATCCATTCAAGATATCTAACTAGAAGTTGTTTCTAACATTTATGAGTTTTTCAAATCACCCACTGATTTCTCTATTGATAATAGATGTTCCATTTTGAATTGCATTCCTAGAATTATCTTCACTCTTGATAATTCCTTCCTCAATGGCCCTATTTCCATGGATGAGCTGAAACAATTTTTCTTTATGATGAAGAATGTAATTTAATCGCAAGTTTGTATGGATTTCCTATTGAGTTCTTTCAATATTTCTAAATATTGTCAAAAAGAACATTGTGAAGGCTTTTGAGGAGCTATGCACCTACAAGAAATGTTAAAATATCTTTAAAAATATTTTTTAGCTTTGATTCCTAGACTTATCATATTTAAAAGTCCATTGTCCACTTTGTAGCTCTTTGCAATTCTATTTATAATATTTTTCAAAAAATATTATTGAGTGGCTAAAATAGTTTCTTCCTTCATCCATTTCTCTCAAAAAAGTGGTTTTGTTCAAGGACCCCAAAATTTCAAAGGTGTTGTTATTGTCTAAGAATTTATTTATTCTATAAATGTTAATAAGAAAAGTTTCATGTTCATGAAGTTTGATATAATTTCTAAATCTTATGATAGGGTATGCTAATTTTTTATGGAGGATATCTTATGTACCTTTTCTTTTGATGATAATTGGATTCAATTGATCATGGTTAATTGTACCTCTCCTTTTTTATACTTATAAATTATTCTCCTTCTAATATTTTTCATTTTGAAAGAGGTTTGTCTTAGGGAGATCGTCTCTCTCATATCTTTCTTATTCTCATGGAAGGATTTGATTGGTTTTATAAGTACCTCAAATATTCTAAATGTATTTCTAGCTTTCACATTAGGAAGCGTATGAATACACTTTTTCTTCTTTAGTTTATGGAAGAATTTTTTTGATAGGAAATACCACTCTTGAGAAAGATGTCTTTTAGGAGAGCTCTTGATATGTATATTAGTGTGTATGATATGCTCTTTAATGAAAAAATGTCGTAGAGTTTTTTCTTCCATTTAGACCCTCATCTTTGGGAACAAATTACTAATATTCTTTATTTTTAGGTTGCTTCTCCTCCTTTTAAATATTTGGGTATCTATATTTCTTCTACTTGCATTGGGAAAAGAGACTAAATGTTATGGTGGATTCTATTTAGTGTCATATTAGTTATTGGGCATAGACACTTCTCTTTGGCTTTCCATATATTCAAGCTATGATTCAAGCTCCTCAAGTTTATAGATTTATGGCTCTTATAGGTCTAAAAGACATCCTTCATGATCTGGATAGTAGAATGAGAAAGTTTCTTTGGCAAGGAAACTCAAAGAAAAATAAATGGTATTTGGTTAACCCGGATAAAAAAATTCAACCTAAAGAGAGAGGTGGTTTAGATTTGAGATCTACCCTCCTTAATAATATAGCTTTTGTTTCCAAATTATATTGGAGATTTTGTGTGGAGAAACAAGACTTATGAGGAAGAATTTTAAAGGTTGAGTACTTAAACTTAGAGAATCATTCTTTTATTCCTAGGATGTCAACCCTTGGCAAGGGTTCTTAGTTATGGAGAATTATGAATTTAGATAGGAGTTTGATTGAAGCTAGTCTTTTCTGAATTGTAGGAAAAGATGACCTTCATTTTTTTGAATGATGTGTGGGATCAATATAGCCCTCTTTGTGTGAGATTCCCTAATATCCTCAATTCAAAATATAAATGTGTTGAAGTTGAGTAGAGTTATGTTTTTTATTTTAGTATGAGGTCATGCAAAAAAGTGTGAAGATTTTAAAATGAAAATCTAAAGATCTCTAGCTAGGCCAACAATTTCCTCCTCATTGATTGATTAGCTCGTATTTTAGCATCTTTAAAGGTCCCTATAGATGGTGATTTATGTTTCCTTAGATTGAGTTTGGAAGGTTTTTAGATTTAAATGTTGCAAACTCGTTATAGATCTCTTTAGGTTGAAAACCCATGAGTTAAGAACTCTACACTTTGGAAAAGGGTTTGGCATTCTAAGTGTTGGCCAAACATTAATTCTTTCATGTGGACCATAGCTTTCAATAAATTTCTTCATCATGAGAATCTCCAGAAATGTAGGATTGCTGGTTTGAATAGATGTATCATTTTCCTTCAGGTTGAAGAATTTGATAACAATTTTTAGTATGATATTGCTATCAGGATTCAACCATGTAGTTTTACGAGTCAAACTCATTGACCCATGTTTCATGAGTAGTGGTTCACAAGAATCCATCTCTCATAATAATGAATGGCCCACTTAACGCTCATTGCATCTAGATGATGCTCAAAAAATGAAACACTGAATGTTTTATTGATGTTTTGTAGAGAAAGTATCGTTTATTTTTTAATGGTAGGGGAAATGAGAAGTGTTTAGAATAGTCAGAAAGATGTGCAACTTGTCTCCATTGACGGAGTCGTCGATGTTTAAATTACCAATTGAACTTTTGGTCAATCTTGATTTCATCCATTTCCACACGAAAGCGGAATAAATTCTGAAAACCGGGAGGAAAGTGTTGGGCGTCCTCCTCCACATGTTTTCTTTTCTGACGTGGAAATTGACTGCTACTAAATTCTTGTCAATTGTCATTGAATGGTAGTAAGTAGTAAATATTCCTCCTATCACTGACAGACCACTGAAACAGTGTTAAGTCGTGCAAAGAAAAACAAGTGAGTTGACCCGCCCAACTAGCCACATTTATTTGATTTTAGTGACAATGTTTTCCTTGTCATCGTGTGGAACATTACAAAATTCTTTGAAGTTTTACCAAACAGTGCATAAGATTTGTGTTTTAACTGTCTTTTTACCTTATTGTTATCTTTTCCATGTGCTATGTTATTATAATAATAATCGATACATTATGAATACTTGGATAATGTCACTGTGTTAGATTTAGATTTTAATGAGTGGTGCTGGGTAAGAGTCTTTAAAACAAAAAAGTTAACTACTTTTAATGTATTATTAGTTTTCAATAGAAGTAAAGTTCATTGTAGAGAAAGTATCGTTTATTTTTTTAATTAAAATAGTTGGATTTTAGGATTTTTATCTATTTTATTAAACAAAAAATATAGAAAAAAGGGATATAAAGAAATCGCAAGTTGTATGGTAATGTATATATTAGTCTATTTTGTTCAAAGATGGTTATGATACTTGCTATGGTATTTGCTTCTAACCACTCCAAATTGTTCATGACTTTAAATTATTGCAACCCATAAATAGCTTTTTACTACAAAATATAATCTTCATCATGTCTTGATATTTGCAATTAATTAGAAAATTTTGAATGTTATAGTTTCATTTATAAATAGGTGCGTTTTCATTTCTATTTTGATATAATTAAAGTAGAAGAGTTAAATCTCAAGCTTTGTTTAGTATATAACAAATTTTAGCTCTTCTTTGCTCATAAAATAAATTATTCTTGACAAAATATTTTATTCTCTTCATTTTTCTTTTTTATCTTTATTTTTAATTAATTAGATAAAATCATAAAACTAAATTAAATCAAAAATATGTATTGCTAATGTGTGGTATATCCACCACATAAAAAGAACATATAATACCTTTGATGTACCACATGACTTGATTTCATATCTTTTATCCAATGTCTTTTGTGTTATACATTTATAAATTATTATATCATTGAAGGGTCTTGAATAGTTGCTCCTTGCTATTAATAGCATTTATAAAAAATGGTGAGAGAAATTGTTCTTGAATTTGAGATAGGATTGATTAAAATATAAAATATGATCATGGCTAAGAAGAAGATGATGAAAGAAGGGATAAATAGGCCCCAAAAAGAGAGGAAAGCTACCAAAAATGAACAAAAAGGTGTGAGAAGGATCTATAGAGTATTCTATGAGGATGTAGCTAAAGAAAGTCTCATAATAGAGGTAGGAGGATACTCAATGGGCATGACATTCACCACTATAGAGGGACCAAATTTGTCCATAACCCTAATTAAAATTACAAAAAAAATATGAGCAAAATGATGAAATAGTTAAAAATATGAGCCATCAACATATGAATGACTTACAACCTTAGCTAAAAGATATTGTAGATGAAATGGAAAAGGATAGGATTAGAAGCAATTATGCTTACCTTATATGAAGAAGAACCCAAGGGTCATTTGTTGAAGAATATTCTAATTGATCATAACCTAAGGTCATAATAAATAATGGGTTTGAGGATTTAAAAACCCAAATATTTGGATGGAACATGCTCAACCTCTATAATGACCATTCAAATATTGAAGCAAGTAGGTATGATGGGATAGAATGAATGGAATAAATTAATAAATTAGCATCCAATAGATATTATGAAAGAGATAAGGAGATGATAAGAAATATTAGTGAAAAAAAAAATTCCATCGAAATCTTAGAAGTATTAGAATGAAACAAACTCAATACTAGTAAAAATGAATAAATAAGGTACAAATAAAGATAGAAAACTAAAAAATAAAGATTTTCCAAAAGATGCATCCCCCAATCCAAAGAGAGACTATGATGAGATGAACCCTTTAGACCAAGAGTCACCCCTCATGCCATATAAGATAAGAAGAGTCTCTAATGAATCCATAAGTAGTGAATCATTTCTTAGGCTAGAGGAAGTGAGAAAAAGAAGTAATTTTATAATTGATTTCAAAGAGATATTTGGTTGTGAGTTTTTTTATATTTAGTTTCCTAGAGATAAGGTTAGAGTAGATTATTAAAGTATTCAAATAGTAGAATTAGGTAGAAGAAAATTGAAGAAAAGAGAAAAATGTAATTGAACAAAAAAATAGGAGGAAGGACAAGCCCTCAACTAAAAAAAGCTAAATAAAAAATATTGTTAACTCTTACTGTAGACATTCCAAAATTTATTATTAACCCTTGACTTATAATTTTCTTCATTAATTAACCAATTTTCCACATTCCCATAATTAATTAAATAATTATTATTTAAATAATTTGTATTCCTATAATTAATTAAATGACTCATTATTTAACTAATTAGTTACTCTCCTACTTCTTCCATAAGGTCAACTAATTAAATCAAATTAATTTTAATAGCCTTAGATCCCTTTGATTCTTCCTACTTGATTAATTAATAAATTAACCTTTATTAGTCCAGGTACTAATATAAATCTTCTATTTTAAATCCTCAAAATTCCCAAACTTACTATCATGTGAAAGGTATTTTCATGCTCCCACATGTGTGAGCATGTCACCTCAACCCACTCCCTTGCTCATACATGTGTGAGCATTCAAGTTCTTAAGCTTGAAATATTCCCATGCTTTCACCTCATAGTTTTCTCTTGTGGCCTCATCCCACTACCAATACCATGCTCACACATGCATAGTCTTCTCACACATGTTTAACCACCCTACCTCGTACATATGTCATAATGTTCACACGTGTTTGAGAACACTCATTCTTACACCCTATGAACACTTTTCAATACCTCTCTTTGGGACACTTATAACACTTGTCACAAAACTAAATCATCCATGCACTAACTCTCATTAAATATTATCCCTTCATCAACTTTAATTCCAATCCCTCCATTTCCTCCACCAAAAATATATAAATAGGGTGTCATTTCCTCTATTCCCAACACACAACATCCTTATGCAAAATTCAAGATGCTCTTTTAAGAATCTATCACATCCTTATGATGTTATTAAATGCTAGTTTCTTGAGCAATTCACATTAGTCCAAAACAATCAAATACATATCTAGTGAGAAAATCAAGTGGAGCATTAGGTGCAACTCCTCTTTTAACTCAATTGGAGGAGAAAGGAAATGACATGTATAAGATTTTATTTTTTGTGAATTTGAATCCTTTTTATCCATTATTTAGTTTTCTTATCTCCATTCTAACATGTTATGTGGGACCCACATCCCTATCACTAGAATTTATTTAAGTTTCTTGCAAGATTTCACATCTAAGTTTTTGGTTTAGCACTTTTGACGTATGTGTCAACTCTTTATTGGACAAATTAGTGCTTGTGCTTCTCACAACAATTCAAATTTTTTATTTTATTTTCTTTTTGTGTCATTTTCTAATGTTTTTTTTACATATTTCTTGTCTTTGTGTTGTCCATTGTGTGTGATATATATCTTGTTTATAAATTTATGTTGTTTCTAACTCATCATTTGCAATAATAGCATATTTTTATTGTAGGTATCATTGCTTGCCTAATTCAATTCTTTTGCACTATAAATTGATGCTTCCATGGTTTAGCACTTTCATTTCTAGAGCATTAATTTTCTATTTTCTATCATTTTTTCATTTTTATGTCTTCAATTTTTCTATTTTTCTTGTCTACTGGTGTCTCTTTTCATACTCTTCAAGATTTTTAGTATAACATTTTTAGTATTTTATGTTATAAATTTCTATTTGTTTTATGGAAAATCAATATTGTCCTCTATTATATGTAGGCTCTAAAATCAATGCTTGTGCCCTAAAAATTAGTGTCTACATATAGTTTAACATATATATGGAATCAACATTGTTTCTCAACTATAAATTTATTTTTATTTTCCTATTTTTTAACACTTTTATTTTATTTTAGCACATTCATTATTTTGTGCCTGCATTCTTTCAACACTATAACCACTTTTGTTGTTTCTATTTATTTTTTATTTTTATCAAGTTGTATGCTAACCCTATGTTTTGAACATCATTTTAACTTAGTGGTACAACTATCTACACATGCCAAAGTTTAACTTTGAAAATAATAATTCAGTTGGTGTAGGATTTTCTTTGTAGTAGACATTATTTTCCCACTAGTTTAGTAGCATTGAAATTAGATTGGAGGGTTAACTAATTCTTTTCCAAGCCTTTGGGATTTGTGAAACATACTCTTCCCTTGCACTTAATGCAATCTTGGGGATCAAAAGTTTCAAACTCTCCTCTTTGTGTTTAGATTAGAACCTACAAGTGCTAGTTTATGTGTATGCTCTCTCCTTACATTTTGTGTGATCTTGGGTGATAAAAAATAGATAGTATTCATTTACCTTTAGGAGGCCTACTTTTGGATTTCACCACCCTAAGGAATGACCTCAACCACATGAATTTGGTGAGGCATATAAAAGGGGGGAACAAAATTTATATCTCAATAGATTTATCACTGTGTTTTTTATAGCCTTGTGGTCCCTATTTCATTAGGAAACAAGGAGAAATAACATTAAGTTTTCATATTCTTATGGATGGGTTTATAGTCATATAGTCATATCCATCATAATATTATCATATCATACATTGTAACATGCATACAATGTCATAAATCATTACACCATATCAACACACATGTATAATAAATATTTGTAACACATATATTGATGCAAAATAATTATCATCTCATCAATATACACATAAAAAAAATATCATGGTACAAGGTCTCTATAATGGGTGATCACACAAAACTAGTTTACAATTCCCTTCACAAAGAAAATTTGCCAAAATGCTCACATGAATTTTTTTTGGGGTTTTTAGGGGTTCACTTGAACGGGGGTTCAAGTGAACTAAAAAAAGGGGTTTTCTCTATTGGCAACACTAGGGAAAACAACTGAGAGGGGGGTGAATTAGTTGTCACATAAACTAAACTTACTAAACTTATCCTCACATCTGATAAATAGACATGAAATCATAAACTATCACCACATCAGAAACACACATAACACCAAGAATTTTTATGTGGAAACCCTGTTAGGGGAAAAACCATGGTGGAGGTTAATCCACAAGTTTATACTCTATTAGTAGTATAAAATAATTGTAAATGGGGAATGCACATGCATTTAGGTGCACTGCCTAGAGCTCACTACTCAAATACAACAAGGCTTGCTACCCAAAGGAAGATACACTGTCTTACAGAAGCATTCAGGTTATATCTAGAAGATTTTGAACTAAGAAAGTAGCATCTGCTAATGCCTAATTATAGTTCTAGGGTTAAGCACATAAACATCTGGTCACTCTTCTTCACACTTTACTTATGCCTTCAAAATATTAGAATATTATTCACACATAAAATTTTCACATCATTCACACACACTCTTCCAAATGGTATAAACAATCACTTATATATATCTGCAACTAGGGATAACATCATCTACATGTCAGCTTCAATATAATATAAAATTTTTATAAACTATCGACTCAAATTAGTAAACAATTTTCAATGTGCACCAACCAATGTTGGCCACAACATAGGGAAGACACAAAACAACATCCTCAAACATGAAACACCTTAAACAATTATGCCTCGAAGATCCACAACACGCTACAATCACCTTGTTGACCATGATCATGAAAAACATGAACACATAGAAGAAAATCACCAATTGTGAGCACAATGATCAATGTAGATGTACAACATAGATAGAGCATGATCTAGAAACATCCAAAAGAATCATGAATCACTACAAAAGCATATACAAAAACTCAAGTTACTAGAATCACATTATCTTCTTTCAGGAACACCAACTGAAGCAACAGAAAAATGTCAGAACACAAATACTCATAACTCAATCAAATCTTCATGTATATCTCTAAAAATTTACATGGATAAACTAGATATACTAAAAAAAAACCTTTGATCTAAAACCTTTAATCATGAATATATTGAGCTATCCATTAGACTGAACTTCAGTGCATCACTAACAACTTGCAACTTATTTTATTACAATTTTCTCAATATCCTTGACATATACAGCCTCAATGCCAATAGTGTTGACATCAATGACAACCACATATCAACAATTTATCCAACTATCTCCCCCTTCGGAATTGATGGAAACACATGATGTGAAAAACACCATCAATGTAACTTTCTTTAACACTTTCACCCCCTTAGATTTTGACTCTTGTCCCTAGATAGTTCACAGGTTTTCACATGACTCTTCTTCCCTATTGACATAAATTACAAAGATACAAATTATCTTTCTCCATAAAGCTTTGAACCACATTTTTGAGAATCTGACTACTCCCCTTGAGTAGCAGCCACCACAACATCAATTTGGATCAAGATATGACTATGGAATGCATGCATTGATGTAAGTCAATTATGCATCTTAATTTTGATTAGGAGGGGTAATCACCCCTATTTTTCCTCTGAGATACTCAAAATTATCCTTAGGCAAAGGCTTGGTAAAGATGGGTGATCCCACAACAGTGGTTTACAATTTTTGGCCAAACTGGACACTGAAATTATTATTTTTAACTAAATCTTCATATTCGAGCACCTATAGCGGCTAAACCTTGAAGAATTTGAATATGATGCAAACTAGAGTCTTGCCACATTTTTTCTATAGATTCTAACAATATTTTTTTCAAAATTTTTGGAATCAAATTGCACTTCTTTTCCCATCTCCCATGAAAATTGATTTTTTTTCAAAAAATAACATTTTAAAAAGTGGCGCAAACCGTATAACACGTAACTTTTTTTCCATGAAGGATAAAATTCTAATTCTTTTGAATTTAGATTTGTAACTCTGATATCTAGTGCATCCACTTGGTTAGATAGTTTTTTATTGAATATGTTTTCTTTAATCAAGTTTCAAATTCAAACCAATTACAATTCAGACATAGCACGACTATATAATGCATAACTTTTTTGTATATATCGAAATTCTTTTTTTTTTTTTTTGTTAGATCAAGGACTTCAATATCTAGTGAACTCATATTTTTAATTTTTTTTTTGATAATCTGCTATTTTTCCACATGTGCAGAACATAGACCTTCATTTTCAATGAAAAACCTAGGTTTAATAAAACTACAAAAAACAAATACATAATAAAACCAAAACATATTAAAATTATATTCATTGGATAGCTCATTCCCAAGACTACCTGATTCTAGTTGGGTTTGTGAAGATTCATCCATTTTCATCCTCAACCCGAGCTCCAAAGTGCCAAAATTTAGGGATTTTTTTGTGTCTCAGGGGGGGATGAGGAATAAGGGGGTTCGAGTGAGCCCCTAGGGGTTCGCTCGAACTAGGGTTCATTCAAACCACCCTTTTATAGGGGGTTTTGTTGGATTTTTTGGTGGGAAAGCATTGAAAGGGTTTGCCTGAACCCAGCTTCTAGCAAACCCCTAATGGGTTCGGTCACACCAGTAGGTTCGTACAAACCCCTAAAATCAATTTTTTTGCCATGCATTTTTTTTTTGTGAGTTTTCCTTCCTCACTTCAATTGTAAACCACTATTGTGGCTTCACCCATATATATCTAATATTTTTGTTATTGGGCACATACTCCAATCTAACTTCCTGATGTAGGAGCATCCAGTGGTGAAGGGCAATTCTGCATCACCCAAAAAAAGTGTTTCATTTCATGTTAGTAGTTTCTTAGAATTTTTTTTCATTTTTGGATACCCTTTTCATCATAATGTAATTCCCAACTTACAGTTTTGCTTTTCTATTCTTGGGTTGAAAAATATTACAATTTTAGTCTCTAAGAATTGCACCTAAAAACCTTCCAAGTCAGATTTGAGGCAATAAATGGTCCCAAAACAGCCCTAAAACTTACTAAAATTGGAATAGAAAATTTTGAGCACATTCTTGATTCTGAGACCTTTCCAATGGTTCAAATGGTTTGAAAAACAGAGTCTTGGATCAAAATTTATGGCTCCCAGAAGTTGGCACACTTTCTATAAGATGCTAATTTTTTAATGTACTTTGAAATTTGAATTCCAAGTTGTAACTTTCAGTTCCAGACCACCAAAAAATAAAATTTGAATGTTGTTTTGGCTCCAAAAAAAAAGGAGCTCTATTTATGGGCGGGTTTCTAATTTTTGTGTAGCTTTTGGGGAATAAGCTTGCACAATGTGAAAAGGGTTATTCTATAATTTTATGTAACTTGCATTTGTTGTAGAACTTGAGAGTTTGAGATCCTCTGCATGTAAGAAGTTCCATTTTTTGAATAATTAATTTATTCTCTTATTTTTTGTGTCTTAGGTTACACCCTCGTCAGGTGGTATCACAACAAGTTTTCTTGAGTGTGTGGGCAGAATGTCGATCATGAGGCAGTTCACACTAGGACCATGGTTGTGGGTTGAGGTCAAGAAGAACATCGATCATGAGGCAGTTCACACTAGGACTGTGGTTGTGGGTTGAGGCCAAGAGTGATGCCTGGTAGGCATGGTGGTGCTAAAGGTGGTCAAGGTGGTAGAAATTCTAGTGGAAGAGATCCATTGGTGGCTAAGGGCTTTAGAGCCCTCCAGAGACAGATTGATGCATTACAAGAGCAGATGAGAAGAGGGTTAAACCTGAGAAGGAGAGAAGAAAGTGAGGATGAAGAAGAGGAAGAAGTAATTGATCAAGACCAAATGTGGCTGATAAGGGCCATTTCAAATATTAGGAAAAGACCTAGAGCAGAAGTCCCTAGTTATTCCAGAAGTCTGAACCCGGAAGAGTTGATCAACTAGATCAATGAGTTGGAAGAATATTTTGAGTAGGAGGAGATGGAGGACCATAAAACAAGATAACAATCAAGTATAAATTTCCCCTGCCAAGGATGGATGACCTGATAGACTATTTGAGTGGAGCTTAGTACTTCACAAAGATTGATATGAAGAGTGGTTATCACCAAACTGAATTCAAGAGGGAGATGAATGGAAGACTTCCTTCAAGGCCAAAGAGGGCATGTACAAGTGGTTAGTCATGCCTTTTGGGCTAACCAATGCACTGAGCACATTCATGTAGCTCAAGAACGGGGTATTAAAAGAATTTATGGGAAGTTTTGTCATTTTGTATTTAGATGATATTTTGATTTTCAGTAGAACTTTAGATGAGAATTTGATGCATATTCAGAGAACCTTTGAGAAGTTAAGAGAGGAGAAATTGTTGATTAAATTGAAGAAGTGTAGTTTTGTGAAGAAGGAATTAGTGTACACTTGAGTTTTGTAGTCTAGGAAGAAGGTCTCAAGATGGGCCCGGAGAAGGTGAAGGCTATTTTGGAATGGCCTACCCCCAAAACTACTACTAAGGTAAGATATTTCCATTGTTTGGCTCGTTTTTGTAGAAAGTTCATTAGAAACTTTAGTAGTATTTTTGCACCCTTGATTGAAACAATGAGAGGGGATAGAAAAGAGTTCAAGTGGAGCACTGGAGCAATGAAAAGTTTTGAACTATTGAAACAAAAGGTGATAGAGCAGCTTGTTCTAGCCCTCCCAAATTTTAATAAGGTGTTTCAAGTGGATTGTGATGCTAGTGGTTGTGCCATTAGAGCAGTGTTGAGCCAAGAAGGTAAGCCCATTGCCTATTTCAGTGAAAAGTTAAATGATGCCAAGAGAAAGTATTTTGTATACGATAAGGAATTTTATGCAATAGTTCAAGCACTAAAGAAATGGAGGCATTATCTATTGCCAAAGGATTTTTTTTGTATACTAATCATCAAGTATTGTAGTATCTGAATAGTTATGGAAAATTAAATCAAACACATATGAAATGGGTAGAATTTTTGTAGAGTTATACCTTTATTTTAAAACATAGGAGTGGGAGGTTGATAGGGTTGTAGATGCCTTAAGTAGGAGGTAGAAATTGTTGAAAAAGATGCAGATTGAGGTGATTGGGTTCAATGAACTCAAGACATTGTATGCAGAAGATCATAATTTTGTAGAGGCTTGGAAAGCTTGCAAGGAGCCTGTTATAGTGGACAGGACAAGGTGGTTGGATTTCATAATCCAGGATGACATGTTGTTTAAGGGAAGTCAACTGTGCATTTTGAGGAGTTCCATGAGGGACAACCTAATAAAGGAGAAGCACAGTGGAGGAATGGCAGGTCATTTTGGTCAGGATAAGACCATAGCCATTATTAGTGAACATTACTATTGGCCTTAGTTGTCACAAGACATGATGAATTTTGTATAGAGTTTTAGGGTATGTCAGATGGCTAAGGGAGTGAGTTAGAATACAAGGTTGTATTAGTCCTTACCTATACTAGATAGTCCATGGGAGGATATAAGTATGGACTTTGTTCTTGATTTTCCAAGGACACAGAGAGGGAATGATTATGTATTTGTGGTAGTTGATAGGTTTTTGAAGATGGAACATTTCATTCCATGTCAAAAGACCCATGATGTAGTCCACATTACTGACTTATTCTTTAGAGAGGTGGTGAGACTGCATTGTCTGCCAAAGAGTATTGTCTCAGATCATGAAACCAAATTTTTGGGATACTTTTGGAGGACTTTGTGGAAGAAGTTGAGAATGGAGTTGAAGTTCAATTTTGTACACCATCTACAAATAGATGGGTAGATAGAGGTTGTGAACAAGAGTCTGGGTAACCTAATGAGATGCTTGGTAGGAGATAAACCCAAGGCATGGGACTTGATCTTACCCCAGGTAGAATTTTCTTACAACACTTCTATCAACAAAAGCATTGGTAGGTCAACATTCCATATTGTGTATGGAGGTAGCCCTAGAACAGCTCCAGAATTGAGGAAAATGGACTAAGAGTAGAAGATAAGTGCTGAAGCTGAAGATTTTGCAGAGTACATCAAGGGTATACATGAGAAGGTAAGAGAGCATATTGAAAAGATGAATATGTAATATAAGGCCAAGGCAGGTTAGAAAAGGAGGGATAAGGAGTTTCAAATTGGTGATGAGGTAATGGTCCACTTGAGGAAAGAAAGGTTTCTAGTAGGTACTTATAAAAAATTGAAGATGAATAAATTCGGTCTCTGCAAGATTTTGAAGAAGCATGATTCAAGGAATGTATATGAAGTAGAGTTGCCAGATGGAGTCAACATTTCAAATTTGATAGAGTATCATGAAGGTGGCAAACAAGATGCACCAACAATAGGGAAATATGGCATTCCAACACCTACTTCAAAAAGGAGGAGATTGAAGCAATCCTGGATAGTCGTGTGGGAAGGAGTACCAAAAATAGGCAGTATGAAGAATATCTGGTAAAATGGAGAGGAAGGCCTATGGAAGATTCATCCTAGCTATCTAAGGCAGAAGTTGACCATTTGGGTTTTTCCCCAACCACCTCAGACGTGATAGGGTCACTTCTCAAATTACCCTAGGTTTCTGATGCATGAGCATCTAGTGGTGTAAGGGCAATCCTACATCACCCAAGGGTGATCCCACAATAGTGGTTTACAATTTTTGGCCAAATTGGACACTGATTTTTTTTTTAACTAAATCTTCACATTCAGGCACCTATAGTAGTTAAACCATTAGGAATTTAAAGATGATGCAAACTAGAGTCTTGTCACATTTTTTCTGTAGATTCTAAAAATATTTTTTTCAAAAATTTTGGAATTATATTTCACTTCTTTTTCCATCTCCCATGAAAATTGGTTTTTTTTTTTTAAACAACATTTTTGAAAAGTGATGCACACCGTATAAAGCATAACTTTTTTTTCCTTGCAAGATAAAATTCCAATTCTTTCAAATTTAGATTTCTAACTCTGATATCTAGTGCTTCCACTTGGTTAGATAGTTTTTATTGAATATTTTTTCTTTAATCAAGTTTTAAAGTCAAATCAATTACAATTCAGACATACCACGACCATATAACGCATAAATTTTACTGTATGTATTCAAATTATTTTATTTATTTTTTGTTGGATCAAGGACTCCAATATCTGGTGCACTCATATTTTTTAAAAAAAATTCTTTGGATAATATTCTATTTTTCCACATGTGCAGAACAAAGAGTTTTGTTTTCAGTGAAAAACCTATATTTAATAAAACTTAAAAAACAAATAGATAATATAATGAAAACATATTAAAATTATATTTGTTGGATAGCTCATTTTGAGGGGAACTTGATACCAGTTGGGTTTCTGAGATCTCCTCCATTTTCATTCTCAAATTGAGCTTTGAAGTGCAAAATTCTGAGAATTTTGGTGCCTCAGGGGATGTGGGTGAAAATAAGTGGGTTCGGTTGAACAAGTGTTTCGTCAAACAAAAAAAAAATGTTCTATCCAATATGGGTTCGACCGAACCCATTTAACATACAATAAAAAAATAGATTTAAATGGGGTTTGGTCAAACATTCTAAAGATGTTCGGTCGAACCCTCTCTGTTAAAAAATAATTTTTAATATTAATATAAATATATATATATTTTTTTTTTAAACTATGACTTGTGAGAGAGATATGGAGGGAGTGGAAAAGAAAGGGAGAGTGGGGGTAGGAGCCTAGGAGGTAGATGCTTGAGAGAGAGAGAGGGGGGAGTGGGAGAGGGATAAAGGCTAGGGGGTCTTAGGGTTTAAGGGTTAAGGGTAGACGAGCTCTCGAGGGAGAGTGGGTAGGAGGGAGAGACTTTCAAGAGACAGAGGGGGGAAGTAGGATAAAGATGGAGGGTAGGGAGTAGAATGGTTTAGGGTTATAGGGTTAAGGGTAGAGGGGGTAGGAGGGAGATACTTGAGAGAGAGATGGGGGGAGTGGGAGAGATATAAATGGTAGTCAAAAAATCAGATCGAAAATCAAATCAAAGGTCCAGGATCCATCCATCAAACAAAATCAAATCAAGTTCAAATTCAGGATCAAAAGAAATCGGCATTTCAGATCAGGCGTCAAATCAAATCCTCGATTCGTTCCGGATCCAGAAATCAAACGCATCAGTTCAAATCAAATCAAAAGAGCAGGCTCGCGCGTCATCAATCAAAATCCTCCGGTCGGTCAGTCAAATCAAAATCGGAAGTCGAAAGACAAAGTCAGATCGAAGATCAAAAGTCGAAAGGAAAAGGGCTCGAAAGTCGTCGGGCAAAATCGTCATCAAAATCGGTAATCAAAATCAAAGTCTCAGGATTCAGGTTCGTCCGGAAATCCGAAATCCGGAAAAGAAGTCAAAGACATCAAAATCCGGAAGTCTCCGGGATTCGTTCCGGAGTCAAAAATCGAAAAATCAGAAATCAAAATAGGTCAGAGTCCATCTCAAAATAAAATCATCCGGCATTCCGAAATCAGCGCATCAAAATCCGGTCAGATCCAGAGATCCGGAAACAAAAGATCAGATCCGAAACTCGCGTCGTCGAAATCCATCATCAAAAATCCGAGATTCAAGTTCCAGTCCGTCAAAATCAAATCGACATCACAAAATCAGAAAAATCCATCCGTCCAGGGTCAAATCAAAAATCAAACAATCAATCCAGGGCGTCATCCCTCCGTCCAGTTAAAGTTCAGGATCCGAGAGATCAAAAACAAAATCGAAAAATCAGAAGACGTCATCAAAATCCGGTCAGGGTCCAGAGATCCTCGGAAAATCAGATCAAAAATCCGGTCCGGTCCAGTCAAAAATCAAACATCAGAGAGATCGGCGTCAAAATCAGAGTTCAGGATCCGTCAAACAAAGAAAGAAATCGTCAGAAGGATCATTTCATCAAAATCAGAAAAGAATCAAAATCCAAGAATCATCGTTCAGGATTCCGGTCAAAAATGCAAAAGGAAAAATCCAGAACAAAAGATCGGAAAAATCAAAATCTCGAGGTCAAGTTCCAGGGTCAAATGTCAAGAAAAATCAGAAAAATCCCTAAAGTCGAAAGTCAGGTCCTCAGGATTCAAATTCAGGATCCGGCTCAAAAGAAAAAGAAAAATCTCAGAAGAACAAAAGATCAAAATCCACGTCAGTCCGGTCCGTCTCGAAACAAAGAAATCAATCTCAGAAATCCGAAATCAAAATCCAGAAAAAGAATCAAAATCCAAAATCCGGTCAAATTCAAGTCCGGAAATCCAGAAAATCAGGAAAATCGTCAGAACAAAGATCGGGGAAAAATCAAAATCAAAATCCGTCGAAATCAAAATTTCGCGCGTCAAATCAGGCATCCGGTCAGGGTCAAATCAAAATCAGGCATCAGGAAACATCCATCAAAATCTCAAATTCGGTCAGGATCCATCAAAACGCTTTGCATCGCTTTCCATCAGATCAGTCAAATCAAACTTTTAACTCAAATCAAACTTTCCGCTTTTGCGAAATCAATCCAGCTCAAAATCTCAGGGTCAGGATCATAGGATCCGGAAATAAAAATCCGAAAAAGGAAAAGGAAAAATCAAACGAAAGAAATCCAGAGAAAGAATCAAAATCCAGGTCAGGTCAAAATCGTCACTCGAAATCGGTCAGAAATCGAAATCAGAAATCCAGAGTCGAAATCCAAGTTCACGTTCAAAGTCCAGGGTCAAAAAGGATAAAAATAAATCGTCGAAAAAAAATCCCATCCAAAATCTCAAAGTTAAGTCAGAGATCCGTTAGAGGAGAGAGAGGAGAGGGGAGTGGGAGAAAGATAGAGGGTAGGGGGTACAAGGGTTTGGGGTGATAGGGTTAAGGGTTTAAGGGTTAGGGTTTATTTTTTTTATTTTCATTGATTTATGTTTTATTAATGTGTACAATAATTTTATAATTATATAATACTTAATTTTAAAATTTACATAGTTTCCCATGGAACAATTCGATGGAAAAAATTATATAAGTTGTATATAAGTGTATATAAGATTCTTGAACTTAAGAATTACATAAAACAAATATAAGTTGTATATAATTGTAATTTAGGAAAAATGATTTTAAAAAAATTCACTACATTTCAAATAAGGATTGAAAGCATATATATGGGTTTACATGCAACCAAAAAAAGTGAGAGATGATGCTATCAAAGATTCTTGAACTTAAGACTTTTCCATGGAACAAATATGTACATATAATTGTAATTTATACAAAATGATTTACAACTATGTACAAGTTACTATAAGTTCTTATTTGAACATGTATAAGGTTACAAGTGAGCTTGAAAACCATGGATATAATCTAAGTCAAAGATTTTGGTTCAGCCCACTCTTCAATAACATGTAGAATTTTTTGATGGTCATCACTATCTAGTCTCCATTTTCTTCGACGCGCATTTGGAACTGCATGAGGATGTAGAGTGGTAGCAATTATTAAGTGACTATATTGATATACCTTGTTATCAGGTTGATATTCAACAAAATTAATCCCATGTTGAACAAATTTGACTTGTTTTAGATACGTCCCTTGCAATACAATAGAACCTACATGGTAAACATGAACCTAAGGAAAGACATATGAACATGTGCAACATTTTCGTGCTCAAGGTTTGTACAATATATATTTAATGTTTATAATGTAATGTGCACATGTGAATACAATGTATATAAAAAATTAAATTCAAACTCACCTTTGGGAAATAACATTCCATCACTTGTTCTAGGTTCTGTTAGCTTATTCCTCTCTTCTGTGCAACGCAATAAATAATAGCTAACACCTTTGATGTTTCTAGGATCTTCTATGACTGCAAAAACATCTCCTGTACATAGCATTTACACAAAAAAAATCTTAAAAAATTAGAAATTTCTCTAAATATCATTAACTAGATATATATAATATTTAAATTATTGGAAACTTACACATCTGTACCTTTTCTAACCAATCCTGAAATATGGTCATAATCAATTGAAATTAAAGAAATGTCTTCAAATCTTTCTTCCTCGTTTTCATCATATGTTTCTGAAACAACTAGTGGCATTGTATCCCATTTACCAACATATCCAAGTTCTTGATTGTTGCATGCATAATCAAAGTTTCCCTCAATGCACTCAGTGCAAAAACAAGAGTAATCCCTTGTGTCTAATATCCATCCATGGCGACTATCTAAACTCCTAACACAATGCAAAGATCTTGTTTTTTCTACCCTCTTGCATCCATGCATCGATCTTCTATCCACACCTAGATACATATGTACAACAAAAAACTTATGTGAACAAATATGTATATATATATATTAAATTTAAATAAATTCAAATTTTTGATTTAATGTAATTTATACATACCCGATATCTCCCAAAACACTCTATGTGGAATGTGTTGGTTTTTTTTTGACGATGTGCCAATCACATTTGATGCAAAGTGTTTCTTGCACCATTCAACAACATCATTTGCATTGTCTAGACGATCTTCTAGATAACTCATTTGATTCTTTCTTAAAGCTCATTTGATGCAAGCTTCTGCTCCATCATGCTCACCCTTTCCATGCCCACTCTCAAAAAACTCCAAACATGTGGTATTTTGTAGATTTTATGATATCTACAAAGTGCATAGAATGGCCATGAAGATTTGAATTGTGCCACACATCCATTTGACCATACAAAATGATTTTCAAATTTTACACCCCTACTTCTCAAATTCTCAAAAAATATTGTAAAGCAATGTTGTACAAAAAGTGTGTCATGCTCTTTATCATCACTAATATAAAAGTGATATTCTTTCTTAATGGCTCATTCTTCATCTATACTCTCAACACCATCCAATTCTAATTGTGCATGTCGATAACTCACATGAACCATAATAGTGATCTGCTTTGAAAATTAATAATCTAATTGAATATCCTTTTGATGTACAAAGGAGTAATTTTCTCCAAATTCAACTACTGATAGAACTATTCCATGTGGGAAAGTATCTCTCAATGTTTGGAATTGTTGTGCTTTCTACTTAGCAAAAAAGGAATGATGTATGTATGGTCGTATCAATTTTCAAAAATCTTCCATAAAATTTCCAATGGGAATCTCCTCTTCTACATAGTTCAACCTTGTGGATTCTTTCCCAAATTTTTTTTGTAACTTTACATACTTGTACCTGTGTCTGTAAAATATGTGAATAACTAATAAAACACACTTGAACAATTAAACATTACATCAAAGAGAATCCAAATAACAATCTATGAGAAATTGAAACAAATAAACTCTCTAAAAGTAGTACTTAGCTCTTGCAATTTGATGTCTTTGTTAGGTCAATATCCTCAATTCTTGAAGGAAATTTAGCCAAATTGCCATATGTCTCACAAATTCTGTTTATGCAGTTTATTTGAGGGGTATGTGTAGGATCATGATGGGCCACAAAGTGGCAATATGATGGGTATGTGGCTGACAACTTTTTTTTCACAAAAACTGATGAAACGAAAAGGGTTTTTAAAGGAGATTTCCAGCTTTCCACCAATATAAATTATGCTATACTTTGAATTTAATAAGTAATTATTATTCATTTTCCATTTGAATTATGACTAAAGTCTTGATTGATAGGATGATTGAAAAATATCTATAGCTTTCAAACGACATCACATTTTTTGAATCCAAAACATGTGTCACATTTTATGCTTCACATACTATAGGATTAAAAAAATAAAAATTGAATTTCATGAAGTTTTGACTAAGTTAAGGTGGTCAGACATACGAGTTTTTATATTTTTTAAAGTTGTAATAAAAAAATCATAATTAATTATTTACTTGGAAAAAAGTTATAAAAAAATATGCATCACATTGGGACATGAGTCCTCTACTTATATCTAAAATATTATAAAAAAAATATTATCATTTTATTGAGGTTATGGTGGTTAGACAGACACCTAGACTTCTTATTTTTTCCCTAAAATTTAAGTACTATTGCATTGAAATTTGAAATTTTCACCAAATAGATTTTTTTAAAAAAAAAAAACCTAGTAGTTTAGAAACTAAATTCAATTTTCTACAACTTATATTCTTACATATTTTTGAAATAATATAGATAACTTATTCAATTTTTTATGCCAAGTTGCCTAACTTTGATTTTTCTGATTTTTTGCCACTTAAGGGCTTGTTTTTTCCATGATGATCCTACACATACCCTGAGGTCCATTTTCATGATCACATAATATAGAATTTATGAACAAACTTTCCTATTTAGGAGGTTCATTTTGAAACCCACATCTTTCTCCTCTCATCTTTTGAAACAGCTAATAGTAGAGATCAAATTCAATATGATAACGTCAACAAGTTTCAAAAAACTTGTTTATCTTCACATAATATGGCATTAACCTTTGAAACATTGCTTTCCCAATCTTTATATGAGGATATGCATTACAAAAGTTCATATACATCTCAAATTGTGCTATGTCTAGCCAATGTTTGATATGATTTTGATAAATACTAGGTCCAATCTTGTGTCTCATAACATCTCTAGTATTTGATGATGGATGACTCTGATCATGCCAAAAACCTGAGACTAATTTCCTAACAACATCTTCAATCCTGTCAAAACAGGGAGCTCTACACATAATTGCCCAATTGCCTTCTAAACTCTCATCCAAAAATTTTATCTTTTTCTCATATTTTATCAATGTGGTTCTACTATAACCAATTTCAGTTGAAAGTGTAGACATTTTTCTTTTCCTTGCTATATCTTGATGTACAATAGATGTCAACATCACCCTTCTTATAGTGGCCTTATCCACTGATCAAGATCCTTTCCCAATGGAATCTAAAACCTTTTTAACATTTTGAACAATATCCTTTTGTAATCCCATGTGTTTCTTCTTATTTGATGCTGAATGAACACCCAAAAATTGTAATGACTCTTTGAGCTCATCACAAAGAAGTAAACGTGATAACAATTGGGTTTTTTCAAGTGTATCAAGATGATTGAAATGATGATTGATCATTCCATTTACAGATTTATTCATTGACCTCTTTCTCTTATTATAAGGCTGGTTGGCATAATATTTAGTTTCTCCATATCCATTTCAAGTAAATGTCTAAATTTCTATGAGAAATTTGTTTCCCCACCTTCTCAACTAGTTTTATATGCTCATCCATACCAGTAGGAGGAAGTGATCTTGACCCCTCTCCAACATGCATTTTTTGAACTTGTGCCTCCTCCCTATCTTCAAGGACCATGCATTCTTGAGTGGATTCATTTGATCCAATGTCTAGATTTGGCTCGACTTGAGCATGAAAACTTCTTGCTTGTTGAGCCCTTCCTACACATGTGTCACAAAATATTTTGCAAACAAAAGTGAGAGATGATGTTATATAAGTGAAGTTTATGTATGCAAGCAAACAAACTGATAAAACATGATGCTATAAGTGATAGAAGTTTGTGCTAGTTTTATATTCTCATCCATACCAGTACAAGGAAGTGATCTTGACCCCTCTCCAACAAGCATTGTTTGAACTTGGGTCTCCTCCCTAACTTCAAGGTCCACATTTTCTTCAATGAATTTATTTGATCCAATAGCTAGATTTGGCTCAACTCCAGCTTGAGGAGTCCCTAGAGCATAAAACATAAAAAAAAATTGAGAATATTGAAGTGATTAAAATAAAATACCAAAGACACAAAACACAAATATTTAAACAAAAAGAATTGGCTTAAGGAATTGGAGTCAAGGATCATATAAACATTGCAACTTGCATGACCAATATGACTTGAGGACATTTAAAAGTATTTATAGTCATTCAAGTTAAATGATGGTTAGAAACCTTCAAAGTAAAATTCCTAAACACACACTTGAGAGTGAGAGAGAGAAGAAACAAGCATGTACCTTGTTTCTTTCTATGATAATTTTCCAAGTTTTCTTCACGCCTCTTTTGTTCTTCTTCTTTTGACAACTTTCGTTGAGACACATTTTTTCTTTTTCTTTGTTGTCCCATTTTCTTCTTCAACTTAAAGATGACTCATAACAAGTCCTCTACCAACTTAGTTAAATTATCCTCCAATTTTTTCCTTGATTGATAAAGATGAAAAGTTGTCGAGCTCCAATATTTTCCTCCATGATAAATGTGCAAAAACTTCTCCAAAATCTGCACTCCAAGTGATATAAATGAGAATTAATCTTGCAATTTGATATCCAAAATAATGAAAAATAAGCTTCTATTTATATGCATATGGGATGGGAAAAAAATTATTCTAGTGTACATGGAATAACTAGATCCTAGTTTAAATGAATCAAGTAGTAAACAAACAAGTTATTTCATTGTGGAGTTTGTTGTTATTTAATTCATAGGTATGCACAACATATCTAGTAATTTTAGAATTTTGTTAAAGTGTCAAAAATGTATATTAGAGGTATAATTTGAATTGAATTTCAAGTTACTTTTCAAAAACATATAATAGCTCGATATAATTTGAATTGAATTTTCTTAATTATATTTGAATTGAATTTCAAGTTACTTGTCAAAAAGATTATATCTTGTTCTAACTCAATGGTTCATGTTGCTTAAGTCATTTTTAAAAAAATATTTATTGTGATCAACATGAATGAACTTAATTATAAGGAAATGTAAGCTGTAAGAGATCATAAAATAAGAAAACATGTATGTATATTGAATATTTAAAGCAAATGCATACATATATTATGTGTAAAGATGTTTAAACCATAAGCAAACACATGCACATACATGCAAAGGGATTCAATACATATAAACATAACACATATTATAAGAAAAGAGGAAAATGTATGTATATATCATATAAGAAAATATATGTACATATCATAAAAGAAAAATGTAAATTAAATATCATCAAATGGTGAATAATAAAGATCAAAAAATAAGCAAATGTAAGTTAGAGATCATCAAATATGAAATACTATTAAAGATCATCATATAATCAAATACATGTGGTAAAGATCATAAATCTAGAGTGCATGGCCTAATATGAATGTCTACTCTTGGACGAATCGCCATCTGATTGAGAATGGTCCTACTCTGATGGATATGTTGAGCCCTACAAATAAAATTGTCTACAAGATGTGTTAAATACATATAAATTATATTTAATGAATTTTATGAAAGTTATTTTTAAATGAACTTGTATTTTTAAATATCAATCTAGATCTATACATACATAAACATATTACATGTACATATACACGTGTGATTATATAAAAATGTAATACTCACATGTCCACTAGCAGCAGATTCATCCACAGAGTCACATCAATCATGCACATGATCTGGACCAAGGCTAGGAGTGATATGATGTATGTCCACCTATAACAATATATATACACATATATATCAACTTACATGAATATCTAGTTAAAAAAAAATTAAAAATAATGAAAAAAGAATTGAAACATGCACATGCACACATACATGCACATCATCTGATATCGGATGACCTGAGTCCTCTGAAACAGTCGCCTCCACCATATCCACCAAATGATCAAGCAATGAATAAACATACGCATCCATTTGATCTATCCCATGTCATTCCATAAATGATGAATGTAGAGGACTATGAAGGTGAGATGGCATTGGTGATGATGAACTAGAACCAATCAACATATCAGTAAAACCCATAGTCTGTGTAGCTGTCGTATGAACTATAGGTGGATCCTGATGTGCACTAGTGATCGACTGAGAGTGATGGGATCCTAGAACTAAACAAAATTTTCATCTAAAATGATCTCTAACATGTTCTATACTGATCCCATTGTCTGATGCAATGTGGGCATATGCCTCCAACAGGTCCTCAGCCAAACAATACAGAGTCATGTGTGCCATATCTCCTATAAGTCCATCAAGCTGTGTAGGAGTAGGGATGCTAGCCACTCTAAGAGGATCCATGGTGGTCCACTGTGTTGAAAATGGTGTGGATTGGGAATGCCTAGATGTCAAATACTGACCTACATGATCATCAGATATCCTATTGGTGGCAATTGCAATGTCACCTATAGTGTCAATTGCTTCCTTTTGGGAAGTAACGATAACCTCATTTGCTATGGGGGCTAGAGCTTGGGTGAGAGCAGGAGACCTATCACCAACCAATACCCTACACACTGGGGGTGGTCTATCTACTTGATGATAGGTGGGCCTATCAGTAACCATGCCCTTGACCAACATGTGGTGGAATGTCTAGATAGTTAACTTTGAGGCCCAAATGGACCTCAACATACAATTTCTGAACAAAATACAATGGAATCTAGTCATTGTTTTGGTATAGACCATGTGTTGTGTGAAATCATGGGTAGATCAATGAGGCCATAGCATGATCGACACATCTAGTGACCTGGTATCCCCTAACCTTACGCTCATTTTGATAAAATGGAAAACAAGTTACTTTTATCATTTCTTTGGTGACACTATCCTGTATTTGTTTAAGGGGAACATCACCTTGTACTTCTTCCCGCATGTAGGAAAGAATAGTAGTCACTCTATCTAGGGAATATGCACTAGTCCTCTCAAGTTCATCTTTTAGTTTTTTCTAGACTATGCAATATTAACATGCATGGTTCACTATATGTCTCCGGGTTTGCACCCTGTACTAATGAATCTCTCAATTTTTTAATCTCATTACTAGTATTTACAAACAAAGAATCTAGCATAGGTGGAACATGATCTGCATTTTCCATGTTATATATATATATACAATACACCTAAAAGAGCAATGAGACTTTGGTAAATAATATATCTGGATAAAGGGAATACAAATCTAAAATAGTTGTAATAATTCATCTACTCATCAATAATATTTTCATACCATTAACAATTTAAAAAGAATTGGAAGAAAACTATAATCTATAACATAGCATCCTTAAATCATGGTTCAAATTTTAAATGAAATGATGAAAGAAAGAATAAGAATACAAAGATTAGTATAAAATTATTTGAAAATAATTGGGGATAAAAATGTTTAATCTAATAGTTTTTAACATAAATGAACTTCAAAATAGGATTATGTAAGTGAAATCAAAGTTCTACTGCCTTCATTGAACCTATCCTACTTGAAGTACAGTTCCAATATTCACAACTTGAGCCTCATTATTATATTGTTCAATCTGTTTACGTATCATACTACTAATTTCATCGGGTTGAATAGTTACCATTAACACTAGTTAATTCTCTTTTGAAAAATAAGACCTACTATATTATATATAATATATAAGTAGTATTAATATATCAATATATATATAATGTTAATCAGTTATTTTTTTCATGGCTAGGAGCAGGTCGATATTATGTTCGATCGTACGTAAATGTATCTCATTATTCAAACGACTATTCAGAGTTCATAGAGCTCTTTGTACAGCTTGGCGAGAAATTTGTCGTTGAACCTATTCAATTACTCTTTGTTGTTCAAAGTGAATGGTCTCATTCTTTGAATTTTCTAATTGTTTCAAATTAACAGAAGCAACATTGATAAGATAGTCTTTTTCTTGTTAAGATATGTCTAAAATTAAGAAATTACACTCGAATATCAATATTCCATGTAAGAATCTCATAAAGAGGATGAATTTAATGGAAGATAATATAAAATCCTCCATATTAGGATGAATTTTATCATTACAATATGAGTGAAACATCTCAATTATATAGCCAAGAACATAAAAAAATTATAGATTGGAAAGCAAAATAACCAGACATTTATCATATTTTGATATGTATAAAGTTTAGATACCATCAAACTATTTAAACTTATAGATTGCATAAAGCTATAAATTGAATCATTAAAACTAATTTATTAAGAATCAAATCTAATAAAGTTTGACTTGATATTGCATACTTGTTATAAATATCTCACTAATCCAACCATACATTTTATATATGTTAAAAAATATATAATTGTTATGCCCATAATTTTTCACTATATCTTGATGCAGATCTCCTTCAACTAGATCAATTAAAAATTATTTGTAATGTTGGAGGAAAATGGATTTAATATCATTAGATTTGTCATGGAACTACCTCTCTTGATCAACGATAGATATTATCCACTCTCAAGAATGTAAATATTTTTGAGATAACTAAAAAATAATTTATATCCCTTATATCCTTTCATCCAATGTAGCCTATCTCTTAATTGAGATCCTCTACCACAATTAAGTTCAAATATTCTAAGTTTTATTTCAACGAAAGCAACCACTCATTTTAGAAAAGTTATTAGTAAGTGCTAAAGCCAAAACAAATTTTTTTTTCTATTTGGATCCATATTTTTTTCCATTCTAGATCTCTTTCTAGCCATATTCTTATTGTAAGATCATAGGAAGGTAGTGCAATAGATTTAATCACATCATTCCACAATTGTATCCACTTACCATTTTGATGAGGTCTAGGAACATCAACCAAAGGGATATTAGGGAAGCAAGGTGATCAATTTGATTGAGGTGGGAAGTGTTGAGCTTGAGGAGAGATTATTAGGTATGAGGTATAAGAAGTTTGAAAGAATTGGGAGGTGATATGTGAGATAGGTTTAATAGAATCTACTTAAATAAGGGTGTTTTGTGGAGAGGGGACAATGGAAAGAGAAATAACTAAGTTTTAATCTATCAATACAACTAAGTTTCCCTTAGTTCACCATCTCTTTAGTTGGTCCAAGTGAACTAGTGATCAGTATAAGAATATTTTTTGTCTAAAATGGGATATAAACCCCTCATGGTATTTCTAGTTAGGATGTAGGAATTCAATTATTTTTTAGAGAGTTTATGAGAACTAAACCAACTTGTATCTTGGTTTTTTCCACCATATCATATTCACCTCCTTGTAGCCATTTAGTCATAGGGAGGGCATAAAAATCCATTCCCACAATTTAACTTGAGATGAGGAGTCATTAGGCATATTACAATAAAGAAAAAATGAATAGGTATTCCTTGCATTAGTAGTAAACACTAAGCACAATTTTTGTTGGGATCCACTCCTCAATAGATGATAAACTTAGCCAAGTATTGGGAAAGGTGGGTCAACCTTGCATTCTAATATTTTGATTTATTATTTTGTCCTCATATTAGGAAATGAGGCATCTCACTTTGTGTTGGTAGTTGTTTTTCATTTTTTGAATGCTTCAAGGGAGTTGTCTATGATGTTCTAAATGCATATAATATTATTATAGCTTTATAAGATGAAACACTAGATTATTGTTGAAGATTGTGGCAGCTTTAGGCGAATACCTTCCAACCCAGTACACATGAAGATAATAATTAAATATAGCCATTGTCTATTTAATTTTTATATGTGTCTTAATGAAGAGTCATTCCCTTTGATAAAATATGCATTTATTAAAGAGGCACAACTTTGAGGTGGTCGACTTATTAAAATTAGTAAAAGATATAATTCTTTTGAGGCCAACCTAATATGATTTGGAGTGACATGCATCTTCATATTGTATATATATTCATTCAATTATTTCATTGTGACTCATTCATTAGCATTTAGTTCATATCACATACATGCAAGTTCAGTCCAAGTACAGAAGGCAAAGTTATTGATTCAGATTGATTATTGTCAAGTGTGTGTTCTTCAAGGTGGAGCAATATCTCTTGTGACTGTATCTTGTATCAGTGAAATATTGTTTTGTGTTGGCTGTGTTGCATTGTTAGTTGATGCTCATATTCAGCCTTTAGATTGGCCTATTGTAAAAGGACACTCTCCTTATTGAGATTCAATATATAAGTGTTATTTTGTGGCTGGTTTTTTCTCCCTCAAGAGGAGGGTTTTCCCAAGGTATCTATTGTGTTATTGTTTCTGATTTGAATTAATTTCTGTGCATACAATCAGATCATTAAAACTTACAATTATGACATATTCTTATGGAATTTAAGAGTATGACTATAGAATATTTACAGTAAATTATTGACTGGTCAACATTATGAAAAATCATAAGAAATCTTTTAAGAAATAGCAACTGTGTCAAGGAAAAAGATTTGGACATTTACAAGAACTTTTTTTTTAAGCAAAAGTGGGAGACCACTTATAATTTTATTTATATATAATATTTTACATATAGGTGGTTTAGGCAGACATACTAGTGGGAAAGAACCAGCAAGAAAACCCCCAGTTGTAGTCTGAGTAACAAATTTTACAAAATATCAAAAAGACTAGTGAGGTCCTAGTACAAATGACCAATTGTCTGATTACAACATGTTACAAAAGCACATTGGTTGAATACATTAGTTCACATGTGCATTCTCTTATGCACCCAAAATACTCATAAGAAGACATCATACTAGATATACCTGTGACCCGAATACATAACACAGTGGAGATTACAAAACCTTACTAAACATAAGACTGATAAGCTAGGAAGCCACTTTCAAAAAGATGTAGATTTTCCACCAACATGTTGAAAGCCATTAACTGAGCTTTCTTTTGTTTCCACTCATTTACCTTTGTGTTGGTGATCATGCTCAAATGAAGGCTTTGATTTTTTTTAATATTAGGCACATAATGATAACATAATTTCTTTTTGGATGAAGATGGAAGTTTCAAATCATGAATGCAAACATGACTTCTCAAGAAGGAAATGACATGATATTTTATTTTTAAATCATCAATCTCCTCCATGGAAATGGTAGATCTGTATCTATTTCGAACTTGGTAGAGATGTGAAGAAGTGTAATGCATTGTGGATAATAACATGCCTTGGAATATGTGAACATAGGTCTCTTCTTATGAAACAAAAACTTCTTTGAATAATTAACATTAGAAATTAATACAGTTTGGTGAACATATTGTATAATCACACTAGAAACCAACAATGGAAGATTGAGAGTCTCAACTAAGAATTCCACCAAGTATAGATAACATTCATACTAGAAGCCAACAACAAAAACCAAATTTCATAAATAAAGTTCATGTGTTATATATCATGCCTTTGAGGGGTCCACAAGTACCATGAGCCTTTTGAAATCCTTCTCCATCTAAATGCATCCATTCCAAGACCATTGGGAGGTGGGTATACAATTTGAACCAAGTATTAATTTCTAATGTTAATTATTGATAGAAGGTATATAAATTATTTGAGCATCTTAATTCTCATACAAAGTTACATCTTAGCAAATTTCTCTTGATGTATGAGTTCCATATATTTGTAAATTTTTCTTAATATAAAAACATATTTTATTTCATTAAAATTAACATATCTATTCCATGTTACAAAGGATGCTCTTATTTTAAATTATAAGTATATAATTCAAAATTGATTAGTAATTTTCAAGATAGAGTACACACAATTTCTTTAGTTAAAATAAAATAATATTCTTATTTCCATGTGAGAGTTATGCAGAATGGTAGCTTGATGTCTCAAAAATATTTCTTTCATATATACTAATTTTTTATTATTGTACATTATGAGTCTCAATTATATATCCAAGCACATCAAAAATTTATAGAGTGGAAAGAAAAATAATCACACATTTATCATATTTTTGTAAGGTGTTCGAAAAGACTTAAAGTTTCCCTAGAAAGAACTAATTAAGGAATAAAAAAATGGAAAGTGTCTACCTCATTGTATGTTGACCTTTCCCATATAAAAAGATCATGGAGATGCTAAATGAGTTGATATAAGAATTTTTAAGAATGAAGGCACAAAATTCATAACACTAATCCTAAAAGAAACAAGAAAGACAATGAATAAAATCTTCCTAGTTATTTTGAAAGAAACTTTAAAAGGTTCTAAATCCCCTTCACACCCCTTTCTAAATGAAGATAAAATAAATAAGTTACCAAATATTTCTTAGAGTTTAAGGTGGTGATTTTAATATGATTTGAGAATAAATAAGATAAATTAGATGAAATCAAGTTTTGTTGTAAAGGTGATGAATTTTGGGGGAATAAGATGAAAATAATTTTGAATCTAGTTGACTCATTAAATGGCAATAAGATAGATTTTAAAGGGGCTTTATTTAAAATATGTAATAGTTAGATATGTATTAATACATTATATTCTCTATTAGATAGTTATTTATTCCATAAAAAAAATTTACAATCTTATAATTTATTAATAATAGTGATGTGTGCATCCCTAGACACTCTTTGATAACCACACTATTAATGTTTCTATTTTTACTAGAGGATACTCTAATTGGAAAGCATGTAAAGAGGAAGGGTTATTTAACCTTGATATTAATGCAATGAAAGGTGAGATTATCTTGATGGTATCAAAGTTATCTTAAAGATATATTGAAGTTTTTTCTTCTATGCCTGAACATGTTTAGTGAAATATAATGAATATGAGTTATCCTAGAAAAATATGTATAGCATTAAGGATAAAATTTAGACTTTAAGTTGAAAGAAAATATTAAATATTTAGAATAAAAATGGTGGGGATGGAATACAAGTTTCAAGAATCTCCTTGTAATAATTAATTGAAATAATAAATGATTAAAACTAAACACGAATGGATATGTCACCAATAATTTTTAGATAAAATGACTAAAATTAGAGCCAAGATATCTTAGTTCAAGTATCATGATAAAGGTATCAAATTATTATTCAATGTAAACATAGCCGAGTTTGATAGATAAAAAGTTGGCCCCATTAATACTAGGGGAGCATTGTCTAATGAGATTAAGCTGACACTATTCAATTTTTAGAAGTTAGAACCCTAACATTTATATGAGGCTTGTAAAATAGAACCTTATTAGGAAGAGTAGGAGAGGAGAAATGAACCCATAATAATTATACTTATACAAATAAAAATAATAATAATGTTTAACCATTTCAAAATGTTAACTTTGTTTCACTATGGTGATCAATAGCTAATTTGTACAAGGAGGCCACAATTTCTAGGGAAATCAAGACTAGATAAGAGGAGAATTTATAACATAGTAGCTTGGTTGTAGTTTTTTCTTTAGCATTAACTATTTTCTCCTTTTTCTTTTGTTGTTGAATATTTTATTTGATCTCTTAAAACTTATCAATGGTACTTGATCTTCATAATGACTATTTTCTTCTTTTTCAATTATTATCATCTTAGAAGGAATACCATTTCAATTTAGAGTAGGGAGAAATGTATTTTTCTTTTAAAGTATTTAAAATATTATATTTATTTGATGGTTCCTTATTAACCTCTTCCACTCCTTGGAAAAAATTATCCAACCACTTGAATCTCCTTATATTAATCAATTTACTTCTATGATTTATGTATGTGTTTTTAGTGATTTACTCTTTATCCTTTCAATTTATTCATGATATACTTTAATATAGTTATAACAAGTATATAATAGTTTTTCATAATTGGATATGCCTTAAGAAACTCTTTAAACGTGAAATTATTTGATGAGGGAAGATATAAATTAAGGTTATTCTTTCTTACTTACCTCATGCTCATCCATATTTTTTGTCCATAAATATCTCAAATAAAATTGGATTTTGCAAAGAGGATAGCTATATTTTAAATATTCACTCTTAGTCAAAGTCATTTATTTCTTTGTACAAATTTAAAATTGATTTATGTAATTTAATTTTTAATAGTTTTAACATAGATATATGAAGAATAGTTTTAAATATATATATATATATATAGTAAAGTGGACATATTTTTATATTTTCCTAATACTAGAAAATTTAATAATACCTTCATTCCTTCTAATCCTAATAGAACTATTTTATTATACATTTCATTCAAACAATCTACCTTCTTTCCTCTAAATTTATTCTTGATTCATACATTTAGTTCACCAACCATTTTTGGAGTAATGTCATAAGACTCAAAGGAAAAATATGAAGAATTTTATCCAAGTTTCCATTGTATGCACCCTAAAATTTATACCATGAATTGTTTGATATAATTTCTCAAATAAATTTGTTAATGAATTGTTTGATATAATGCCTCAAATAAATTTCCAATAGTGTTTTTGATATAATGCCTCAAATAAATTTGTTAATGAACTATTTGATATAGGGTGCATACAATGGAAACACTATTTCTATCATACTCCATCAAAAATTACCATGAATTGTTTGAAATAATGCCTCAAATAAATTTGTTAATGAATTTTTTGATATAGGGTACATACAATGGAAACACTATTTCTATCATACTCCATCAAAAATTGCCATGAACTGTTTGATATAATGCCTCAAATAAATTTGTTAATGAACTGTTTGATACAATGCCTCAAATAAATTGGAGGTGCCCTGGTAGAAATGTATGCAAAATGTGGAAGCATAGATAGGGCATGTTAATTTTTGATAGAGTAGAAATGTATCATAGAAATACTGTATGTTGAAAAGAATTTAGAAACTTTCAAACAAATACAGTTTCCATTCAACAAATTTGCAAAATTTTGCATTTAGGGTTTCAAAATTTAACAAACAAATGCATTTTCAACTCTACGAACTTCAAATTTGAGAAACCTAGTGCTTGATATGCAAGTTGGGTTGATGAACTTTGGAAAGATGAAATTGAGTTTGCATTCACCAGAGAGATGAAGTCGTTGCCATTTACAGATCACATTCAGTTCACCGCATGCATAACCATAGGGAAATCAACTAATAAAAGGCGAAAATGAAAGTGACATTCATGTTTTTTTTTTTTTTTAACAAGTTCGGTCAAACCCATGTTCGACCAAACCCCTTAAAATATTATTTTTTTGTTTAGGGTTTGGGGGTTCGGTTGAACATATAATGTGGTTCAACAAAACCATTGAGTTTGATTGAACCCGTCGACTATGGAAAAAGGAAAAAAAGAGAAATTTCCTTCCTCATAAACTTTGTAAACCACTATTGTGGTTTGACCCCCAAAAAAAGTGTTTCATTTCATGTTGGTAGTTTTTTTTTTTTGCATTTTTGCATTTTTGGATACCCTTTTCATCATAATGTAATTCCCAACTTACTGTTTTTCTTTTCTATTCTTGGGTTGAAAGATATTGTAGTTTCAGTCTCCAAGAATTACACCTAAAAACCTTCCAAGTCAGATTTGAGGCAATAAACAGTCTCGAAATGGCCCCAAAACTTGCTAAAATCAATGTAGTGAATTTGAGCACATTCTTAACTTTGAGACCTTTCCAATGGTTCAAACAGTTCAAAAAATGGAGTCTTGGATCAAAAGTTATGGCTCTTGGAAGTTGGTGCACTTTCTAGAAGATGCTAATTTTTTAATGTACTTTGAAATTTGAATTTCAAGTTGTAACTTTCAGCTCCAGACCACTAAAAACTCAAATTTGAATGTTGTTTTGGCTCCATAAAAAATCAGGAGCTCTATTTATGGGTGGGTTTCTAATTTTTGTGTAGCTTTTGGGAAACAAGTTCGCACACTTTGAAAAGGGTTATTCTATAATTTTTTGTAACTTGCATCTATTGTAGAACTTGAGAGTTTGAGATCCTCTACATGTAAGAAGCTCCATTTTCTTAATAATAAAGTTATTCTCTTATTTTGTGTGTTATTTTTTGTGTCTCAGGTTGCACCCTTGTCGCTTCCTTCTCACTCACCTTCTCTCTCAAAAAGTGAAACTTGATAGATATATGCTTGGTCTTCAAATGCAACACCAAATTCTTAGAAATGCTTATTGCACTTGAATTATCATAGAATATAGCAATATGTCATCATACACAACTTTGATATCCTTAAGCATCTACTTCATCCACAAAACTTGAGTACAATTGTTAGCAACAACAATTTATTATTCCTTTGTAGTAGATAAAGAAATAGCATTCTGATTCTTACTTAACATGAAATCAACTTCTTTCCCAAGAAAAATGCATCACCACTAGTACTCTTTCTGTCATTCACATCTCCTACCCAATCAACATTAGTAAAAACACTCAAAGTAAGGTCATCTTCTTTAGGATACCATAGGCCAAAATCAATTGTCCCCTTCAAGTACCTGAAAATCCTCTTCACAGCTGTCACATGAAATTCCTTAGGATCAGCTTGAAATATTGCAACAATGCATATGACATTCATGATATCAAGTCTAGTTTGAGTCAAATAAATAAATCCACCAATCATGGATCTTTATGTAGTCTAGTTTGGTTTAGGAGAATCATCATCTTGTGTCAACTTGCATCTGATCACCATAGGTGTACCAACTAGATTTGAATCTTCCATACCAAACTTATTCAATAGTTCTTTCACATATTTGGACTGAGATATAAAGATCCCTTTATCTAGTTGAGTAATTTGCAATCCCTAAAATAATTTTATTTTTCCAAAATCATAGAAATCTCAAACTCATTTTTCATCTCAACAACAAACCTCATGCACAAACTATCATCTCCTCCAAAAATGATATCATCAACAAAGACTTTAACAATCAAATCTTTATCATGATCAATTTTGAAATACAGACTACTATTAGCAGTACCGTTATTAAATCCAAGCTTCAACAAATACTTGTCCAATCTGGCATACCATGCTCTTGGGGCTTGCTTAAGTCCATAAAACACTTTCTCCAACTGAAAAACCATATCTCCTTGATCAGTGAATTGAAATCCATCAAGTTGCTCAATATACACTTCTTCTTCCAATTGACCATTTAGAAATGCTGACTTGGCATCCATCTGATAAACCTTGAAGTTTTTGTAAGTAGCATAAGCAAGAAATAGTCTCATAGCTTCAATCCTAGAAATAGGAGCAATGTTTTCTTCAAATTCAATTCCTTCCATCTGAGAATATCCTTTACACACTAGTCTTGCTTTGTTTCTAACAACTTCACCTTGCTCATTCAGTTTGTTCTTAAAGACTCATTTAGTTCCAATTACATTTTTGTCCTTAGGTCTAGGAACAAGAGTCCATGTATCATTCTTCTCAATTTGCAGTAATTCTTCTTTCATTGCTTCCACCCAATGTTCATCTTTGCATGCTTCATTGACACTATTAGGCTCACTCTTCGAGATCAAATAGTATTCTTCTACAATTCTTCTCCTAGTGTGAACACCTTCATTCTTATTGCCAATAATTTGATCTTCTGAATGATTTAGTTTTACATACGGGTATTTTTAGGGTATGTGACTGATGAAATTTTTTAACCCAAAATTGATTAAATGAAAAGGGTTTTTAAAGGAGATTCTCATCTTTCCACTAATATAAGTTATGATTTACTTTGAATTTAACAAATAATTATTATTCATTTTCTATTTGAATTACAACTAAAGTCCTGATTGATAGGGTAATTGAAAAACATCTATAGCTTTCAAACGATATCACATTTTTTTAATCCAAAACATGCATCACATTCTATGCTTCACATACTATAGGATTAAAAAAAGAAAAATTTAATTTCATGAAGTTTTGACCAAGTTAAGGTGGTTAGACAAATGGGTTTTTATATTTTTTAAAAGTTGTAATAAAAATTCATAATTAATTATTTACTTGGAAAAAAATTACAAAAATATGCATCACATCCGACATGAGTCCTCTACTTATTTCTAAAATATTACAAAAATATTATCATTTTATTGTGGTTAGGGTGGTCGATAGACACTTATTTTTTCCCTAAAATTTAAGTACTCATTGAAATTTCAAATTTTACCAAATAGATTTTATTTTTAAAAAATAAACCTAGTAGTTTAGAAACTACATTCAATTTTCTACAAATTCTATTCTTACATATTTTTGAAATAATATAGATAACTTATTTAAATTTTTACGTCAAGTTTCCTAACTCTAATTTTTCTAATTTTTTTTCCACTTAAGGGCCTATTTTTTCTATGATGATCCTACACATACCCATACCTTGGAGTCTTAGGATGTTCTTGAAATTTAGGCTCTTGTGATCTCACTTTTTCACTTTCACTAGTTCCTTTCTCTTGATTTTCCTAATTCACCAGAATGATCTAAACTTGATTTGGAGTCTAAAATTTATTTCCTTTCTTTGAACTGTCATTCTATTCATTTGAATCATATCCATAGGTTATAGATCATGGTATAATTGTGTATTCATCAACCTTGAAATTATCACTCAATTACTTTCCTCAATCTCTTATTGTTTCACTAGTAGGGTTTACTTTTAGTAGAATAACCAAGAAAGATTCTTTCAGCACTTCTAGCATCAAACTTTCCTATATCTTCATCTCTTTTGATATAACATTTGCTTCCAAAGATTTTAAAGTATCTAACAATAGGCTTATGACCATACCATAGCTCATAAGGAGTCTTGTATAGGTATCACCTTTAATTTGTAACTAGTTGAGAGTGTAAACAACAGTACTCACAACCTCTCTCCAGTAGATATGAGGAACATATTCTTCTAGCATCATAGTCCTAGAAGCTTCTTGAATTGTCCTATTCTTCCTTTCCACAACTCCATTTTTATTGAGGACTCCATGGTACAGATAATTGTCTCTTTATCCCATGCACTTGACAAAAAGAATTAAACTCACTAGAAGTGAATTCACCACCTATATTTGATCTCAAACATTTAATCTTTAGACCTGTCTCTGTCTCAACCATAGCCTTGAAAATCTTAAATTTCTCTAGAGATTCATATTTTTCCCTTAAGATAGTAACCCACATCATCCTAGAATAATCATCAATAAGTAACATGAAATACCTATATCCTTGTAAACTTTTGACTCTAGAAGGACCAGACAAGTTAGTATGCACAAGCTCCAACACTTCATTTCAAAAATATTGTTGTCCCCAGAATGAAACTCTAGTTTGCTTCCCTAACTGAATACCTTGCATAAGGAATTAGTAGGTTTTATCAACTTAGGAAGATGTCTCACTGTCTAAGTAAAACTTATCTTGATAATATTATCAAAATTTACATGACACATTCTCCTATGCCACAACCAACTTTCATCAACTTAAGCAATTAGACAACTTTTACCTGCACCATTCAGGTGAAATATATTACCTTTTGTTTTTGTACCTAATGCAATCACATTTCTGAAACTCCCCAATATTCTACACTTTCCATCCTTGAATTGAAGATTGTATCCCTTGTCAACCATATGTCCAACACTTAACAAATTATGCTTCAAACCTTCCACATATACAACATCATTAGTATTATTCTTACCATCAAGAGAAATGGATCCTCTGCCATGTATTACACCAACTTTATCATCACCAAATCTTACAACACCACCATAATACTTTTTCAAGCTCACAAACTTAATTTTATTAGTTATCATGTGATGAAAGCATCTAATGTCAATCACCGATTCATATTTTTCTTCAACTTGATCAAATAGGGCTTTCTCCACATTTGTGCACTTAGAAAATTCAATAGGTATAGGATCATTTTTCTTGATAGCAATAAATACCCATTTTTCCTCACTTACATTCCCTTTATCAAATTCATCATTTGTCACACCTTCATTAGCAACAAAATAACACTTTCTTTGGAATCTAGGCTTGTTAGGTCTTGGCTTAGGAACTCTTTTTGGACACCTTGAGGAAAAATGACCTATCTTATTGCAAAAAAAACATTTAATAGGAAATTTCCTTTTACACTTACCTTCTCCTCTGGCTTCCCTCTTAACAATATGTGCTTCAAGGTCATCTAGTTTTCTCTCTTCTTCTTCAATCTCTCTCATTTCCTCCTCATACTTGAACAACTTTCTAGAAGAACTTTCACCTAGATCATATCTCTGATTATCCTTTCCAAATATAGTAGCCTTGAATGCAAATTATGTATTAGGAAGAGAATCACCAAACTCACTTAACTCAAAAGTAGTAAGCTTACCAATCAACATGTCTCTGGTTACATTTTTCACAGTATGGATCTCCTCAATAGTAGTAGCTTTGGTTTTGTATGCATCTCAAGAAAGGATCTGAGCACTTTACCAATAATCTTTGATTCTTCCAATGTTCCACAAGCACATTTGATACTACACACAAGTTCATTCACTCTATACATGCAAGAAGTAATGTTCTCATCATCTCCCATTCTCAACATTTCATATTTCCATTTCAGGCTCTATAGCTTAGCAATATTCACATGAGCATCACCTTCATACGAAGTTTCCAACTTTTTCTAGATATCATAAAAATCTTTAGATCCAATACATTTGTCATTTCAGAATCAATCAAAGCACTCAACAATGATTCCTTAGCCCTAATATTGTACTCAACATCCTTAATCTCAGTAGAAGTAGGACCATTCTATGGGATGATATATCTATTCTTTGTAATTGTCCAATAAGGTTCACCAATGCATCTCAAATGAAACTCCATTTGAGTCTTCCATAGAGAATAATTTGTTCCATCAAATCTCAAACTATCCCTCTTATATGTCACCATCTTGGATTACCTCAAGCTATCAAACTTATTTCGAGGAACCTGCTCTAATACCAATTGTTGGCAACAAAATGGTAGAAAACTAAAAGGGGGGGTGAATTAGTTTGCATGGAAATTAAACTTATAAAACTTATCCTCATATCTGATAAATAGATATGAAAGCATAAACCATTAATACATTAGAAACACACATAACACCAAGATTTTTTACGTGGAAACCCTATTAGGGGAAAAACCACTATGGAGGTTAATCCACAAGTTTATACTCTGTTAGAAGTATAAAATAATTGTAAATGGGGAATGTAGATGCATTCAGGCGCACTGCCTAGAGCTCACTATTCAAAAAAAGCAAGGCTTACTACCCAAAGGAAGACACACTATCTTACCAAAACATTTAGATTACATCCAAAAGATGTTGAATTGAGAAAGTAGCATCTGCTAATGCTTGATTACAGTTTTAGTTAACCACATATACATCTGCTCACTCTTCTTCACACTTTACTTCTACCTTCAAAATATTATAATATTATTGGCACATCATTCACACACACTCTTCAAAATGGTATAAACAATCACTCACATATATCCAAAATTAGGGATAACATCATCTACATGTCGACTTCAATAAAATATAAAATGTATACAAACTGTTAGCCCAAATTAGTAAACAAATTTTAATGTGCACAAACCAATTTCAAGCACAACATAGTGAAGACCCAAAGCAACATCCTCAATGATGAAACACCTTAAAAAATTATGCCTCGAAGATCCACAACATGCTACAATCACCTTGTTGGCCATGATAATGAAAAACATGAACACAAAAGAAAATCACCAATCGTGAGTACAACAATCAATGTGGATGTACAACACATAGAGAGCATGATCTAGAAACATCCACAAGAATCATGAATCACTACAGAAGCATCCAAAACAACTCAGGTTACTATTATCACATTATCTTCTTTCAAGAACACCAACTGAAGCAACAGAAAACTTCCATAACATAGACTCATAACTCGATCAAATCTTCATGTAGATCTCTAAAAATTTATGTGGAGAAACTAGATATACTCAACAAGAAACCCTTTGATCCACAATATCTAATCATGAATATACTAAGCTAGCCATTAGATTGAACTTCATTGCATCATTGACAACCTGCAACTTATTTTATTACAATTTTCTCAATATCCTCGACATATACAACCTTAATGCCAATAGTGTTGACATCAATGACAACCACATACTAGAAATATCCAACACACTTGAACCCCCCTTCAAGTGATCCCCTTTTTGTGATGTCATCCCTTTTGACACTTTTTTTTAATGAAAATAAAGGGAAATTCAAAAAAAGGGGGGTTCACTCTGCTCGAAAGGGGTCAAGGGGGGTTCGCTTGAACCCCCTTTTTTTCCCTTCTTCCCCTCTTCTACCAATTTTCTACAATTTTTTTCCTTTTGAAGCTTAGGTTGAGGATGAAAATGGAGGAAACTTCATACATCCAATTGGATGATGGTAGTCGTTAGAATGAGCTATCCATCAAATATAATTTTAATATATTTTGGTTTAATTATATTTTTGTAGTTTAATTAAACATATTTTTTTCACTAAATATCAAGCTCTCTTTTCTACACATGCTAAAAAATAGCAAATTACCAAAAAAAATTCTAAAAAAATTGTATGTACTAGATATTAATGTCCTTGATTCAAACAAAAAAAGAATTCTGATGCATAAAAAAAAGTTGTGTTAGCAATGCTTGAATTGTAAGTGGTTTGAATTCAAAACTTAATTAAGAAAAAATATTCAATAAAACAATATGAAACCAATTGCATGCACTAGATATCATAGTTATGAATCTAAATTAAAAAAAAAATAGAATTTATCCTTCATAGAAAAAATGTTGTGTTAGCAAGTACACATCACACTAAGTTAAAAATGGTGTTTATTGATAAAAACTAGTTTTTGAAGGAGATGGAAAAGGAAATACAATTTGATTCCAATATATATATATAAAGAGAGAAAGAGAGTCTAAAGACAAAATGTCACAAATCACTAGTTTGCATCATCTTCAAATTCCTCATGGTTTAGCAGCTATAGGTGCCTAAAAGTGACAATTTAGTTTTAAAAAGTTAATTCAATGTCCAGTTTGGCCAAAAGTTGTAAACTAGTATTGTGGGATCACCCTAATATAGAGTACAAATACGCTCTAGATATCTAAGAGTAGTATACATCAAAATGACTCAAAAATTCCATCTATATATATTATCTTGCACATTCATTTAGACCCCTAGGATACATTAATGACTATCCTACTAGCATGGATTTTATCCTCATTAGCCTCTATGACCATACAAGTTTCTAGGTTATTTAGCTATATATAATGTCGCTCTTTGCTCTAAGGTAACTACTAGATCATATAGTTGATGGTAATACTTAGACTCATGCCCTGTCTTTGTAGCTCACTCCATAGATCTAGCCATCTCCATTACCATAGGATCCAATCCTTATGCACATAAAAATCATTGATCATAGTCATTTTTCACTTGAATTCCATTGCAAATCTCATTGAGCCTAATACAATTGAATAGCTATTGTATCCCTTTTTCGCCCATATGGGCCTCCCCCCATTCACTTCCCTATCATTGAGCTCAAGCTGTATCCTTCTCCCTACTAGCTACATCTAAGTCCACATAGACTCTATATCTATCTACTTGGACACTATCCCCATAGTTCTCTACATATCCAAACCCCCTTGCAGTAAACTGCTTTATGGATACAAGATATCCCTCTCTGTTGTAGCCTAATCATGTGCTACTTGAGCCTCATCTCTCTCCTTATGGAATGCATCCATATTTGACAACACTGTACCTAGTAGCACTTGTATATCCTCCTCCTATTACCACTTATCCATATCCATCTCCTCTCCTTCCTACTCACCCTATCTTTCCCCAACTCATTATGGGCTTGATCCATCACCTTCACCTCCTCCCACCCCATCTTCATCACCTCCACTTTCCACTCCTCCATCACGAGGTATTTTCAACCTCACTAAATGATGTATCACCCACCACTTAGTATAATAATGAGTAACATTTACATCAACTATATCTATTTATGAGACTCAATTTTATTGGTTGCAACTATAACCATCGTATTCATGCCCAAAAATCATCCATGACCCTATCTCTTGAGTCACCCATGTAAAAACCATCTCACTCAATAGCTTACACTATTATAAATTGAACTATCTCAACACCTTGTGAGGTAGATATTGCTCTACCACATGAGAGGTTCACCCAACCAAAAAACATGATGATTATACATACACCAAATACTTGTTGGCCTCCTACAATGATTTTAATAACTAATCCTTTACAACCATGATTCATAGATTGGACATCTAACCTGAATAATTATTTCAATCATCATGAAGGTGCATTTAACTTGTCAACCCAAGGACGTGAACTTGAAATGGGTTGGCATAGCATGTGAACTAGGAACTCAAAGTATCCATTTCATTCTACAACTAAGGAACACACAATACTCAAATTAAATTGGTTGAAAAGGAATGAGACAAATGCTAAACATTAATCAATGACTAAGCTAAGCTAAAATGCATAACAAGAATAAAAATATAAGCAACAAATAGGAAACTACTCTGTCTACTTTGGTTGCAGGAATAGTCACAGAATGAAATTCTAGTGGCTGGAGGAATAGTCAATGCCAAACTTCTAACTAAGTAATACTAAACTAATGCTAAAATATGAAGATAGATTACTCACCAAGTGGCCCCCCTTAGATAAGTATCCTCTAAAACTAATGAGAACTTAGATGCTCAAACTTAGAACTTTATTTTATTTAGTATGAATCATGAGTACAAAAGAGTAATGTATCTATATTACTAAAAACTAGAGAGTGCAAGTATAATATCAAATCATGCAACCTCCTGAAGAAGGAGCATCATGTCATTATTTATACTAACAGTTAAACAAGGTAGTCAACTCCACAACTTGGAGGACACCATTTAGGTAAAATAGAGAAAATGGAGTGATGGTGGTTACACGTACATGGAATCTGGTCAGACATGCAATTCCAAATGTAGATTCAACATAATAGTAATGCTCGTGCATCCTCAATCATTAAAGTCCACTAGAAGGCGATTACATTTAGTTGCATGAAGAATCTTCTGTCATTAGCATCTTTCACTTGGCACAATTCCTTTGCTAGACATTATGGTGCATGCCCAGCTGATAGTGTCTTCCTCAGTTTAGCATATTAAATCTACATGGTAATGTCAGTATGCATAATAATTGCACATCTATAACCACCTTAAGGAACATTCATTAACCACATGCAAAATCAGTATAGTTAATCCACATAATATACCAAATGTCCTTAAAGCTTGCAAAGATAGAATTATGTCCAATGTCAATGATTTGAGGGAAACATTATGAAAATATCAACATTTAACATTAAATTCCATGGTATCTACCAGAAAATAAACTATAGATTCTACCCAAAATTGGACCAAAAACTAGGCTCATCACTCTCCCCAACCTAACATTTTATTGGTCCTCCAACAAGGGAAGGGTTGTTCTTCTTCTTGGTCAAAGCTCTAAAATTTGCAATAGATAGTTGTTCAACATCAGTGCCTATAGTGTGTGAATCAAGATCCTAATAGAATCCTCCCAATTTGTCAAATCAGTTCCATCTCTATTTTTCTACAATAATGTCATACTGGTAGAATCTGAAGTTTGGCACAGGTTGCATGACCATGGGTGGATGGAAAGTTAGGGAAGCCAAGATCACCCCTATGTTCTCCCAATTTGAATATACCTATCAATCCTTTTTAGTGATGCAACACAATTGTGGATGGAATGAGGCTCAATCTATTTCGGCTCATCAGTTAGACTATTCTATCTTTGTGATAGACATCTTCTCATAGTTTTCTCCTTTGTTATTTCCTTTACCTCATTCTCACTATAAACTACCTCAATCCAAGGAATAATCCTATTGCCATAACTAGGTTTGAGAAGCATTTTGTTCCATTCTCTTTAAATATCCCTTGGGTTGTTTGACTCAGCCCTAACGGGTAGAGGGATATTTGACTCCAATTGCTTATAAGCCCCATGTTGTTGTCCCCAACTAATCTCATTTTGTACCCAACATAAATTCCCTCAATTGGACATCCCCAACATACAATAGTGAGCTCCAATATTGGTCTTGAGTTACAACATAATTATATAAATAAAATTCACATAGAAAATTCTTCATTTCAAGGGAGGCAATCCTATAAGCATTGAAAAATTCAAAAAGGTTGTCAATAGAAGGATTCAAACCTAAGGCAATCTTTGACAGCTTAAAAGAGATATTTCTCTTTCAAGAGCAGAGCATAGACCCTTGGATGGGTCCTAAATTCCAAGATATATGGTGCCAAGGTTGCCATATCATCCACCCTTTACTTTAGGGTGGCAATTTATGCATCTTTTTCTTCAATCTCCTCATCCATCTTTTGAATTTCCTTCTTCAATTTCTATTTTTTCTTTTTCTATTCTTCCTCCCTCATTTGAATTTCTTTCCATAAATTCAAATTCTTCATATGTACTATAAAATCATGAGGATTATGAATTCCTACAAGTATTTTTGTCGATGGTGGCTCCTCATATGGTAATATTTGCATGGACTCAAGATTTCCAGTTATCTCTAGTTGCACAGGCACTATTTCTTCTTCCACTTCTTGTTGTAGGGACCTTCATTATTGTTCTTATTGTGGCTGCAGGAACCTCTACTCTGGTTCTAGCTATTGCTACAAGACTTCTTGCTCATGCTATAGGAAATCCTAATTTTATTCAAAATCTTTTGCACTATTAGCAAGATCGTCTAGTGTTATATTTGTTGCTTTCCTAACTATGTCTTGTTCTTTGACATTCTCCTACCCCATTGGAGCTTTAGAGTCCTCATGTGATGTCTCACCAGACTTAGGGCTTTCTTGTGGAGGTGTACCAATCACAGGCCCAACTAGTCTTGATTTTCTAGGAGGTCTCTAACATTTTCTTTTGGCTACAAGATGAATAGTGTCAACCTTCCTCTTCTTAGAACTTGGCACCTTTCTTTCTATAGGCTATGTTTTAGCTTTCCCTTTTCTTGTTTCTACTTCTCTCTATTGTGCCCTAGTTTTCATAAAGGTTTCAAGTAGAATGTCATCATCAGAATAAAAGGAAGAACTTTCTTTTTCTAAGTGCTTTGTTTAGAAGAACCAATTTCTATGGTTTCTTCTGTTGCAGGAGGATTCACACAAGATCCAACACCAGAGGTTGAAGCACCAAGAGGGGCTTCAACCATGCTCAATCTCTTGCTAGACCTATTAGGTTGAGGTAAATCCCTAGGTTGCAAGTGCTCATGTCTAATTTGATCAACATTTATAAATTCTTCTTAGGTCATTCTGGATACATCATGTAGAGACTTTTCAACTAGCAATTTAATCAGACAATGGTGGGAAATAGAATTATCCCTACCTTTTTGGGTCTTGACTTCTATGATTGAGAGAAGATTGTATAGCATGTTAGACACATTCATCCTCCTTCCATGCCTCAAGTGATTGAAAAGCTTGAAGTGCACAGAATGAAAATTTGACTAGTGACTCTCATAGGTGATGTATTTGATAACATAAATGACTATCGGCTTCCATGGATTGGGTAGAGACATTCTCTTTGCACTCTATTTATCAATGCTCAATGGGGGGTCATTTGACTCTATAAATTTGGCCCTAGCTAATCTGGCATTGCTAGAGGCAGGGTAATTTTTCCATTAGCCAATAACCCTATGACCTCTAAAATTATTTCCTTAGTTGCCACAACTTCCAACCCTTTTACTATGGCTTTCCCTTTAGAAAATGTTTCAGAGAATTCAAGGGCAATGCTTTCAACAAAGCCATCCAACTTCAAGAAGTAATTTGACCATCTACAATTTCTAACTTCAGCTAGGAATTGTGCATCCTACAATAAAACATCATACACCATGGGTTCATTTTGAATTAACCCACCCCCCATTGTTTGCAATCAAACAAATTTTCTGCAACTTCTTTCCTATATTTCTTGACTAAAAATCAAACTCACTTTTCTATAGTACTTGCTAAATTTCTAGTGCCAATATCAATTGAATTTTATTTTCTTTGTTTCACCTTTTTGCTTGCAACTCAAGACTACATCAGGGTCAATAATGATGAAAAAATGAATGATAAAGAGGAATTATGATGTGAAGAAATGGTAGCTGCAGTTAATGTCACTTCACACATGCATGCCGTCCTCTCACTCAGATTTAAAATCAGCTCATTTTAAATTTTCTTACATAGCCTAGCATAAATTAACACATGGGCAATATATTTACATCTTTTTCTTTCTCCTCCCCCCAACCTAAATTTGGACATGTGTCCACACATGCAAGATGGGAGTGGTGATTTGACAGGGAATGATGGAATTTTATGTAAACATCTATACTAATGTACAGTGATTAAATGAACACACTTAAAAGATTATTAAAGATAACAATTAATGCACACATACTTGAATGTGTGGAAGATTTGCTACAAAGATTGTGGAGAAAGTACTGCTCACCTTTTAGGGAATAAATTGAGCAATCAATGAAAATGAAGTGAAATGAGGTGAGGTTGAATAAAGTGATGGAAGAGTGAGAAAGGTGTTGATGGATGGGTGAATGGGTAGATGGATGGAGAAATGGACTTCCACATAAGTGAAAGTCTTTATTATGAGAAGTATGTACCTTAATTAGCTAGAAGGAGGGACACTAGGTCCATTTCCTTCGGCTATAGGAAGCTCGCATGTTGAATGATGGGTGAATTGTTGTAGAAACTGTTATTTGGAAGCTAGCTTGTGATATAATCTGAGGCGATGACCATTGACAAGTAATTTGAATGTGACAAGGTCAATGGTAGTAAGCTGAAAAAATCCATTAGGAAAAACCTCAACAACATCATATGGTCCCAGCCACCTTGTCTGCAATATTCTTGCATTGTCCCAGTACCTTGAGTCATAGAGTAGGGCCCAATCTCCTAGTTGGAATTTATTATCCTTGTAAATTTTTCATTCCCCTTGATTCTCTAATTTTACGCTACTTTTGTATGTTGTAGGGTTGCTCTTTTTATCTCATCTAAAGCATTTAACTACATGATTCTTTCTCTTTGTGCCTTAGAAATATCCATTCCCAAATCTACTAAAGTTCGTAGAGTCTTATATTCAAAATCAACTGGCATCATTATTGTCTTTCCATACAACTCAAATGGGATGAAGCCTGTAATTGTTTTCTAGGTTGTCTTATAGGCCCAAACAACTTCTAGTAATCTATTTTCCCAATCCTTTCTATGAATAGCTATTGTTTTAGTTAGAACGGCTTCAATTTCTCTATTGGTCACCTCAACTTGGCCATTAGCCTATGGGTGATAAGGAGTAGACTTTCTGTGCCTTATGTTGTACTCATTAATTAGTGTTGCAACAAGGGTTGATGTGAATTGTGCCACTTGATCAGTCACTATTTTTCTTGGGACTCCATATCTTGTGAAAATATCCTCATAAAGAAATTTTACAACCTTGTTATCTCTTCCATTCTTCATGGCCTTAACTTCTACCCACTTTTAAAGATATCAAGTTTCCACAATCCATCAAGTAGTGCTATTAATTTATGGATTTGATTTTGTTTTGATTTTTCACATCGATGTTTCGAATCATACTACATGATCCTTCTCCTCCAGCTCTCTTTCATCCTGATGATGGATCATGTAGTATGATTCGAAATGTCGATGTGAAAAATCAAAACACAATCAAATCCAGAAATTAATAGTTCTACCCACGTTGTCACATAATCAGTGCATACCAATATATAAGACTTACCATTTGATGGAGAGTCAATGGGTCCCACAAAATCCAATGCCCACTTGTCAAAGGGAGTGATTACTACCTAACGACACAATGGTATCTCATCAGATTTGGTTGCTCTACCCATTCTTTGACATCTAACACATTTTTTGGTATACCTTTCTTCATCTTTGTGGAGTGTTGGCCAATAATATCCTATGTTCAAAACCTTCATTGTTGTGCTCTTGTCTACAAAGTATCCTCCACATGGTTCATTGTGACATGAATTCAAAATGCCATATGTCTCATCTTCTCTCACACATCTCCTCATGGCATGGTCAGGTCCAGTATAAAACAAACATCCAACAATCCAAGAGAAAAGAAAATATTTTTTAATGAATGCCCTTTTCTCTTTTAGAGAGAAGTGAGAAGGAACTCTACCTGTGACCAAGTAATTGGCTATGTCAGCATACTAGGGTGTTTGTACACTAAGGGAGAATGGATGATCATCAGGGAAAGAGTCATCTATGGGTTGGTTGTCTTCTGATGTAGTTATCTTTGAAAGAAAATCTGCAACTGGCCTTCATTGGCTTATCCATAATGATTATATCAAACTCTTGTATCAACAATAACCATCTTGCCAATCTACTTGTGATCAAAGGTTTATTCATCAGATATCTAATGGATACATGATTAGTGTGCACAAAGATTTGGTAGCCTATTATGTAATGTCTAAATTTGTTCAATGCATAGATTACTGTGATCCTAAGAATTTTATCCTATTCTAATGTGCAAAATAACTTAAAAATGCAAATGATAAAAGACTAAGGACACGTCAAGATAAGCCAAAAGAGTGATATAACAAGAAGGAAAATGGACAAAACAAGATACAAACGATTTCACCTTCCTTGCTGTTGATGTCTCCTTGATTGGCCCTTGCTTGGGATGATTTTGTGTACTCCTTAGATGGTTTGTGATGTAGCTATATGCAAGATTAAAATGTGCAAAATGATTAAAAAATATGGCTAAATGATGGAAAAGGATTGAGAATGCAAATTGGCAGCATGTAGTTATCAAATGGGTAAGTGTTGAAAATGCCCTTGAGGAGGGGGTATTTATAGGAGAATTTGAATTCTCTAGAGAATTCAACGGTCAAGATTCATCCAACAAGGTCAAGATGAAGGGCTATGGTGGGTTGAGAACCCACAAGCCCTCACATCTTGACATGTGGAGAGTGAAGTGGCCAAGGGGATATGATGTGTAGATGATGTGGAAGAGAGGTACATGAGGTGGAGGAAGGACAAGTACCTTGCAAGTACATGGGAGATGGGAAGAATCTTGGGTGAATAAAAGTAAATTTTAAATTCACAATGATTGGAAGAATCTAGTGGATAAGACAATGTTCCCAAAAGGTGGGAGTTTGTCACATGTGCATGAGGTGACATGTCAAATGTTCTAGAAGCCTTGTAAAGACAAAATGTGAATTAAAAATTCACATGGGGAGGAGAGAGACATGGGATGAATAAATGAGAATTAAAAATTCTAATGGGAAGGAGGGTCAATGTCCAAAAAGGAAAAATGGAAGAATTGACCAAAAAGTGGTGTTAAAAATGGCTAATGACTTTGATTAAAGTTGTGCAAACACTTGATTATGATAATTAATGGAAGATTAGAGACAAGTGGAAAATGTAGGAGGATGTGACATTAATCCTTGATTAAGAGGATGCACACCCTAAATATGAATTAATTAAATTAATTCATATTAGAGATGGATTATGGAGGATGCGACAAGGAGTGAGAAAAGAATTTTAAATTGATTTTAATTCAATAGATTAGGATGACTAAATTAAATAAATTGGTGTATTTATTTAATTTAGAGAAGATAAAAGCACCAAATGAAGTATTTAATTATTAAATTAAACACTTTAAGAGTCTTATCTGAGAAGCGCAATATAAATTAATATTGAGAGAATTGATGAATAAAGGGGGAAATTTGATCATATGGGAGTGATCAAATTTGGGTGTCTACATTTTGCCCCTCTTCGAAATATTGTTAAAATAAAAATGTTTCAAAGAAAGATAAAATGTCGGGGATGAAGAAAGTAATAGGGATTGACGCTTCAGCCTGAAAGAGAAGGAGAGGGATGTCCCAGTCATCAAACGGATGACTAGGAAGACATATGATGGAGGTGAAGATGAAGATTAGGGATAAGGATTCCCCCTCGAGAGGACATGCGGGTTGAAGAGAACACGGATGTGCTCTCGAAATGGATGAGATGAAGAAATGGGAGATGAGGAAGAGGATGTAAAGGGATGGATATGAAAGGATGAAAAGGCAACAGGAGGTTGGGAAACAAAAATGGATGCAGAGACCAAGATGATGTTGCCCCAGTCAAGGTACAAGCCAAAAGGGGTTGAGGATGGATGGAGTGTTGTCAATGAGGATAGGGAAGGATACATCCCAATGAGTGGTATTGATGAGGGAAGGATACATCCCAAAACACCACTAAAGGATAGGGAAGAGTACCTCCCGATGAGGATGATGAAAGTGTTGTTGACGAGGGAAGGATACATCCCAAACAACACTAAAGGGATATGGAAGAATAAAATGGGATGATGATGATGATGAGAATGATGAGAATGATTGGATCAAGGCTTGTAACAAGACTGAGAATAAGACCAAGGATATGATTAGATGATTCGGGCTAAATGGAATGGATGGGGGTTGGATAGAGATGTGAGATAAGGATGAAGGATGAATGGATGGGGGGATACATGCAAGATGATAGAATGGAAAATGAAATGCAATCCTAATGGAATTTGCCATCTTCGGAGCACTGAATCTTCGGAGCACTGATTTTTGCTATATCATAAGACACCAAGTGCCAGGGTATGTGGAACCAAGGCGTAATAGTGTCTAATGCATGAAACAAACACAACAAACAAGAAGGCTATCCCAAAACTCCAAGGTCACAAAGACCTTGGTCGGGCTAGGTATTGAGATAACCACAAGCACAAAAGGATGCCCCAGCATAACACAAGACCTTGGGAATCTTGGTGGGTACTACGTGGGACAACCAAGAAGACACAATCAAACAAAAGATCAAGATATGCCCCTATGTGGACCAATCAAAACACGCCATAATATGATGGATCATGGCGGCCTTGACAAGTGATTATAGGGAGCTCAAATGATAAACAAAAGCCAAAAGCATCAAAAAATTGCAATCAATTTCAAATTTCCTTTGCCATAGGATCAAGGGGATAGATGGGATGGATGAGGTATGTTAGGAAGGATGCATCTTATTGAGACCGATGATGGATACTAAGCTAAAAGATTGATATGACGTAGGATATTCAAAACTGATTGGATTTGTTGATACAAATGGGTCTTGTTTGTTAAGAACCAGCTAGATAAGGGCATACCGTGATGACACGACACAAGGGAGAGAAGACATGAGACTAACACACCCTAAAGACGTAGGGGCTCAGGGGTCGATCAAAGATTAGCCTTGCCTACGTAAAAGCGCAGAGCCCTCGTAGTTCGATAAAAGGCAGACGACCATGGATAAAAGTAGAAAGAGGATGATGAAGACTAATGATGGATGACAAGGACTAGAGAGACAAAGGCAAAGATTGATGATAGATGATAAAGGAGTGGATGGACAGAGCAAAAGGACCAACGCTAGGAGATGGAGGAGAAAAGTGGACAATGAAGATCGATGATGGAACCCCGGGGGCAGATCAAGTGACTGACCTTGCCTACGTGAAAGCGCAGGGGCAACGTAGTTTGACAAAAGGCCACAGATAAGTGATGGGTGAAAGATGATGAGATAACCCTAGATAAGGGGTTAAAATGACGGAACTAACACGATGGAACAAGATAGACCTATTGGATTGGATTGGAGGATAGTGACTATATAAAGCTCAGGGATGGGATAGTTATCCAAATCATCAAAGATGAAGTGGACGAATGACATGCCATATAGATGAATGATGAAGTGATGAATGATGAGATAGAAAAGATGTGCAAAAGAAGCAGAAGTGATGATGATAAGATAGATGACATTGGATTGAGTGGGGAAAAGCCTATAGCTAGATACTAATGACAAGGGATTATGAGATGGGATGAGGGGAGAGGATGGGGGAGGAAAAGGATTGTTTGGGTGGATTGGATAGAGGGATAAGAATTTGGATGAGGGAAAGGTGACCAAATGGATAGATGAATGATTCTTGGAACTAGAAGGTGAAGGGTGGGAACAGGTGGAAGATTACTCAGAATGAGTAAACGATTGATCAAGATTATGGAATGAGAGTTTGAAATGATAGAAGGAGGTTTGATGAATGTTTGAGATGATAGGAGGTTCGATGAAGTGTTGAGATGATAGATGAAGGTTCAAAGTAGATGAATGGTTACATGGAATGAGTGAATGGATTTATTAGAATGGATGAATAGGAAAAAATTTAAGAAGATGGAGGGAGGGATCTTAAGACTTTGTTCGGTATCCAAAGACATTGACTGCAGATGGATGAAAGCCCAAATTAGGGGTTTGGTTAAGCTTAGATTGGGATAAGATTAAAGCTCATATGAGGATTGGATTGAAGACTAGAATGATTGAAGGATATGATTGGATTGATTCTACACCGAGTTTCGGGGCTTAAGGGATGTAAGGTGTTGACAAGCAAATTTTTTCAAATTTAGCAATTTTCAAAAATTGTCAAATTTTTCTATTTTAGGAAACCTCACGAATATACTTTCGAGAGTCCAAATTTTTGCCAAGAAATACCCAATATTGAGATAGGATGAATTGCCAACTAACATCCCAAATTTGAGATATGCATTTCAAGTTATGAGCGAAAACATTTTTTCAAAATGCTGAAAAAAATATTAAATTGGGATTTTGAGGGTCAAGATGAAAATTTGAGGCCCCAAAAATGTGCCAAAACAAGTTCCAACGATTTTTAAAGAACTAGTAAGAAATCCACTTGTTATCTCATAACGCAACCACCCGTCAAATTTCAGCTCAAAAGGACACTTGAGTCAAAAGTTATGGCCTCCGAAAGTTTCAGTATAAAAATCAAAAATCAATTTTGAAAATTTCAACACATGGGTTTTGTTGGCAGGGGGAAATTAGAAAATGGGTCGGAGGCAGATTTTGAAAATTTTTTTGTATTTTTGCGCCAGGAGGGGGACATTAGGTGGTGGGATAGGGGTGCACCATAGTGGGGCGTATGCCCCAGGCCGCGAGGCGAACACGCCCCGGCTAGGGCGGAGGCCGCCCCAGCCGCAGGGCAGATACGCCCCGAAAAGGGGCAGAGATGCCCCGGGAGCGCGGAGATGCCCCGACGGGGCGAACACACCCCGGGAGGGCGCAGATGCCACGGGAGGGCGTACACGCCCCAGGAGGGCGCAGACGCCCCGACGGGGAGTACACGCCCTGGGAGGGCAGAGACGCCCCGATGGGGCGGACACGCCCCAAGAGGGCGGAGATGCCCAAGGAGGGTACAAGCGCCCCAATGGGGTGTACACACCTCAGGAGGGCGCAGACGCCCCGACGGGGCAGGCACGCCCCGGGGAGGAGCAGAGCTGCCCCAGAGAAGGGCGGACACGCCCCGAGGGGCGAAGCCACTGCGACAAAGAAAAGTAGAAAGAGGGACGGGGCGATGAACACGGAGAAAAGATAAGAGATTGAAAAGATGTGTAAGAGAAGCAAAAGTGAGGGGGATGAGATAAAGGGCATCGGGTTGGATGGAAGGAGGCCTATAGCCAAATACCAATGACAAGGGATTGTGAGATGGGATGAGGATAAAGATGAAAGAATGGATGAAGGATGGGAGGGATTGTTTGGATGGATAGGAATACAAGGATTGGGAGATGAAAGGGATGCTAGTATAAATGGATATGAAGATAAGGATGGGGAGATGGAAGGGATGTTATGATAGATGGATAGGGACAGAAGGATTGGGAGATGAAAGGGATGCTAGGATAGATTGATACAAAGATACCAATGGGGAGATGGAAGGGATGCTATGATAGATGGATAGGGAGATGAAGGGATGTTATGATAGATGATGTATCCAAGGACTATGTCACAAAGGAAGGAGATTCCCCCACTCTAGATATGTCATATATGAGGAGACATGAAGGATAGAAGACAAGTGGATGGGAAGATAAAGGAGATAACTAGATGAGGATAGGATGGGTGACTAAGGAATATGACAGAGCATGGATGAAGGGAATGTATACCAAGAGGTGGCCAAAGCATGTATAGATAGGTGCCCCTGTTTTGATCAAGATAAATGGGAGATAAATGGCATATGATGGTAGGATGCGGAAGATAGGTGGGATGGAGGGGTTTTATGAAGAGGACGGATAACAGAAAGATGGGTGCATAGCGGGAAGCATAGAAGGAAGCATAGTGGGAATGCATATCAGGGAGTTGCCCCCAAGTATAGATGGGGATTTACGCATGACGCCTATTTTCCAGGTTTTCATCATGGTACTTATCCAAGGCACTTGTTTGCCAAGTTTTCACCATTGGACGAATTTTTTTTTTTACTATTTTATTTTATTTTTTGATCTTTTTAATTTTATTTTTTTTTATATATATTTTTTTAGATTTTTGACTTTTTGGATGTCATGCAGAAGGAGATGGGTAAGGATAAGGAAGTGGATAAGTAGGTTTAGAAGACATGTAATAAGGATCAAGGTGTTAAGAGCCCATGTTTGAAGTGACTGTTGGATGTTGGTACAACCTTATTAGGATCATGTAAGAGGATGAATTAGAGGGATTTGATGGGGAAGATACATGGGATAATGGATGGGATGTTGCAAAGGGTATGAATGGAATGATGGGGTGGATATGTGATGGGGAGATGTGTTCAAGACCAACATTGGCACATGTGGTGGTGTATGTGAAAAGATAATAGGATTAAGGTATGGAGAATGTGGGGATAATGGAGGAGATGGAATGGTGAATTTCGGGACATAAGGACCCAAAACAGACTTAGGAGATGAAAGGGGTGTACGATTAGCTTTTGGATTATCAACTTTGGATGTTCTTACAGATTTTTCATGTGATGCATTGCATCTTTTTTCTTTGGGATCCACATGGTTTTGATCTTTGCTTTGGTGGGTCTTTGTGGCCTACAGATTTGATGTAGATTTAGATTTTTCTTCTCTTCACCATGTCTTTTGGAGGGGACATGGGGAGCCTTAGATTCATGTGGATGTTTGAATTTATGCATGTTTTCTTTAACAGCCAAAGTGCATTTAGTAGCCATGGGATGGGTGTGAAGAGATGGATGATGTGGAGTGACGAAGGTAGGAGTATGGGGATTATGTGTAGACAGAGGATGTGCGGGTATGTGCCTTTGTTGATCCTAATTAGGGGACATGTGAGAGGGATCTTTATGATGGATGAGATGGATAGGTGATGAATGAATGAAAGGATGAGATGAGGAGGTGATCTTGGGATATATGGACCCAAGATGGATGGAGTGGATGAAGGATGGGATATGGTAGATGGAGGGATGTAAGGACCCAAAATGGATGGAGCAGATGAAGGAGGGATATGGACGATGGTTTTGAGGCGATACAATAGAAGAGGAGGGATGGCAACATATGATTTAGTGGGGCGATGGGAAGAGCTGACATTTCATTTGGAAAAGGTTCGTTGAGGATGTCTAGAGGTTGTATCAACAACTTTAGATTGTGAGGCTTGGGAAATAGGTCCAAGACCTTGCATGCAGACTTGTTCTTTGACTTGGATGGGCTCTAAAATACCTTGCTCATGAATGCCTAGACCCTTTCCTTGATAGTTCATTCTCTTGAGCATTCGATCTAGGACAGGATTTGTGTTATTCTAAAAACATGATGCAAGTCCATTATTAGGTGGAGGATGATGGGTGGTAAATACACTATGCTTTTCTTCTACGAGGAGGCCACCATGGAAGAATGTGAGAGTACCAAGGGGATATGCAAGCAGTGTAGGTATAGCAGTTTTAGGCGATGATGGGGGATCATGAGAGGTAGATGGTGGGATAGCAGCATGTGGATAGGTGATATTAGGAGAGGGATTAGGGGATATGATAGGATCTGGATTTGTGGTAGCAGGCACATGCGATGGAGATGAAGATGGAGCGGTGGAGACAAGGGGATCATGGGGTGGAATGGATGGGGGACTGCGATCTTGAGGTGAACTAGATAGGATGGTAGGATCTTGATCTAGAGAAGGGGATATGTTGGCATGCTTTGGATTAGAATCTTGGCATGATGCATCTTGTGTGGATGGAAGGATGACAGAGTGTTGGAGAGACTCTTCAAGTTGGGGAGATGTAAGGATGGAGGATTCGATGCAGTCATCAGAATGGATTTGGGCGTCATTGATGGGTTCGATGACTCTTGGAGTAGGAGGTAGATGTTCAATGTATTCAACGGATTTAAAGGATGTGATGGTAGGAGATGGGGGATCAGGGGATTCAGAGGGTGTGATGGTAGGAGATAGGGGCCCAATGGATTCAGAGGATGTGATGGTAGGATATGGGGGCCCAATGGATTCAGAGGATGTGATGGTAGGACATGGGGGCTCGATGGATTCATAGGATGTGATGGTAGGACATGGGGGCTTGATGGATTCATAGGATGTGATGGTTTCATTAGTGATAGGTGTTGAGTGGAGAAGGGTCTCGTCACTAACGACCATGGATGATGGGTTGGGATGGCATGGTTCCATGACTGCAATGTGTGGAGTGGGGGATGTTTCCTTTGTTATAAGTCCTTGGAGAACTTCTAAAATGAGATACTTGCATATGGTTGGCTTGGCTAGGGTGGTAGAAATGGATGAGGGATTATGGATTGGTGGACTAGGGTTAGCTAGAGGAATGGGATTGAATGTAGGACTATGAGTAGATGGGGATTAGGATTGGATGGAGGACTAGGAGTAGATGGATGAATGGGATTGGATGGAGGACTAGGATGGAGGACTAGGATTGGATGGAGAGTTAAGGTAAGGATATTGGAGTGGTAGAATTAAGATAGGGGGACATGGATTGTGGATTAGGACAGGACAAGAGGATGTGGGGATGAATTATAATAAGGGTATTGGGATGGTGGATTAGGATGGGATATGTGGATGTAGGATTAAGTAGGGAAATGTGGATGTAGGATTAAGATAGGAAGGTATGAATGTAGGATTAGAGTGAGTAGATTGGCATGGAAGATTAGGGTAGTGGGTATATGCAGATGAAGGATTTAGATAGGAGGATGTGGATGGGGGATTAGGATAGGGGTATTGAGATGGTAGACTAGGATAAGAGGATGCAGGTGTTGGATAAGAGGATGATGTAGATGAAGGGTATGATGGATATGATGGATATCCCTTATCAAAGGTAGTAGAAGCAACATGATTAGGCATGGATGAAGACATAACGGGATAACTCAAGGGGGTGATTGGATTTTGGAAAGTGGGTGGAGAAAGATTACTAGCAATGATAGTGTCAAGGGGGTCTATGTCATATTCCTCTTGATCAACAAGACTTTCGTTATCGTTGTCAATGTAATTAGGGTTTCCCTTGACCACTATTGATGGAGGATAAGGATTCATGATGGTGAAAGGATAAAGAGGATGGATAAAATATTTTGGATGGGAATGGATTAAAGCTCAAATCTAGATTTTGGTCAAGCTTAGATTAAGATTGGACTAAAGCTCAGATTAGGATGATTGGATGATGTGATGGGATTGATTATGATGATAAGATTTGATTATCAAAAGATGATTGCGACACCGAATCTACTTCGAGGTGGAAGTAGATTGATTGGGTCGAAGGTGATGTGATTGGATTGGATTGGATAAGGTTGATTGGATTTTGATTGAATAGATTGGATTGGATAGGATTATAGTGATAGAATGAATGTGATTTGATTGATTGGGTAATTGGATGTTTTGACAAAATGATTGGATTTGATAGATTTAGATGATTAGATGGGTATGATTGGATGATGAAAGATGTGAGAGAGACCTTGAGTTTAATCAAAGGAAGTTACCCTTAGTGACCTAGAGCTTAAGAGGATGATCCCAGCACCAAATCCACCTTAAGATAGGAATGGGTTGATTGGGCCGAGTATGATAACTTACGACACTGAATTTACCTCAAGATGGAAGCAAATTGATTTGGGTCAAAGTTAGAGACTAATAATCAAGTTCAAGTACTATGGTCAATTTGGGGTAACCACTTTGTAATACAAGGTTAGGATGATTTGGTTATGCAAATGGTAAAATTATGGCATTCATTAGATGAGGATATGGACTTTTGAATGGATTAGGGAAATATTAAAACAGACAGGTGGATTGAAGATAATTGTGGAGAATGAATAGGGATTTAGAATGGTTAAACGGAAGCTTGGAATGATAGAATGAAGGTTTAAACAGACCAAATGGAGGCCTAGGATGATGAGATAATGGTTGGGAATGATTAAATGATGGTTTAGAGGCTAAACAGATCCAAATGGGGTGATTTCGGGTGTTCAGGAGGGAAAATTCACCCCTTTGCAGCAAACCAGGGGCATAATCGCCTCACTGTGGTAAAAACAGGGGCGTAATCGCCCCACTGCGGTAAAACAGGGGCATAATCGCCTCACTATAGTAAAAACAGGGGCATAATCGCCCCACTATGGTAAAACAGAGGCTTGGTTTGATGCAAATGATTATGGCAAGGACTTTAAAATGACAATGATAAGGCCAAATTGTCAAAATTTCACTAGTTTCTCATAAGAAAACATTTTCAAGCAAATACAACCCTATGATTAGTGTTAAGGGTATGGCCAAAGAGGTCTTAATATAGGATGCACAAGGTGTCTAGGGAGTCCTCAATATTCTCTTGGTACGTGAGGCACAACCGTGAACACCAGCCCATCACACGCATGAGTCAGGAACCCCAGCGAGATACTGAAGGGCTCGGACCAACTCTTCATGTCTATCTAGGTATCACCCTAGCTTTGACACTCCGCCAATTATGACGTGACTGGATTGGGGTACGACTTTTGCTCTCCCCCCTTTATATACCCTACCGGTACGTGTGGTTGGAATCGTCCCTTGGGGTGATGAAATCCCCAAGTAGGTCCCACTATATAGAAAGCACTAACTGTCTCCAACTACTCCCTAGGCTCACACGAAGTGAAAGGGGAAAGTGAAAACAAGCTAATGCTCCCTTTGGGTAACACAAAAATACAAGCACAACAAGCAATGAATATTACTCCCTCTAATTAAACTATGTTCTTAGATTAATGCAAACAGCAAGGATAGTTTAAAAGGTTTGAGCAAATGGATAGCCCTGCAAGCAAATGTTAGATGTTTTATCCTGCTTTCTCCATCAACTTCACAAGAATGTGCTACAAGAAGTTAGCAAAAAACACATGTATCCTTGCAAGAACAATGTTAATGAGAAAATAGCAAAGAAAACCGAAGCCAAGATAATAATTTTACCTTCCAAGGGGCGCTGTCGCCCTTCTGCAGCAAAACAGGGGCGTAATCACCTCACTGCGGTAAAAACAGGGGCGTAATCGCCCCACTATGGTAAAAACAGGGGTGTAGTCACCCCACTGCGAAAAAGTGAGCACAAATTTCAGCCTAGGGGGCGTAATCACCTCGCTGCAGTAAAGTGTTAGCACAAAAGCAACTTTCAGCCCAAGAGGGCACAGACGCCCTTTTACAGTAAAGTATTAGCACAAAAACAATTTTCAGCCCAAGAGGGCGCAGACGCCCCACTGCAAAAAAGTGTTAGCACAAAAAAAAAATTCAGCCCAAGAGGGTGCAAACGCCCCACTGCAGTAAAGTGTTAGGACAAAAACAATTTCTAGCACAAGAGGGCGCAGATGCCCCACTGCAGTAAAGTGTTAGCACAAATACAATTTTCAGCCCAAGAGGGCGCATACGCCCCACTGCAGTAAAGTGTTAGCACAAAAACACTTTTTAGCCCAAGAGGGCGTAGATGCCCCACTATAGTAAAGTATTAGCACAAAAACAATTTTCAGCCTAAGAGGGCACAGACACCCCACTGCAGTAAAGTGTTAGCACAAAAACAATTTTCAGCCCAAGAGGGCGCAGACACCCCACTGTAGTAAAGTGTTAGCACAAAAACAAGTTTCAGCCAAGGTGGGTGCAGTCGCCCTTCTGCAGAAAAGTATTAGCACAAAAACAAGTTTCAGCCAAGGTAGGTGCAGTCGCCCCACTACAGTAAAAATAGGGGTGTAATCGCCTCACTGCGGTAAAAACAGGGGCGTAGTCACCCCACTGCGGTAAAACAGGGGCGTAATCGCCCCACTGTGGTAAAAACAGGGGCGTAGTCGCCCCACTGTGATGTGTTCCTGCAAAAGTCTCAACAACAGCAAACGTGAAGTAAGGAACCCATTTGTGGGTCCCACCGGGCATGCCAAAAATGTGTTCCTAAGAATTTTATCCTATTCTAATGTGCAAAATAACTTAAAAATGCAAATGATAAAAGACTAAGGACACCTCAAGATTAGCCAAAAGAGTGATATAACAAGAAGGAAAATGGACAAAACAAGATACAAACGATTTCACCTTCCTTGCTGTTGATGTCTCCTTGATTGGCCCTTGCTTGGGATGATTTTGTGTGCTCCTTAGATGGTTTGTGATGTAGCTAGATGCAAGATTAAAATGTGCAAAATGATTAAAAGAGATGGCTAAATGATGGAAAAGGATTGAGAATGCAAATTGGCAGCATGTAGTTATCAAATGGGTAAGTGTTGAAAATGCCCTTGAGGAGGGGTTATTTATAGGAGAATTTGAATTCTCTAGAGAATTCAACGGTCAAGATTCATCCAACAAGGTCAAGATGAAGGGCTATGGTGGGTTGAGAACCCACAAGCCCTCACATCTTGACATGTGGAGGGTGAAGTGGCCAAGGGGATATGATGTGTAGATGATGTGGAAGAGAGGTACATGAGGTGGAGGAAGGACAAGTACCTTGCAAGTACATTAGGAGATGGAAAGAATCTTGGGTGAATAAAAATGAATTTTAAATTCACAATGATTGGAAGAATCTAGTGGATAAGACAATGTTCCCAAAAGGTGGGAGTTTGTCACATGTGCATGAGGTGACATTTCAAATGTTCTAGAAGCCTTGGAAAGACAAAATGTGAATTAAAAATTCACATAGGGAGGAGAGAGACATGGGATGAATAAATGAGAATTAAAAATTCTCATGGGAAGGAGGGTCAATGTCCAAAAAGGAAAAATGGAAGAATTGACCAAAAAGTGGTGCTAAAAATGGCTAATGACTTTGATTAAAGTTGTGCAAACACTTGATTATGATAATTAATGGAAGATTAGAGACAAGTGGAAAATGTAGGAGGATGTGACATTAATCCTTGATTAAGAGGATGCACACCCTAAATATGAATTAATTAAATTAATTCATATTAGAGATGGATTATGGAGGATGCGACAAGGAGTGAGAAAAGAAGAATTTAAAATTGATTTTAATTCAATAGATTATGATGACTAAATTAAATAAATTGGTGTATTTATTTAATTTAGAGAAGATAAAAGTACCAAATAAAGTATTTAATTATTAAATTAAACACTTTAAGAGTCTTATGTGAGAAGCGCAATATAAATTAATATTGACAGAATTGATGAATAAAGGGGGAAATTTGATCATATGGGAGTGATCAAATTTGGGTGTCTACAATTACTACCAAAATTTCTTTCTCTATCATTGTATAATTGAATTCAACTCCTTGCAAATTTTTGCTAAAAAAATAAATGACATTTTCAACAACTCATTTATGTCCTAAGACTTCTCCTATGGCATAATCTGATGCATCAGTATGGATGTGGAAAGTAAGCTCCCAATTAGGCCCTTTGAGTATGTGAGCATGAGTCAAAGCTTCCTTCAAGTTAGAAAATGCATTTCCATAGGCTTTAGCCCACTGAAATTCAACATCTTTAGTGAGAAGAGTGTACAATGGTGTTGCTACCTTGCTGAAATCCTTGATGAAACAACTATAATATCTTGCATGATCCAAGAAACTCCTAACATCCTTTTGTTTTGTAGGTGTGGGTAGATTTGTGATTACCTCAATCTTTATAGGATCTACTTGAATTCTCTTATGGGAGATGTAGTGGCCAATAACCACACCTTCCTACATCATCATGAAGTACTTTTCACTATTTAAGGACAAGTTTTGTTCTTCACATCTTTGTAGGAACCTTATGATATTTTCCAATGCTTGATTAAAATCAACACCATATGTGGTAAAGTCATCCATATAATTTTCCATGAAATCATGAGCAATGTATGAGAATTTTCTAATGACTACCCTTTAAAAATTTGTAGGTGCATTGCATAAGCCAAATGGGAGCACCGAATAGGTATAGGTCCCCCATGGATAGGTAAATGTAGTCTTCTCTTGGTCCTCTGGTGCAATTTGGATTTGGTTGTATCTATTGAATTCATCTAGAAAAGAAAAGTATTGCTTTCCTACAAGTGTATCCAAATCTTGATCAATGAAGGGTAAAGGAAAGTGGTTTTTTTGGTGGCAGCATTAAGTTCCCTATAATAAAAAAATCTCACTATTTCCCTCCTTTCTTGATAACAATCACTAATGGATACACCCACTAACTATTTGAAATTGGGTAGATAAAACTTGCATCTAGTAGTTTCTATAGTTCTTTCACAATTTCTCTTATTGCAGGGTTAATTCTTCTTTGTGGATGTCTTACTAGGGTGCAATCATCTCTGATGTAAATTCTGTGTGTACAAATTTTAGGTTCCAATCCCTTCATATCATGATAATCCCATGCAAATGGATGTTGATGGGTCCTTAACAGGTCTTTCAATAAAATTGATGTTCTTCATATAGTTTACTATTAACATTCATATATTTTCCTTCTGACACCTATACTTGTCTAATTAACTCTGTCATGGATGCTTCATTAACACATGGTACCTTTAGTTCATATGGTAACAATGTATGGAACAGACCTGTTGTTACAAAAAGTCTGTCTATAGAAAGAGTTGTTGTAGGAAGAGTGGCTTCAGGAAGAATGTATGTAGGAATAGTGGTTGTAGGAAGAGCAGGCAGAAGTGTCCTGACTAGAGTAGTAGAATGAGAAGATGATGCTTTCTCCACTTCACAATGGTTCTGAATGATTTTAGCCAATATTTCATCCTCATCTTGAAGCTACATAAAATAAATTCTACCTAGCATCATAAGTTGTGCCATAGAATAAACTTCCTTGGCCTCTTCACCAAATTGTGGCCATACGAGATTATCCTCATCATGAGATGGCTGAGTAGGTGGATAAAGAACAAAAAATTTAGTACTCTTGCCATCTGAAATGGTCATGTCACCTAATTGACATCCAACCTATGCATCTATAGTTGTCAACCATGTTCTTCCAAGAATAATGGGATACCCGCCTAGTGTAGCTTTAGGAGAAAGAATCATAAAGTTTGTTGGGTACTCCTAGGAGTCTAAAACTACCACAAGATCCTCCACTATACCATCAGGCTTAATAGTAGATCTATTAGCAAGCTACAAGATAGTAGGAGTAGATCTCATGCTTGCAATATTTAGTTGTTGTAGGATGTCTTTGGTCATTACATTTATTGCTACCCCTAAATAAATCAGAGCATTCTTTACTTGGACCCCGTTTATAAAAACTACTACCATAGGACTGTCTAGGTCATTATACTTGGGAATAGTCAATTTTCCCAGCTTGATGTTAGCTAGCTATCCCATCACATGAATTGTAGTTGGGTCCTTCTTTTTCCTGGATAACATCTTGAGACATGCTTCCTTGATTCCTTTTCATAGATTAGAACATCCTTTATGGCTTGAAATGGAGGTATCTGGACACATATATGCTTCATTTGATCTAAGATATCAAAATTCATATCCTCCTCTTCTCCTTTCTTCTTGGCAACTTCCAATATATGAGGAAATGGTGGTTCTTGTTTAGTTTGCTTGACTTGGGTTGGTTCAAGACTTTTAGGTACATTGGGCTAAATGGGATCAGTCAGAGGTTCCTCTTCCTCTTCCATAGAAAGCTCATTGATAATGGGCTTGGAAGGGGCTTGTAGAGTAGTACTTGAATGTAAGTGGATATCACTTACACTCACAACATATGCAGGGAATTGATTTAAAACAACATATTATGTGGGCTACTATTGTGGTTTGTTGTTTGGATTGGGTGTGGGTTGAGCTAGTAGTTGAGTAGGTTTAGGTACATTTGACCTTGGATTAATAGGTGGAGGAATTATAAAAGGTTGTCGGGGCTGAGAAGGTGACTACATGTAACTAGTTGTCTTAGTAGGGCATTGTTGTCCTCCTCTCCATTGATTTGTTTGTTTCCAATTTCCTGGAGGTGGCTGCCAATGTTGTTGAAATTGTTTCCAATTTCCCTGAGGTTGTTTCCACTAGGGTGGAGAATTTTAATGACTAGGTCAAGCATTTGGAGGGTTACTCTAAGGATGTGGTGGATATCCTCCATAACTGGATGGATATGGCAGCTGCCATTGGTTACTAGATTAATAGGAATTAAAATATGGCCCAACATAGAATAGTGGATCTGGTGGCATACCTTGTCTTGGAGCCCAAGGCTTCCTTTGTGAAACATAGTAGACTTGGTCTTCTTCAATCGGGATTGGCTTGAACTTAGGTGGAACATGCTTGCTTTGAAGATTAGCTACCATCTTACATCTATAGTCTTTTTTTGAAGTGGGGGAAATACTCTATCAACATTGCCTCTACCTCCTCTTGCTTCTTCTTGGCCTAAAGTGTATCTAGGTGAGTAGCTAGATTATTTATAATATCTTGCTTGAAGTCTGCCAGCAAATGGGTAATCCCCATTCTTGAAACTCCATTGGTAGTTGAATTACCCATGGAAGATTAGTAAGCTCTCCCTTTCTTTGAAGCTACCCTAGAGTAGTTCTAGCATATTTTCTTGATATCTTCCCAAGGAACTTGGGAGATATCTCCTTCTCCTATGAGGTCCAAAGCATCAGTTCAACTATCATTGATTCCTCTTAGGAATTTGTTTTTTGCGAGTCTTCATTAAGTGTATGGTGTGGATATTTTTGAAGGGAAAATAGAACACCTTGCAATGTAATCTTCCAAGCTCTCATCTACCTTTTTTTGCATCATAAAAATGTCACCCCTCTCATGTCATTTCCTTTGCAATATTCCTTGTATTTCTCAAGGAATTTTTTCTTCATTTATTCCCAAGTTTCCATAGCATCTCTGCCTAGGTTCATGAACCATCTTAATGCAACTTCTTTCAAAGTGGTAGGAAATAGCTTAAGCCTATGGGAATCAGTTGTATAATCATAACTCTTGTCGAGTATGTCAAACACAAATAAAAAGGTATCGGGATCTTTTGTGACAAGTCCATAGAACTTTGGGAGTGCTAAGGCAAGAATGTTCTTGATGTTGTCAACTTCATTTTGATGGGTAATGGGGAAAGGAAAAGATGGTTGGTTAGGTCTATTCCTATTTGCATCACCCATGCTTGCTTGATGTGGTTCCAAATCAAAGGGGTTATCAAGCTAATTTTTATCTTTGGAGGAGACTTTAGAACTAGTCAGATCAGGATATGCATCAGCAAAGGGGTGTGGATCTTTTTATTCTTCTAATAGATTTTGATATTTAACTAGCTATAATGGATTAGGATTATTAGGAAGGAATCTCCCATAAGTATTCATTCTCCTTCCTCTATGCATGCGGTATCACTCACTATCAGTTAGCTCACACCAAGAATTGGTAAAGAATAAGGGGGTTCATTACTTCCTAAATGAGGATATACTAAGAACAACTTCCAAAAACACTACAATAAGAAAAAATACCGATGACTCCAAAAGACTTCCTAGTTTGACACCATCCTCAGTAATGGAACCAAAAATGTTGGCCTCCTACAATGATTTTTGATGAGGGTGCAGCTCAAGACACAAAAAATAACCCACAAACAAGAGAATAATTTTATTATTCAAAAAATAGAGCTTCTTACATGCAGAGGATCTCAACTCCCCTAGTTCTACAACACATGCAAGTTACAGAAAGCTATAGAATAACCCTTTTGCAATATGTGAGCTTGTCCCCAAAAAGCTACCCAAAAATAGAGCTCCTCATTAGTTTGCAGCCAAAAAAATATTAAAATTTGATTTTAGACAGTTTGGCACCAAAAATTACAACTTGAAGTTCAAATTTCAAAAGAACATTTGTAATTGTATCTTCTAGAAAGTATGCCAACTTCGCGGGGCCATAACTTTTGATTCAGAACTCCGATTCGTGAACCGTTTGAACCGTTGGAAAGGTCTCAAAGTCAATAACACGCTTAAAATCTGCCATGCCAATTTTGGCAAGTTTTAGGTCCATTCCAGGAACTATAAGTGCCTCAAATCTACCTTGAAATATTTTTTAGGTGCAAATTTAAGAAACTAAAAATCCAATATCTTTAAACCCAGGAATAAAAAATAAAAACCATAAATTAGGAATTTCATTATGATGAAAAGGGTATCCAAAAATGTAAAAACATCTAAAAACTAAGAAACTTGAAATTTAACTATTTTGGGTGATGCAAGATTACCCTTACACCATTAGATGCTCATGCATTAAACACCAAGGGTAATTTGAGAAGTGACCCCATCATGTCTCAGATGGTGGAGGAAAATCCAAATAGTCAACCTCTACCTTAGGCAACTAGGATGAATCCTCAATAGTCCTTCCTTTCCATTTCACCAGATATTCTTCTTACTGCCTGTTCATGGTACTCCTTCCCACATGACTATCCAGGATTTCTTCAATCTCCTCCTTTTTTGAAGTAGGTACTAGAATCCCACACTGTTCCATAATTGGTACTTCCTCTGCACCACCTTCATGATACTCTTTCAAATCTAAAATGTTGAACACAGGGGAAATGTTGAATCCATCTGGCAACTCTACCTCATATGCATTCCCTGAATCATGCCTCTTCAAAATTTTACAGGGACCAAACTTCTTCATCTTCAATTTGTTATATTTTTCAACTAGAAACCTTTCTTTCCTCAAGTGGACCATCACTTCGTCACCAATCTGAAACTCCTTATACCTCCTCTTCTGATCTGCCTTAGCCTTATACTACATATTCATCTTGTTAATATGGTCTCTTACCTTCTCATGTATATCCTTGATGTGTTCTGCAAAATATTTGGCTTTAGCACTTATTTTCTTCTCTTGGTCCATCTTCCCCAATTCTGGAGCTATTATGGGGCTACTTCTATACACAATCTAGAATGGCGATCTACTAGTGCTTCTATTGACAGAATTGTTGTAAGAAAATTTTGCCTAGGGTAAGATCAAGTCCCATCCCTTGGGTTTATCTCCTACCAAACATCTCAATAGGTTACCCAAACTCCTATTAACAACCTATGTCTGCCCATCTATTTGTGGATGGTGTGCAGAACTAAACTTCAACTATGTCTTCAGCTTCTTCCACAAGGTCCTCCAAAAGTACCCCACAAATTTGGTGTCATGATCTGAAACAATAATCTTTGGTAGACCATGTAGCCTCACCACCTCTTTGGAGAACAAGTCAGCAATGTGGACTGCATCATGGGTCTTCTGACATGGAATGAAATGTGCCATCTTCAAAAACCTATCAACCACCACAAAGACTGAATCATTCCCTTGTTGTGTCCTTGGCAAACCAAGAACAAATTCCATACTTATATCCTCCCATGACCTCTCTAGTATAGGTAAGGGCTTATATAAGCCTGTATTCTGGCTCACTCCTTTAGCCATCTCACATACCCTGCAACTTTGTACAAACTTCTTCATATCTTGTAACAATTGAGGCCAATAATAATGCTCACTGATAATGGCAATGGTCTTATCTCAACCAAAATTTCCTACCATTCCTCCACTATGCTTCTCCTTTATTAGGTTCTCCCTCATGGAACTCCTCGGGATACAGAATTGACTTCCCTTAAATAACATGCCATCCTAGATTATGAAATCCAGCCACCTTGTCCTATCCACTGTAACAGGTTCCTTGCAAGCTTTACAAGCCTCTGCAAAATTAGGATCTTCTGCATATAGTGTCCTGAGTTCATTGAACCAACCACTTCAATCTGCATCTTTGTCATCAATGTATGCATCCTACTTAAGGCATTTGCAACCCTATTTGACTTCCCACTCCTATGTTTCAAAAAAAAGGTATAACTCTGCAAAAACTCTACCCATTTCATATGCCTCTGATTTAATTTTCCCTGAATATTTAGGTACTACAAGGCCTGATGATCTGTATATAGAAAAAATTCCTTCGGCAACAAATAATGTCTCCATTTATTTAATGTTTGAACTATTACATAAAATTCCTGATCCTATACAAAATACTTTCTCTTGGCATCATTTAACTTCTCACTGAAATAGGCATTGGGCTTACCTTCTTGGCTCAACACTGCTCCAATGGCACAACCACTAGCATTACAATCCACCTGAAACACCTTGTTGAAATTTGGGAGGGCTAGAACAGGTTGCTCTGTCACCTTCTGCTTCAACAATTCAAAACTTTTTGTCACTCCAATGCTCCACTTGAATTCTTTTCTATCCCCTCTCATTGTTTCAGTCAAGGGTCCACAAATACTACTAAAGTTTCTAATGAACTTTCTATAAAAACTAGCCAAACCATGGAAAGGTCTCACCTTGGTAGCAGTTCTTGGGGTAGGCCATTCCAAAATATCCTTCACCTTCTCTGGGTCCATCTTGAGACCTTCTACTGAGAAAACAAACCCCAAGTACACTAACTCCCTCTTCACAAAACTACACTTCTTCAGATTAATCAACAGTTTCTCTTCTCTTAACTTCTCAAAGGCTCTCCGAATATGCATCAGATGCTCATCCAACGTCTCTGAAAATCAAAATATCATCTAAATACACAATAACAAAACTTCCCAGAAATTCTTTTAGTACCTCATTCATGAGCGCATGAATGTGCTCGGTCATTGGTTAGCCCAAAGGCATGACTAACCACTTGTACAGGCCCAAAAATTCTCAAAGGCTCTCCGAATATGCATCAGATGCTCATCCAATGTCTTACTAAAAATCAAAATATCATCTAAATACACAATAACAAAACTTCCCAGAAATTCTTTTAGTACCTCATTCATGAGCCGCATGAATGTGCTCGGTGCATTGGTTAGCCCAAAAGGCATGACTAACCACTTGGTCTTGAAGGCAGTCTTCCATTCATCTCCCTCTCAAATCCAGATTTGGTGATATCCACTCTTCAGATCAATCTTTGTGAAGTACTGAGCTCCACTCAAACAGTCCATCAGGTCATCCATCCTTAGTAGGGGAAATCTGTACTTGATTGTTATCTTGTTTATGGCTGAGGAATCTATACACATCCTCCATGCCCTATCCTTCTTTGGTGCTAGTACTGTAGGTACTGCACATGGACTCAAACTCTCCTGTATCAAACCCTTTCTCAGCAACTCTTGAACTTGTCTGTTCAACTCCTCATTTTCTGTTGGAGTCATTTTGTGTGCTTCCTTATTTGGAAAACTAGCTCCAAGAATCAAGTCAATTTGATGACTGATCTTCCTTATTGGTGGTAAACCCTCAGGTACATTATCAGAAACAATATCCTAAAACTTATCCAGCATCCCAGAAACTTCTTCTCGAACCTTCTCACTATCCTCCTTACTCACTCTAGGAATCAATGCATAACACACACGCTCATGCTTCATACCTTCTAAGAATTTTCTTCCATCTACATAACAAATTCTAGCACTACTGCATACCTTTTCTTTGGTCTCCTTCAAGGGTTTCAACTTGTGATGAACCCCATCCTTTGTCAAGGAATAAGTGTTCGCATGGACATCATGTATAGCTCACCTATCGAACTGCCACAACCTCCCCAACAACATGTGACATGCATCCATGGGGATGATAACACAGAGTACCTCATCATGGTAGCTCCCGATCTTGAACTTTACTAGGCACTTCTCATTGACCAAAACTTTGTGGTCTTTCTGAAACCAAGCAATCTGATACAGATGCAAGTGCCTTTCCCTCTTCAGCTTCAACTTTGTGACCATCTCCTTTAACACCAGATTATCGATGCTCCCACCATCATTAATGACATCACAACGATTTCCTTCATGCTTGCACCTTGTGCAAAATAGATTCTTCCTCTATTCTGGTTCCTTTTCCTCAGTCACTAGGGATCTCCTAATTACTAGGGCTTCTCCCCTTTTAGCATCATCTGAATGTTCAGATTGGGCCTCCTCATCTGCATGCGCAACCCTTCCACGACCTTCTGGCCTTTTGTCTGCCCTTCCTTGGTGTTGTGGACATTCATAGGCTCGATACCCTTCTTCACCACACTGGAAACACGTTCCTCTAAAACCACCTCTTCCAGATCCTTGTCCATATTTCTCTCATCCTCTACCTCTTTGATCACCACTGTTTTGATCACGAGGGTGGTAGAAGTTGTCATTCCTTTGGCTTCGGCTAGTTCCCACATCTTCACTTTTCTTTTTATCATCATTTTGACTTCCTGAAGGTTTTCCACTACCCCTTCCACTTTGACCTCCTCATCTGTTTTGCTTTCCATCAAATCTTTTGTTCAGCTTCTCTTCCACCTTTAGAGAAAACTGATACACATCCTCAATGGTGGTCATTCTGACTAGGCTTAACTCCTCCCGAATGCTCAGTCATAACCCATTAAGATATCGGGCTACCTTCTCCTTATTGGCCTCTATGTGACCCATTCTGATGATTATCTTGTGAAAATCTTCAATATATTCTTTCACAGATCTACTTCCTTGCTTCAACCCTTGCAATTTCTTCAAAAAATCTAACTTGTAGTCCACTGGTATGAACTGCTTCTTCAAATTCTCTACCATGTGATCCCATCTAGTGATCTTGTCTTTTCCTCTTCAATTCCTTTCTAACTAGACCTCTTTCCACCAAATACTAGCATGGCCCTTTAGCTTCATTTTCGCAAACTTAACCCGATCTGGATCCTCTATTTCCTCATACTCAAAATATTCTTCTAGCTCATTGATCGAGTCAATCAACTCTTCCGGGTTCAGACTTCTGGAATAACTGGGGACTTCTGCTCTGGGTCTTTTCTCGATCTTCAAAATGGCCCTTATTGGCCGCATTTGGTCTTGATCAATTGCTTCTTCTTCCTGTTCTACATCTGAACCTTCTTCCTCTCCTTCATCCTCACTTTCCTCCCTCGAGTTTAACCCTCTTCTCAACTGCTCTAGTAATGCATCAATTTGTCTCTGGAGGACTGCCAGTGCATCTCTTTCACTAGCATTTCTGTTTCCTTGACCACCTATGGCACCACCATGCCTACTAGGCATCACTCTTGGAGGAATATTTCTTGACCTTGACCCATAACCATGGTCATGGTGCGAACTGCCGCACGATTGGCGATCTGTCCATACACTCAAGAAAACCCACTCTGATACCACTTAATGAGGGCACAACCTGAGACACAAAAAATAACCCACAAACAAGAAAATAATTTTATTATTCAGAAAATGGAGCTTCTTACATGCAGAGGATCTCAACTCCTCTAGTTCTACAACACATGCAAGTTACAAAAAGCTATAGAATAACCCTTTCACAATATGCGAGCTTGTCCCCAAAAAGCTACCCAAAAATTAGAAACCTGCCCATAAATAGAGCTCCTCATTAGTTTGGAGCCAAAACAACATTCAAATTTGAGTTTAGGTGGTTTGGCACCGAAAATTACAACTTGAAGTTCAAATTTCAAAAGATCATTTGCAATTGTATCTTCTAGAAAGTACGCCAACTTCACGGGGCCATAACTTTTGATTCAGGACTCCGATTCGCAAATCGTTTGAATCGTTGGAAAGGTCTCAAAGTCAAAAACGTGCTTAAAATTAGCTGCACCAATTTTGGAAAGTTTTGGGGCCATTCCAGGAACTCTGAGTGCCTCAAATCTAACTCAGAATATTTTCAGGTGCAAATCTAGGAAACTAAAACTGCAATATCTTTCAACCTAGGAACAAAAAATAAAAATCGTAAATTGGGAATTTTATTATGATGAAAAGGGTATCCAAAAATTTAAAAACATCTAAAAACTAAAAAACTTGAAATTTAACTATTTTGGGTGATGCAAGATTGCCCTTACACCATTGGATGCTCCTGCATCAATTTTAATAACTAATCCTTTACAACCATGATTCAAATATTGGAAATCTAACTTGAATAGCTATTTCAATCATCATGAAGGTGCATTTAACTTGTCAATCGAGGGACATGAACTTGAAATGGGTTAGCATAGTATGTGCTATAGGAACTCAAAGTAGCCATTTCATTCTACAACTAAGGAACACAAAATAATAAAATTAAATTGCTTGAAAAGGAATGAGACAAATGTTGAACATCAATCAACAAATATGCTAAGCTGAAATGCATAATGGGCAAAAAAATTGAGCAACAAATAGGAAACTTTGTCTGCAAGAATAGTCACATAATGGAATTCTAGTGGCTATAGGAACAGTTGTTTCCAGACTTCTAACTAAGTAGTAAACAACAAGTAATACTAAACTAATTCTAAAATAAGAAGATAAATTACTCACCAAGTGGGACCCCTTTGATAAGTATCCTCTAAAACTAATGAGAACTTAGATGCTCAAACTCAAAACTTTATTTTATTCACTGTGAATCATGAGTACAAAAGAGTAATGCATCTATATTATTGAAAGCTAGAGAGTGCAATTACAATATCAAATCATGCAACTTCTTGAAGGAGCATCAAATCATTATTTATACTAATAGCTAAACAAGGTAGTCAGCTCCATGACTGGGAGGATGCCATTTAAGGAAAATAGAGAAAATGGAGTGATTTCAGTTATGCATGCATGGAATCTAGTCAGAAATACAAGTCCAAATGTAAATTTAGCACAATAGTAACACTTGTGCATGCTCGATCATTAAAGTCCACTACAAGGTGGTTACGTTTAGTTGGATGAAGAATCTTCTACCATCAACCTCCTTTGACTTGGAGTGATTCCTTTGTTGGACATTATGGTGCATGCCCAACTAGTGGTGTCTTCCTCAACTTAGCATATTAAATCTGCATGGTAATGTTAGTACACATAATAACTACACATATATAACCACCTTAAGGAACATTCATTAACGAAATGAAAAATCAATATAGATAATCCACATAATATTCCAAATGTCATTAAAGCTTGTAGAGATAGGATTAATTCCAATGTCAATGGTTTGATGGAAACATTATGAAAATGTCAACATTTAACATTAAATTCCATGACATATACCAAAAAATAAACTATAGACTCTACCCAAAATTGGACCAAAAACTAGGCTCATCAATACTCATAATCACTTTTCCAAGATTCATATGCCATTTATGGTCTCCACTTTACCTAGTTAATCTAATCAATCACCCACCTCCAGTAGGCTATATCTCCCATTTATGTTTGACTCATAAATCTCTCATACATGTAGATAAATTCCTAATTTAACATTCTATATCTAATTACTACTATCCATTGCACAACAATATGTTCCCATGCTTATATACACTAGTGTCACCCCATAGCCCAAGCTCCTACCATCTCTATAAACTATCATATACACATCCCATTATAATTATGTTAGAATACAGATACCCCATGAAAATACCTCAACCTCTAATATCATCTACTCCATAACTCCCAATTGAAAATCCTTGCAACCTCTTTCCAAGCATCAATATGCCACTAACAAGACCCACCATGAATATGCCACTAACAAGACTCCCAAAACTACCATAAAATTCTTTGCACATGCAAGGGATAGTTTTTTCATTATAAGAATTCTCTCAAGATACATCTCTAATTTTTCCATCCAATACTCCACTATCTATTTGTTGAACAAGACAACTAAGAGGGGGGTTGATGCAGTTGTAGAATTTTTTTCCTTTACAACATTCTCCAAAGTGCAGTCTACCCAAAGGGTGAAGCAAAGCTAGGTATGCCAATCCTTGGTATTTCTATCAAGTAATTTCTTGATCACCGTATCAAGTTCTTGTTTGTGTATTCAACAAATTCATTCCCTTGAGGGTAGTAATTGGATGAAAATTTAAGGTGATCCCATAGTCGAAGGCCCAACCAAATTTTTTTAATGAAGGAAAAGAAAGCCCATTATCACATACCAATGCATAAGGACAACCAAAGTGATTTAGAATGAAAATTTCTAAAAAAATTGCAACTACCTTAGTTGTGCATTTCCTACATATAATTTATTTTTTCCATCTAGTGCAATAATCAGTAGTGGTATGAATGTACCTATGTATCATAGATGATGTAGGGCTTATTGGACTAATGAAATCAAGACCCCATTGTGCAAACAATCTCACCTCCAGAATAGGTTGTAGTGGGATAACAAAATTCCTCTATTTGGTGGTAGCAGTCTGGCATGTGTGGCAAGAGTGGACATGGCCATGAACATCCTTGAAGACCATTGACTAGTAATACCTAGCACTTAGTATCTAATCCACAGTAGAAGGTCCAAATCCATGAACAATGTTGAACCTATCATGGAACTATTTTAGGACTCGATCTGCTTCTTCCTTGCCGAGACACCTCAAGTAGATACCTTCATGATTCTTCTTGTGTAATATGGATCCTTCTAGCATGAAGCTATTTCTTTTCAGCCTAAGAGCATGTTTTTGCCTCACTTTAGGTGAGGCAGGCACTTGTGATTTAGTAAATAATAAACAACATCCTCATACCATTCTCCTGGAGAAATATTTTCTAGCTAGAATTGTTGCATGGTTAGTTTTGGCCTTGCTTCTGTTATTGCTTCAGCAATTGTTTAGGCAAGTGCTTGTCCTCTCACCAATCTCACAGGTTGTATTTTCATATCATACTTCTGCAGTAATGTGACCCATTTTTCCCTTCATTCACAAAAATTCATTTTGCACTAGTAGTGTCTTCACGGCTGGGTTAAGGACAATGGTGAATAGTTTATTGTGTAGGATGTAATGTCTAGATTTCTTCACTCCCATAACAAGGGAATATACTTGTTTTTCTATGTTATGATAGTGTAACTCAATATCTTTCAAAAGAGCACTCATGAAGGTGATCAGATTCTTTTTCCCTCTTTGTCCTTTTGAGTTAGAATGTTGGCATAGAAATTCTCTAAAGCAAATGAATATATGTAGAATGGCTTAGATAATTTGAGTTGACCAGTATGGGTGATTCAAAAATTTCTTGCTTAGTTTTTTCAAAATCCTGCTTTTCTTCAAGGGTCCACTCAATCTTGGCATCTTGCTTCAACATGGTGTTAAGTAGCTTAACAATTTCAGCAAAGTTGTGATGAATTTTCTCATGAAGTTGATCTTCCCAAAGAAAGATTTCAGCTCCTTTTTATTGCCCAGTACTGGAATTTTCAGAAAAGATTGGATATGTTCAAGATCTATGGTGATTCCCTACTCTAAAATAATATGTCCAAGCAATATACCCTCAGTTACTCTGAAGATGCACTTCTTTGGACTAAGGGAGACTCCAAACTCATTGCATCTTTGAAACACCTTGCATGGATTAGAGACATGATCACTCTGTTTCTTAGAGAACATAATTAAATCATACATATAGATGATTATGCACTTACCAATTAGATCCACGTTGGAAAGTCGCACCAACATTGATGAGCCCAAAGGGCATTCTTCTGTAAGCAAAGGTCCCCAACTTGGTGGTGAACCTTGTCTTATGGCGATTCTCATACTGCACCATAACTTGGTTGTATCCAGAGTACCCATTGGTCACCAAGTTGGTCACCCAAGTAGAATGCCTAATTGGGAAGATAATTCTTGCTGAAAGCAATTTCTACACCTCTTTTTATATGATTGGTTCTAGCAAGGTATTGATAGGGTGTTGCCATTGGTGGAATGGCCACACTTCTTTCTTGAGAGGGATGGTGTGTGTGATGATAGAAGTGTCCTAAGTCTTAATAACTTCATAGCTCCATGCCACCACATCATGATACTTCTATAAAGCATCCACAATCCCTTTCTTTTCTTTTGTAGTACATAGTTTTCCAATAAAAACATTCTTGATCTCTTCGACAGTTTTGAGGTTGTGAGCATCATACTCATTGCTTATGGATTCCTTCTTTTTTTGTTGCTCCTGATATCTAATCTGATTGAAATTGAAAATGCACTCCAGCTAAACCATCCCTTTGGGAATCATATTAGTTTTGAGGTTAATTACCCCTTCTATGTCCAATTCAGCTTCTTTTAGATCAACTTCATCAATTATTTGGGTGGAAAATACATCAAAGCTTGTGATGAACTTGAGGATGTGCTTATCATCATTGAAGACTTGAAAGTTAGTGACATTATTTGGGATAGATGACATGAAATTCAGCTCAATAGTGAATTTTTTGAGACCCAACAAGGATAGGGGTTGCAATGTGTTGGTTACTTAAGCCAAAGCATCAACTATGTAGTTTTGAGCATGAAGGATCAACTGTATATTAAATGCATCCAACCCGTCTAAAAGATCCCAAATCCTATGCCTATTGTTTTCCAATCTTCTATCATGATAGGAGTACAATTTTCTGACTTGTTTGACCACTAGCTCAGAATCACCGAAAACTTGCAACATCTTAACATTTTTCTTTAAGGCCATGAAAAGACCATGGACTAAAGTTTCATACTCCACTACATGATTGTTACAATATAATTGAAGTCTATGGGTAGCAAAATAGGACTTACTCATAAGGCTAACTAGTTTTAATCTAGCACTAGCTCCTTTCTTGGACTTGGATCCATCAAAGCATGATGTCAAAAATTTGGAAGGATCTTTGATGCCAAGACCACTAAGGAAATGATTTTCTTTAGGATACAAGTTGTCATTTATGGCTTATGTAGAAGATACAATATTGGTATGATGGAGGGTTGGCTGCCCCTATGGTATCTCCTTAGGAATAGCTAAATTCTTGATATGTTCTACTACTATTTGACATAGGAAACATTCAAATTTAGAATGAACCACATCATGTACCCTACACCAATTTGGGAGTAATGGTTCTTGGAAATTCATTCTTGCACCCAAGCTAAGCTGATTTTGTATGCACCTTTCCATAAAATCCCAGAATCCATCCAACAGTCCCAATGTATTATCCTCAAGAGTTTCCTCATCATTGGCTTCTACTAGCATCTTCATTCTTTGAGGTGTATGGGTTAAATCAACTAGAGGGATGCATTACACTAGCAGGACTTAGACCACTATCCCTTTTTCTTGAGTCTCCGACTCTTCTATATAAACAAAGGGACAATAATTCTCCAACTTAGATTCAACAAATAACACGTTATTCAAGTTGTTATATTCAGTGATCATGAACTTCATGCATGGATCTCACTCGATGCATATTTTATTAGGAAGTCCCTTCCATGGTAGCCACATATGCAAAAAATCTATGGTGACATATCCATTCAAGGCATGGGTGAAGTCCCATTTGAAGATGATCCCATATGCATTGGGAATATTCGTAGCTTGGATGTCAATGACCTATTGCACCCCCAGATCCATAGCAATATGCATTGGGATTTGATTCATTTCTCCCACAATGTTTATCTTAGTTTTGTCCAGTTGAGTCACCTTTTTCCTTGAAGGAATTGGGGTAATCCCAAGGACTTTTCATATGGCCAGGGGCATGACATTGGCTGATGCTCCAGAGTCAATCAAATAATTGTGTAGATTTTTCCAAAATATCTAGATGGTGGTGAGAAAGGGCAGTGTTTCTAATTTCGCTTGGAAGAATCCCATAGGTGTATCTACTTAGGCTACTTGAGCCTTGTTTTTGTCAGCAGCCATGTCCTTAAATTTCCTAGAGGGTAGATCACTAGGGGTTTGCCTATGGTTTTGATCTGATTCTTTTCTGAGTTGCTTACCCATAGGTTGATTAGAGGGATTATCCTTCCTTTTCCCAATGAGGTCGTTGAACATAGATGATTTCCTAGGTTCTTCAAAGGTGACTCTTTTTGCTGATGTTTTTAGTGTTGCTTTAGATAATGGGGTTCCACTAAGTATCCTAAAGAAGGCATGCATTATGATAGGGACTTTGAGTAGTTTGAAGGTAGATAGATTGATTTTTACCTTCTTGAATTCTTCTACTACATATTCACCCATTTGTTCAATTTCAGAATCAAAGGCTCGACCAATGGTGAAACAAGTAGGTTGGGTTTTCATTTGGCTTGACTAGTTTTGGGATTGGCCTTGAGGCTAATTTTGGGATTGGTTTTGGGGCTAATTTTGTGACCTATCCTTGTTGAAATATTGGGTGGGAACATGGGGAAGCCTAGGATTGTTGCTAGCATTTATATCAGGTGGAGTACTAAAGTTATTTATTTGGGTAGAATTAGTAAAGGGTCCACCAACTTGCCTATTCCTAAGGAAGTAAGGAGTTGATCTTTGGTGAAACATATGAACTTCATCTACATGCTCTTCTTCCTCATCTAATGGACCATTATCTATTGAATCAAAAAGCCTTGATAAGGTTACTTCATTACTTACCTCTTGTACTTCTTCATTCTAGATGGGTGCAACCTCCTCCTTGGGCTCAATAGAGTCACTCTGCGGGAAGGGAGCTTGGTGGATGATGAGGTAGGAAGAGTCATAAGACTCAGATGGGACAATATCCCTAAAAATAGCACTATCAACAACATTTTGGACCTCCACTTGGAACATTTCAGTGGCTGTTTGGAATTTAGAACAATCCAACTTGGAGTGTCTGCTTGTCTTGTGAATCTGGCACCATCTAGACAGAGTGACCTTAGTGAGATATACTCCACTGGTAATCTTTTCATTACTAGCAGGTTGATCCAGAGGAGTAAGAATCTCAAAGTTTTGAATTAAATTCTACTCACTGTCACAGCTTTTCCTAGAAGAGGTGTTGGCTCCGCGATTATCCCTACCATTCCTGTTATCTGTGCTATCCTGATTAAGGTTAGCCTAGAGGCTGAATTGGGAGGCCTATAGCTAATTGTTTTGATTTCTCAAGTACATCATTTCTATTGACATTTTCTTTATCATTTATTTCAATTCTTCCAATTTGACTTTCTCAGTATTGCTTGGTTATGGCACTTGATTTTGGAGGAAGATGGGTGAGGCTACTAGTTCATTTTGATGTGTTGGAGGTAATTCAGATCCTAACAAATGTAATGGTGTTTGTGACTTCTAAGAGTACATCTGTTGTTGTTAGGGAGCCTAAGAATAGGTTTGTTGTTGTTGAGACTACAAGTAAGAAGGCACGAGAAGTGCATGATTCATTGGTTGTCCACGGTGTAGGATGATGGGAAGCTATGACACTTGGTTCATGAGAGGTGTCTAATGAGTGAATTATTGGTTGAGCCCTTGAACCTACATTGGATGGGCTACCAGACCCAAACAAGGTAGCAAACCAGAAACATTTTTCCCTAAGTCAACACTGGCAACAACTGCTTCTACATAAGCAATCACTAGCATGGTAAGTGGTGGATGCATCTTTTTCACCAATGCTCATGTGAGATTATCCAATGTTGCATAGTAGATGGGCATGGCTACAACATCATTGTGTATGCATGGATCTTAAAGTCTCATGAAGGCACAATGGAAGTAATCATTGAAAGATCCAATAGGTTCATTAATCTCTCTTTAGATGGACATAAACTGTCAATGTCACTATGAAGGGCTGATCTAAATCTTATACTTCTGCAAGAAAGCATTCTTCATGAGGTTCCATGAAGTAATAAACCCTCTAGGAAAATTGATCTACTAGTAAAAAACCTCCTCCCCCAATGAATATGGAAAGAGGCAGAATTTAATGTCTTCATGACTGATCTACATATTTGTAATTGTTGTTTCAAATATCATGATATGTTCCTCTGTCATCCTTTGTGGGTCGCGAGTATTAAAATTTGAGTGAAAGCTCTCTAGATTTTTTGATATGTCATGATAATCATTGAAGTACAATGGGGAAAATTTTGGACCAACCAAACCATGGTAGGAGGTGAAAGAGGGATAGCAATCTAGGGTTGTACCTAGGCCACAACTATTTGGATTGCACCTTGAACTTGAAGGGCAGGGAGAGTTACAACTCCCTAGCTTCTAGAGATAAAAGGCGGAAAAGCAGTTTGATATGGCTAAGAGGAGGATGAACAAGGGGTCAATGGAGGTGAAGGTGGAAGGGAAATGAATGGGATGGAGGAAGAGGAAGCAACATCTCCTCCCTTAGTTTGTTTAGCCCTGATGGGAGGTAGAAACTCTTGAAGTTCCCCTTTGTTTGGTGTTGACCTTAGAATCCTCCAAAATCTCAAATTGTAGAAACTGATAACTCCACTCCTTGGAGTTGTTTGCAAGACTTTCCTTGTCTTCATCATACTTGGTAGTGTGGTCCCTAAAAAATTATAACTAGGGGAAGGCATGGGTGGAAAAACTCATGAAATCCATGGTTATCTTTGTTGACATCCTGTCCTCCATCCTTTTCTAAAAGTGGGGCTTTATTTTCTCTAGATCTATTTGTATTGCAGGCATGTCATATCCTATTATCAACCTCAAATATTGGGCAAAATTTTCTCTAACTTCCTTGACCCATTCATTTCCAAATCCACTTTGCCAAGCAATTGCTCCAACCTTTATTTCCTATTCTCAAAGTCCCACTTTCATACTTCCATGAGCCAATGATCGTCCCTCTTGAATGCAAGCTCCTTTTCCCACGTTGCACTTGGTAGTTTGAGAATAGCCTCAATCTTTGGGTAGGTGGACTTATACTTTGTAGGGAAGTCAATGCAAAGATTCTTTGTACTCTCAAAATATTGCTAGAGATCCAAGAATTTGTTTGTTGTTCTAACAGCATGGCTAATGCCCATGTTTTTGGCATATAAAACCTCCTGAAACCAGCTTTTCATTATCTTGTCCAAGTTCTTTCTCTTTTCCAGCTTATCAATTTTCTCTTTTGATAGTAGTTGTGGTGGAGACATGGACATGGTAGACATTTCTTCCGTCATGGAAAATTGTTGAATGTATGCCATCAAGTCAGCTACTTGTGTCTTTAGCTCCTCTTTCAAAACTTTGTCTCACTGTATCAGGTGTACAACTGTGGAAATAGATTCTTGGTGGAGTTATACCTTTTCCCCCCTATTAGATATTCCCAAATCAATGGTAGAAACATTATAGATTATTCATTTTTCTCCCACCACCAGTGTTGCAACCTAGAAAGTCCTGGATCCAGAAACATCCATTGTTACTTTGGATCTAACTTTGGGCCTTTTCTCCATTTTGGTAGTGATTTTTTCCCTAGCTAAGATAGATTCTAGTCTCGTTCTTGGATTACTCAAGGTGGGATCCTTCTACTCAAGTTGCTTCTCTAGCCATTCGGGCATTTGAGCCTTTTCTGCAGGTGACTTATGATCGCCCTCTTCTTCATCATTTCTAATTTCAATCTCCTTTTCCTTAGGGGATTCTTCTTCTGCCTTTGCATCTTCTTCATCTTCAACAAAATCCCAAATGAATGTTATGCGTCTGATTGGGGATTTGGTGGGTAGGCACTCTTTGGGACTTTCTTCCCTTTTAGCCTCCTTTTCTCTTTTGCTATTTGGATGATTCTCATGTTTGTGCTCCTTGGGTAGTTCAGTTTCAATGCTTTTGTCATCTTGACCTTCACCTTCAAGTCTATTCTCTTCAACATTCTTGTCCTCTCTACTAGTAGGTGATACATCTTCTAGTTGTTCCCTTGTAGGAGGTTCCACATTTTCTTCGATCTTGTCACCCTCTTGCCCTTCCTCTTGAGGAGGTGTCCTTTCAACCTCTTCCCCAACATCCCTTAGTTTCCTAGCTATCTCTTCCTCAAAATCACCATCAAATGTTTATCTAATATCAGTACCATGATCTCTTTTGTCACTACTTTTAGAAGATCTTGTTCCTTCTTCCTCATAAACCACCCTATCAATTTGTTGATGCTCATATTCTAGGTATTCATGGTACTCATCCACTTCCTCCTTCAATGCTATCAAAGCTTCCATCTCCCACTTCTCCCATTCCTGGGATATTTGAATTGTGGATTCTATTGTTGGTGGTCAAGTTGGAGGTTTCGAGGGTAGAGCATTGGCAAGGACTTGCAATAAGGTAGCTTGGATAGTGGGATCCAAAAATATTTGGGAAATCTCAAAGGGAACATTCTGCATGTGTCATGAGAATGCCGCTGGTAGTGTGAGTGTTGACATTAGTATTGTTGATGTAGCCAGTGGAAGCAATGTGGTGGGAGACATGGAGGTCAAGGAAAGTGGAGAAGTTGTTGTAGAGGAGGAGTCGATCATCACAACCTGCTCAATAAGTAGAGAAGAGGCAAGGTGAACTGAGATGCCCAACGTAGGTGGGGATGTGGCAACCATGGTTTGGGAAATGGATGGAAGGGTGGTAGAATCAGGGACCGTGGGTGGATATTTTGGCTGATCTATCTCCCTTTCTTAGAGGGGAAACCTTCTGAATCTTCTTTGAGTACACCTTCATATCAGGCTGATACTCCTCTATTTCTTTCCTTTTCCTTGATCTTGTGAGTGGAGGAGACTTGTATGTTTCTCCTATTGAGGTTGTAGCAACAACATCATCTGCGGTGTTGGGTTCACTCTTGATCCCTTCATACATTAGGAAAAACCCTTGTTGCTTTAAAATGGCTACTCATCCATTGATCCATTCCTTGGTGTGAGCCTCGAAGAGCTTGATTAGAATGTCAAGGTCATCGACCTCTTGCTCATCCCAATCTATGACTAGTATTGGAAAGTTGATGATTGCACTGTACCTAGGGTCCATTATAGTACTTTCATCTTCTTCAACCTGGTCAAGTATGGAAAACAATTTCACCCTTCTTACAAAGTATGTAGTCATACTCAAATAATGCCTTGTGTGCACCTCCTTATCATCCTAACAATTTTCCTAGAAATCCTCTACATGATACAAATGGGCATACCTAGGTCCAAGTGCCTTCCTTACATGCCCATGTTGGTCCATTCATGGGCGAGCTATGTGTAGGTGAAAATGATATTCTGCTAGTTTCTTCTTAGAATTCCTAATGCATTGGGAGGTTTGCAATTTGTACATACCTTGGCCAAAAGTTAAGGGATAAGGGATCCCTACCAAATTCCTATCGCTTAGGATCGAATGCACATGCTACAATTTTCAAGAGAGCTCTAACAATATAATTCAGTGGTTGGGTACTAGGGTAGCTTATTTAGCCTCTTTTTGTAACCTTGGGCCCAAATGTAGGTGAACTTGGGGTACTGGATGAAAAATAAAGTGTACTATTTCAAGAATTCCCAAGTGTTGTGAGAGACCCTCCTTTCAAAATCTCCCCCAAGTAATTTGATGGTGTGACTCACGAAGGCATCATTCACTCTGCAATACTCATTCTTAAATTTTCTAAACTGGAGCTAGAGGTATCTATCATAGACATTCAATGCTTTACCTAGCTCTTCATCGGGTGCCCTGAACAACCGAGCATACTGCCTCCACTTAGAAAATGAATAAACAAGATAGAAGGTCATGTAGAATCTAGAGGTCTTCTTTATATTCATGAACTTCTCATGGAAGCAGTCACTTATTATGCATCCCTAGTAGAATGAGACCTTTGTAGTAACATCTTCCTACCCACGGAGAATCTGCTCTCTAAAGTAGACCATCCACTCTTGAAAGTATGTTGCAGTGTGAAGGCCCCTTACCCCACTCAAAATGGTGACCATGTCATGGTATTCCTCATGAAATTCATCGTGAAAGAGTTCCTAGGGGACTTTTACAGCACTGCCCCTCTTCTCCTTGAGCTAGTACTAGTTTATAGGTTTCTTACAACCACCCGGGTCCTCATCCCACATTACTTTACATTCTGCAAATGTTGGAAACTCCATTATTTTGAAGGTAGAGATGTGGAAAGTGTTTTTTATTGCTTCACCCAACATATCAGCAAGGATGTTTCCATCTCTGCCAAATATGGTTCATGCTTCAGGCTAATATTCCTATCTACAAGCTATGAACAACTCAAGAGAAACAAGGGGCGATAGAAAGACCATAGCCTTAGCAATTCCATTTCCTCTGATCAATCTTACATTATCAGTCTTAGGGTGGATCCTGACCCTTCATTTGAATTCCTCTATATCAACATGGCCGAAATTAGTATCTATAATTTCCTTCTAGTCTGTAATGATTTTTTAGTGAAAAGGCTCTCCTTGGAATTGGTTCTTCATCTAGTGTTTTTTCCTCTTTCCCATGAGAAACATTGTCTGACTTCTTCCCTTTACCTTTCTCTACAACCACCCTTGAGGGTCCTGTACCTAGTTCCATATATCCTATAAACAAAGGCAAGATGAGAATAAAAAATAAAATAAACACGGTCGTTAGTCAAAATATTGTGGATGAAGTCTAGTTAGATGTTATATCATTTATAAATTCAAACTTTTACTTCAAGATACCATTACCAATTTTCTAAAGGAATTTTGGACAACCCAGGCCTAGGGGGTTGGACTTCCCTAGTAGGAGTTTCATCTACAGAGTGAACAAGATAGGGCAATCCAAGTGGTTTCTCTCAACCCTATATTTCAATGGTTTAAAGGCTCATGTAGTAGAGGGCTGAACCTAGGCATGTGGGTTGAGACTAGTTTCTAAATTGAAGGTCATTTGGGTTGCTTTGGGAGCATCCAAAGATATAAGGCCGAAAAGCCATCAGGGCTTCACTGCTTTGGAATAGCCAAATTGAAATGATATTCAAAGGTTAGAGTCCTATAGTCTAAAACTCGAGAGGCTAAAGGGAAGCCAAATTTTCTTCTTAGCTTTTATGTGCTTAGGCCTTAAGGGGCTAGAAGCCATCGGTGAATTATCATTTGGAACAGTGGGCATTGAATGAAAGTCCAACAAGAGCGACCTGATGGACTAGACATGACATCAAGTTTGGATGTTACATTTCTTTGTTAAATACTGGGCGATTGCGATGGAGGGTCCTAGAGGATGGAAGGATAAGCTCAATTTTCCCCTTTTGGATGGCTGAGATGTCATGGAATTCCATGTGTGGAATTCCACTAGCACGAGACCAAGAAAGGAAAAAGTACTTGAATTTATCGTTTATCAATTGCTACATCAAAAAGAGTCTCAAGGCCTATAAGATAGGAGGATGTTACCTGATGGCCATTTGGAAATGGTGAAACCACTAATGGAGTCCATGGAAAAAACTCCATGAATTGGGGCTTGGGGATATGATGGAACAATTCATTTTCTTGGTTTAACCCAAACGACAACAAGCGAGGGAGGCTTCGGGGCTTGGGTGGATGGGGTCATCATGTCGTTTGAAAATGTGAAAGTGATACAACATCTCGGGGATGGAATCCCATGGGAGTGGGGTCAGGAAACATAGAGGGAGGCCAATTTTTTTTTAGTTTAAGTCTAATGGTGATCCATCGAAGGAGGTCCAAGGTCGCGGACCCAAGAAGGCATCCCACCATTTGGTCATTTGATGTTTGTTTTCTAAGTTTTTGGTAGCAATGAGAAGGCCTGAGTCTAGAAGGCATGAATTCCATATGAAAATAATAGCACTCACAAGGTATAGTTCTAGATGTGTCTTAGAGGATTCCTTGGAGGTTTTCTTGCAATTCCATCACATGGGTTTTTTAGGTGTTGTCTTATTTTACCAAATTGAAGTATTTTTAACCCATGTTCATTTATCATTTAATTTTAAATCACAAAAACCCCATGGAAAGGTGGATGACAAACTTACCTAAAAATTTCAACAAGATAAGTTTGTGAAATCCATGAAGGATCAAAAAATGAGGGAAGTGGGCATGAGGGCAGCGAGCAACGAAGGCATTGGACTTCTGGACTTGTTCTGACTTCTTCTAGCTAACTTGACATATGAAAATGAGAGGTTGAACTAGATATGTATACCCATAATTATTATTTAATGTTGCCATTAATGCCCGTATGGATGACAAGAGGGTTGGTGAATTTAAATTCACAAACGATGGTGGGAAGGCTAGGACTCGGGCACTAGGTAGACATGTTTGGATGACCATTCAAAAGTTGTTTCGAAACTAGTGGCAAAGGGAAGTTTAGGGTCTAGAAGGTAGGATGCCATCACAAGTTGGGCATTGAAAATGGTGAAGTCAACGTGAAACCCCAAGTGGAGAAGTTAGAAAGATCAGACCTAGTGGGGCAAAAGGCGGTCTGGTTTCAACTCAATTTGTAAGGGGTGGAAATTAGGAAGCAAGGTCTTGAGGTGTTGGAAGATGTAGACCTTTGGTTGTTAAGGACAACAAACACATGATGGAAACCCAACAAGGGAAACTTGGTAGCCTGGGCCTGCTAGGCCCCAAGGTCGTTGGCAGAAGCAAACTTCCAAGGAAACTTTGTAAGGAACCAAGACTTAACAAATTTGGAGGGAATGAAACATGGTCAACTTAAGGTAAGACTTTTGAGACATGCTGACCATTTAGTACACCAAAATGGGGTACACAAAATGATGCAGTGACAAAAATGACCTAAAAAGGTGAAAGAAAAATAGGGTCCCCATTCCAAAAGGGCACAACAAACCCCTATTTGTAGCAAAACCTCTTGCAGCCTTATCGAGACTGTACCAAGAAATTGAAACTAATGTGAAATGTGTCATGCATTCTATATGCACAAATATTTTTTGTGATCCTTCTAGTTTCCACACATTCCCCCAATCAAATTAACTTATAAATTAATGCTGAGTGATGTAGCCATCTTTTCATCTATCACAAACACACCTTTTAAGCACTTGTTTTAAAGGTAAGCTAGATATCTTAATTTGGTCCATCCATCTGGTTCGAGGGTACTTATGCATAGGAAAATGGTCTTAAGGAAAAGAACACATAGATGTGAAGTGCCAGATTTAATTTGGGCCACTCCCTGCCTCCCCATTGCTAAAAGTTACACATGGGTTAAATCCAATAGGGAAGTGAGGAGGCCAAAACATGGATTTTCTTATGGGTAACTTGGAATAATATTATCATATTTTTTTTGAAATAATATTGTCACATGAATTATTAAGGATTCAAGTGTTGAATTAAATGTTAATTGTCACATCAATGATAGTGGTTAATTTAAAAATGTTAAGTGTGAGCATTTGATGTCATACTCATTGCCTTTCTTCTAACTTCTGTATATACTTCACCAACTTGAATCTCTTCATATCATTTATAATATATTTGGATTTGATTTCTTTCTTCTCTATTCTTAATTTAACTATGAGATTATGGAGTCTTCATGGCGTGTCATGCTACCCAAAGTTTTTTGGGAGAAAAGAAGGGATGTTGTATATGATAGATGAGAGTTGGGTATGGTTTTTATAATTCCTTCTGTGCAAGTTGAGGATGCTATAAGAATAATTGTGGGTAGGGAATGGCTTTAGAAAAACCATTGTTCTCTATATTCTATGGTAGCTTTGTCTTTCTTGTGCAATTGCATGGACGTTTTGCTTGATAAAGATTTGGTGAAGATGCTAGAAATATGTTATTTGTGTACCCTTTCATTTACTCTATTTCTTTGTTGGAGTTGGCACTAGAGCATTACAATTTTGAAAGTGGGTTAGTGCCTATTGGTGGAATCTTCTAGAAAGTGAAATTGCATTCTTCTATAGCATAGGATCTCACCCTAGTTAATATGTGATGGGGTCTATTATGTGATATGAAAAATGAAACATTAAAGAGTCTAGATTTTTGGAGGAAGGTTTTCAGTGATTCATTTTTCTTCTCTGTTGTTACTTTGTTAAATTCGATTCACATTCTACTCAAACACCTAGTTGATGTCCTCAGCTAATGTTACAAAAAACATAGTAATGAATTGTGTGATGTGTCACATATCTATATTTTATTGTACAACGTAATAGTTCTTGTAATATGTATTTTGTGACTGGTTTTTTGTCACGGTTAGTGGCTTTTTGGCTAGGTTGGCTATTTACTATGTACTTCAATCTTTAGAAATAGCTACTTAAATTAAAATACTTTTCATGGCTCCATTCTTGTAAATCTTTTCTACTTTGATCAATATAAAAAATGTGGCTTTTAAAACTAATAGTAATTATCAACAAATAGTTATGATCATAAGTGAGCAAAATTGTTGGAAGTGGATTCACTATGAGAAGGGGGGTGAATCAGAGTGATCTAATTTTAAACTTTCGACTTTGAAAGCACAATGAAAACTTTTACTAATTTAAAGCCAATGTGGTAGAACTGTTTATGCAAGTGGACATTAACACTTTAAATCAGATTGACATGAAACTCGATTAACATTTACAAATCATATTAAAAGCATCATATGATATTATTCAATTAATGTGTGAACAATCTTGTTTATGATTTTGAAACAAAACTACAAGTTTGCTCAGTGCAGATTTAACTTGCTTGACATAAGGCTTTTTAAATCAGATTTGAACAATTTTAACTTTGCATGACAAACTTTTGAAATATGAACCCTTTGATCACACTAAAAATACCAAAGCATTGACTAAATAAGCACATTAACATGAAACATAATGAAAGACAAATAACATCACATAACACAAATATTTCCTGAGTGGAAAAACCCTCTTGGGGTATAAAAAACCACTCGCTAAAATTTCCTTTTATTAATTAAAGAGAACCAACTCTGTAACAATGGTGGAGCAACAACTCAACACCTTTTTTGAAGCACCAACCACTCAATGCACAAAGTCATTGTCTAAAAATGTAACAACCAATGACTTTACAACTGCACTTTATTTGCAATCCCAAAATCATTAATGAATACAAAAATATAAAGGATATTCAATGATTCCAACTACAATATGGATTGTTTATAATAGTACCACAATAATTCTTCATAAAACTGAATGATATCTCTAATAAGAACCAAAGATTTTGCACAATAAAAAACCTCTTTCCTCTTCTCAAATATGGAAAATATAACAATGATATAACAAACAAATGCTCTGTATTTTCCTTAGAAAATCCCCATTTGAACAATGGCTTAAAAACATGAATTTATAGAGCAAATAAAACTAAAAAACCCTCGAGATAGGGTTTTGAAACTAAAAAATTATCTGCCAACTACCTTTTACAATCTCTTTGAAAAAAAAAAAAACTTCCTTTTCTCTTTTAATATCTTTACAATTTTTTGGTTAAGAAACAACTTTCCATTTCAAAAAAAAAATTGAAAGAAAACCTTTTTTCACCATTTTCCTTAATTGATTTAAAGCCTTTTTAAAAAATGAAAAAAAATGTGTAAAATTTACCTTTTACGGTAGCTTAATTTGCAAACAAAATCCCTGAGGAAAACTCACACAAATCTCTACTAACAACTCCTAGAAAGTCCACCATAGAAATTGACAACCTCCATACTCTAACATACTAAAACACTAGCTTGAAATACCTCTAGTAGCAAGCTTGGACTGTAATTGAAAGTGCATCATGGTGGCGCAGCTAGGGTTCAAGTTAATTATGTAGAAACGAAACTATCATTTGTTTACCCTAGTATTCTTTTCATTGAGTACCAAATTATAACCAATAAACTTTTTAAATCCATTTACCATGAAGAAAATAATGAATTAGAGAAAGTCAAGTCACTGCCAACTCACATCCACATGAATTATCATATTTGTCAAAGATATCATAGTGTTGCTACCAAGGAATTTTCTAAAACCTGATAAGCCTTCTTTAGAATGCAACAACAAACTAAATAAACTCTAATGAGTATGTCGATTGTCAATGAAATGTGAAAGCCGACAATGTGATCAACTACCAATAGTCACTAAATGACTTTAATCTTAGTCACAAATAGAGGCTGATGAAACAAACACTATAACCATTGAAATATGGTATGTTCGACTAAGACTTGATGAATATTAAGTGTAGACCATGTCACTTTGAGGAGCTCGAATATTCAAAAACAATACCATGAAGGGATAAAATCATGAAATAATGGAGCTAACAATACCTTTCCCACTTGAAGCCTGAACTATGTCAAATGATGTTACAAACAATCAATGCCCTTCAATTGTATGCCTCAAAACATGAAACCATATAAGCCCAATAATAAACACTATAGTCAGCAGAGGCAATAAATATATGCATTATTTTGAGTAAAAAAGGAACTCCATGAACAATAGCCAACTCATGAATATAGATATGACTATGTATCAGTACTAGGTATAGCATGAAATATAACTTGAAAGAGTCCCAAGCACAAAATGAGTTAAAGAAACAAATACCTTAGCCATATAATGTAGTCACCAATAAATAAATAAATATTATCATATGCACGGTGAACATATCGAACCCAATGTATCGTGAAACTAATTTGAATGCCATGTGAAGGATAACAAAAATGTATACATATGTAGTGTCAAAATGAAAGCATATACCCTAAAACAAGATATACCTTCCCACTACAATTTCATAACCTGTATATGCTAAATTCACCATAGACTATATAAAACTGTTGTCTACACATGATGCTCCAAACATCAGTACCACAAGATATCAAATATGAATGTAAACAATAATGCCAGTGGAAACCAAATACAAAGATGCCAAACTAAAGTACAGTTTTGACATCAAGGAAAAATAACAAAAGAGAAGTTCAACAAAAATTTATTATGAATTATTAGTGGACATTGATAATGATTAAGGTAAAAGAAGACATTTAATTCTCTCTTTCTAATGCATCAAATTACTTTACCTTTCATTTATTCAATTGAAAAATTCTCAATCTTTTTGAAGAAAGTGTGCCTATAGTACTACATGAGGTGGCATGGATTAATGGCATATAAACATCCGGAGATATTGATTAGATAGCTTTATATTGAAAATTGCACCATGTACTATATAATCATAGATGATGATGTTAATAATCCAATGATCTAGTGAAACAAGATTTGTAATGATTTCATATCATTTGAGTGGCGCCGGCAATTTTGAAAATTGACAACTTGTCATCTTGAGGTATAGTTTGCATGTAGCCAAATGTCAATCAAATTAAACATTTTAATTATAAATGTATGGTGTAAGTTACGTGAATCGATTATGATACTTTTTTGGTTTATGTGAATGGTGATTATGATTATACCCAACCTCACATGTGACACATGTGAGGTGTACATAAGGATCAGGGTAGTAGAGGCACTATTGGCCCATAAATAAGGATTGCAATCATAACTAAAATCACTCGTTGAAGGCTAAAGACTTTACTATTGAGTGCAATATTCTATATTTTCATAAGGGTTTTAATTTCATAGGGTTAAAAAGGATTGAAGAATAAGATGATGTGCTATTATTAGGGATACACTAAATTCTCCTACCTCAAGTTATGTAGTTACATAGTAGAAGACCAATTTCCTTCAAGTTCAGAATGAGTGGAATTGGAAAGAAGTTGATCTGGTTCACTTGAATTCTAAGGCATGTTTTGAAGTAGGATGAGGAGCTTTGATGGAGATAAGTTCTATTCCAGTGCATGAAGGCTATGTGTAAAAGATGGGGACAATTTTACTACCCCTCATCTTCTACATGACTCTAGTTCTCAAAGGGGATAAGTACATTTTGTATCTTCACAGCTCCCCTTTCCCTAGCATTTTTCGCCAGGAAAGCCCCATGCATTTTCATTTTTAGAGGAACATTTGTATTTGAGAGCATATTCTTGCCTAGGAAATTATCATGCACTATTTTGAGTTCCCATGGCATACTAGGAATGTTCCATGCATTTATTTTTAGAATGCATGGTTGACCTAACAAGTCTCATCACCATGCATTTATTTTTAGAGCAAAATTTGTATTACGTTGTCACCAATGGTCCAACTGAAGGTTGACACTTACATTTGTATTTGTATTATGCAAAGTAACATATGTCTTTTATACAAAATAGGTGCTTGGAACTTGCATAGTCCACTCATCTTTAAAAAGATATGTAATAATGTGACATATTAATTCAATTGTAATAAATAAATGGTTGTATTATTCTTCATTATTCATTTACAATAAAGAATTATTTTATGAGTTCAATGTTTGAGTCTATTCAAGTAAGTTTTTTTCCCTTTAAGAAATCAGGTATTATCTATTTATGAAATAATTTCATCCAGAGTCAAAACATAAAGCAATACAAATGAAAAAAGAAAGTTGCCATCAAATTGACAAAAAAGAATTATACACTAAAAGTTGTCACTCTTGTCATGGTTTACCAAAATGTTAATGATTTCTAATTGTTCGATATCATTATTCATTTTATTAAGTCCTTTTCAACTTTTAGTTACCAGCCCCTTGGCCTTGATTTCAATCTTGGAACACTAAAGTTTAAAAAAGCTTTAAAACACATGTTTATTATTTATATCATAAGTTACTCAACCATTTGATGAAGATTTTGTTGAACATATGAAATACTGAGAGGGGAGGAGTGAATCAATATTCCTCTAAAAATATTAAAACTTTTGAATAGATGACCACATAACATAATTAAAAGTACTGAACATAACCAATGTAACATAACATCACATAACATTCAGATTTTTATGTGGAATCCCAAGAAGGGAAAAACCACAAAGAGGGCTAACTCTCAAGTATTAAGTAATTGGATACAAAATACAAATTTGGATCATTGTTAGGGTGGCTCATTGCTAAGTTGGCTCACTATCGGTGGGCTCACTACCCAAAATACAAAAAAACAGCCATGACAATTGAAAGGTGGCTTACACCAAAGTATGTGTTACAAAATTGAACTACTATGATTGCATCTACATATGCATGGATATAGTTCTCATTGAAGCACAAATATCTATAGTACAAACACTATATTAGTTCATAATATTATATATCAGCAGATCGCTATCACACATCATATATCATTCTTCATCATTTTTGTTTATGTCACTTCACATATATATACACTAGATCTACATATCTACTTTAGTCAGCTTGCATTGGAGATGAAGTCAAATGAGAACATTACAAAAGTTATTGAAGATTTTTGAATAGATGCAAATAGATATTCCATGTTATATCGAATAGTGCAAAACCAAAAACCTTATACTAGTAACACCACTTCCAGAACAAGAGATAAGTTAGAGATAGGAATACTGGACTAATTAATGAAAAATATCAACAATCTCACCCTTTTTCATTGATGGCAAACAAAATTTCAGAATATAAATACTTGAAAAGATAAAATCCAGAACTCCCCCTAAGATGAATATCTCTTTTTCTTTAGACCTTTTTTTCTTCTTTCTATTTCTCCCTCTTTTGACATCAATCAACAAGGGGTGTAGGGGAAACTTGTTAGCATGTGCCATCAATAAAGGAATTCTTGATTTTCTAAAGATGGGTGACCCACTTACCCTTATTATCATTCCATTGCAAAATTTCCTTGGTTAGAATCTATGCATGAACTTGAATAGAGTCAAGAAGAGATTCTCCATCTTTAATGGAGCAAGGGTTAGAAAGATTTACTTGTTGTGCCTTTAGGAGGGCATGCTTCATCAGTGAAATTCTATCAGCACACATCTCTTAGAGATTTCTTAAGGGCAAAATGATGTTGTTCCATTGTTGTTGTAGTTCAAAGTACCTTTTGTGTAGTTCCTCAATTGATGATCTCCCAAAACTGAACAAATCTTCAAATAGCTTGAAAGAATGGTATGTTGGAATCAAGGAACATTGAGAGGGGGGGTGAATCAGTGTTCTACAAAATTTAACTTTATTAACTTAATCTTTAAACCACTTATAACATTGAACCAAAAGAAAGATGCAAGAACACAAAGCAATCAACCACAACACCATAACACAAAGATTTTTACATGGAAACCCTATTAGGGGAAAAGCCACAGTGGAGGTTAATACATAATATGATTATACTCAAAATAAGTGTTTACAAATGGGGAATGTACATGCATTCAAACACACTACCTAAAGCTCATTGCTCAAATACAAAATGGTTACTACCCAAAAGAAGACTCGCTATCATATAGTCACATATAGACAATTGGAGTGGATGAATTATGAGATAGCATTTAATAATTCTTGATTATAGTTCTAGTTAAGCACATTGACCACATTCTTCACATTCTATCTAATTCTTCTATTCAAACTCTTTCTACTTTAATTCAAATCACCAATCTTTGTTTTACTCAAGTGAAACTACACAAATCAATCTACAATCCTTCCAACTCTTGCATCAAATGCATAATATGTCAAAATGATATGAATAATCGATTATATATATCCACAACTAGAGAATAGAACACTTTTATGTCAGCTTTAACAAAATATTAAACATGTACAAAATGTCAGCCCAATCCATAAACAATTATCAATGTGATCCAAACAATGTCAGCCAAAACATAGTAAGGACCCAAAACAACATGTCTCAAACATGAAACACCTTAAACAATTATGCCTTGTAGATCCACAACATGTTATACTCATCTAGTCATCCTTTTTGCCAGATGTCGTGTTTTAGCTTGATAGTTAACACATATCTTCAATCTAACTTCTAGTATAAGCAATTAATAAGGTGTAGATGGGATTACTGACAAGGTTTTCCATCAGTGACAACACCAAATGACTTGTGCAGTGTCTCTTTCCAACATGGTATGCCTACTATATTGTTGACTCAATAGAATCAATCTCTTTTCTAAGAATAGTTGTGGCATCTAGCCACTACAAGCTATATAAATACAAAGAACTTCCTTCCTCAGGAAGGTTTTGACCTTGCTTGATTAGCTATTGAAGATTTTTGAAGGAATTTGTACATCACTCTTTCAATTCCAACAATACATTTTTCCTTTTAGCTTCCTTTTCCCTATGTAGCTTTCATTCAAATAGTAAGAGAAGTCCTTCACAACATTCACGAGTGTTTTGCATTTATCTATATTTCATTATAGAATAATGCTTTGGAGAGTAGAAATAGTTTCCTCAATCAATTTATCTTTTTCTTCTAACTCCTTAATCATGTCAATTTTGGTTGAACCTTGAATGGACTCACCAATTTGAAATTTCTAAATAGGATCAATCTTCTCAAGGTCAAGAATTATCTTGGAATAAGTGATGGGATAGACCATAATTGGTGAAGCAAGTAAGCTCTTCAAAGTGTCATTAAAACTTTCTTGTCTTTTCTCAATTGTCCCTACTCCTGGTTTTTCACCTTTTTCTTTCTTTGTATTCTCTCCATGTTTCCTAGTAGCAATCTCCTCTACAATTTTCTCTTTTTCTTTTCTTCTAGTTTCCTCTTCTTCCTTTTCAATTCTCTCCTCTTTTATTTCACCTTCTTTTTCTTGTTCTTCTTATTCATTTACGAGAGAAAAATATTTATCCAAAGAAAGAGTACGTTCAATTTTTGGAGGATTTGTATCAAGATTGTATACTTTTGCATCAATGTATTTTGGTACAAGGTTTGCAACATTTTTAGTATCTAGTTTCTCATGAGAGCTTGAGGGGGTAGTAGATGATGGAGCAGAGCCATCATCGATCAACATCCCAAGTTTTCCTGCCATGCTTGTAAGCCTGTCATTGATATCTACTTTCAACTTTTCTACAACTTCTTTGATTTCCATAAGGGTATGTTCCCTTTTCTTTATTCTCAACCATAACCAACTGAGTTCCTTGAAAATTTCTAATTCTTCCTCTTTTACAAGTTTGAATACAATGGAAATACATTCACTAACAATTTCCTTGTCTATTTTCCTAGATTTGTCTCAGATTGTATTTAGACCAAGAGACTATCAGGAATATCCTCTATGAAATTATCTATATTTCCATCTAATCTTGATCATTACAGAACAAATGCTTGTATTATGTTTTCTTTTCATTTGGAAGTGACAAAGTTGTATAAATCATCAACCTCTTTGGAGTTTCCTTCTACAATTAGTTCAAATAAAGTATCTACATCAAGAGGATCACAAGTTGTACCTTTTTGGATTTCTTCTCTCAGACTTTAATTTGGTACAAGTTGGGGTTTGATTCTGATTTAGATTCTACAAAGATAGGGTGAGCCTTACTGGCTTTCACTTATTTCACCTTCTTGATTTGAGTAGGTGAAGGAAGACCTTTCTTCATCTTACTAGACAGACTCTCCAATTCTTTTGATTTTGCAATGATACCAGATGGGCTACCAGTTGTACTTTGAGTAATTCTTCTGAGAGCTACAAGTCCCTCCTATGTCATACCACTTTCTTCCTTAATCGCTTTCATAACCTTTTCTACTCTCTTTTTGCTTTCCTTTGAGATCTACTCATCTTGCATTTATCCGAAATCATCCTTTGTTGTGCCAAAGCACTTTTGAGAGGCATTTATCAGAATTTCTAAAAGAACTTTTTTAATACATTTGGCATATTCTTCCAATACTTCTTATCCCAATTTTGGTATCCACTGAGTTGTTGGTACAACTTCCATTATACATTTGTCAACTATAAATATGAATGTAATATCATCCTTATATTTGGTAACTACAGATTTAGGGATTCTATCCTAGTTGTGCATCTTATACTGCATTGAAGAGAAAAATGAAGTAAATGTCATTTCTTGTGTAGTTGTATTAGAATATCTCCTCATTCACTCAACAATTTGGTGAGCAACTGGTTTTTTAGATGACCACACTACCAAACCTAGACCAGGAATTTCATGCATGAAGTAGAATGGAAAATAGAGTGCAAGGGTTCCATACCAGAACACAACTTTCTTCTTACTTCATTTGCATTGATTCAAATTCTCAAGGAATTGTTCTTTGATGAGCTGAAATAAGTCATAGTCCACTCCATTTACCACCATATCATATGCATTGTATATGGTTGTAGATGAGATGGAGTTATCTCAGTTGGTGTTGTAGATTTTGCTTCCAATGACCTAGGTAACTTACCTCATGGATATATTTGTCACTAAATTAATTGCAAGAGACCTACCATTAGAAACAGCCTGAGTGAGGTTTTCAACTTCCTTGTTTTTGACTGCCTTAGGTATCAGAAGAATACTAGTGTCATTCAACCTAGTAACAATATTCATTACTTCCTTGCTAATTAGATGAGCTTTATCTAGCCACAAGAAAGTGTCATGGAACCTATTCATAGCCATTCATACCCATTTATCATCAAAATAGAAATGTGGGAATTTATTCCAGACATGCAATTTCTTTTCTACCAGAATCTTGAATTCAAGTTTGGCATTGAAGTCATCACTAGTAATTTCATTTATCCACAAATCAAGTAACTTGGTGTGACTGAACTCTTTGAGCTTCAAATGAATGTATGCCCGAACATCTTCCACAGGGATAACTCTGTGTGGGAATTTTTTATTATCAACCAGCCATATCATTTTCAATTGATATATTTGAATACTTCTTGAATTCAAGATGAGGTTGAGATGTCACATTGACCAAAGTGAGAGTAGCCATAACTAAAAATGCATAGAAATAGAAAAATTTGAGGAAAAAAATACCTCTTGCAGCTACTCAAACCGTAGTATGTAGGTCAACTTATTTCTTCACCTTAGCTCCTTGTAATCCTTTTGTTTGAGTCAAAATGACTTGTTGATTTTATTTTTAAGCTAATTCTATAATAAGTGCACCTTTTGCATTAAATGTGCCATAACACTTTTTGTGATTCCCTATTCAATAGATTGATGTGACTTTATGTGATGTTCACAAGATGCTTGTTCATAGTTCCTATCTACTGGAGACTCCTTGATTGAGTAGATCTCATAGGTGTGAAATCTCTTTTCTCTTGAAGGAGGAAGACGTAGTCTAAAATTTCTTCCCCTAGGCAGCAACCAGAGAGAGGTAAATTCCTAGAGTAGATGTCTACATGGGAGTTGGATCGCTTTTCTTCTTTCTTTCTCTAGATCTTCTTCATTTTGGCCTTAACCTTTTCTTTATTGATTTTCTCCCTTGGTTAAATTTTCTTGACTACATTTGTTCTATAGAATCTAGCAATCTATCCAATTTTATTTCAATTATAACACTTGTTGGTTTTCTTCTTTTGTCCTAATCAACATTATTCAACCTTACGTCCATATGTATAACATGTATAGCAATATCCACTAAAATAATTGCTTCTATTTGGTTTCCAACAATCATTATCTTTGTGACCATAACCATTGCAATTATGGCATCTACTAGAGTAAGATCTAGCTTTCTAAGTCACATAAGTTCTACAATTTAGTGCTTTATGACCCAATTTATTGCAATTGAAACAATGACCATTAAAAGAGAAGGTTCTTCTACTTTCCTAATGCTTTGCTAGAGACTTTCCTTTTTTTTCTATGTCAAATTCAATCTTAGCTTCTTTTTTTAGATCAAGTTTATTGTATGAGCATTCACCAACTTCATAGCCTAAGCCTTCCTTGTTTTTCGGTGGTCTTTGGGCTTCCAAAATTTCATCAAGCTTTTCCAAAATTTCTTTGTATTTGACCTCTTTCTTCTTCGATTCTTCTAAATTTGATTTAAGATGTGCAACTTCTTGTTCCAAAATTTTGCATTCATCAAATTTTCCTTTGATTACATTATTCAAATGTTCCTTCATAATTTTCATCATTTTCACTCTTAGCTATCAAATCAAGAATAGTAACATTTGTTGACTTGAGTTCATTACTAACCTCCTTATTCCTTACCTTAAATTTATGGATATGATCTTTCAACTTAGAAATGCAATCATTTTCCATTTGAATATTTTTTGAGAGTTCCTTATTTTCATCTTCAATAGCTTCAAGATCTTCAAAGATGGACATGAATTCTTTTTGATCCATATGTTCAACCTTCCAGATCTCCTTTGAGCTATTATACTCTTCTAAATGATTTGGCTCTAATGAAAATTGTTGAACATTCAAAATAATGAGGTGGGAGTGGTGAATTAGTAATCCTCTAAAAATATTAAAACTTTTGAATAGCTGATGACATAACATAATTAAAAGTACTAAACAAAACCAATGTAACACATCACATAACACCAAGAATTTTTTGTGGAAACCAAAGAAGGGAAAAACCATAGAGAGGGATAACTCTCAATTATTAAGTAACTAGATACAAAATACAAAGGTGGATCACTACTAGGGTAGCTCATTGTTGATGGGATCACTGCCCAAAATACAAAAACCAATTATGATAGCTGAAAGATGACATACAACTAGAGTATGTGTTACAAAACTAAACTGCTATAATTGCATCTACATATGCATGAATACAATTCTCACTAAAGTGAAAATATCCTTTATAAAAACACTATATCAGTTCACAATAGATATGAATTCAGATGAGCACATTACACAATATGTTGAAGATGTCATCATATATGCAAAAAGATATCCCACGCTATATTGAATAGTGCCAGACCAAAAACCTTTTAATGATAACATTGTTGTTAGAACAAGAGATAAGTTGGAGATAGGAATACCAAATCGATCAATGCCATCAATGAAAAATATCAACACATTTGATGTATGGTTGTTGTTGTGTTTCAGAATGAAATGCACGGTGCACTAGGCTTGTGAACTTAAACCTCCAAAATTACCCTATAACCATTAGATTTACAAAGATCAATGATTTAGAATTTTTTGTCAATGTAGGACAACCATATACTAATTTTGTAGTTTGACAGCAACAAGTTGACATTTCAATGTTTCATTCACTTTAAAAAAAATTTATCTCCCTAGTTCTTGGTATCATTATTCATTTTATTAAGTGAAATGAAGAAAAATGGCGGGCTTTCTTTCACTTCTGAGGTTTTGGACCTAAAAGGAGAGAGACAATTTCCTACCTTTTCATTTAAGAACAAACCCTTGAGATTTCAATGCAAAGGATATTGAAGCCTTGTAAGGGACTATTCTAGGGATTGAATTATGTTTATTGAGGGGTTCACCACCAAGTGTAAACTTGGAAAAGACAATGAATTGGAAAACATAGTGTGACATGGAAAATGACCTAGAAAATGTCCCAGAAATGTAAATAAAGTAGAACAAAAAAAAAATATGTAAATGGTGTGCTCCTAGAAACCTTGAAGAGATTAGAAATAGCTCTAAAATTCTATATATCTTAATTTTTTATGCTAGTGGAACTCATTCACCAACCTAGGAGAGACAATCCTAGATCTTGATTCCTGCATGGGAATTTATTTCAAGGAAAAGGGTATAATAATCTACAAATAGATTTGATAGATAGTTATAGTGGGATGCATTTTACACTCTTGGAAAATCAGTCTCATTCCACTATTTCAAAAATTGAAAGCTCTGATCTACACTCCAACACTTTCCCTTTCCTTCCAACTTGAGTTCTAGATCTGAATATGTGAAAAATACCTACAAAATAGAATTCAAATTAATTTTCTAATGGGGGTTTTCCTCAGTCAAACCCATAGTTTGGTAATTAAACCTTGATAAAAATGATTAAATGTGCATAAAAATCCTATCCTTAAATGTGTCTAAGACTAAAAAATTTGAAATATGATGCAATCCTATTCTAATGTGTAAGAATATGATGTAATAATGGAAACGTAAAAATGAATACAACTCACTTGTGATTATCTCTAATCACCCCAAGTGAGCTCTAAAGATTCTTGTACCTTCATTTGAATGTAGAGTGACAATGGAAGATGGAATCGCTTAGGAAACAAGTCTTTAGGATTGGCTTAATGGCTAGTTGCATCTCCCCAACCTAGAATCCATCATGATTCACCATAGGCATCCATGATCTACCCTTGAAAATGCTAGATCTTGATTGAAAGTGAGCTTGAAGACTTGCAAAAATACTTTAATGTTTCTCGAATGCTTCAACTTTGATTGATTTTGGAATTGAAATGCTCTTGTGAAATATTACTTGAAGATTCTTGATTCTTGATGCTTGCTCAAAGTGCTTAGATTGTGAAAAATGACTTAGAAGCTTACTTTTATAGGCATTATCACCTAATTGATTGTTATTTAGATCTCAAAGGCCAACATCTACCACAACCATCAATTAAATTAATGAATTCCCACTCAAATTTGAAAAAGACCCCAAATGGAACTCATTCACCACACTTGGTGAATGGGTCCCACCTAAGGGGACTCATTCACCAAAGGTGGTGAATGAGTCCCACCTTAGATTTTTGAGGTTCGTTTTCAATATTTTTAGGGGTTTAAGTGATTTATATGATTTTTGAGTTAAATGAGCCTCAAAATATGAAATAATGGGTCTTAGGGGCCTATAAATGGTGATTTTAAGGGGTAATTAATGCAAGGTTTCCAAAATATGTCCAAATTAAGTGTGAAATTTCCTCTTTCTTCAAGAGTGCACAAATTTCTACACTAGATTTAGGCCCCATTTTAGTGCCCATATGACTCTATGCACATATGTAAGCTAAAGGAATCCAATGATGATTTTTGTTTCATAAAAGGATACACATATAAATTCAATTATGATATGGGAGAATGAAGCCCCCACTGTAGTCATCTACAAAACCACAATGTTAGGAATCAAATCCTACAACACGAATATGTTAGTTGTCCAAAAATATTCTTATCAAACCTCTAACTAGAAATAACATTTGAGGGTAGATGTATGCCCCCCCTTGATTCCACTTGCTTTATGGAGGTGGAATCAAGGTAGCAATCTAGCCACATTGAATAGTGTAAGTCATACCATAGGGAATTTCCAAGTACCATGCCAAATAATGATAGATGGTTGATGATTTTGGGAGTGGGATAATGATTCCAATGCAAAAAATGGAATAAAAATGGAGCTCTCTAGAACCCATTATGTTCATTTTAGTGAAATGTACTTTTTAACCCTAATGTAGTAAAAACCTTAGTTTTAACTTACATAAGAGCAAAGACTAAAGTTAATTCTATATTTCTTTGTCATTTAACTTTTGTAGCTTAAGAGTGATTGAAGAAGAGTGAAATATGTCAAGCATATGAGATTACATTCTTGCAAGACTATATGTCTAGGGGGACCAAGTGGTACACAATGAGCGTCATCATGACGTGAGTTTATTCTTCTATCTATGCTTTGTCCTTATGCAGTACTTTTATAATTTTTATGAATTTCTAGGTTTATTTAGGGCCTTGGAAAAAAGTTCACAAAGCATCCTCTTTTTTCGCAAATTGTCCCCTTTTTTGGAAAAGTGTCCCTTTTGTTTGCGTAGTGTCCCACTTTTTTGCAAAGTGTTTTGTTTCTTTGCGATTTGTCCCAAAAGGGTTCTAAAGTGTCTAGGGTCTTTAGGAAAGCACACTAGAAAAAAATTAGTACACTTTTGTGATTATTGATTTAAAAATTAAAGAGCTACACTACTTTAGGACATTATTTTTATTTTTCTATTAGGTTCCCACCCATTTTTGTAAGCATCTAAGTGGTAGAAAAATCAACCTTCTTAGAGATTTAGCCCCAACTCTCTTAGTGGAGGACATTGCTATAGAATGTTGGAGTATATTGGGAATACCTCATGCCACCCATGAGGAACCATGATGCTATGTTGATGGCACTAGCAAAGCACAAGGATGTCAATGCATGTACTTTCCATCTTCTAACTAGTGAGATGACAATCATGCTAGAGGATGTGCATCACATACTCTGAGTTCCTATTCATGGTGAGCAAGTATAATTCCAAGTAGAAAAACCTTCCAAGAGATAAAATATAACATGTAGTATTTCCTTTGCAAACCATTACATGATGAGAGTGTGAGGGAATAGATAGATTTGGCTATGCTACTATATTCATGAGCCCCACTAGTTAGATGGATCATGATGCTCATAGTTGCATTAGTACTCATCCCATATGTTTAGGGAGTACACCTAGATGGAGGATTGATATGAGGGATAGTAGAGCACCAAGTAGTATATGCTTCGGGGAATTGTATCCTAGTGCACCTGTATTATGATCTTGGATGGTTTATCATTTAGGAGGTGGATAGTTTGGTACATTGTATGCTTCTATAGGTTTGGTGCCTTGAGCATATCACCTATACCAGACCTACTAGCTTCCCATGTTTGAAAACCTTAGGGTATCCTCAAGCCTTTAGCTATCCTCTATGATAGTTTTGGTAGTATGGTGATTTACACCTTTGGAGAGTGTGGTTTGACCAACTAGAGAAGGACAAGATCCTGTGGAGACCTTATCAACTTGTGCTTCAGTGGCCAAATCACACTTGAAAAATTAGTAGATTACAACTTGACATATTTTTTATTGGCAGACATGATTATGTAGTACATCCTTTCTACTATGATTAGGTCATGCAACAATTTTGACATATTCAGATAGCACCCAGGGCATGACCCTTATTCAGGTGATCAATGTGAAGTGCCCAAAGACCTGGTGATACCATAAAGTTCATTGTAGAGGATTTTTTCCATAGTGACTCTGGGTGCTTAGATAATGACATGCTTCTAGTATCCAATGTGGATGTCATCAATTCTTTAGATGATAATGAGGAGTGGATAGTATCAAGACCATCTCCTTTGTTTCCTATGGAAGATTCAATAGGTGATGTAGTACCACTCTAAGACAAGGGAGATGAGGAAGAGGATAGGGCTAAGGAGACATGCTATAAGGTTGTAGAAATATTTACAAATGTCATAGATGAGGAGTACAATAAGGATGCAGATACTGACTATGATGGCTAGGACAGAGGAGATGAGGGGGAGCATCGGTCCATGAGCAATGGTGATGAAGCAGCAGATGAGGATCTAATAGGGAATGAGTGGGGAGAGCCCTCTACCATTCATTTGACTAGATAGTGAGAAACAATTGTAGCAGGCACTAGTACCCATAGTCATGGAGAGGCGAGAACATCCTACATGCCCCCTACACACAACAAGGCTAATTTTACATAGCTTATGGGGGACATAGGTGATGATATTTTATTTATTGTTATATTTTTTACTTTTTCTTACACTTTATATATATATATCATGATGTGTACTGATTATTTATTGTTTCTATCTTGCAGGATCTTTGAGAATTTTTTATTATCTCTATCAATAGGTGGATGTAGAGATAGTTCCCTCATCAATGGATAAGGATGCTAGATGTTGCTGATATGTGGTTTTCATTGATGTCAACACTATTGGCATTAAAGGTTGTATATGTCGAGGATATTCAAAAAATTGTAATAAAATAAGTTGCAAGTTGTCAGTGATGCAGTGAAGCTCAGTATGTTGGCTAGCTCAGTGTGTTGATGATCAGAGGTTATGGATTAAAGGGTTTATTTTTGAGTATATATATTTTATCCATGTTAAGTTTTAGAGATTTGCATGAAGATTTGAGCAAGTTATGAGTATCTGTGTTTTGATAGTTTTTCTATTGCTTTAGTTGGTGTTCCTTAAGGAAGATAATGCGATTCTAGTAATTTGAGTTGTTTTGGATGCCTCTCTAATGATTCATGATGCTCGTGGATGTTTCTAGATCATTCTCTATCTATGTTGCACATATACATTGATCGTTGAGCTCACAATTGGTGATTTTCTCTTGCATGTTCATGCTTTTCATATTCATGGCCGACATGGTGATTGTAGCGTGTTGTGGATCTTCGAGGAATAATTTTTGAAGGTGTTTTGTGTTTGAGGATGTTGTTTTAGGTCTTCATTAAATTTTGGCCAACATTGGTTGATTTGCATTAATAATTTTTTATTGATTTTGGCCGACAGTCTGTATACATTTTATATTTTGTTAAAGCCAACATGGAGTTGATGTAATTCCTAGTTGCAAATATATATATAAGTGATTGTTTGTTCCATTTGATTGTATGAGATGTGTGAATAATGTCCTAATAATTATAAGGAAGAAGTAGAGTGTAAAGAAGAGTGAGAAGATTGTGAAGAAGTGTTCATGTGCTTAACCAAAACTGTAATAGGGCATTAGCAAATGTTATTTTCTTAGTTCAAAATCTTGTGGATGTAATCTGAATATTTCTATAAGATAGTGTGTCTTCATTTGGGTAGTCAGTCTTGTTGTAATTGAGTAGTGAGCTCTAGGAAGTGTACCTAAATGCATGTTCATTCCCATTTATTCTTTTATACTTATAATAGGGTATAATCTTGTGGACTAACCTCCACCATGGTTTTTCCCCTAATAGGGTTTCCACATAAAAAAAACTTGGTTTTATGTGTGTTTTTGATGTGTTGATGGTTTATGATTTCATGGTTACTTATTAGATCCAACAATAAGATGAATAAGTTTAATAAGTTTAAAATTCTATGACAACTGATTTAGCCCCTCTTAGTTGTCTTCCCTTGTGTTGCCAACAATTGGTATCAAAGCAGGGTCCTTGGAAGAAGTTTAATAGCTTGAGGTGATCTAGACTATGAATAATGTAACTAGAGACATGTGATTGGTAAGCTTACTACTTTTGAGTTAAGTAAATTTTTTGATGCTCTTCCTAAGACAAAATCTACATTCAAAGCTACTATTTTTGGAAAAGATAAGTAGAGATATGATCCAGGAGAAAGTTCTAGAAATATGTTCAAGTATGAGGAGGAAATGAGAGACTAAAGAAGAAGAGAGAAAACTAGATGAGCTTTATGCACTTACTATCAAGAGGGAAGCTAAAGGAGAAGGTAAGTATAAAGGAAAATTTACTATTAATTTTTTTTCTTGCAATAAGATTGGTCATTTTGCATCAAGGTGTCCGGAAAGAGTTCCTAATCCAAGACCTAACAAGCCTAGATTCCAAAGAAAGTGTTATTATGTTGCTAATGAAGGTGTGATAGATGATGAATCCAATAAAGGTAACATGCTCAAATCTTCATGAAAATCTTCATAAAGGGAAAGTTATGAGCAAGTGTTGTTATAGATTTGAGCAAGAAAGCAGTGAATGGAGTCAAGAAAGCCCCAAGAGGATGGCATGCCAAATTGGACAAGCTTTTTTTGAAGCTTGGGTTTAATAAAGGTACTACTGATAGTAATTTGTATTTCAAGATTGATCATGATATAATTTTTGGAGGAGATGATAGTTTGTGTATGAATTTTGATGATGAGATGCAAAGTGAGTTTGAGATGTCTATGGTTGGAGAGATGGAATAATTTTTAGGATTGAAAATTACTCAGGTAGATAAGGGGATTTTTATATCTCAATCCAAGTATATGAAATAATTTCTTAATAATTTTGGTATGGAAGATTCAAAGCTAGTTGGTACACCTATGGTGATCAGATGTAAGTTGACACAAGATGATGATTATCCTAAAGAAAATTAGACTAGATACAAATTGATGATTGGTGGGATGCTCTATTTGACTCAAAGTAGACCTGATATCATGAATGTTATATGCATTGTTGCAAGATTTCAAGATAATCCTAAGGAATCTCATGTGGTTGTTGTGAAGAGGATTTTTAAATACTTGAAGGGGATAGTTGATTTTGGCATGTGGTACCCTAAAGATGATAATCTTACTTTGAGAGCTTGTACTAATGTTAGTTGGGTAGGATATGTGAATGAAAAAAAGAGTACTAGTGATGGTTCATTTTCTTGGGAAATAAGCTAATTTCATGGTTAACTAAGAAGAGAAATGCCATTTCTTTATCTACTATAGAGGAAAAATACATTACTACTACTAATGATTATACTCAAGTATTGTGGATGAAGCAGAAGTTGAAAGATATCAGAGTTGTGTATGATGAACCTATTGCTATATTATGTGACAATTCAAGTGCAAATAACATTTCTAAGAATCTCATGTCACATTCAAAAACCAAGCATATATCTATCAAGTTTCACTTTTTGAGAGAGAAGGTGAGTTAAAAGGAAGTCAAACTGGACTATGTTTCTATTAAGGAGTAGATTGCATATACATTTACCAAGATGTTTCCTAAGGATAATTTTGAGTATCTTAGAGGAAAGCTAGGGGTGATTAGCCCTCCTAATAAGAATTAAGATGCATTGACTTGCATCAGTCTATGCATTTCATAGTCATATCTTGATCTAGATTGATATTGTGGTGGCTGCTACTCAGGGGGAGTAGTGAGATGTTCAAAAATGTGGTTCAAAGCTTGTGTGGATAAATTTGTATCTTTTTCACTGATATCAAAGGGGAAGAAGAGTCATGTGAAAAAATTTGTGGGGATGAGAGTCATGTGAAAGAGTTGAGGAGAAAAGAGTCAAAACCTAAGGGGGAGAAAGTGCTAAGAGAAAGTTGTGTTGATGGTGTTTTTCAAACCATGTGTTGCCATCAATGCCAAAGGGGGAGATTGTTGAATGTTGCTGATATGTGGTTGTCATTGATGTAAACACTATTGGCATTAAAGGTTGCATGGGTTGAGGATATTGAGAAAATTATAATAAAATAAGTTGTAGGTTGTCAGTGATGCAGTGAAGTTTAGTATGTTGGATAGCTCAATGTGTTGATAATCAGAGGCTTTGGATCAAAGGGTTTTTTGTTGATTATATCTAGTTTACCCATGTTAAGTTTTAGAGATCCACATGAAGATTTGATCAAGTTATGAGTATCTGTGTTTTCACATTTTTTTTGTTTCTTTTGTTGGTGTTCCTGAAGGAAGATAACATGTTTATAGTAAGTTGATTTGTTTTGGATGCTTCTCTAATGATTCATGATGCTCGTGGATGTTTCTATATTGTTTTTTATATGTGTTGCATGTCCACATTGATAGTTGTACTCGTGATTGGTGATTTTCTATTGTGTGTTCATTTTTTCATGTTCATGGCTAACTAGGTGATTGTATTGTGTTGTGGATCTTTGAGGAATAATTTTTGAAGGTGTTTCATGTTTGAGGATGTTGTTTTAGGTCTTCACTATGTTGTGGCTGACATTGGTTGGTTCACATTAATAATTGTTTATTGATTTGGGCTGACAATTTGTATACATTTTATATTTTGTTAAAGTCGGTATGGAGTTGATGTAACTCCTAGTTGTGGATATATATGAGTGATTTTTTATTCCATTTGAAGGTATGATATGTGAAAATAATGTCCTAATCATTTGAAGGAAGAAGCAGAGTGTGAAGAAGTGCTCATGTGCTTAACCAAAATTGTAATCAAGCATTAGCGAGTGCTATTTTCTTAGTTCAAAATATTGTAGATGTAATCCAAATGTTTTTATAAGGCAGTGTGTCTTCCTTTGGGTAGTAATCCTTGTTGTAACTAAGTAATGAGCTCTAGGTAGTGTGACTAAATTCATGTTCATTCCCATTTATTCCTTTATATTTTTAACAAGGTATAATCTTGTGGCCTAACCTCTACCATGGTTTTTCCTCTAATAGGGTTTCCACATAAAAAATATTGGTGTTATGTGTGTTTCTAATGTGTTGATGGTTTATTCTTTTATCATTACTTATCATATATGATAATAAGTTGAATAAATTTAATAAGTTTGAAATTCAGTGACAACTAATTCACCCCCCTCTCAGTTGTATGCCCTTGTGTTGCCAATAGAGAAGGCCATAGACTCAGACTATGTGCCCCCACCCATTGTGGATTAGGAATCAAAGTCATTTAGGCCATATATTAAACTATGAGCACTATATGAGAGCTTGAGGAGGCATGCCCACTAAGTTGATGCTACCCTCAATGCACAGTCATCCTAGACCCCAACAAATTTTGAGAGACTAAAGGAAAAGATAGCCAAGTTTCAGGCAGAGAGGGATCAAATAACAAGAGCACATTGGTAGGCCCTTGGACAAATATGGGGTTTAGATTTTTCTCTTGGTACACTTAGTGGATCACGATCACGATTGCACACCACTATCTCCTAATAGACTACTACTAGACAAATGTGACAACTAGGTCCTAAGGAATCTAGTAGTCACATGCCTTAGTAGTATTGTATATTTGATGACATGCACACAAAACTTTGATATATATATATGATCACTTTATGTTTTATTTGTTCTTATGCATTTTTATGTTAAATGGCAATGTGAATAATTAAATAACTTTTGTAAGATTATATAATGAATGCTTCCATGATTTAACATGCTTTATGTGATCTAATAAAAACTTGTTATAGTTTCTCTTAGAAGCAACAATGTGATTAAGTATGTTATCCTAAATTAAATGCACATATGATCTAACTATAGAAAATTAAATGCATGTAAGGATCTAATCTAACAAAACACACAAGATACGATTGAATAGCTTGGAAGCTAAAGTAATTACTTAAAAATGAATTAAATAACCACTTTAGTGTTTGAGACACACAAATAATTGTTTGTCAGGAATGAAGCAATGTGAAAGCTCATGGAATGTAATCTAGTAACTCTAACAACACTAATTATCATTCATACTATTCAAGGGGATTAGACATTATACCATTGTACATGTGTAACATTTATAGGGTCTTTGAGAGGTGTGTCATATATTTCTATTAATGTGTATGCACTAGACCCATAGATTTCATTAATTATGTAGGGTCCTAACCAATTAGGACTAAATTTTCCTTTCTTAGTCAGGTCAGCCGTAAAGTTTCATTGATTTTCATACAATAGTAAATCACCTTTACTAAATACATGAGGGATGGAATGATCACTATAATTATGTTGTAATTGCTTAGCATAAGCTTGGAGGTGCTCAAGAGTGTTAATGTACTATTCATCAAGCATCTAAAGCTAGTGTAATATTTGTTATTCGTAAGTGTCATCATTGATAAGTCCTTGAAGAGCAATCCTTAGCATTGGGATTTTTAACTCCAAGGGAATAATTGCCTTGGTACCATAGAGAAGGTTATAGGGAGTTGTTCCAGTGGATGTTCTAATGCTAGTATAGTAAGCCCATACTGCATATGATAGTTGTGTATGCCAATCCTTGTTATGTTTATTTACTATTTTTCTTAGAATTTGTTAGAGTTTTATTAGTTAATTTGGCCTGTCTATTAGATGGTGGGTAGTGAAAACAAAGATTTTGGTACCCAAATGCTATATGCTCCTTCTTAGGTTTTTCACCTAAAAGAAAATAAGATTGAAGCCAAAATGCAGTGTTTACACTAAAAGAGGGATATCATTTAGATTTAATTTTCCTAAATGAAGTAAACCAAATGCAAAGAACTAAAAAGTACTATTGATTATGTATGAAAAACTAATAAATATGAAGTAATTGAAAACATAGTGTTGTTTGCAAAAGACCTAAAAAGATGAATAAAAATGCAAATAGAATTAACAAAAAAGTTATAACATAGAATGTGTGCACCTATAAGTTTGATGGAGATTGGAAACTACTCTAAAAAATGGAAATGTTGGCTTTTTGACTGACTAGGACTCATTTTCCACCCTGGGCGAATTAGTCCCATATTAGGGTTTTCTACCCAAAATCTTATTTCTGCCAAAAGGGTACTAGAATCTACACTCATATTTGATAGGAACCTCTAGTGGGACTCATTTTCCATCCATCGAGAATCAGTCATTTTTCTATTTTCTAGAAATTCAAGTTTGAAATTTTCACTTTGTCACCTACATAGTACTTCTTGACAAAAACCTGGGTATAAATCTCCAAAAAACACTTGCAAAATAGCTTTAAATTGGTTTTCTAATGGGGGATTTTCCTTGGTCAAACCCCTAATTTGGTAGTTAAACCTTAAATGGATAAAATACACAAAAAACCCTAGCCCTAAGTGTGTCTAAGAATAGGAAAATATGAAGTAAGACAAAACCTTATTCTAATGTGCTAGAATAAGATAAGCAAGTGTGATTTGAATGATGCAAGACTTCAATTTAAAAAAACCTTAAATCTGAAGATAGAGAGAAAATGGAAGATGGAATCACTTTGAAAACAAGTCATAAGGTGTGATTTGATGGCTAGTTGCATCTCCTCAACCTAGATTTGTCCATGATTTTGCATAAGAATCCATGATCAACTCTTTGTAATGTTGGATCTAAAATGGTAAGTGAGCTTGAAGACTTGTAAAAACCATATCTTATTGTCTAAAAGCTTCAACTTTGTTGTAGAAATGCTATTGAATATTGTTGTGAAAGATACTTTTCTCTTGACTCTTGATTTCTCTTTTTAAAAATGACTAGGAGATGTGAAAAATGACCTAAAAACACATATTTATAGGAAAAAATACCTAATTTCCCATTATTAAGGCCTAAGAAGCTGACATCCACTACAAAATTGAATTGAGTCAATGAGTTTCCTACTTAAAAATGAAAATTCCCTAAAAAAGGACTTATTCTCCCAAGGTGGCGAATGGGTCCCATGTGAGGCTTTTTAGAGGTGGGTTTTTGAGATATGACTATTTTAAGCATTATTTATTGGGAGTAATATGATTTTTGAGTGAAATGGGTATGTAGATCAAAAGTAATGAACATTAGGAGCCTATAAATGTAGTTTTTAAGAGGTGATTGGTGTAAGGGTGTCTAAAATAGGACTAAGTTAGGCCAAATATTGTACTTTCTACAAAGGAGTACAATTTTTGTGTCCATAATTAGCCCCAACTTTAGTTCCCTTATGAATCTACATGCATATGTAAGATAAACAACTCTAGAAAGTATACTTTATTGCACAAAAGGATACTCATTGAAAAGATGGAAGAATGAAGCCCCTAGTGTAGTTATCTACAAAACCATAACATTCAAAATTGCATCCTACAACAAAAATTCATTAGTTGTCAAAAAATCCTTTTATCTAACTTCTAGAAATCAAATTCAAGGGTAGATGTATTCCCCCCTTGATTTCGCTTACTTTACAGAGGTGGAATCAAGGTAGCAATCTAGCCACATCGAATAAGGAACAATTGTATCATAGAGAATTTCCATGTACCATTCCACATAATGATAAATAATGAATGATTTTGGGAGTGGAATCATGATTCCAATGCATCAAATGGTGTCAAAAATGGAGTTCCCTAGCTCTAGTTCTATTGTTTTGAAGAAAAGGTACCTTATTAACTCTTAAGAGAAAATAACCCTAATTTAATGCATAAGAGTAAAAGTGATGAAAATAGGTTAAAAGAGGTAAAGGAGAGTAAATTTTCACCTACTATTTCATTTTACCTTCTTGTAGCTTGAGAGTGACAAGTGAGATGAGAATATTTCAAATAGACAGGGTTACATGCCTTCACAACTAGATGAGCTTTGAGAGCAGGTTGCATGTGGTGCGTTGTATCATGAAGTGAGTCAATTCTGCAAATTTCACTTAGTGATTTTGTAATTATTTATTGATTTTTAATGCATTTGTAGGTAAATTTAGGATCATGGAATTTTTTTGTGCAAAGTTTCCAATATTTTGCAAAGTGTCCCATTTGTTCGCAAAGTGTCCCTTTTGTTCGCAAAGTGTCCTATTTATTCACAACGTGCCCCATTTCTTCGCCAAGTGTCTAAAAAGGGTTCTAAATTGTCTAGGGACTTTAGGAAAGCACACATACATGATGAATAATGTAAAAATTAAATATATTAGATGAATTTTTAGAGCATATTGTTGTGATTGTGATAGGTATGTTCCCGGTCATGACAACAACTATGGGGGAGACAAATAAGTTTTCTTAGAGACTTAGCTCCAACACTGTCAGTAGAGAAGATGGAGCATCTTTAGGTATTAGGCATCTATTGGGAATATATTATGCCACCTATGAGATACCACAATGTCAAGCTGGTGGCCCTATGTGAGCATTGGAATGTCAATACATGTATGTTTCACCTCCCAACCAAGGAGATGACCATCACTTTAGAGGATGTACACTAGATTCTATAAGTACCTATTAGGGGAGAATGGGTATACTTTCGAGGAGATTGGTTATTTCATGATAAGAAGGTGGATATGTAGTACTACCTTGATGGACTTGTTCATGATGAGTATGTGAGCACGAATCAAGTTACTTATGCTACTATATTCACAATCACCCATAGTGAGATAGATTATGATGCACATAGTGGCACTTGTACTTAATCTATATGGATGAGAAACACACCTAGATGGAGGATTGTTTCAGTCGATTCTTGATATTGCATAGCATAGGATGGTCTACACTTGGAGACATATCCTAGTGCATCTTTATTATGATCTAGGTCAATTTGTTTATCAGGAGATAGACAATAAGGTGAATTGCATGCTTTTGTAGGTGTGGTTCCCTGAGAATATTACATGCACTAGGCCTATCAGTTTCCCATGTACTATAGTCGTAACATATCCATGAGCCTTCGACTATCCTCTATGACACTTGTGGCAATACAAAGACTTGCATTTTTGAAGTGTGATATTTGACTGACTAGAGGAGGAAAAGGTACTTTGGAGACCTTATCTACTTACACTACAATGGCTAGATCCCACAGGGAGGTTGAGAAGGATGTAGATGGATAGATTTTTAGCTAGTTGGCTTTACTATGTAGTACATCCATTCTATTATGGTTGATTCATGTGATAGTTTGGCAGGTGTAGACACCACTGAGAGCATGCCCCCTTATTAGGAGATTAGTGTGGAGTGCCTAAAGGCTATGTGATACCATACAAATCACTATAGGACATGTTGTCTAGAGTGACTCCAATGATTTAAATCATGATTGGCCACTAGTCTCTGACGCTGATGACATCGGCAGCATATATGAGCATGAGTGGTGTTAAGTGATATGACTAACTCCTGTATTTCCAATAGATGTCCCTATAGGTGATACATGACTACCACTAGTTGAGGGAGATGAGGAAGAGGATAGGACTGAGGATGTATGCTATAGGATGGGAGATATATTCATTGGTGTTATAGATGGAGTATGATTCATATGTCGATCTTGACTATGAGGGCTAGGATGGGGGAGAAGAGGATGAGGATGAGGAGTATGAGGAGGAGGAGCCACCCCTAAGTGAGGGTGATAGGTAGTAGTTAAGGATCAAAATGAGTGGGGAGAGTCCTCACCAACTCTTGTGACCAGATCACATGTAGTAGCCACAATAGACATCGGTACCCATGGTCACAAAGAGGCTATCACATCCTTCATGCCCCCTAGAGAGGATGAGGTTGATATCTCTTAGCTGACTAGAGATATAAGTGATGACATTTAATTTTATGCATGTACTTTAGTGCTTATCCTTTATATATATATATATATAGATCATGATGATGTTTATTGATTGTGTATTGTGTCTACCTTATAGGAGTGATGAGGGACTGGTGAGAGGTCTATTGTCTAGTTGCTATAGAGATAATACCTACATACATCAATAAGGAGGAGATGAAATCTAATTATATGCCCCCACTAATCATGAAGGAGGAGCTAGAGTCACTCAAACCTTTCATGAGGCTATAGGAAGCTTAGGAGAGTGTGAGGAGATGACTCCATGGAGCTGAGACCATGGGACAGTCATCCTAGACTCAAACCTTTCATGAGGCTATAGGAAGCTTAGGAGAGTGAGAGGAGATGACTCCATGGAGCTGAGACCATGTGACAGACATCCTAGACTCCAGTAGAGGTGGAGAGACTGCATGCAGAGGTGGAGAGACTACATGCAAAGGTGGCATGGCTACAGGAAAAGAGATGGACCCTAATTATGTTCCCTCACTGATCATGGAGGAGGATTCAGAGTCACTCAAACCTTTCATGAGGCTATAGGAAGCTTAGGAGAGTGTGAGGAGATGACTCCATGGAGCTGAGACCATAGGAAAATCATCCTAGACTCCAGCAGAGGTGGAGAGACTACATGCAGAGGTGGCACAACTATTGGGAAAAGATGGATCAGATAGCAGAGGAGCATCATGTGGCTCTTAGGTGAGTATAGGCTCTATATTTTGCATTCAGAGTCAATGGATCATTATCATGATCACACATGACCATCTCATGATGTCTAAGTACTAGATTACAAGCACTAGAGCTTGAGGCTTCTAGTTCTCACAGACCTTGGTGATAGTGTATATTGTGATGAGATGTACATAAAACTTTGGATATATATATATATATATGAGCATTTGATGTTTGTTAATATGTCTTAATATGTTTGAATGTTATATGGCATTGTGATTAATTAAATAATTGGTTGTAAAACTATTTAATTAATGTCTACATGATTTAACATGATTAATGTGATCTAATGTAAAACATATTTCAGTTTCACTTTAGATACAACATTGTTATTTGAAAGAGGGTATGTTAAATTAGATACACCTATAATTCATATAAGGATCAAACTTAACATAACATGAGAGTGAATAGTATGAAACCTTAAGTAATTATAAAAATAACTTAAATAATGACCTTAGTGTTCAAGACAAACACATGATCATTTGTTGAGAATGAAGCAATGTGAAAGTATTTAGAATTTAACCAAATAACTTTAGACAACAATGCTTTATCTTTCATACTATTCAAAGAGACTAGAGGTAATACCATCGTAGATGTGTGACATTAGTGGGTTCCTTAAGGGGTGTTCCATCTAATTCTGGTAACATGTATACACCAAACCCAAAAGCTTTATCAATGATGTAAGGTCATAACCAATTAGAACTAAATTTGTTGCATTCGTTTGGTTCAACATTGACATTACACTGATTAGCAAAGAGAACTAAGTCACCCTTTTGGAACAATCAATTGATAACATTAAGGTTGTACTGATTATGTTTTTGTTTGTAATAAGTTTGAAGGTGTTCAAGAGCATTAATGTATTGTTCATCAAGCATCTCAAGCTGATGTAATAATTGTTTGTTATAATGTGGTTCATCGACAAGTGCTTGAAGAGAAATTCTTAGTGTAGGGATTTCTAACTGTAAGGGAATTATTACTTCACTACCATAGACCAAATTATAAGGTTTGGTCCTTGTGGAAGATCAAACACTTGTACAATAAGCCCAAAGTGCATAATGCAATTGTGTGTGCCAATCCCTATGATTTTTGTTAATAGTTTTCTTCAAAATTTGTTCAAGAACTTTGTTAGTTGATTTAGCTTTACCATTGGATTGCAAGTAATAAGGTGTCAAAAAATGATGTTTGATATCAAAGGTCTCCAAAAATTTCTTCACTTCATTAATTTATTAAATGGTGTACCATTATGAAAGACTAACATGGAAGAAAGTTCAAAGCGAGCAATAATGTGTTCAAGAATGAAATGACATATCACCTCAGCTATGGTAGATCAAAGAGGAATAGCCTCTACCCATTTTGTGAAATAATTAGTTGCGGTGATAATAAAGGTATGTCCATTGGAAGAGGGAGGTGAAATTTTTCCTATAATGTCCAACCCCCAAACAACAAAGGGCCATATCAGAAGTTGAGTTTGAATTTCACTATTAGGAGCATGATGCAAATTTCTATGTTCTTGACATTTAAGACATTTGTGAACTTAGTCAAAGCAATCACTTCCATGTTGTGCCAATAATACCCAATTCATATAAGCTTTTGAACCATTTTTTTCCCTCCAAAATGTCCACCACAAGCACCCTCATGGCTTAGTGAAGTGATAGAGGTATCTCAATTTTTTTTAAGCATCAAAGAAGATACCATTGAATGACCATCGATATAGCACATCAGAAAGGATGACATATTTAGATGAAAGCTTTCATAAATGAGCACAAATATTTTTAGTTGTTGGCTCAGGAAATGTACCACTTTTCAAATAGTTGAATATGGCATCATACCATTCACTTGATTTTTCCTCATCTATGTGGTCATTAATCAAGGGTTTCATAATAGGGTGGATAAGGAATGTGAAATATTTTGAAGAATCTTGAGGGGAGATAAGAGAAGCAATACTAGCCATTGCATCTACAAGTTGATTATCTTTATGTGGGAAGTTATCAATGGTAATTGTCTAAAACTTCTCTAACAAGTGCATGATAAGATCTTTTTACTTGGATAATTTTTCATTTTTAGGTTGGTATTTCCCATTGATTTGTTTAATTACTAACTTTGAGTCACCAAATATCTTAATATATTTGACACCCATTACTAAAGTAGCATGTAACCCAGTAATTAACACCTCGTATTCGGTTGTGTTATTGGTACATAGGAAATTTAATTAATAGGACAAGGGAATTGGTTTTCTTGTATATGAGATTAATATAACCCCAACACTAGACCCTATTCTACACTTTGATCCATAAAAATAGAGTTCCCATATGTTAGTGTCAAGTTGTAACACACTATCATCAGGAAAAGAGTGATTTCTAGGTAATGCGAGAGGAGAAGGAGCATCAGCTAAGTGGTTAGTCAAGACTTGGCCTTTGATTTATTTTTGTGAAACAAAACTTAAGGTCAAACTAAGTCAACATTACACATTTAGTGACATGTCTTGATAGGTCTATTTTATTGAAGAGGTGTTTGAGAGAATCAAATTTTGTCATGACATGTATTTCAACATTTAGTAAATAATGTCCCAACTTACTAGTAGCAAATACAAGGGCCAAACATTGTTTTTCGATTGGTGTGTATCAGGTTTCATAATCGATTCAAGTTCAAATAATGTAATAAATAGGATGTTCTTGTCTATTTTCATTTTATTGAGCCAACAATCCTGCAAGAGGGCTAACGTGACTATGTAAAGGATAAATAGTTTTTCTAACATAGTAGACCATAAAACAAGTGGAATTGCAAGGTATTCCTTCAAATTCTCAAAGGTCTATTTACAATCCTTGTTCCAATCAAAATATACAACCTCCTTGAGGATATGTTTGAAAGGTGAAGTTTGATCAACTAAGGAGGTGACAAAATGACAAATAGATTGAATGGTTCCTTGTAACTTGCACAATTTAGAAATATTTCGAGGATGTGGCAAGTTAATTATCACATCAATTTTCTTTGTGTCCACCTCAATGACTCTAAGAGATATGATGAACCCTAAGATTTTACCACTATCTAGGCCAAAGATACACTTTTTTGGATTGACTCTCATGTTATATTTACACATGCATTCAAAGATTTGTCGAAGGACATTGACATTGTCTTGTCTTGTTAAGGATTTGGAAAGGACATCATCAACATACTCTTCCAAGATTTTATGTATATAATCATGGAATATCAATTTCATTGCTATTTGATAAGTGGTGACTGCATTCTTTAATCTAAAAGGCATCATGACCCAACAAAATTTCCCTCAAACAGTTGTGAATGCTATCTTGTATTGATCTTGTGGGTTTATGAAAATTTGATTATAACCAAAAAATCCATCCATGAATGACAATAAAGCATGTCCAACAACTGAATCCATGATCATGTTTATATTAGGAAGAGGAAAATCATCTTTTAAGGAAGCTTTATTCAAGTCATGAAATTTCGTGTATATCCTAATACAATTATCAAGTTTAGCAACTGTGACAAGGTTTGAGATCTAAGGAGAATAATCAATAGGTCGAATGAAACCTATGTCAAGGATTTTCTCAATTTCTCCATTAACATGCAAGGCTATCTTAGGATTAATTTTTTGTATCTTTTTTCAAATAGGCTTAGCATTTTCAGCAAGAACAATGTTATGTGTGACTAATTATATTTTTGGGTCTATTCTTGGAATATAAGAATATTTCCAAGCAAATTTTTTAGGAAAATCATGAAGTAAAATTGTAGTGTCCTCTTGTTCTTCATCACTAATCTTAATAACTTTTTCTTTATCATCAATATCCATTGGCACATCAATTTTATCTCCTAAGGGTAGTTCATTAGACTTAGGAATTTTAGGATCATATGATTCTTCATGAATATCACTATCTTTGTGCTTGGTACTTATTATGGCACAAGTAACTTTTATCATGGAATAAAAGGGTCTATCAGAAGCTCCTAGCAGTTGTTTCAATGCTTCATAACTTTCAACATACTCCTAGGATGGTGTTGAATCCATGTCAATAAATTTAGGATGCTTTAGTGTAAGATTAATTCTTGGCTTACATGAGATGGTGTTGATGATGAGTAATGGACATTGAGCTACTTTTCTTGTGTTAGAAAAAGAATATCCCAAACCAGTCTTGGTCTCTTGTGTATTAGATTCAATAGGGACACAAATTCATTGTTCATTCTTTCCACATCCTTTAGCATTATATCCCAACTGTTTTACAAGTTCATAACCCCAACCATAAATTTATTCCATTTTCAATTGATCAGGTGCGCGTTGATAATATATCTCATCAAAATTTGTTGTGTAAGTAGTATTTTCTGCCAAAGTAGAGGGGGTAAATGTTGGGGAGGATTTATCCAAATTCTGAGTTGTCATAACTGTTGATTGTTCTTTATTTTTCATCCTCTTTGTGTGTATGTATTCATCCATGAATGAAGGTATGAATTCTAAGGTACCCCAATCATCACCTAATAATTTAGAAATAGAGTCTACATCTTGTTTATCAATCTTGAGAGGTTCTATATGATATGTTGGAATTAAAGTATTCAGAGGACTTTTTGTTCCTTTTTCAAGTTGTAAGCAACTTTTCGTCTCAGGTCTATTTAACTTGATAAATTTTGTTATTATAGACATATTTCATTACTCCATGAAGGGTCGAAGCTACCACATGCATCTCATGAATCCATGGTATTCCTAAAAGAAGATTGTATGGAATATCATAGGGCATGACATGAATAGGAGTTTGCAAGGTGACTACTCTAACTGTGATAGGTAAAGTTATTACATTGAGAAGTTGCTTTGTAGTATTGTCAAATCCCCTAATAGATAAATAATCAGGTTTGATTTTCAATTTATCCACATGTAACCAATCGAGAGGTTTGACACTACACACATTAAGGGTAGAACCATTATCAATAAGGGTTCATTTGATGCCTATTGTATTATATTGAGAAATTATCATAAAGGCTTCATTTTGCCTCCATTATAATAGAGGGAGCTCATGCTGATGAAAGGTAATGTCTACATTCATTGTATTCATTCCTTGCATAAGAATTTCCACATCAATTATGTTTTTACTAGGAGGAACCACTATTTATTGTAATGTTTGGAGTAAAGAATGATATCTTGAGGAATTTTGAAGAAGATACCAAAGGAATATTTTGGGGGCAGTTATTTTAAGTTGCTCAATAAGATAATACTCTCATAATTAGGGAGCACTAGGTATTTTAGTATTGGGAAAAGGTGAGGAGGTAGGGTTTGGCTATAGTGGTTGTAGATTATTTTGAGTGTAATGTGTGTGGGAAATAGAATCATGTATAGGTGGGTAAAGGGTAAACTTAGGTTTGGGTGGGGTTTGAGGTTGATGTGAAGGTGGATAAAGAACAAGTTGAGGTTGAATGACATTGACATCTTGTGTTTTAGGTTTCTCACAACAAACCTTAGTGGATGGATTTAGTGAGATGAAGTCCTCAAAGGATTTGTCTAACATATCAAAGTCATCACTACTAAAAGCTTTGGGAAATGGGTTGTCATTAATAGGTTTAGGTTTGTCATCACAAGCCTTAGTGGATGAACTTAGTGAGAGGAAACCTTCCAAGGCTTCATCTAACCTATCCAATTCATCACTACTAAGAGATTTGGATGATATCATTCGCCTAAAGTGTATCATTGTTTTCAGTGGTTCATTAGTTTGTTTTATGTTTTTGTTTGTGTTTTCTAATGAATTTGATTGAAATGAACTATGAAATAAAGTTGAAAAATGAATATTGGAAAAATATAATGCTATCCATAAGTGCCATGAAAGTAAATAATGCAAATGATTTGAATAGAACAGAAAATAACCAAACAAAAACAAAAAAGTAACTGTAGCAAATAGAAAGTGGAGAACAAGGAATTGAATTATGAAAATAGTGACGCAGAAAATGTATTGGGATTGATTCACCCAGGGTGGCAAATGAGTCCAAGGAAAGGTATTTTTAATATTTTTCTGATTTTTTTGACTTTTTTTCTATGTGTTTAGGTTTGTACAATTCAGGGAAGTAATGGAAATGCAAAATTTTATGATGATTTGATGAAATGAAATGCAATAATGATCTCTAAATGATAGTTTCACTAATGCAATTTTTGGTAAGCCTCAGGATGCAAAAATAATGAAAAATTCAATGCAATGAGTCCTAGAATGTAAATGGAGATGTAAATCAGAAAGATAATGTTCATTATGCAGGTTCACCAAAATGAAAACAAAGATTTTGGAACCTAAATGCTATATGCTCCTTGTAGGGGTTTTCACCTAAAAGGAGATAAGATTGGAGCCAAAATGTAGTGTTTACAATCAAAGAGGGACATGATATAGATGTAATATTCATAAATGAAGTAAATCAAATGCAAAGAACTAAAAAATAATATTGATTATATATGCAAAACTAAGAAATATGAAGTGCTTGAAAACACAATGTTGTTTGCAAGAGACCTAGAAAGATGAATAAAAATGCAAATAGAATTAAATAGAAAGTTGTAACATAGAATGTGTGCACTTGTAAGTTCAATGGAGACTGGAAACTACTCTAAAAAATGGAAATGTTGACTTTTTTACTGACTAGGACTCATTCACCACCCTGGGTGAATGACTCTATTGGTTATTTTAAGAACCAAACTAATCTCCAGAAATACCTATGGATTTTTCCATCTCCAATTATTAGTAATTCTAAAGGGATTGGAAAAAAAATGAATAGAGGTTTCTAAACTTCTATTCCTACTCTTTGGGCTCTATAAAATGCAAGAGGGTGCTCCCACAATGTATACCTAAAGACTTTTCACAATTACAATCAAATACATTGTCAATAATAGATATCTCTCATGACACCATTCAACAATATACATCAAATAAGTTGGTAGCTTATTATATCAATGTTATATGTATCGAATATGAGAGAGTAGACACAAAAACAAACAACAACAATATTGCCTTGATATTTTATGATTTAAAGATTGAGTAGTTAATGAATCAATACTATAAGTGTAACACAAATACCCTACAGGAAATAGTGTCTTTATCTTAAGCACAAAGTGAACACCAATCTATATAACTTGATAACAATTTAGAAAATAACACCTATAACCCCAAGAAATTTTGCAATACAACATTTCTCTATGACATTCAGGATTATCACTCTTAAAAATATCCTAGCACATAGTATTTATATGTTATCAATCTTATACAAGCACTTACATCAATTCATTGAATCAATAATCAAACATGAAATTAAAGATCCATTAGATAATTCTATAGACAAAAAAAATAAATTCTTGATTACTTTCAAGCATAACTCATAACATAGATACAAGGAGAGATAATAACCATGAAATTGATGTTACTCTATATTATAAAATGCTATATCATTATAAGTCTTACATGCGTATATATGAACTCCAAATGAAACTTAAAACAAAGACAATAAAATTTGCTTCATATTATCTTGACAAACTTAGTACTGTATTAACTCAAAAAAATTCAACTCTCTTTGCTACTGGTCTTGAATTCCTTCTTATAGATATGAAGGAGCAAACAAGCTTTAAACCAAATAGCACACATTTCATAATCCTATTGGACTACTTGTAACAATATCCCCCTTTCAATTATACTTGAGTCTTTAGGAAGAGCAAATAAATATGAGGTAGAGTTAACCTCAACTCCTCACAAAGAATAGGTCCCTCCTCAAAAACATCATTAGTTTGTTACAGTAGCTCCAACATGTTCTCCATGTGCTAAAAATGCCAATTGTGAGAAAACAAAAACAACAAAGCTTACAAACCAAGGCAAGGAAAGTAGAAAAAGGTCAAAATTTGTTAATCCACATTAGCACCATATGCTAATCACTTTAGTTTAAGGAGAGAATAATATTTTACCATGTTATATCAAAAACCTAATCTATATTGTATTCAGGCTATGTATTATTCTTCTCTTGCCCATTATTCTCCATATTCACTTTGTGTATTTCTCCAACAAAATGTTGTATTCATCCTTAGTGGGCCATTTAAAATTCAATAAATCATGCACCTTTGTAATATACTGGGAGTACCTTGCATGAATCAAAATACTGCTTCCTTAACAAATATATCCATTTTTTATTCAATTTCCACCATTGTATCAATGATTAAATTGAGAAAGATATAATCGGTGAAAAACAAAGTCATCATAGCCACTCCAAGCAATCCTCCAAAAAATTTCTTCTAGGTGCCAAATGGGTGCAGTTCACCTTTAGAATTCAATATTTGAGGCATACCATAATCCTCCATCTCCTTGAATATTTTTAACTTACTCTGGATCTGTATACCCAACTTTTCATGGAAAGTAGTTATCTCATTTATTGAGTCAATGGTTTTCAAGATGTCAAGAATATTTGTGGGTGCCTCGGGATCCTCATTCATTTTTGGAATCGTTTCTTTCAAAGTACATACCCTAGCAATCCAATTATTCTATTCGTTCCTAAAGGCCTCTTGTACTTGTAGATACTTTGTATTTTCCTCATGAATGTTCTTATATGTGGCCCATACATCATTAGCCCTGTGGACCAATTTGGTCACCCTGTGCTTCAACACATCCTCAAAAATTTCATTGGCCACCCTAACTATTTCCAGTTTGGCTTGCTTGACATTTTCCTTCTCATAAGTTAACTTTTCTTTCAAATCATCAATTTTGAGGGCCAATGTCTCCCTATCCTGTGTAGACATATCAAATGAAGAAGAAGAAGGTTGAGTCATTGTTTTTTGAGTATCCTAAATAGTAGCTCTCATTTGATTTAGCTCATTCAAGGCCTTATTATATTCCTTCATCGATGATTCATATTTTTTCTAAGAAATATGTGTAGTGTCCACAGTAAGGATGCAGCATGTATAGTTAACTCAGCTTCCTGGATTAGAGTTATGTTAGTAGCTCTCTTGACCACTAGTGAACCAATAACTTCTTCGATAGGCCTAGCAACCTCATGTTTACTATTAGTAGGTGTCATAGACCCAATTCTAAGGGTATGCAACTTTGGACTATATCTAGAACCAAATACTTTATGCTCAAATTGATCTTTAGATATCAAAGCTTGAGGATCTCTCCTAACTGCATCATATGCTATGGAAGTAGTGATAGTACATCCTAGTAACAACATGATTCCACTATCTTTAACAATTCTTTGAGCTTTAGTGGGAGTAATAGCTACAATTTCAGCCCTAATCTTCTCTTCTTCTGCTTTCTCAACTTCCTCCTAATGACAAGATTCAACATTGACTTAGGTTGATTCAAGTCTCTCTTTTATTTACTTACTCCACTATTGATTCATAAACTCCTGAAATTCTTTAGTCTGCACAAATTTATCATCAACCAAAAACTTATCAGACTCCCTAATTCTGGGATCATCATCATTCTCTTTGTCATACTACCACTTGACAATCCTCTCAGGAGGAACATTTGAACTATGAGTCTCTTCAATATGACGAAGGGGAAATTTCTACTCAACCTCCTCATTTCCTAGCACATTCTCTACCACTTTTTCTTCCCTAACCTCCTAAACATCTTTAGGCTATTCTAGGATATCCATAGCTTGTTGGTGTTGTTGTTTCTCTAAGAGGACTTGGGCTTTGTCTATAGCCTCATTTACCTTTACCCTAAACTCATCAGATTGATAATCCCTTATCATAATAAAATCCCTATCAAAGGGGTTTATAGTTACATTATATGGTCTATTGTAGAAGGCATTCCTTTTCATAATCTTTTCCTCAAGGTTTTTTATAGCTATCCATTCCCTTTTCCTAACCATGATAGCCTCATCATTTGATAAATTTCTTAGTACATCATCTATATACAAAAATTGATGATGTATGATTCCTAAGTTCTTTTTCCTTCTTCTTGCAACAAATCCTTCTGGATCAAAAACTCTAACCTCATTGATAGGCATTCTAATATTATTCACCATAATTCCCAATTTTTCATACCCCTCAAGGGCAGTGATTTTGACATAAGTAAAAGTACATTAGGGATGTATTATAGAGCCATTTTTTCCTTTCTAAACATTTCATAATCCATAACATCAATTTTCCACATGAGCTCCATGAAAGCCAGCATGTCTAAGACATACAAGGGTAAACAATGGGGTGCCACCTTAGCTCCATAAATCTTGATCAAAGTATATTTAGAATGTAGAAAACAATTGGCCCAATTATGTGTTGTTGTAGAGCCTGGTACATCCTTTGGGTGTATAAGACTTTTGATCTCTGGAGAAAGTATGAATCTAGGTGCCAAACCCAATGAATCTAAGATACCATGTCTTACAACATTGGAAAAAAAGATGTAATTGGAATTGGAGCAATCTTGATCCCAAATGTATGTCCACATTTGTATAGGAATATCATTACTCACTATCCTTAATCTTTAGATTTAGCTTCCTTTTCCACTCATAATCTCCTTCCCATAAAAGAATATGCATCAATAAAGAGTAATGGGGGAAAGAAAGAGGGAGCACTTCCTTTTTCAAATTGAGAAAATCCTCATGCATTCATTCAATAACAATGTTAGCATAATAAAAACCAGTGTTTCAACTATATTCTTGTATATTTGCCACCATCGCCAACAAATAAGGAGCTTTCTAACCTCAAAATCCTAAGCCAGCACTTGATTTAAACAATAGTAAGTGTTTTTGAAATAATCTTAAAATTATTCACACTCAAAAGGCTCAACATCCTAAGCAATAATTTTTTTCCTACTCCTTTTTGTGTCACACAAGCATTACTTATTTGAATGCAAATTTTCTCTTTTCATATTCAGCATACAAATCAACTTGTCTAAACTTTGTAGTATAATTGGGATTTAACCCAAAAAAATCTACCATCTTATCATTTGTCACCTCCAAAATTATATTACCATTCTCACATTTGATTGTCCTATCAATAGGGTCCTAGTGCCTTGCTAGCTTCATCATTAAATCAACTTCTACAAACACCTTTGGAACCACCAACCTTCCAAGGTTTAACCTCCATAAATAGCATGCAGTCTTACTAGAATTTTTCCTATTGAAATCATACCGAAACAATTGCCATCCACTTTGGGGCTAGGATTTCTCACCGATTATTCTAGCATTATCAATCAACCTAGTGGTAACAACTTGTCTTGTTGGCCTTTTTACCAATTTGTGACCCTCCCTCTTTGACACCTCCAAAGGTTTCTTGTATAAAATTTTATGTCTCTTTCTTTACACTTCTAGATCTAGTGGAAGCTGCAAGGGTACTAGGAAAAGGGTTAGACATAGTCACTAGCTTAGGCTTAATTTAAGCTGAAGCATGCTAAGTTTTAATTCTTTTAACTCTCTTCTGATTTGGTTTCCTTTCTAGTATAATGCTAGATTCACTACCCTCTGGGTCACTCATGCTTGTAATGCAAATGGAAAATAGGGTTTACAATTTCTTATAGCCCAATAAAACCATTCATAATTATGATATGACAAAATAATACTATTGAATAGGAAAACTCTGTTTACAATTTAGACAATGCTCAATCACCAAATTGAAATCACTAGAAATGACTAAATTGCTAATTCCACCAATTTCCTTATCAAATTTCTAGGTCATTCACCTTACTACCTCAATTAGAAGGAAGTATCAATTTTTCTTACCTGGATGAAAGTAGTGTTACTCTGGTTGCTGATAACTTTTGGATTTTTCCTTCCAAATTCTTTGGCTTCTAGTATTCTTTCCACTAGCCAATGAATTGGGATGCATGATAAACCAGATATCTACTTTCTATTATGGTTCAGAGGAGAGCATGTCACCATTAATAGTTGATAGTAAGCTCGTGCGAGTGAATTGACAATTATCCATTCAATTTCAAACCTTGATCATTAATCCTTAAGCTTTAAAACTATATCAATGGTTATTGATCCACCTCACCACCTTCCTTTTTACGTTATATGAAATCCTCTAGATTTTTCCACATTTCCTCTTCATGTAGTTGTTGTTTCCAGTCATTGATTTACTATATTCTCGTCCAACCTTATCAGTGATTCAAGTGATTCATGTGATAAAATATTAGCCTTTAGATCTACAGCCAATTTCCCAATCACATTCATCTCCATCCCTCTTCGCTAAATCAACTTTGCACCTTGAATTTCATTAGGGATAGGACACATAAGCACTATATTTTGACACATACCCCTTCATAAACAATCAATAGCACAAAAGAATATTACAAATAAGAAGTATTCAAGTTAGCGAGAGAAACCTTCTTAAAAGGAAACATATCGCTCATCGCTAATCCTTCTCATAAGGTTTGCAAGCAATTAGCGATGAGAGATGATTTTAATAATGTTACACATCACATATTGCTAATAAAAAACCTAGCATTCAAAACAAATCTATGAGATGTGATGAAATTGGAAACTCATCTCCTAGCTCATCATTAATTTAAAATAATCTCTTCATAACACATTTGTGATAAGTGATGTAAATATAATCATACAGCCAAAGGTCATCGCTCATCACTATTACAACTTTAAGAATTAAAAAATGATTAGTGATAAGTGATCCCTTAAGAACCTCTATCATCTCTATTTGCAATTAGAATTTCAACAATTCACGATGAGTGATATTGAAGAGATATCACCTCATCGCTTGTCACTGATTTAAGACATATACTTTCAAAAGTGATCAGCGATGAGTGATGAAGACATAAGGTCGATTGAACTTAAGTGATAAATTTTAGGCATGTGCTCATAAGTTTTCTTAATGGAGGGGACTTCCTGGGATGATACAATAGATAGAAAAATACTTAAGAAAAAAATCATTGGGTATGTGCAGGATCATCATGGAAAAAATAGGCCCTTAAGTGGCAAAAAATTCAGAAAAATCAAAGTTAGACAACTTGACGTAAAAATTTGAATAATTTATCTATATTATTTAAAAAATATGTAAAAATAGAATTTGTAGAAAATTGAATGTAGTTTCTAAACTACTAGATTCATTTTTTAAAAAAAAAAAAAAATCTATTTGGTGAAAATTTGAAATTTCAATGTAGTAGTACTTAAATTTTAGGGAAAAATAAGAATTAGGTGTTTGTCTGACCACCCTAACCACAATAAAATGATAATATTTTTTTATAAGATTTGAGATATAATTAGAGGACTCTTGTCTAGATGTGATGCATTATTTTTTCTAATTTTTTTTAAATTAAATAATTAATTATGATTTTTTTATTACAACTTTTAAAAAATATAAAAAATCATATGTCTAACCACCTTAACTTGGTCAAAACTTCATGAAATTCAATTTTTCTTTTTTTAATCCTATAGTATACAAAGCATAGAATGTGATGCATGTTTCGGATTCAAAAAATGTGATACCATTTGAAAGTTATAGATGTTTTTCAATCAGCCTCTCAATCAAGACTTTAGACGTAATTCAAATAAAAGATGAATAATAATTATTTATTAAATTCAAAGTAAATAATAATTTATATTGGTGGAAAGCTAAGAATATCCTTTAAAAATCCTTTTCATTTCATCAATTTTGGGTAAAAAAAAGTCATCATCCAAATGGACCATCATATCACTTACATATTGCCACTTTTTGGCCCATCATGATCCTGCACATACCCCATTATAACAAAGGTTTATGGACCATGATGAGGGAATTGATTGCTTGATACAAAAAAAAATTAAACAAGGATTGACAACAGACAATAAGGAGTCAACAAAAAAATAGAATTCTCAAGTGCTTCAAGGAAACAAAATCTAAAACCTTCCTAAATGCAATAGGGGTTTTAAGATGGGACATGATAATTAAGGTTCCATCACAGTCCCAAATCAAGGTTTTCTCGACCCAGAATCCTATTTCTACCAAAAAGGTACTAGAATCTACAGTCAACTCTAATAGGCACCTCTAGTGGGACTCATTCACCATTCATGGTGAATTAGTCCTTTTTCGATTTTCTAGAAATTCAAGTTTCAGATCTACACTTTGTCACCTGCATAGTACTTGATAGAAACCCAAGTCTAAATCTCCAAAAAAATTGCAAAATAGATTTAAATTGGTTTTCTAATGGGGGGTTTTCCTTGGTCAAACCCCTAACTTGGTAGTTAAACCTTGAACGGATAAAATCTACAGAAAAACCTAGCCCTAAGTGTGTCTAAGACTAGGAAAGTATGAAGTAAGACAAAACCCTATTTTAATGTGCTAGAATAAGATAAGCAAGTGTGATTTGAATGATTCAAGATTTCAATCCAAGAAACCCTACAACATTTCAAATGAATATGAATGACATGCAAACCTTAAATATGAATAGAGAGAGAAAATGGAAGATGGAATCACTTTGACAACAAGTCATAAGGTGTGATTTGATGGCTAGTTGCATCTCCTCAACCTAGATTTCTCCATGATCAACTCTTATCAATGTTGTATCTTGAATTATAAGTGAGCTTGAAGACTTGCAAAAACTCTATATTTTTGTCCAAAAGATTGAACTTTATTGTAGAAATTCTATTGAATCTTCTTGTGAAAGATACTTTCCTCTTGACTCTTAATTTTTCTTTTTAAAAATGGCTAGGAGATTGGAAAAATGACCTAAAAACATATATTTATAGGAAAAAATAACTAATTTCTAATTATTAAGAACTAAGAGGCCAACATCCACTAAAAATTTGAATTGAGTCAGTGAGATTGTCACTTAAAAATGAAAACTCCCCCAAAAGGGACTCAGTTGCCCAAGGTGGCGAATGGGTCCCACATGAGGTTTTCAGAGCTAGGTTTTTGAATGATGCAAAGCATATAAAACCTTCAAAAAACTTCAAGGGTACTTAATACCTAGACCAAAAACTTAGAAGATCAATTAAAACATTCACCTAAACTTTCAACAAAATCCACTTCTTTGCAACTTATTTCACATTGCTAAAAGGCACCAAATCACCAAATCTTGCTTCTCAACTTTTAAAAAACTTTAATAAATCCTTAACATCATCATTTAGGAAATTTCAAAACTAAAACAATTACTTTAACGACTATTTGAACAGATTTACATTTTCTTGTAGTCAAGACACCATATTGTTACTAGTAGTCCAACAAACTAAAATCAGTTCTAATTTTAACATCATATTGAACCTCCACAAAGAAATACCAGATTCTAGGACCCATTTGGGCCTACTTTAACACAATTAAATAGAAGGTACACATTTTTGAAAAATATATAAGAATAATTGGTTGTGTACAGCTTAAAGAACCTCAATTAGGCCTATTTTACAAAGGGACTACCCTTAAAACTTGATGCATGTCTAATTTTTTTCTATTTTTCCGCTAATCAAGTCTCAAATCCACCAAATCAGCCATCTTCTTAAGGAAAATTACTCACTAATATAGTAGATCAAGAAATCCTTAAGGCTTAAACTAAGCTTCAAACAATGAGAGGTTGATGAAAATATGTATTCCAAACCTACATAGACCCTTCCATAGCCTCAAACATCTGAGAATAGGTTTGCACAAGAAAATAAACCATTTTCCATGGATCCATATTCAATGCTTCTTCAACATTTTATACCTTGGATACATCAATTTCATGAACTTGGAAAACACAAAATTTTCTATTTTTTTGTGACGACAGAAACTATAGCTCTACTAAACTTTCCATTTCCCCTACATCTACACACATAGACACACACTCAAAACACTCTATTTAACCCATCCCACCAGTCTAGTAAGCCTACATTGGTGGGATGGTAGATTAAATGCTCACTAGACTCTCAAACCCTTGACCTTGTGGTTACAAAACAACTTATAGAAGGAAGTCTTCAATCACAATTTTTATTCAACAAGTTCTTCAAAATTCAACTTTATTTGAAGGATTACACTCTATGCAACTGAAAACAACAAGATCTAAGCTTGGAGATATTTTTCAAATCAAACAAAGCTTGAAAATCATCAAAGAGAACACTACTATAGTTGAACATGGTACTTTTATTATAAATTTTGTTCAAGATTACAATATAAAATACTTGATCTACCTTCACATGGCTCTTTTAAATTGTTTACAACAATTTTCTTGGCTTCCCATTAGTTACAAAGGTCCTACCAACTCCATTACTCTTCACCTTCCACTTACATTTTTGCAATTTCTTGCAATTTTGCACTTTTACAATTTTTACAACTTTTGAATTTTTTGCAAATTGACTTAATTTACCTCCTAGAGACCTAATAGAGACTTGATTACATTTTAATGGGCCTAAACATGGCCATTTACAATGCACTTCATGATAAAAATTCAAATTTTGAAATATTGCCTATTGGAGGCATACAATGCTCAAGGTGCTCCTACACCATTGAGATATGATTGTTTTAAGCATTATTTGTTGGGATTTATATGATTTTTGGGTGAAATAGGCCTCTAGATCAAAAATAATGAACATTTAGGGGACTATAAATGCAGTTTTTAAGAGGTGATTGGTGCAAGGGTGTCTAAAATAGGACTAAGGCCACAAATTGTACTTTTTGCAAAGGAGTACAATTTTTGTGTCCACAAGTAGTAAGCTGTTGAAAAGTGATATTGTTGGATATTAAATGTGTTGAGGAATTTCTTCACATCATTATTCTTAAATGGTGTTCCATTATCTAAAAATAGTGTGGAAGGAAGTCCAAAGTGAGCAATAATGTGTTCGAATATGAAACAACATATTACATCAACAGTTGTGGATCGAAGAGGAATAACTTCTACCCATTTTCTAAAAAAAAATGTTTCTATGATTATAAATGTATGTCCAAAAAATGAAGGTGGTGAGATTTTACCAATTAGATCCAATCCCCACACTAAGAACAACAAATAAGAAATTGGGCATGGAGTGCATAAGCAGGAGCATGAATCAAATATCTATGTTCCTAACATTTGTGACATGTCTTAACATATGCAAAGCAATCTTTTCCCATATGTATCTAGTAGTATCCCATGCAAATGAGTTTTTGTAGTAAGGATATCCCTCCAAAATGACCTCCACAAGCACTTGTATGCGCCTCTTCAAGTGCTATGGGGATTTTAGATTCGTTAATACATCTAAGAAAAATGTCGTTAAAGGATCTTCTATATAATACATCAGTGAGGCTAATGTACTTGGTTGATAGTTTTTGCAAGCAACGTTGGGTGTTATTTGTTGTGGGCTCAAGAACAATACCATCTTTCAAATAGTTGAATATTGTATCACAACATTCACTCAAGTCTTACTTGGTTGTTTCAAATACTTCTTCAATTTTATCATCTATGGATGGTTTCATGATATGATAAACCCTAAAAGTTTCTCACTATCTACACCAAAGAAACATTCTTTTGGATTCAATCTCATGTTTTATTTTCACATTAGCTCAAATGTTTTTTGAAGGGTATTCATGTTGTCTTGTCTTGTTAATGATTTGGCTCAAATGTCAACATAATCTTCCAAAATTTTGTGTATGTAATAATGGAATATCAATGTCATACCTCATTGATATGTTGCTCCTACATTATTTAATCCAAAAGAAATTATAACCCAACAAAATGTTCCCCAAATAGTTGTAAATGTTTTTTTGTACTAATCTTGAGGGTTGATGAAAATTTGATTGTATGTAGAAAATACATCCATGAATGACACCAAAGCATGCCCGATAGTAAAATCTACTATCACATCTATATTAGGAAGGGGAAAGTCATCTTTTAGAGATGATTTATTCAAATAAAAAAAATATGTACACATCCTAATACAATTGTCAAATTTTGCAACTATAAAAATGTTTGAGATCCATGGAGAATAAGTTATCAATCTTCTGAAAATGGAGTGAAGGAGTTTTCCAAGTTCACCCTTAACAAGAAAAGCTATCTTAGAATTCATCTTTCATATCTTTTTTCAAATGGGTGTGGCATTTTCAACAAGGACAATGTTGTGTGTCACTATCTCTAGATCAATTCTTGGCATGTTTGAATATTTCCAAGCAAAGAGTTTGGGAAAGTCATGGAGCAAGGTTGTAGTATCCTCTTATTCGTCATCATCAAGGTACTTCCCTATCTTAATGACTTTCTCTTTATTAGTTATATCCATTGGAATATCAATTGTATCTCCTAAGGGAAGTAAATTTGAATTTGGAAATTTAGGATTGTGTTGTTTTGCACTTATGTCACTCTCATTACTTTCACCTTCTACATATTTTTTATTGGTATTTGTTGGAGATACAAATCTGCACCCTATTTGCTAAGCTTTTCCGATTGCACTTAGCATATTTGGACCAACATTGGAATGCTTTTAGGTTGTGGGTAACCTATTTGAAAGTAGACCTCCAGATTGTGGGTTGGCTTCAGCTTCCCCATTTGATATCACTTAACTATTGAATTTTTGAGGTAAGGGTGAGTTGCATGAAATAAACCTAATGATGGAAAGAAACTAAAGTGATACACCAAAAAATCTAGACCTATTAACAACTTATCATATTTGAATTAATTTCACAAAGTTGGACTTACACAACTCACTTAATAATGCAGTTTGCATAAATATTATATAAGGTCTATAAATAATGCTATTAAAAGGAAAATAGAGATTTCACAATTAATTAGCACAATTAACAACACAACTTACAACCTACAAACATACATCTTCTGCTAAATAGATGCATAACATGAGACAAGCTTGCAAGGAAAAAGTAGATTTCACAAAATAAGTTGATCAATCATTAAGAACATAAATGAGAAATAGAAAATGCGAAGGTAAAAGTGTTCTACTCTATCAATTCAAAGTGCTTATTGTATATTAAGTCTATCTGAGTTACAATGCAACTTCATGAAAAAATAATTCCAAGATAGTAGCTACCCTCCTACTGATGTAGAGCCTAGGTGGATAATAAATCTCAACAAACTAATGTTAATATCAGAAATAATGAACCCTTCTTGAAAACACCTTCAATTTGCCAAGCATCAACTCACCCTCAAGGGTCTCAACCCTTCAAATTTGAAAAACAACACCAACCCTCCACCAAGGCCCTGAAAAAGTTTCTAAACATTCCAATGATGACAATTTATCCATTTAAAAGCAATCTCAAAGTTAGATTCTTCACAACCTTCAAAACTCATCTTCTACCACTAGCATTCCTTGTAGTACAGGAAAACTGATTTTTTAGTCTTTAGAAAAAATCCTTCCAAAACACCAAAGAAATAAAACATAGAATCAATCACCCATTTCAGATTCATTCATCATATCAAAAACTCAGATATTACTCTTTTGAATCAAAGATTTCAAAATCAAGAATTTCACAGTTTTAGGCCTACAATTAGGCCATTTTTACAAAGAGACCCCTCTTTAATCTTATCACCAGACCACCAAACCAAAAAAAGTCTTGAGAAATGATACAAAACCACATATTTCCTAGGTCTTAAGTCCTCATTTGTTCTTATACACTCTTAAACTCAAACCCTCCAAAAAACATGTAGAAACCAAGGGTTTTAAGGTACCCTTATTAAAAGTTCACACTCCTAGTCACTCCCAGCCAAACCAACTACTCAGACACATCAAATATTGTCCCCCCATGCTCAAAAAACACTCACTTGGCCTTTGACACCATTTTTCCATCATTTCATAGGTTTGAACCACCCTTTTCCAAGAGGAAACACACATTTTCCAGTCCTAAGGCTCCACCCATTCACTACCAATTCAATCTCACAGGATATTGAACATTTTAAACATCTAATTTACATGTTAGAGGACCCATTTCACAATATATAGTAAACACAAAAAGTGGAATGGGTCATTTTATCATTTTTTGAAGACCCTCAACCCACAAATCTGGAAAAAATAGGTAGCAGCAATAAAAATTGAACAACTTTCACAAAAAAAGGAGTTAGACCCTTAGATTTGAAGAAAATTAAAGCTAATTCATAGGCATACAACTTACAAAATATTTTCAGAGAATTTGGAGTCCGTATAGATCCATACAATGACAAAAGTAGAGAAAAAATAGTAATTTTCTAAAAAATAGTGTTTTTATTGATCAAAAAAGGCTCACCAATCTCCAACCAACTCCTCTTTCAAGCCATTGAAGGCTATTATAAATTTTTTTGGTTTCATTCCAACTTATTCCAACACCTATAACTGATTTTTAATCATTAAGAACTTCTAATCTTCATTAAGTTGCATATTAAGACAAATTGCATATGACAATATTACATAAACTTTGCAACTTTTTAATTTTGACACCCAAAAACTCCTAAATCACTCTAACAACTCTAATTCACCCTATTACAACATATTAGACCTTATTCTTGCACATTTACACCCAAATTCAAGGATTTTTCTTCAAAAGGCTACAAATTCAAATGTTAACAATTTTGTAGCAAGAATGCATTATTTGCACTTTTGACTACCAAGAATCAAAAGAAATCAACCTAATACACCTTAAATGGTCTTAACTGACCTTATTTAGCATAAATAAACCTAAAACATATTGATCTAACCCATTGACCACCTATCAACCTTCAAAAAGTGAAATTTTGCAACTAGGAGACTAGGTGCTCCTGCACCACCTGCTAAAAAGAAAGAACTACCTAAATAGTTCAAAATGAACATACTTAAGCCAAAATTGCAACCAACAACCAAAACAAGTGTTTCTAGAAACCCTAGGTCAAATGAAGCACACCATCCATAATAGAAGCTTCTAAAAACCCTCCAAAAGGTCCTCCAAATGGTCTAAAGTCAATCTTAATCCAAGATCACACTGAAAGTGTGATAAAATAGCCTCCAAAATAGTCAAACACTGCTCTCCACACTTTTACAAATCATCATTGTTCCTATTTCAACATTTGACCACATTACCTATCATGCAATATGTGTGTTTTTGAAAACACTTGGCTTTTCAAACATTATTTGTTAAGTGATTTATAAAACATCAATTAACAAATAAAAAGGGGCCCACCATATTTTTGTGTTACATTAGCATTAAAAGGCACAATAAAAGTGATTTTAAAATCACTTACATGACATTTTCAGACATGGAATAAAATGTAACATCAAATGCTAAGTCAAAAAGCTCTCAAAAGCTTCTAAGGCACTTTGACCATCAACTTACTATATTCTGCATTCCACTTACACATGTCATATACATTGCTTTGCAAAGGAATTATAGCACATGGCCAATATGGCTTACCTCCATGCTCTTTGGAAAACACATTCCAAGTCACAAGCCACTAAGGCATCATGATTTAAAGGTCCAAGGTATGACCTAATTCAGCACACTCCACAAGTTGCTTTAAAAATTTAGAAACATTTTTCAAAAGAAGGGAAAAAACCCAAGGCATAAAATGCCTAATGCAATAACATATGATTTGGCCCCCCTCATTAACACATGTCTGATTTTTGTTAATAAATGGGATAAAAATCTTATCAACATCCAATAGGGGTCAAAACCTAATCATCAAAAGGTGAAAAAATGTGAAAAAAACAATCATTTTCCCCATTGATCATTCTGGAAAAATGATACCACCATGGGGGTTCACTTGCACGCTTTGGAAATGCAGATTTTGACTGGTCTTCAACAAATTATTGAGCAAATTTCCAAAGAAGAGCTCATGCTAAGCATTCCCTTGTTATTTCCATGCATCTTTTGTTCATTATTGAAGGAAAAGAATGTTGTAATAAGCTCTATGATGAATGTATTTTTATATTCAACACTCTTATGTTATTTTTACGCATTCTTTTGTAGAAAATTGCTTGCCTTTCTAAAGGCCTTTCAGCTTCTATGTGACAAAAGAAAATCCCCTATGTTGATGGTTGCGGCCATGAAGAGGAACTGTGGTTTTTTATAGTGTGTTTCCCATTCATTGTTTACATCTCCATGAAATCTCTCCTTCTTCTACTCTGTATTTGTATTTTTTTTTAAAACAAACCAGATGGGTTTTGCATTTAAAAGAAGGAAAACTTGATTCTAGTAGGCCGTGACCATGGAAGAACACATCATTTTATGTATTTTTTTGTTTTCCATCTGGGCTTGATTCAGCTCCTCGCTTCACTATGAAAATAATCTTGATATTATTAAAAAGAGTTAGGCCATAATATGAATGAGGCTTCATGAGAGGTTAAGAAGTTGAAACAAGGGCCATCTTAGTCCCTATTCAAAAAAAAACTTCCCCCTTATTGTTTTTTGGTCATCATTAGTACCAAAAGTCCCTCCTCCAAAAAAAATGAAGCTTCTGCTTTGAATCCGTGTTGAAAGTGCCTAATCCAAACTCTATTCTTGGTGCAATATTTTTTCTATCAAAAGGTGAGGCCTTGTCACAAGCCTCCAATTCTTAAAAATTCTTGACAACAACATTTGACAGTATCTTGTATTTTCAAAATCATTTGTTGCTTGCTTCTCTACTTTTTCAGGAATATCTATACCCACGTTCCTACTAGCTTCCTTTATTTCTTTGAGAATATCTCCCAAATCCCAATTGTCTAGATGAATACCTGCATTCTCCACCATGTACAACATACTCTCCTCAATTGCATTGAACTTTGTTATGTTTGTTATATCCATCTGTGTTGTAGTGTCTTGTAACTGCTCGAATATAATATGCACATCATCATTCCTGGTATTAGGGTCTTCGTTTTCATATGATACATCTATAGTATCCATACTTTTAGCAAAAGCTCCAGTTTCCCCTTCATAGCTCATCACATTCAGTGATTCACATTTCTCTCACTGCCTTGATGGTTGAAAGCCAATGCATCTTGTGGCTGACATCTATTGATTTTGTTTCCTCCATAAGTTTTGTCTACATCCCTTGCCTCTTAAAACTAGCTTGCGGATTTTTGTCAAGGGCATGCTTTTGGATATCAAGAGTCTTTACAAAAGAAAACTTCGTTAACAAATTTTTGTAGCTCCTTTGAGTCTTGAGATACTACTTGCCTAGCAAAACATTCACTATGTGAAGTATCCCTCTCCAAACTTGCACCAGACTGCATCTTTGTCTTCTCAACTATTGGGATGTGATCATTGCATTCAAATATAATTATTGGAAAGATGAGGCATTGTTATTTAAAGGTCATTGTCATTGCATTTCGAACCTCTTTCAGATATTTTGTTAGGTGTTGCATTAGAACTATCAGAGTTTATGATCACTTCCTTGATCATGAACTATGTCATGAGTCTCATCTCATTTTTCCAATGACCACAATCATTATAAAATTGAGTTTTCTTTTGTATGGCATTAACAACCCTTGGCATGTCTATCAATAAAACCATTTTAAAGGCTACCACTACTTCTGATTTGCAAATGTCGATGCATCATTTTCTATAATAGGTTTACTGATGCATGTCTTTACATGATTCTATATGCCAAAATTCCTAGAACCCTTACTTGTTGAGGAACTTCACTTGGCTACTCTTAATGTGGTTACCACCTATCCTTTATTGCTCTTTGAAAGGAAAATAGAGTAAGGTGTGGACTATCCTTGTGAGCATATGATTACTCTGGCATGTTTCATGACTCTACCTCTAATAAACTAACATCTATTAAGTTGTATACCACTAGCTCATGTACTTGTTCTTGTTTTGATAGTTTTCTTTGTAACAGGCTTTGCTACTTCAAGGTTTATGCATGATGATTACACTCTTTGTAGTTTGAAACTTTTAGCTCAATAAGCCTCATGACTGCTTTTCTCATTTGTGCACTATAATCATTATGACTATTGATGCATACTTGGTCCTTCCAAATGCATTGTTCTTCTTGACATTCATGAAGTGGCTTCTTTATCTTAACAAGGTAATTGTCTTATCATATTGTATCCCATTAATCATGCTCTTCATGCATCAAGATCACTATGACTGGTATCTCTTTGAATCATCATGGATTCAATCACATTGAAAGCACCCTGTTGGTACAATACCCTTGTCCTTTGTAACTGTTTCATATGATTGTACATGAATATACCATGTTTTTGTACTAGTCATGCATAGATCACTATTTTCCTTGTAACCCTGCCTCCTGATTCAAGTTACTTCTCAAGTATTTTTCTTATCCTTATCAACTCTACCATGAGAAATAATGACACAAACTCACCTAGACCCCAAACACCTTATGACAAGCACACCACTCAAGTTACTAAGACATAATCATGAAGGATTTGTCCCTACCATGAGATTGCATCCAAAAGGACTACTTTAGTGACATATCATGGATTGTACCTTCAAATTGCTACTTTATGCACATGACCTTCCACTAAAAAACATGTCTTCATACATTGTTGCTTTCTTAGTGAGTTCTCATGCAATTATCAGGTGACTATAAACTATTGTAGATGGCTATCTCATTTTAATGCAATCCTGGACTTTTAGGGACTGCTATGGTGAATATGTTTTCAACTGATTGACATGTCAAGAACATGAGAGCACATCTTGCTGCATGTTTACTTCATTATAGTTTGAGAATTCAATGATTTTTTCATGTATTGAAGTCACTATTTTTAATGCAAAGGGAACTATTGTGCTTCATAAGTACAAAATAGACTGAATGTACTTACCTTTCCTTTTATTTCTATCATATGATTCCTTATGGAAACTTAGTCCATGTTGCTTGATTACAAGCTTTAACATTGTTGCCTCTTCATGACTTGTCAATTGGTTGACTGATTGAAAGCTGGGTGACCTAATTAAGATGAATACTTACAATAGCCTCTAGATTGATATTCCTATCTAGAAAAATGATCTTGTGGCTCTATCCTGGACTTGAGTAAAGATATACTTGTTTTTCTCATTTCAAATTGCGTGGTTATGATAGTTCCATGACTGTGATGCCTTCCTAGCATCCTGTAAAAAGAGTCTTCATTTTTATGGAAGCCATGTCACCATCATGCAACGCTTTCTTTGAAGATATTGTTCTTACTTCACTCTATGAGAACCCTTGGGCCTATTGCCACTATTTTGAAGCCCTTACCTAGGATGTCCTTATTATAGGAGTTGGTCTTGCCACCGAGCTCTTTGAATGATTGTCTTTATCCTTGGGAGGTTATGCATACTTACTGTCCCTGTTGTTATGGCATAGCAATTATATCTTGATCACATCATATGAGGGTTCTATTGCTATCATGACTTCTTGTAATGACATATTCATGATAGGCATATGTCTATGTCAACTAGTGTTGTTGTTTCTTGAATGTCTTTTCCTTTTGTACAACTTCATATTTTGCTTTTGTTGCTGTCCTATTTAACATGGTTGGAATGATTTTAAGCTTATCATGTTCTCAACTTGAAAAACACCGTATAACTTCCATTCATCTCACTTATGAGGGCAGCAAAATAGATGGTCATGTTTATTTGTCATGAAATCAATTATGCTTTGCTTTTTATACTTCCCCATACTTGTCAACTTGTAAGTTCCTTGATATATATGAAGGTGATGTTTGTTTTTAGTTGACTATGCTCCTCATTGCATGGATCATTTGCTCCATTTTTTAATACGGTAGCTACGTCCACTACCATGTAGTATACATTTATCACTATCATTCTTCACAAGACCATTGTAGCATGAAATGTTGGTTGTCCTTGTTGATGACAATGATCTTTACTTATGGCCTTCCTTTTCACCAGTACACCCATGAATGAATAATATCAATCCCATTTGCCTCCTATAGCTATTGAAAAGGTGTTGTCCTTGTACTTGAATCATGACCTTGATTCAACCATATTCTGTTATGTGTAATAAATACACAATCTTCTCATTTTTACCTTATTGGATAGCCACATGTCGCATATGTGGGTGACCTAACAACTCACTTTCCTATGTGATGCATGATTTCCCAATAGGGTTGAGATGAGTAGGGCTTGATGACAACTTGAAATGCTTCGTCATTATTTAATAGATGCATAATTGAACTTGATGCATCTTTTGAATCTGATAATGAAATTTGATCAACTGGTATGATTCCATATTGATTTAATGCATTGATAAGAGATAAATCTTTGATCAAGTTGCTTAATTTCCTTTTCTTTGAAACCATGCCAAGCTCTACCCTTGTGGGAGCCACATTTACCCCACATGCTACATTTGATCCGATAATGAAACAATAATCAGGCTTGTCCTAAATTTGCACATGAAGCAAACAGTTAGAAAATAAATGCATATGTTGAATGTTTTGGTTTAATGCACTTATGGATTAGTTTATACATGCATAAGTAGGTTTTTATGCAAGGATTGAATCATTCATTGCTTAGAGATTCACTCTAACACCATGTTTTCTTTAGATGCAGGGTGTGGAGCACTACGGAGCTAGGAGGGACACAAGCGGTTCAGGGCAGTAGAAGGGTAACTTGTAACCAATAATTCATATGCAATGGCTGGTGCCATTCTTACATGCACATTCTTTCCTTCCTTTTACTTATTCATGTGTGGATTAATTCATATGTTCATTTGAATAAGAAATCTATTCCCTTGGCTTGTGAGGGACATGTAACTTAATGATTATCAATAAAAGAAATTACATTTGAATACATGATTCTCTTTGTCATTTGTTGTAATGGACCATTGAAATGGAAAAATTTAATCTGATTCATTTGACAATCACTCCTTCATGCATATTGAAACTAGCAGTTTGATGGTTTGTCTTTTAAATGTTTAAACAACCTGAAAGAGAAAATGCTAAGTTACCTAATTTCAGCTAAAAGCTAAAAATCATGTAACATTTTTGGCACTATCTACTATATGTTTTCCTGCTAAACATGAGACCAGTTGCCTCTTATGTTATCCATTGGGCACAAGGTCATTCAGAAAATTGACACTACTTGAAAATAATATTGCAAATAGTTGTAACTCATCAGAACAACAAGAGACACCTATGAAATTTATTGAAAACCCAACATTGTAGAATGAAAACTATCTAATTGTGCTCAAAAGCACTTATGGAAAACAAAAATTGCATTTGAAATGAAACTACCCTACCTACTCTAACCAGCAAGGAATCTGGTCAAACAAATTCATTGACAGGTTGGGTGAAATAACTGCCTTTTCTAAAAAAATTACGATGTTTGTTACACTAGAGAACAACTAAATAGAAATGGAGCATGCATGATAATTTAGCAGATAGTTGCAAGGTCTCTAGAAGAACATATTCAAGCTTACTAACCTTTTTCATATGGAATGTAAACATTCCCATTTTGAGGTGGAAATGTAACTTGAGTGTGCTCCTCCTTAGCTACATCTTCATGCTTGGGTTCAACCAAGGTATCAATATCTTTGCTGGCCTCCATTCTTGCTAGATATCTAATGGGGCAACCTCTTGAAATGGAAAAGGTTGAACTACCCTTAGTAGTTTCATCTCTATCAGTTACTTCTTGAACCTCACTTTGTTGGTTGAGAAGGAATATTTCATGTGAATCAAATTGAAACATAACTTCCCTATGTATGTGGTTATGCTGCTCACACTCTTCAAATTCAGCCAGTAATGGCTTGGCATAAAGCTTGGAGCATAATTCCTCCACTATGCTTGAGAATGTATCTTTAAGTTCATGATCAACTTCCTCATGAAAAACAGGTTCTACATGAATCTCATAACTATCTCCTTGAACATTTAAAGGAGTGTACTCGTACCTTTCAAAACATACTTCTGTTGATCATGCCCCTCTTTATGGATGTCTTCATAGGTACCAACATTTGCACCTCTTAAGACTAGGTTGCCCCCATCTTCCTCTTAATGAACCAACAACCTATCAAAGTTAATTTCATCTTCTTGTTGTCCAAGATTTAACATTGATATTAGTTCGAGTAGGGTGTCTCTATCATTGCCCACAAGACTAGGAAGTTCAACAAACAAATATGTGGTGAGCTCATCTCTTTGCAGCTCAAAACTGGGCATTGAGGTAAGTTTAGTCAAGCACTACTCATCTTCACTTATAAATTTTGGAAGTTCATCAAATAAACAAACGTAAATTTGAACTTGAGCATCTTTTCCTTCTTCAAATTTCTGCTATCCCACCTTCTGCCCCTCCTTAGCAAATTGTTTGACCTCCAAATTCAAAACAAATGATTCTAGATCATCCCAAAAAAGGTCATCTTCAATCTCATTTTTAATTTTCAGTGAAGGAGGACCTAGTTTTTCCTTATAGTGATCTTCATGAATTAAAGTTTCTTGTTCATGCTCATTGATAACCTCTTGAACTATGAACCTATCATGTTGTTGGACAACTTTAAGATTTTCTAGATCTACTACCAATGAAACTATGGGTAAGATCCTTTCACCTTGTTCAACAAAGTAGGGCAACTCATTAGACATCAAAGAGGTAATTTGATGGTCAACATGTTCTTCTTGCTACATAACCTGTTGCGTAGGTTGACCATGCTCAACTATCTCCTGTAATGGATCTAATTCCTCCTCCTGTTTGAGCTTTTTTTGTTGTAGTCAGTAACATGCTACAACTAAATGCATTCGATTTACTTTGTTGATCCTCTCCATGAGGAGTAAGTCATTTGGATCAATGGGCTACTCTTGAGGAGTGATGGACCGATCTTGTATAGGCACTACATTCTCTTGCATTGAATTGAATCCCTTAAAGCTTGAAATTTAAAAATGAGAAGACTTACTAGGGGATTCTAGAGGCTAAATTTGCCTAAAGCTTGCAAACTTGTACTTGGGGACTTCTTGTTTGGAAATTTTTTGCCTCATTTCTACATCTTCTGCAGCAAGCTATTGGGCAATATTCTCCTCAAATTGCCTCTTTTTGGCCTCCCATTCCTACTCACTTGTTTGAGCTTGGTAAGCTTTCTATTCTTCCTGCCAGTCAACCTCCTGCTCTCCTTCAATCTCCAACATTTGTCTTTGAAAATCAAAGATTATGTCATCGATACACATGTTGTTATCTCCTTGAGATTGGGCATGTGAACAAACATGTTGGTTGGCATTATGATGGTTTTGTTGAGATTGTTCTTGGACATATACATGTTGATGCTCAAATTGAGTAGGGGTGGGAGGGTGGAAAACTTGGGAGAATATTCATAATCTCCTATAGCAAAGGTACTTGGACTAGAAACAACTACATACTCATTTTGATATGGCTAGTAATTGGGTACATGAGTAGCATTTTCATGAAATGAGGAATGATTAGTAGTTTCATGATATGCTGGGTGATAGAGCATGTCTTCATAAAATGTAGACATTTTGGAGCATTCTTAGAAACTGGAAATGCATTAAAATTTCTTGTAAACCAAGAAAACTAGATCTAATTTTCTGGAAATAAGAACATACAGCACTTAATTTGCTTGAAACTAGTTGTTATTCTCCCAAAGTCACTAGGTATGCAAATAAAATGTCTCCAAAAGGCTGAAACTATTGCTACACACACCAAACAACAACAATAAAATACATAAACATGAACTAAGAAGTAGTTCACGGTCCCACCGGGCATGCCAAAACTATTCACAATACAAATCTTCACCCTACTTGTTAAGCTTTTTCAATTGCACTTAGCAGATTTGGAACAACATTGGAATGCTTTTAGGTTGTGGGTAACCTATTTGAAAGCAGACCTATGGATTGTGGGTCGGCTTCCCTGTTTGATATCACTTAACTATTGAAATTTTGAGGTAAGGGTAAGAGTTGCATGAAATAAACCTAATGCTGGAAAGAAACTAAAGTGATACACCAAACAATCTAGACCTGTTAATAACTTATCATATTTGAATTAATATCACAAATTTGGACTTACACAACTCACTTAATAATGCAATTTGCACAAATATTTCATAAGAAGGTCTATAAATAATGCTATTAAAAGGAAAACATAGATTTCATAATTAATCGGCATCGTTAACAACACAACTTACAACCTGCAAACATACATCTTTTGCTAAATAGATGCATAACATGAGACAAGCTTGCAAGGAAAAAATAGATTTCACAAAACAAGTTGATCAAGCATTAACAACATACATGAGAAACCAAAAATGACAAGGTAAAAGTGCTTACTGTATATTAAGTGTTAGAATTGGCTATGGCAGCCACCCAAGATCTATGGACCAAATAGAAAGCACAAGAAGACAGAGAAAGATTATGACAAGAATAAATTGTATTCAATGTCATTAATATGATATGCTGATTATGATTGATTACAAATGAGAGAGACCCCTTGGTTATATAGCCAAGGTGAGAACATAGGAGGGCATAAGATTATGACAAGTGTCAGAATCTTATGACATGAGACAACTAGGAAAACTTATCACTCCACCAAAGATGGAGAGATAATCACATGATGTGTCCACAAAAGGTGGAAATGATGAGGTGATGACATGTCAAGTCCACCAAAAGTGGAGAATCTCCAACAACCTCCTATGTGGTCCCTAAGTAAACTTAACTAAGGTGTAATTATGACCTAGGACAAGGTACAAGACATTTAATTACACCAACACCCCCCCTTAAGTGCAACTTAGGGAGTAGTGCACAAATGAAAACAATGCAAGATGGGTCCCGACTACTAGGCCATGTTAGGTACCCATGTACAAACAATGCAATCAAAGCAATCTCTCACAAACGAGGAAAGGGAGAAAACCTCATGGGACAAAACTCCCCCTCAAAAGAGAGATGAAATACAAAATAGAAATGCTCTCAGTGAAGAATGAGAAGGTAAAAACCCCATGTGAGGAAAAAGACCCCCCCATAAGAGAGAAGTAGAAGAGAAGCAAGGAAGCCCCCCCTCAATGTTGAGTCTCCTACAAGAATGGTAGAAGCTCGACATTGAATGCTGAAGATGATCCAATCTCGCCGAACAACGTTCCTCCCCTTGGGAAGAAACAAAACCAAGGATGTATGCAGGATATCAAGATGAATGATGGATGGTGATGTTGTCTCTGAAGCATGCCCAAGTGTCTCCATGTCGATGCAGAAAGCTGAACCACTCCAATCAGGTGTTCTAGGCCACACTGTTGAAGAGGAAAACCCAACATCTAGTAGAGATGAATGTAGAGCACTATCCAAAGACAAGGATATCCCCTCTGAAGACAAAGAAACCTCCTCCAAGTGTTGTCCAAAAGAATCCACACTCACGCCAAACTGTGAAGAATGATCATGTAGAGAATGAACAAGAGGGTCAAGGTGTTCCCTCACAACAACTGAAGAAGGTTCATCTTCATCAAAGAGAAGATGTATGTCATCAATGGTGTCCTCCAAATCAGAAAGATGAGACTCCACAAACAAGTCTGAAATACCTGTTAGGAAGCTATCCAAAGTAGCCATATCTGGAAGACAATGTATATTCTGCTGCACTGAATCACTAGGAGCCAAAACTGTTGATTCGCAAGTATCATCAAGTACAACAGTAGATGGAGGAGATGAAGTGCATGGCTCAAGAACTGGATCTAATGTGAGTATGCCCAAGTTCAAAAAGCCAAATGTCTCCTCAGAATCATAGTTGTGATCAACAGTCGAATGAACAAAATCACCATCAGAAGCAAACTGTGCAAAGGAATACAACCGAGATGAGTGATCAACCACCCCAGTAGCAATGACATCTCTAGTCTCCAAGTCACGAATGATAACTGAATCAGGTGTGAACTCCACAGTTCTCCCATCTCCACCATGTGTAATCTGATAAATGGAAAGTAGATTGTTCATCAAATGAGGAACACACAAGACATCCTGAAAAGTGTTTTCCCCAATGCTAATAGATCCCTTCCCTGTTACACTCATGTATGTATTGTTTCCCATCAAGATAGGAGACATAGAACAAGGTTGAAATGAAGAGAAGATAGTTTGTGAAGATGCCATATGATGTGACGCTCCTGAATCTAGAAGCCATTTCCCTGATCCTGGACTTGAATGAGCACAAAGAGCTTGTCCTTTATATCCTGATATATATGTTTGACTTTTGTCCTTTTTAGACTGTTTTGAAGTAGAAGGAGAAGAAGATTCAGACATTCTAAAAGGAAAATCAATGTGATTCTTTTTGAGAAGATTCTTCAACTCATCAATATCCTTCTTATAACAATAATGTTCTTCATGTCCATCCTTCTTGCAATATGCACAAAAAGGTCTCTCCTTCTTAGATGATTCTCCTTTTGAAGAAGATTTTTTCTTTGATTGATCTGAATGTGGTTTATCCTTTACTTGATCTGAATGTTGATTATTCTTTGCTTTCTTCTGTTTCTTATCCGATTCTGATTCTTTCACTTGATTAACCAACAATGCCTGAGATTTAGAAGTCTTAATGAGACCCATTGAGATAAGCTTTTGCTGCTCATGTATCAACATCTCAGAAAATGCTGTAAATGAAGGTGTAGTGTATGCAGACCCCATAGTCAATCTATGAGTATGAAAGCTAGAAACAAAAGAAGCATAATCAGGACCAAGTTTGTTCATTGTATTGTACACCAAATGGATGTCCTTCTTATCAATTCCACATGCTTTACATTGCTCTTTTAGATCATTAACCTTAGTGATGTAGTCTTGGATGTTGTCAAAGTTCTTAGGATCAAGATTCATCAAATCATTATCAATTTGATAGCCTCTTACTTCATCTTTTGTTCCATACAATGTTTTCAATTTTTCCCAAGCTTCATGAGAATTTGTACATGATTCAATCTGAAACAACAAGTCTTGAGAAACTAGTCTACGAAGACACCCAAGAGCTTTGGCATGTTTGATCATCCATTTTAACTTTTTCTCATCATCTGTAGGTTCAGGTACCTTATTTTCAACATATAGAGAGTGACCTTCTGTCATTAGTATATTCCATGCATTTTGATGCCATGTTGAATAATTATATGATGTGAGCAAAGGAACCTTAGAATGATCCATGAGAATGAAAGAGCAAAGCAAACAGATCAAAGCAATGCACCAAGAGACCCCCCCCCCCAAATCACTCAATCAAGAAACCCCCCAAGCAATATCTGATTTGGCACTTTATATTTAGTGCGTTTACAGTTGCTAGATGCCAAAAACAGCAAGCTAGACTTGATCTTAGTGCTTACAAATGCCAAAATAGGCCACAGTATCAAGTACAATTTTTGGTATAAAATGAGATTAATTTGACCCTACCACTGAGAAGTACACAAAAAATAATGCACTTTCAAAAAAAATTGCACTTAAAAATGTTACTGTAGGAGCAAGATATGAGCTCCCAAAGTTCCCAAAATCAGGACGAAGCAGCAACCCCTGTGAGAATCTAAAAATTATGGAAAAACCAGGCACCAAAACTAAATACTGATTGCACCAGTGCGTAGAGCACGAAATTCTAGCCCAAATCAAAAAAAATTGCTCGAAAAAAGGAGTCAAAATGAGCAAGATATTAGCATTTGAAGTTCGACTGCAAAAACTAAAACTCAAATGGTGAAGGAGCAGAAAATTTTCAAAACATTGCTGACATATTGCTGACGTCAGTAATATAGGAGCTTAAAATTGACGGTTTACTGGCCGTCACGCCAAACCGAGCGCTTGCCGGAAAAAAACGGAATATGCTAAAGTCTGACGGAATATTCCGAAACTTGCCACTGGAATCTCGAAACGGAATATTAGCCGGAATTTTTGGATTGACCGCCGGATTTCGTTTTGAAGTGCCGGATTTGAATTGAATGCTGCCCGCCGATTGCCGTGCCGGGGGTTCGGATTAGGGGCCGCGGTGGCGCCACGTGGCGCCCGCGGAGCTGCCCAGGTACTGCGCGTACCTTTAGGTACAGCAGGTCTGCGTACAACCAGTACGCAGACTCTGCGTTTTTATTTTTTTGATTTTTTTTTGTTTTATATTTTTTACAATATTTTCAAATGATTTTTGAATAAAACTTTTGAAAATATATTTCGGCGATACAATAAAAAATTCAGAAAAAAATCCCGAAATAAATCAAATATTTTATTTTCTGAAAAAATCGTACCGACGTATTTATTGCGCCTGGGGGCCGTACGGCTCTTTGGGTAAAATAATTTTGTCTCACTGGACAACTGCTCTGAATCGGACGATTTGACAGTCGATCTTAGGGTTTTTGGCCCTTCTGGACGCGATGGCAGGGTCGGATTTGACCCAAAATGCTCCAAAATTGCAGCTACCTTCTGGATCTGGCAACCACTCTTTAGCTTCAAACCCTCATAGATTTGGCCTCGTAGCTCCGATTTGGACGAAACAAAAGGCAAAATCAACTATCTCGAACCTTTCGGACGCAATGGTGAGCTCAGATTTGCACCAGCAAGTTCGGATGTGAACCTGCAACAAAGAGCCACGAACGAAACCTCCTCAGATCTGGAATCTCTCTTCAGAATAAGACTCTCCAATGGCTCCAAACATGCTCTGATACCATGTTAGAATTGGCTATGGCAGCCACCCAAGATCTATGGACCAAATAGAAAGCACAAGAAGAGAGAGAAAGATTATGACAAGAATAAACTGTATTCAATGTCATTAATATGATATGTTGATTATGATTGATTACAAATGAGAGAGACCCCTTGGTTATATAGCCAAGGTGAGAACATAGGAGGGCATAAGATTATGACAAGTGTCAGAATCTTATGACATGAGACAACTAGGAAAACTTATCACTCCACCAAAGATGGAGAGATAATCACATGATGTGTCCACAAAAGGTGGAAATGATGAGGTGATGACATGTCAAGTCCACCAAAAGTGGAGAATCTCCAACAACCTCCTATGTGGTCCCTAAGTAAACTTAACTAAGGTGTAATTATGACCTAGGACAAGGTACAAGACATTTAATTACACCAACATTAAGTCTATCTGAGTTACAATGCAGCTTCATGAAAAAATAACTCCAAGATAGTAGCTATCCTCCTGTTGAAAAAGAAAGAACCTCCTAAAATGTTCAAAATGAACATACTTAAGCTAAAACTACAACCAACAACCCACACAAGTGTTTCTAGAAACCCTAGGTTGGATGAAGCACACCAGCCAAAGTAGAAGCTTCTAAAAACCCTCCAAAAGGTCCTCCAAATGGTCTAAAGTCAATCTCAATCCAAGATCACACTAAAAGTGTGATAAAACAGCCTCCAAAATGGCACATGTCTCTCCAAAATAGTCAAACACTACCCTCCACACTTCTGTAAATCATTATTGGTCCTATTTCAACATTTGACCACATTCCCTATCATGCAATATGTGTGTTTTTGAAAACGCATGGCTTTTCAAGCATTATTTGTTAAGTGATTTATAAAACATCAATTAACAAATCACTTTACAATTAGGTCCAAATCGAAAGGGGCCCACCATCTTTCTATGTTACATTAGCATTAAAAGGCACAATAAAAGTGATTTTAAAATCACTTACATGACATTTTCAGACATGGAATAAAATGTAACACCAAATGCTAAGGAAAAATCTCTCAAAAGCTTCTAAGGCACTTTGACCATCAACTTACTATATTCTGCATTCCACTTTCACATGCCATATACATTGCTTTGCAAAGGAATTATAGCACTTCACCAATATGGCCGACCTCCAAGCTCTTTGGAAAACGCATTCCAAGTCACAAGGTACTAAGGCATCATGATTAAAAGGTCGAGGGCATGAACTGATTCAACACACTCCATAGGTTACTTGAAACATTTAGCAACATTTTTGAAAAGAAGGGAAAAAACCTAAGGCATAAAATTTCTAATGCAATAACATATGATTCAACCCCCCTCATTAGCACATGTTTGATTTTTGTTAATAAATGGGATAAAAATCTTATCAGCATCCAACAGGGGTCAAACCCTAATCATCAAAAGGTAAAATAATGTGAAAAATACAATCATTTTCCCCATCGATCATTCTAGAAAAATGATGTTGCCACCATGGGGGTTCACTTGCACGCTCTAGAAATGGAGATTTTCACTAGTCTTCAACAAATTGTCGAGCAAAATGCTGAAGAAGAGCTCATGGTAAGCATTTCCTTGTTATTTCCATGCATCTTCTGTTCATTATTGAAGGAAAAGAATGTTGGAATGAGCTCTATGATGAATGTATTTTTATATTCAAAACTCTTCTATTATTTTTATGCATTCTTTTGTAGAAAATTGCTTGCCTTTTTAAAGGCCTTTCAGATTCTATGTGACAAAAGAAAATCCCCTGTATTGATCGTTGCAGCCATGAAGAGGAACTAGGGTTTTTTAGAGTACATTTCCCATTCATTCTTTACATCTCCATGAAATATCTACTTCTTCTACTCTATATTTGTTATTTAAAAAAAAAAAAAACCAACTGGGTTTTGCATTTAAAAGAAAGAACAATTAATCTAGTAGGTCATGACCATGAAAGAACACATCATTTTCTATATTTTTTTGTTTTCCATCTGGGCTCGATTTAGCTCCTCGCTTCACTATGAAAATCATCTTGCTATTATAAAAAATGAGCCTAGCTATAATATGAATAAGGCTTCATGAGAGGTTAAGAAGTTGAAATAAGGGCTATCTCAGTTGTTGTTCCAAAAAAAAACAACCCCCTTATTGTTTTTTGGTCATCATTAGTACCAAAAGTCTCTCATTCAGAAAAATGAAGCTTCTGCTTTGAATCTGTGTTGAAACTTCCTAATCCAAACTATATTCTTGGTGCAATATTTTTTCCATCAAAAGGTGAGGCCTTGTCACAAGCCTCCAATTATTAAAATTGCTTGACAACATTATTTGATAATATCTTACTTGTATCTTCAAAATCATTTGCTACTTGCTTCTTTGCTTTTTCAAGAATATCTATACCCACATTCTTTCCAGCGTCCTTTATTTCTTTGAGAATATCTCCCAAATCCCAATTTTCTGGATGACTACCTGCATTCTCCACCATGTACAATATACTCTTCTCAATTGCATTGAACTTTGTTATGTTTGTTGTATCCATCTGTGTTGCAGTGTCTTGTAACTACTCAAATATAATATGCACATCATCATTCTTGATATTAGGGTCTTCGTTTTCATCTGATACATCTATAGTATCCATCCTTTTAGCCAAAGCTTCAATTTTCCCTTCACAACTCATCACATTCAGTGATTCACATTTCTCTCACTGCCTTGATGGTAAAAAGCCAATGCATCTTGTGGCTGGAATCTATTGATTTTGTGTCCTCCAAATTCAATTATCCAAAAGTTCTATCCACATCCCTTGCCTCTTAAAACTAGCTTGTGGATTTTTGTCAAGGGCATGCTTTTGGATATCAGGAGTCTTTACAAAAGAAAACTATTTTAACAAATTTTTGTAGCTCCTTTGAGTCTTGAGACACTACTTTCCCAGTAGAACATTCACTATGTGAAGTATCCCTCTCCAAACTTGCACCAGACTGCATCTTTTTCTTCTCAACTATTGGGATGTGATCATTGCATTCAAATATAATGACTAGAAAGATGAGGCATTTTTATTTAAAGGTGATTGTCATTACATTTCAAACCTCTTTTAGATATTTTGTTATGCATTGCATTAGAATTCTCAGAGTTTATGATCACTCTCTTGATCATGAACTATGTCATGAGTCTCATCTCATTTTCCAATGACCACAATCATTATAAAATTGATTTTTCTTTTGTATGGCATGAACAGCCCTTGGCATGTTTATCAATTAAACCATTTCAAAGGCTACCACTACTTCTGATTTGCAAATGTTGATGCATCATTTTATGTAATAGGTTTACTGATGCATGCCCTTAGATGATTCTATATGCCAAAATCCCCAGAACCCTTACTTGTTGAGGAACTTCACTTGGCTCCTATTAATGTGGTTTCCACCTATCCTTTATTGCTCTTTCAAAGGAAAATAGAGTAAGGCATGGACTGTCCTTGTGAACATATGATTACTCTAGCATGCTTCATGAATCTACCTCTAATAAACTGACATCTATTAAGTTGTATACCACTAGCTCATGTACTTGTTCCTATTTTGATAGTTTTCTTTGTAATAGGCTTTGCTACTTCAAGTTTTATGCATGATGATTACACTCTTTGTAGCTTGAAACTTTTAGCTCAATAAGCCTCATGACTTCTTTTTTCATTTATGCACTATAATCATTATGACTATTGATGCATACTTGGTCCCTCCAAATGCATTGTTCCTCTTGACATTCATGAAATGGCTACTTTCTCTTAACAAGGTAATTGTCTTATCATACTATATCCCATTGATCATGCTCTTCATGAATCAAGATCACTGTGACTGGTATCTCTTTGAATCATCAGGGATTGAATCACATTGAAAGCACCCTATTGGTACAATACCCCTATCCTTTGTAACTATTTCATATGATTGTACATGAATATACCATGTTTTTGTACTAGTCAAGCATAGATCACTATTGTCCTTGTAACCCTGCCTCATGATTCAGGCAGCTCCTCAAGCATTTTGCTTATCCTTATCAACTCTACCATGAGAAATAATGACACAAACTCACCTACACCCCAAAAACCTTATGAAAAGTGCACCACTCAGGTTACTAAGACATAATCATGAAGGATTTTTCCCTCCCATGAGATTGCATCCAAAAGGAATGCTCTAGTGGCATATCAAGTTTTGTACCTTCAAGTTGCTACTGTATGCGCATGATCTTCCACTACAAAACATGTTTTCACACATTGTTGCTTTCTTAGTGAGTTCTCATGCAATTATCAGGTGAATGTAAACTATTGTAGATGGCTATCTCATTTTAGTGCAATCTTGGACTTTTAGGGACTTCTATGGCGACTATGTTTTCAATTGATTGACATGTCAAGAATATGAGAGAACATCTTGTTGCATGTTTACTTCATTATAGTTTGAGCATTCAATGATTTTGTCATGTATTGAAGCCACTTTTTTTAATGCAAAGGGACCTATTGTGCTTCATAAGTACAAAATAGACTGAATATACTTACCTTTCCTTTTATTTCTGTCATATGATTCCTTACAACAACTTAGTCCATTTTGCTTGATTACATGCTTTAACATTGCTGCCCCTTCATGAGTTGTCAGTTGGTTGACTAATTCAAAGCTTGGTGACCTGATTGAGATGAATACTAACAACAGCCTCTAGATTGATACTCCTATCTAGAGAAATGATCTTTTGGCTCTATCCTCGACTTGATTAAAGATATTCTTGTTGTTCTCATTTCAAATTGCATGGTTATGATAGTCCCATGACTATGATGCCTTCCTACCATCTTGTAACAAGAACTTTCATTGTTATGGCAGCCATGTGGCCATCTTGCAACCCTGTCTTTGAATTTATTGTTCTTACTTCACTTTGTGAGAACCCTTGTGCTTATTGCCATTGATTTGAAGCCCTTACATAGGTTATCTTTATCATAGGAGTTGTTCTTTCCATCGAGCTCTTGGAATGTCTGTCTTTATCCTTGGGAGATTATGCATACTTACTGTCGCCATTGCTATGGCATAGGAATTGTATCTTGATCACATCATATGAGGGTTCTATTGTTGTCATGACTTCTTGTAATAAAATATTCATGATAGTCATATGTCTAATGTCAACTAGAGTTGATGTTTCTTGAATGTCTTTGCCTTTTGTACAACTTCAGATTTTTCTTTTCTTGCTATCCTATTTAACATGCTTGGAATGCTTTCAAGCTTATCATATTCTCAACTTAAAAGACAACATATAACTTCCATTCATCTCACTTATGAGGGGAGAAAAATAGATGGCCATGTTTATTTGTCATGAAATCAATTATTCTATGTTTTGAATACTTCCCCATACTTGTCAACTTGTAAGTTACTTGATATATATGAAACTGATGTTTGGTTTTAGTTGACTGCACTCATCATTCAATGGCTCATTTTCTCCATTTTTTAATATGGTAGCTACCTCAACTGTCATGTAGTATACATTTATCACTACTATCCTCCATGAGACCATTGTAGCATGCATTGTTGGTTGTCCTTGTCGATGAAAATGACCTTTACTTATTGCATTCCTTTTCACCAGTACACCCATGAATGAATAATATCAATCCCCTTTGCCTCATGTAGCTCTTGAAAAGGTGTTGTCCTTGTACTTGAATCATGACCTTGATTCAACCATATTCTGTTATGTGTAATAAATATACATAGTCTTCTCATGTTTACCTTATTCGACCACCACATGTCACATATGTGGGTGACCTAATAGCTCACTTTCCTATGTGATGCGTGATTTCTCAATAGGGTTGAGATGAGAGGGGCTTGATGACAACTTGAAATGCTTCCTCATTATTTAATAGATGCATAATTTAACTTGTTGCATCTTTTGAATCTGATAATGAAAGTTGATCAACTGGTGTGATTCCATATTGATTTAATGCATTGATAAGAGATAAATCTCTAATCAAGTTGCTCAATTTCATTTTCTTTGAAAGCATGCTAAGCTCTACCCTTGTGGGAGCCACATTTATGCCACATGCTGCACTTGATCTGATAATCAAACAATAATTAGGCTTGTCCTAAATTTGCACATGAAGTAAACAGTTAGAAAATAAATGCATATGTTGAATATTTTGGTTTAATGCACTTATGGATTAGTTTATACATGCATAAGTAGGTGTGTATGCAAGGATTGAATCACTAATTTCTTAGAGATTCACTTTGACACCATGTTTTCTTCAGATACATGGTGAGCAGTGCTACAGAGCTAGGAGGGACACAAGTAGTTCAAGGCAGCGGCAAGGCAACTTGTAACCAATCATTCATAGGCAATGACTGGTTCCATTCTTACATGCACATTTTTTCCTTCCTTTTACTTATTTATGTATGAATTGCTTCATATGTTCATTTGAATAAGAAAGCTATTCCCTTGGCTTGTGAGGGACATGTAAATGATTATCAATAAAATAAATTTCATTTGAATACATGATTCTCTTTCTCGTTTGTTGTAATGTACCATTGAAATAGAAAAATATAATCTGATTCATTTGACAATCACTCCATGCACATTGAAACTAGCAATTTAATTGTTTGTCTTTTAAATTTTTAAACAACTATAAAGAGCAAATGCTAAGTTACCTTATTTCAGTTGAAAGCTAAAAATTAGGTAATAGTACTAATCATGACATATGTAACCTTTATCTTGGGAGGAGTAGATGGTGTATCATAAACTCCTAGCATTTGTTTCAAGGCTTCATCATCTTCAAAGTAATCTGATGATGGTGGTAAATCCACGTCAAGAAATTTACGATGCTTCATATTGAGGATGATTTTTGGATTGCACATGATAGTATTGATGTTTAACGATGGTCTCTTTGTTGCTTGTGTAATTTTAGAAGGACAATATCCCAAACCAGTTTGTGTCTCTTGTGTGCTATGCTCTATAGGAATCTAAATTCCTTGTTCTTTCTTTCCACATCCTTTACCACTATAGCCCAATTGTTTCACAAGTTCATAATCTCTCCCATAAATTTTTTTCATTTCTTTCAGGTTTGGTGGTTGTTGGTAGTGTATATTATCAAAGTTTGTTTTATAAATTGTATCCTCTTTAAGAGTAGATGAGTTAGATGTTTGTGATTGTTCTTCCAAGTTCTAGGTTGGCATGACGATTGTTTCTTTTGTTTGTCATCTTCTTTTCTTGTGATTATGAATTCTCCCATAAATGAGGGTGTGAACTCCAAAGAACTCCAATCATCATCTAACAATTTTGACACATTTCCATTTCTTTCTTGTCTTCTTGTAAATTTTTTATGTTGGATGCTAGAATTAATGTGCTCAAAGGACTTGTTCCTTTTTCAACTTGTAAGCAAGTTTTAGGCTCAAGGTCCATTTCAACTTGGTATACTTTGTTTTCATAAACATATTTCATAATATGATGAAGAGTCAAAGGCACCGCATGCATCTCATGAATCCATGGTCTTCCCAAAAGAAGAGTGTATGAAAGGTCATGAGGTATGAAATGAATAGCAATTTGTAAGGTAACCTTTTTTACTATATTGGGTAAAGCACTCACACTGAGCAGTTTCCTTCCTACATTGTCAAATCCTCAAATTGATAAAGATTTAGGTTCCATCATTGATTTGTCTACTCACAACCTAACTAAGAGTTTCACACTACACACATTAAGGGTTGAGCCATTATCAACCATGGTTGATTTTATGCCTATTCTATTAAATTGAGAAATTATCATAAAAGGCTCATTTTTTTATCTCAATGCCAAAGGGGTAGCTCATGTTGGTAGAAGGTTATATCTACATTAACTGTATTCATTCCTTGTATGAGAGTTTCCACTATAGACACTCAAATTTGTCCTCACAATCGTAATGATATTCATCTATTGATTAAATAGATATTATTATTTACTTAATCAATTCATTCAATACTTTCTTCTATTCATCCATTTCATCAAATCATTGAACCATCTCATGCTCATTCAATATCCATTGCATTAGCGTTCATGTCCATTTTCACTATCGTTCATACCCATTTGCATAATAAATCATAATCATTTATAATCCATTTGCGTAATAATTCATAAACATCATTTCCATATTAAATAAATTATCATTATCATCCATAATTGTTTCATATTCATCTCCATTAATAAATCAATTATCATAGTCATTGATTATTATTTCATAATAAACTAATTATCATAACTTGCATATTAATCATATCATTTGCATAAATTGTTCATGAAATATTGAATTTTAGTAAAGCATCTTTAAATCATTTTATTCATGTTTAATCATTTAGGTACATTTTAATCTAATATACCTTTATCACTTTCATTCTCATGCATAACATTTAACCCAATAATGTGGGATAATGGAATTTCCTTCTCTCACATCTTTAATCCCACATTTTATCTTCAACCCCTCTCCATCCTCAAGGAAATCCTATTTAAAATGGGATTTCCCTCTCATTTTGGCTCTCACAATTTTTTCTCACAAATTTACATAGTCATATCATCTTTGTATCTTGATTGCATTTCTCATTCACCATAGCCTCTTTATTGCATTTTGTGCTCATAAATTCTAAAATAAAATGCATAAACAAAGATATTGGTGATAGGAAGACAATGGAGATTGATTTCTTTTAAAGGCATTATTTTGTTTTTGTAGTTTAGATTTACATTTCTAGTTTTGATTTTAATTAGAATGGCTCTATTGATGTGGGTTGAAATGGTGGTTCTTACTCCATAGAACCATGCATTTTTATGGCTCTACATCCACATCATTTGCATTTGTGCCAATAGGAACCACTACTTGTTGTAAGGTTATTTGAAGCATACTGTGATATTTTTGTGAATTTTGAATTAAGTCACATAGGGATATCTTTATAGGAGTATTTTTATGCCAAAATATGATCTTTTATGTGCATTCAAGTCAATATTGGGAAGCTTTGGATGTCTTTTTTTCCATTACTAACTTGCGCGATACAAAATGGATCTCATGTTCACATCTTCGATTTTGATATCACCCATCAATCTCCTTGTGAGATGGCATTTTGGATGACTCAGATTGAGTCAATAGGGTTCAAATTTCTATCACCATTTTAAAGTATTATTTTATTCCCACAGGGCTACCAAGGAATGGCTAGGATCAAATCCTTCAATCTAATAGCTAGCAAATGTGCACATGCATAAAAGTTAGTTTTAAAGTAGGGGACCCAACTAGGTCGATGGCACAAAGAACCTTAAGATTGATGACTTAAGACTTAATTCATTGTTCATTTAGGAAATATTTTTGTCTGACTTAGGAAGATTAAATTAATGGTAATGTTGGATGACTGACAAACCTAGACCAAGGGGAACAACTAGGATCAAATCCTTAGATCCAACCATCATAAAATCTTAACCATTGATTTGAACACCTTTAGTCATCAATTCCTTCGAGCAATGGTAGGGCCCACCAAAAGGGTGTCTAGGTGTCACTTGCCTGCTATCCCACCAACTCCTTAATTGGATTAATTTAATCTCATGAGATGGAGGGGAACCAATGGAAAGTAGTTAATAGGGTGTTCCAAACATAACAAAGGATTTTAATAATCACGTGCACTTATTACATGACTTAAAATGGTTTTCCTGCCTAGGTTTATAACATGAACAATATTGAGCAAATATTAAAACCCAAAATTATGGAAATAACAATAATTAAAGCATTTTATGACCCACATAAGACAAGGAAATATTTATAAGGATTCTATGGGTAGCAACTAGGAACACTAGAATCAAGGGGTCATTGAGTAAACAGGTGCAAAGGCATAAGATTTGACTTAAGATACTGGGAATGAGTACAACTCGGTGAACTTCAAATTAGATTATTAGAATGTAGGTAAAAGGAAAGACACTATAATATTTTTAAGTTTTAATATAATATTGACCTATCTTGCTCTACAATATTGTATTCACTATCAACTAACTCAAAATAGTCAACGGTTATTTATAGGTTATGGATGTTGAACTGTTAGCTTCTATTCAAGGAATTGATTAATATTCGTTTCATTTATTTATCAAATAATGTGTGAATGGAAATGCAATAGGAATTTATAATTAGTGTGATAAGTGTTATTCTTTAAAAATGATGCATAATCACATATCAAATTCAATACCATGGGATACAATATAAAATATCATCATCTTCAATTTGGAATATGATTCATGAAGTACAATATAAAATAAAATATCATGAAGTGCAATGATTCATAATTTCATGGAATACAATAGAAAAAATCTTCAACTACAAGTTTGGAACAATGGAAACCGATTCATGAAGTGCAATCAACAAGTTTGAAATATTTTGATATCGTACCATGCAATATTTCGCTCTGACCTAAGTTTTTCTAAACCTTTGTTATTGATCTTGTTTCAAAGGCCTTCTCCATGCCCATAGAATCATATTGGTCCCTCATAGCGATTGAAAAATTCTTACATTGTTGTCTAAGATTAGATTCATTTAAAATTCCTTCTAGTTTTTGCTCATTGTATGTTACACTTTTCAAAAATTGTTTGATCAAGATTTTTACTTGATCATGAAAATATTTTGGATTATCTCAATTTACCCAAAATTGAGGATCACAATACCCATGGCTTCAAGTATTTCATATCAAGGAAATATTTCATGAATCTCTGAGGAAATAGATTTTGCAATTTCCTTCAAATTATCACTAATATACTTAACAATGCCATTTAAATCTTCCTCATTAACAACTACTTCTCTTCTAGAGCACTTGGTTGTCTTACAATGGTACATTGGTATCTCATATCCACATACATATATAAAAAAGTGTCACTTGTATTAAACTATAAATAATTATCAGGATTATTCAAATTAGTAATTTTCTACCTCATGAAATAATTTGGGCTTTCTTGTGTTAGATCTAGATATAGATGATCAAGGGCCAAGCATGTATGTTTACATAGTTTGGCATATTCATAAATATACATATTTTTTTCTTGGGATTTCTTCAAAATATTTTTCATTACATTAAACATGGGGAGAAGACAAATTCAAGAGTGTCTCTATATTTCTTAACCTATGTATGAGGTCAAGAGCTTTGTCTACTGTGTTGTGATGCTCATACGTTACTCCAATCAAGGATTGATATTCTGAAAGAAATCGTTGTGCTAGTCCATGCAAGGAGATCCATCTGGTATCGACATCCTTAAGAATCTTGTTTTTGGTGTTATTCCCTCAACAAAATTTTGAAATTCTGCAAAACATTTGGGACTTTAGTGAAAGTATGCCTAAATCTCGCAGACTATATTTTCAACTTTTGATACTATACGAAACTTGCTTACAATTTTGAATGTTGAATTCATTATGTGATCCATGCAGTGAATGCCAAGCATTTATGGTGCACAAGTAGTTTGAAACTTTTTGCAAATAACGCTCCTTTTACCTTGCATTATTGTAGCTCCATCAGCTCCTACACACACCAACTTTTTGGAAATTGTCAACTCATCCATACCTGCAATTTCATTCAAATATTTCTTGACTAGTTCAAATAGATTTTGTGATGTTTAATTTTCCTTCATTTTATGAACATGGAGAATATGAGCTTGGCGAACATATTGTTCTATAGTATACAAATGCATACAAACGTATGAAGTATTTTCTACCACAGTAACTTCATCTAAAGATAATGTAATGAAGTTTGAATTTTTTACTTTCTCCTTTAAATCTTCCTTTTCCACTATAGCAAGACAATTTTCTCATTCCCACCCAACATTTACAAGCCAATGTGAGAAGGGAAACTAAGGAACACCCAAAAAAGATAATAAATTAGAATATTTTGGGTAGTCTATCATAGGACATCCTCTGGACAAAATATGAAAAACAACACTCATCTTAACAGTTTTTGAAAAAATTGCTCCTTCAATTGCTTTTCCAAATTAAGCCTCAAGTGTACCTTGACATGTAGCAATATTTAACATTATTTTCTTAAAATCTCTTCATATTCCACAACATACTTAACATGAAGACAATCTTCCTTTTATTTTCATCATACGAGTGATTGTTCCTTTCTGTCTATGATTTGTTTTTCATTAAATTTATCGATATGCTTTACTATAGTGCCAAGCTTTAGCTACAACTTCTTGTCTCTTCTACATTTTTGGCTTTTTCTTACTTCAAAATTGAGAACCTCAAAACTAAACAAGATGTGTAAGAATAAATGATAGCTTTGATTGTATTTATATCAATCCATATTAGGAAAATTACATGCGATTTTGAAATGGTATATTAAAAATTTGGTGAATCCCACGTGCTTATACAATGATACATTGTAATTTTCAAGGCAAAATGTGTCCTCAAATGTAATTATTTTTTAATATTATAGGAAAAATAGGTCCTCTTAAGCAACTATTTATAAATTTTAATTTGAGAAATGGATCGTCACAAGCAACTATTTGTAATTTTTAATTGGAGAAATGGGTCCTAATACAATGTTTTTTAATAATATTGGAAAATATATAGGCGCTATATTACATTCTTCCAAGATTCTAGGAAAAAATATTAATTAGTCTATTTGAAATGTGTAGTTTGTTATGGTGAATTTTTTTCTTAAACATGCCTCATAAAAAAAACCATTAGTGAATGGACATGCATTAGACCGATAATTCATAAAATTTGGGTGATTTGGAGACCATTTTGGGTGCTATTAATTCACCAATTTTGACTTGGTCGATTTCTAGAATTCATCAATTGGTGAAGATGTGCCACTAAATTTTTCCTCAGGTGTCATTTAGTGATCTTGTAAACAAGATGACAACTTTGATAACTTTGTAATCTTGACAACTTTTTCCAATGTTTCTTCAACCTAAATATGTGAATCACACACTAAAGAGAGGGGAAAATAGTGTTTTTTTAGTGGATAGGGGCTTTCCTTGGTCAAACCCCATTTTAGTAATGAAACCTTGAAATGAAATCTAATGAAATGGAGGAATGATAAATGAACAAATATTCAATGTTATAACTCACCAAACCCTTGAATAAGAGGTTGTAAACATTTATGAGATGGATAACAATGAATGTGGGTCTTGACTCTTGCTTGAATCATAAAACCCTACAAAACAAATGTTAGCTCAAAAACCAACATGATGCATGGGTATGTGCAGGATCATGATGGGCCAAAAAGTGGCGATATGATGGGTATGTGTAGGGTATGTGGATGATGACTTTTTTTTACCCAAAATTGATGAAATGAAAAGGGTTTTTAAAGAAAATTCCCAACTTTCCAAAAATATAAATTGTGCTTTACTTTGAATTTAATAAATAATTATTATTTTCTTTCTATTTGAATTATGACTAAAGTCTTGATTGATAGGATGATTGAAAAAAATCTATAGCTTTCAAATGGTATCACATTCTATGCTTCGCATACAATAGGATTTCTTTTTTTTTTTTGCCACTTAAGGGCCTATTTTTTCCATGATGATCTTGCACATACTCGCGTGATGACTTTAACATGATGCTTGATACTTGAATAATGCTCCAAAATTATTGATAAATACTCTTGAATGGTCTTGTAGAGTCTTGTAATCACATTTATTCTCTCGTGAACTCAAATTTTCTCTAAGGAATTCTCTCATGAAATTCTTAGGTGGAAACGAGTGAAATAACCTTGTATTTATACTTGTTTATCTCAAATTTCTTGAAATTACAACACTACAAGCCGACATCCGATCTAGGAGAATAAAACCCCACCAAGAATTCAAATCTAAATTAGTTCTAGGCTAAGTAGGACTCATACATCAATTGTGTCGTATTATTCCCATTATGATAATTTTGGGACACATATTTTGATAAATGCTTAGTTTAATTTGAAATCTAGATCGGGGCCCTGAAACTTAGGTGGGACCCATATGTCCAAGGTGGTAGATGAGTCCCAAATCACTCAATCTAGGCCATACAATCCAAAAACACATGAATTATGATTGGGTTTTAGTAAATGTTGAGATTAATATCAGAAAGATGCATTAATTAAGGCTTATGGATGAAAAATAAGGCTAGTTAAAGCATAAAGAAACCCAATTCATCAGTAAAAACCCTAGATTAGTGTGAAAGTGTAAAGGTACACTTTACAACACCCTAAACTAGGTCCATTTAGTTTAGAAGGTCCCAAGACCTAATGTTGTTAAAAGGTGTAGGACAATTGAGAGGAAGGTGAATTAGTTGTCACTAGATTCAATCACAAAACTTTAAACACTTATTAACTTCACAACCACACTATTATGTTATTAAGTACGAACATGAAATATAGATAAAAGAAAGTAAAATCAACATAATGAACACTATATTTACGTGGAAAACCCAATAAGAGAAAAACCATGGTGAGGATTAACTCACAATATAAAGTAATAGCAAACTGAATACAAGGGGCTCACTGCCAAAGGGCTCACTGACCAAAATAGGATTCACTATCCAAATAGAAAGGCTCACTGCCTATAAAAAGGACTCATTTTCCAATAGGGAGGCTCAAGGCCTACAAATACAAAAGGTAACAGAAAGATCCACCATAGCAATTTACACATATCTGCAGCCTTGATCAGAAGATTACAAAATCCTTCAACTCACTGCTTTAGGAATCTACCACAATGAAGTAATGCTACCTCAACTCACTTTCACACAACTCTAATCTTCACTTATGGCTTCCTTTGTTACTTTTCTATCATCCAAACCTTTGCATCTCAACTTTCATTTATACCATCTTTAACCTTATAAACCTAAAGTAGCATCTCAAATCAACCACACACTTCCTTAATTAAATTTTAAATTCTTCACATGAAGTATGAACACCAAGTCAACCAAACCTAATGAAAATACAAATGAACATTGAAGTACACACTTTAAAATAAGAAGATAACATGAAAATGATGTAACATGCTCCATCATGCATGAGAGCACTGTTGGTGATCTTTTACTACAATTATGTAACTAGGTTTGTCTTCTAATCTACCTATGGAAATGCCAATTCCAATTAGGGGCAGCTCGAAGGACCTGAACCAACTAACGAGGAATTTAAAATTCCTCCTACATTTCAAGCTCTGCAAGACCCAAGAGGGTCATCCCTTAATGTGTGTATAACCTGTACACCAATATCATAAACAACATTAACAATAACAAATGATCTTACTTAATAGCTCAACATAATAGGATAATATTGAAATAAATTGGTTTTTTATTAGTAATATCAACTATTTGGAGCATGAGATAATTACAACACAATCCATAATATAATTTGTCATTAATTTGCAATTTGTAACAAGCTCTAGGCAAAGAAAAATAAATAATGAATTATACGAATGAGTACAATTTAGATTAGTGCCATATATCCATTGTGGAGTCAATTTCACAAGCATATAAAGGTATATGACAAATTTAATACATAACATATGAAATCCTTGACAACATTGCATTACAATCTCATCAGTGTGTATTCTAACCCAATACTACTTACCAAATCCCTATACAAAACATACCCACCTATAATCCCATTCAAGAATTTTAATTAATTCCTTTAATTAAAGCTAAAATAAGGATCATACACACCACAATAGTGAGATGAATGAAAAAACCCTTAGTTATTTTATTGAAAGTTTAGATATGCATGTATAATGGAGAGACACGAGCCTGAATTTATCATTTCAACTCAAATGCTAGTACTATTATACAACATTAAATCCTCATGAATCCAAAACCTATTACAAGGTGACCCAAAACCTAAATTGTATTTTCTCTAAAAATCATTTGCCTTTACAATGTGCTCTGCAACTTCACCTAGACTCGACGAAATTTTTTCTAACTTGCTAACCCATACTTCTAGCCTTGAAATCCTTCTTATAGAGAATGAAGGAGCAAACAAGCATCAAGCCAGAAAGTACACTTGTCACCAGTCAAATGAAGCACCTGGCTAGGGAGTACCTATGTCACCATCTGAATGAAACACCTGGTGATATTCAAAAATTGGTTACAATGGAAATCATCATGGAGAATTCACCGATCTCTAGTATTCTTCATCAGTCAGTGGAAATATTTGATGCAAATTTAAATTCTAGCCATCGATCCTTTTATTCAATTAAATCATCTAACAACTACCTTCAAAATAGGCTAACACAATTGACAATGTGACAAAAAGGGGCCCATGATACCATACACCACAAAGGAAATCCATGTGGAAGTTTCCCATGATATTGCAATCCTGCAAAGCACCATCACAGGATGGTGGGCAACAGTTGATCTTAATTATCGGTGCTCTCACTCCTTCAACATGGTCGCCATCCTTATTGTTAACTATCAAGCAGCTTTTCCCTCAAGATTATAACATCTTCGTCGATTTGAAGAACATGCATCTCACAAGCACTTTAGTAACTTGATTTTTAATATATTAAGGCCAACCAATATTTCCTTTATTCTTTTGGCTTCATCAGATGAGACACGTAGCACCAGCCCGTGATTTCACAATCAACCAAAACACCATTGTGGGATGGCGGTGAATGGCTCAGATCAAAGGATAGTTGATCAATGATTGCACAGATTTGATCCCCTAGATGGGACACGTGGTGCCCACCTATGATATTGTGATTAATCAATTTCTGATCACGTGATGGCAGACAATCGTTGATATTTGAAGGAAATTTGATCAATGACAGTGCGAACATCATCCTTCTGCAAGATAAAAAATTTATTAAAGGGACAAGGGGGCATTACTAGGAAGATGGTAAACAATGACATAAGTTGTTTTTAAACAATGAAACCAGGGGCAACCAATACTTAGGGAAAATAAAATCCGCGGAGGAAATAAAATTTAAGACCGAAGGGACCCAGCCTTAGATAGAACAATGGGACATAAGATGTTTAAAACCCTTCCAAAAAGGTAATAGAAAAATAGATCCCAACCAAGGCATAAGGTAAACACAAGGGTTTAACATGAAGACAAAGCTAAAACCCCAACCCTTAGAAAATTTTAACACCATGAAAGACCAGTGATATAAGACAGGGCATGAGTAAAACATAAGGAACAAAATTTTGAAGTTCCATCAAAAACTTCTTAGATACTTCTTGATACATTCGCTGCATGTGTAGAACCCTTTGAACATAAAACTCTTTCTAATAGTCCATCCACACTATGCAATCCCACACAACAACTCTGAATCTCATCTTCCAGAGCACCAAAACTCGAACATCTCTACCATAACCTAGAGAATATCATTAAAAGACATATTCTAGATCTGCAAGACCCGAAACAAAATGATAGAGGAATGTGGAGTAGAAACATTTCTCCCAGTCCATAGATAACCAAATTTTCCAAAATAGTTCAGACACTGGTGAATGCAAGTTTCACCTTATGTCTAACCAACAACAACAATTTAGGAGATATCACCAACAGATCATGAACAACAAACCTTTAAATGCATAGGAGCATCAAATCAACATGGAAGAAATTTGGAGCACATACTAGAGCACATTCTAAACACATACATAACTCTTACTTCACTCTTTATTAATTTTCTTATAAGCACTTGGTAACCCATAATTGCAACATCATAAGGAGAGCTCCATGTACTCACAACATATCAACTATACATGCACAATCTACAACATTCTAAACTGTGTTGACACCAATGACAACATTAATGAAAACACCACCAAACTTTCTCATACTTGCAATAAACGTGAATGTGTTAAACACATTGCAACACTAAATCAAGGAAACATTAAGCCCAGTTTAATAGGGAAGACCCAAACAAGTGCAAAAATATAGAGGGATACATTTTCTGTCACTACAACTATAAATTAATTTTTCATTAAAGGAATCTATTGTTTAATACATACTCCTAATATAACACAATGCATAAATTTTTTTATCTAATTCATTTTAATGTTCTCCCCTTGCTAACAATTAAATATAAATAATATTTTAAAATATATTAGGAAAATTTTCAATTTATAATAGCCACGTTCACCTAAGGGCAATCCATTTGTTTAAATTGATTTTATGGTTGTAACCACATTTTTTTTCATCCCTCAAAAATTATTTTCTACCAAAATTTGGGTAAGTATCATTTTGGCACCATTTTGATTAGTTATCTTAACCATGTCAGTCACCTCCCAAGTTGTTAAAATATCTTCATTCCCCACCACAATGGTAATTTTCAAGCATTGTATTTTCTTTCGTGTGCTAGTGTTTATCAAAGTTATGTGAACTTTTGTAAGTCCCACTTTGGTCATTTCCTGAGTTATTTCATCATTTCTCAAAGATTATGTAACTCTAGCAGTATATCATCAATTTAATATAACTCTTTCTTTTGTTTCCATGAAGATAATGGAGTTTTTGAAGATGTCATAAAGTGGCTATTAAAGTGGGGGATATTTCACATTGGTTATAAAACTCACAATGGTATCCATTAGAGTTATATGAACCACCTTTTTTACTAATAAGAAAGTTGTTTTTTCCTTTCAAATTTTGAGAAAGTAGTTATAACGAGGTGATGATGTGAAAGGTTACTGATGCAAAAGCATCCTTGGGTCATGGAAATCTTGCATCAACTAGGAATATTTTTACTTTTTTTGTTCTTGTCTTTGTTCTTGCTCAATTCAAGTTGGAAGATTCAGTATTTCATCATGTTTTCTCACCATACCTTACGAATCTATGTTTATATCATGGAAATTTTCATTTCCTTATTCCAAGATTTGTGTGTGATTGGTTCATCTTCTGACAAGTTATCACTTCCAGATTATGAGGCAGTTTCTTGAATTGACATTGAAATAAATTTCTTATCTAACGACTAGTTCAATCACTTATGGATCATTCTCGTATCTTGCATATCTTGACAATGTGATTCAAATTGTTCTATGGAGTGTCTCCAACCTTAATTTAGGTCCATGCTTCATCTTATGCATTCACCAAGGAGTAATTCATATTTGATGCTAACATATACATGCACACATTACATTTTCTATAATCAAAGATTGTGATAACCTTTGGGTTGATGTAGATGATTCTAGATTTGTGAATGTAATATAAAACATTGTATTAGATCATTAGGAAGGTATATTTGAAAAAGATAAGATTTTGTCTGTAGGATTTTTGCTCGCATTGAGGAGCATGTAGGAAGATGGTATTTTGAGCATGTTGTAATTAGGCTTGTGAGCCAAATCTATAAACCTGAATGTTGTTGGCTAGTTGTAATTGAGATTTCTAATAATAAGAATGTTTGAATTTGTATTTTCCTCCATTTTTTGTGTTGCTTCCATTGTGTGACTCTTGTTGCATGGTCCATATTGTTCTCTTTAAGGACCCTCCAACCATGGTTGTATCAGATGGTATTAGAGTGGGTTGTGAACCTATGAATCTTGAGATGAGAACTAGTTGTGAAACTTGAGTGGGTTGCAATCATTGTGGGATTCCTTGGGTGAACAAATCATTGATTTGAGGAAGGTTGTAAGTGTGTTCAATAGATCACCAAGAGAGAAGAAATTGAAACCTTGTAGTCAGATCGTCGACTTAAGAAAGTTGCACTGAGCAGGGGGAGAGATGCTACTGACAAGGATGAACCATAGAAGAATAGAGCAGATGATGGAGGACTTTAGGAATGAGATGAGGAATGACATCTAGAACTTCTTGGGTGGTTTTAGGAAAAACCATAAACTAGAGGATGAATAAGAAGAGGCTGCAAAAGAACTTGAGGCTAAATAGGTTGAAGGAAAAACTAATGAGAGAGAATAAATATTGTTGAGAGTAGTGGTACAAGTAAGTAAAAGACATAGGGTGGAAGTTTCTAATTTCTCTGGTACGTTCAATCCAGAAGACTTGATAGACTAGATAGGAGATTTGGAAGACTATTTTGAGCTTCAGGATATTAGAGACCTACTAAGGGTTAGATTGACACAAACTAAGTTGAAAGGACATGCTGCTTTATGGTGGAAGGAGTTACAAAAGGATGAGGTAGAAAATCATGAAACAAGAATCACTTAGTGGAGGAAAATGGCTACAGGGATGAAGGCTAAGTTCATTCCAAAACACTATGAGTTGGAATTGTTTAAGAGGCTACAAAAACCTAAAGTAGAAGGACATGAGTTTGAAAGAGTATACCAAGGAATTTTATAAGATTACAATTAGATCTGGGCACCGAGAGATGACTAGGGAGAAAGTGGCAAGGTATATAAATGGCCTTAGATTTAACATTCAAGATGAGATGAGTATGTTAAGGATTTCTACAATTGAAGATGCCTACCAATATGCTCTTAAGGAAAAAGAAAAAGTGAAGAAAAGACAACAAAATAATCCCAAAGGGAAAGAGAAGTAGATGAGCAGTAGTAGGAAGAAGCAGATAAGTAAAGAATAATCAAGATCTAAGTGGAGTAAAGAATTAGATCAGAGGTTACAAAGGAGAGGAAATTGCAGCAAGGAGTTCTTCGGTAAATGTTTCAAGTGTGGAGAATTTGGACATTGATCTTTTGAGTGTCTTGAGGGATCAAGGAAAGGAACTGGTAAAAAGAGTTGTATGGCACATGAGGAGCAAGTAACTAAAGTAGTATATGGGATAAAACTAGAGAAAGGAGAATCTCTTATGCTTAGGAAAGTCTTGAAGAGGCAGAGTACAAAAGAGATTGAGACTTCACAAAGAAAGAATCTTTTTCGAAATATGTGCAAATTAGGAGGTAAGTGTTATAAGGTTATTGTGGATAGTGGAAGTACTGATAACTTGGTATTTGAGGAGATGGTGAAGAAACTTGGTTTGAAGAGGTTTTCGTATCCTTTTCCTTATAAGATAATTTGGTTACAAGATGATCATGTAAAGGAGATGAATGAGCAATGTTGGGTGAACTTTAATATTGGCCCCTTTAGAGATGAAGTTTTGTGTGATGTTTTATCTATGAGTTCTTGTCATGTTTTGTTGGGTAGACCCTAGAATTTTGATAGAGGAGATATATATGATTTTAGAAGGAATCTAATTACTATGTAGAAGGATGGGTAGAGGTTTACTTTGGCTTGCTTGCAGAATAAGGAGGAAGTGGGGAACTTGAGTCTTGTGGAGAGTTGCAGTGCTAAGAAGCAAGATGTTGAGGTTGTACTAAAGGAAGGCATGGATTTGAAGAGGAACCATGTGGCTAAATATGAGAATGAGATAATACTAGAAGGATGTAGGGGTAGTGTTATGTAGGAGAATATTTTGGTTGCAAATAAAATTATAGATAAAAAGGAGTCCTATAAAGGAGGTAGACCAAATGGGCTAAAGAAAGTGAGTGGTGATAAGCGTCCCTTACCATGTGCAGTTATGAGGTAGGGAAAATAAGGTGAAGAGAAGAATAAGTTTAAGGATCTGACAAAGGAAATAAAAGAGTCCAGGAGGAAGAGAAGTATAGATATAGAAGACATTTGGATCAAGAATGAGCATGGGATCTATATCTTGAACCAAATCCAATGTTCATGAGTTTCTCTCATGGAACATATTTTCTCACCAAGGGTGTCTGATGTAGGAGCATCCTTGGATTGTGGCAATATTGCATCAACCAAAAATATTTTCATTCAATTTTGTTCTTGTCTTTGTTCTTGCTCAATTCAAGTTGGCAGATTTGGAAATTCTTCATGTTTACTCACTAGAACTTGCAAATCTATGTTTACATCGTGGACATGTTTATTTTCCTTATTCAAAGATTTGTGCACAATTGGTTCATCTTCCAACAAGTTATCACTTCTAGATTATGTGGCAGTTTCTTGAATCAACACCTAAATAATTTTCTTATCTGATTACTAGTTTGATCACTTGTAGATCATTCCCATATCTTGCAGATCTTGATAGTGTGATTCAAATTATTCTATGGAGTATCCCCAACCTTAATTTAGGTCCATGCTTCATCTTATGCATTCACCGAGGAGTGATTGAAATTTGAGGCTGAAATATACACGTACACGTTACATTTTCTCTAATCGGAGATTGTAATAACCTTTGGGCCAATGTAGATGATTCTAGATTTTCTAACATGATATAAAACATTCTATTAGATAATTAGGAAGGCAGATTTGAAAAACATAAGATTTGATCTGCAGGATTTTTTCCCACATTGAGGAGCATGTAGGAAGATGGTATTTTGAACATATTGTAATCAAGCCTGTGAGCCAAATTGTAAACTTAGATGTTGTCGGCTAGTTGTAATATTTATAATAATAAGAATATTTGAATTTTTATTTACCTCCATTTTCTATGTTTCTTCCATTGTGTGACTCTTGTTGCATGCTCCGAATTTTTCTCTTTGAGGACCCTTCTACCATGGCTGCATCAGTTACACACACCAAAGGATGAGGGGGTATCATTAATTTCTCATCTATCCATGCATTATTATAGAGGGATAAAATGAAGTTTGATCTACTTAAGAAGAGAATTATTGAGCTACAACATTGGGAGATGTAGAAAGAGAGCTTGTTTGTGTAGAAATTTCTTCTTGGATTCCACAACTCTTTGAGATATTTCTTGTCCTACTCAGTTTAGTAGTTATTTATAATTGTAGTTTGGATTAAGAAAGTTTTAGTATTACCATATATACCAGCACAATAACACACAAACATTGGGGTTCCAGTCATGATGAGGTACAGATACTAAATCTATGAATTCATTTTTGGGTTAACCTACACCATGTTAGAAATAGGAGATACTAAATTATGGCATGTGAATTTGGATGAATTTAGGGAGAAGTTTAGCAAACCGAATCCACCACCCATCACATGAGCTTTTTTTCCAAGTGAATTGATTGAACCAACAACATTCCCCATAGAAATTTAGTGTCTAGACCTGGTCATTGAATGTATTAAGCATTATGATTCCCAAACTCGTGAAATTAGAACTAAAGATAATAGATTGGTGGTTAAAATTAAAGAACTACCTATGCATCATGCTTAAAAATCCCAAAAAGGGAAAATTTATTTTCCCTAGATTTCACCAATTCACATATTGAGTTCTTAGCTAAGAAGAGCCTTTATCATAATGAAATGGAGAATAATTGGTTAGAAAACCCCTATGAGAGGAAAATCCCAATTATTGAGGAAATTACATAGGAACCACTTCATTGAGGAAATATCAAATATTGTTATGTTGTTGCACAGGTTGATATGAAATGAGGACACACACAAACTTCAATATTTGATGTATTTCTTCATCCAAATTATACTTGAATGGGACCAATTTTTAGACTAGGCATAGCTTATTAGTGACATAATGCATAACTTGCTTGTTTTCTTTACAATTAACAAGTCTTTTCATATGTCTTCATATTTAGTCTATGCCATTTCCAGTACAAGGCCCTAGCCAAGTTTGAGGTCAAGTGAAATTCCCTATGATGAGATCACAATCTTTAGATATCATGACAAGATGAATTAGAGTAAGAGTTTCCTTCTTCACAAAAGGATCTTTGACACCTTCACCATGAGAACGACCCAAGAATTATAGGGGGAGATTGAAATGAGACTAACTCCAGAAGCCATGCTATTTGTTAGTTTATGTGGGGGCCACTTTATTCAATTTCAAAGGTTCTCTTACATATGAGTTGGTAGTTTTATGGTTTTCCTCTAAAACTCCCCAGGTATCCAAAAGATAAATTTGTAATGATTGAAATCTACAAAAAACTTGTTGATGTGAACAAAAGATGCTAAGAATGCAGCAAGGTGATTATTTAGCTTCCCATGGGTTTTGGCCCTTCGCCTACAATTCCATGTCAGATTCTTTGAATATAAAAATGGAAATTTCTAAATATACTCTACAATTTTATGATGAATTCTTTCACTTTAACATTAAATATTATGTGAAAAACAAACTAAAGCTAGGACCTAGTTTCTATTATTTACCTAACCTAGAATATTATTAGGTTGATTGTTTCAATGAATTTGAGGTGATAAGGAGAAGTTGGATGAGGTTTTAAATGAGACAAATAATCACATTTGGTTTAGACTAGGACATCCAAGGCATTTAGGATGTTGGATCAGATCTATTTGATCCAATCTTCATAGAACTTATATATCATCAGCCTATTGCTACTATGGATTTGAGTAACAAGGCTATTTAAACAATTTAAGCAAGAACTACATATGTTATACAAAGGAAATAAGAATGGGTGGCTAGAAAGAAAATAGAGTAGTCTCATCCTCAAACTAAGTCATAGGATACTCAACCTACAAGAGGAAGCAACCAACCCCCTATAATTTTAGGTACTTTTAGGTCATCTTCACAATAGATGTCTTCAAGAGCTCAAGGTGATAGTGATGACAATCCTCCTAAGAATAACTTGTTCAAATAGACTTGTGGAGAAGATATCCTTGATCTACTCGAATTAGATAAAGATAAATATGTTGTTGAGGGGGAAGAGGACTTGGGAAACATTGCAATCAGTACCTCCTCCTCATCTTTCCACTCATCACCTAACAAAGAGGTGAACAAGCTTTTGAGAACTAGGGTTTCTCCACCTTCATCACCAGAGGTACAAACTATCACTCCTCCAACAAAAAGGACTTTATTTGACTCTTCTAGCTCTAAGTTTGTCATTGTTCCTACCAATCTAGCTTGGTTGGAAAATACATTATCAAAGAAAAGGAAAGAAATACAACTAGATCTCCCAAAAAACGATATGGTGGGTCAACTACTTCTGAGCACACCTAAGCCCAAAAGATTGAAGATTGCAACTAGATTGATGGAAGATAATAGTACATGGAATATGTGCCTAGAAGTTGATTTCCCTACTACACTAATGGAGGTCACTCAAGCAACTGCAAGTGACTTTGTTATTGTTAGGTTAAATTTGGGACCCTCTATGAGAGATGGGGATGTGTAAAACTTCTAGGTATCAACTTCAAGGTTGGTTGAGTGATCTAATAAAGAAAAGAAAATAAAAGAAAAAAAAATTAAGAACTAGGTTAAGGTTTTAATTAAATTTTTTAAATCAGTCTTTGATTTCTCCCCTCAACCAATCTCTCAAGTTGAATTATCCTTTGATCCAATGCCAATGATGGGAAAGGAGGTAGTAAGCAAGATGAAAATTTTCAAGGTATTTGGAAAGGCCATAGAATATTGGAGCAATGGCATAATAAACAAAGGAAATCAAATCATTTTGGAATAACTAAAGATTCAATAGAAAGAATATTCCTTAAAAACTAAAATAGAGAAAGATATTTATGTCATTGAGAAAGAAGTATTATGGGAGCAATACCTAAATGAAATCAAAGGAATATTGAATATGGGGATGGATACATTGGATAATGAGAAAATAATTCCTAATGCTACTGACAAGCATTGTATGATCTAGAACAATATTTTGGAGTGGAAACTCTAGGTTACCAAATAGGGCCTATAGAAGTTTAATAAGATGGTAATTGAAAGCAACACAATCGTCAGAGAGGTTCATAAGAATCTTATTGCACTTGGTCTATAACCTAGTTTACAAGGAGGTGGTAGTAATGAAGATGTTGGAGTCTTAAAAGAAATATTTTAAGAGGATAATTAATGAGATATTTAGCTCCAAATCCTTTGATGCCAAGAGTTTTGGAAAATTCAATGGGATAGTCCTAGTTCTTTTTTAAACAACTAGATTGGAAGGGACATATGATCAAAGAATTGAAGTTGCTATTGATAATCAATTGGCATGGAAGTTACAGATTGAGAACATTACTATTCATCAACATAAGTAGCTACCACATGTTGTAAAATATTTCCAAGCTTTGTGAAAAAGGCTTGCAGCAACAATGAAAACTAGAAGTGAATTGCCACCGTCGTGACTTTTCAATTACTTTCCTAATTTTTCATATTATTTTGAAAAACTTTTCATTTTTGGGTAGTTATGAGTGACAAGAAGTGGTTAGTCATCTGATTATATATATATTTCTTTATTAGGAATGAAAAACTCTCTTTTGGTTAATTTTGAAAAGAACTTGACATTATAATTTTTAATATAATTATGCATTTTCTACAAATTGAAATCACTAGTTGTCTATGTGCATCTAGTTTATGCAGATGATTTAAAAATCTTATATTTGTGCATTTAAGTTTTTCCTCTCATGTTTATGATTATTCTTGTGTGAATGTATATGCATTTATATTTGTAATTGATTTCAATTTTCAAATAATAATGGGTTGATATATATATATATAGACATATTGGATTGTTTTATGAGAACTAATCTTTGTGCTAGTGTTTATAATGTTTCTTCACTACATTTGATATTGGAAATTTTTCTAATATCATGTTTCAACCTTTATTACTTTCTAGTTAAAAGCACACATTAGTTTATTTTTTAGTTTTTCTTGATTCATTGAATATTATAAGAGGGATCTATAACTCCTCAATTCAGAGGGTGATTGATTTATCAAAGAGATTATTTATCCATAGCTATTAGAAATAGTTACACCTTTTGAGAAAAGGGTCAACATCATTAAGTGAAACATCAAGGTGCCCAATTTATTAGCCAACAGATTTTTCAAAAAATCTACTAGGAAATTGAATGGAAATTATATTTGTGTTGCCTTATCCTTGTCATATCGAGCACTTTTAAGTCCATCCTTTATTCTTAAAGATTTACTAGAGGATAAAGAAGTAGGGCTATTATAAACCCACTATTTGAGTCCTTACAAAGAAATATTTTTTTCATTTATTATCCCTTCTAAAATGAGGGTTAAGGCTAGAAGTAGATTTGCTCTCTAACTAGAGAACCCCCTATTGCAAGTATGGAGGTTTTGATATTGATACCAATAGGATTTCTACTATCTGGTGTTATCATTGATGTCAACTATGGGATGAATATGTTGAGGATATTAAGAAATTGTTAAAAGGAGGAAAACAAGTTGTGCATGTGTAGTTGAGACCTTGAGGAACTATTGTGAGTACATGGAGCTATCTTTCTATTGCAAAGTATGAAGGTGAGTTGGGATGAAGTAATGAGTTGAGATGATGTCTCTAGTACTTGGTTTCCAAGTGCTTTTGAGAAAACTTGATAAATAGAGTAAACTATGTTGTCCAAATATTCATAGTGTTCTCCTATATTGTGCTTCACATTTATTTTGTGTCGATGCTATGCATGTGTAGATCTTAAAAGTTATTTAAAGTTTTCATAGGTTGCTATAATTATAATTTGGGTTTGTAGATCATTGTATAGTGTGAGATATTTTCACCAATGTGTGAACCAAATGTTTATTGATGTTTTATGTGGCCTAGGAGAAATGTATTTGCTCCATGTTTCTCCATTTTTTGGATTTAGGTTGTGCGTATTTTGGAATTTTTTTATAATGCTTGTATCTTTGTATATTAAATTTTTTACTTGATTTGGTGTAGTAAAGAGTGATTTTCATTTATCAATATGAAAATAAGGGTTACTAGTTGTTCTAAGTTGAAGTGTTGGTATGATGCAAGCTTGGATGAAGTGTTTGATGAATATTAAGTAATTCATGGATTATTATTGTGTGAACCCAAGCCTAGGTACCTGCAAAACAACATGAGTAAATGAATTAAATAAGGAAATGCAAGCCAAAACAAGGATTCCCCAAGAAATCCATTTGCAACTTTCAAACTAGGAATGAAAATAATGAAGAACACAATGCAAATGACAAAAACAAGATAAAATCCTAATTAGATGTGCAAACTCTTGATCCCATGGGGGAATTGATGAAAATTTGATGTGAAAATTGTCCCTTTGCCAATTCCTATGATGAAAGCTTTGAATGTTGAAGAGATTGATCCACTTTGTTGAAGAAATGGTGAGTACTTCAAGCCAAAAACTACAAAAACCTAGCTATGACTCAATGACAATGGTGAAATTAAAAAGATATTCAAGCATGGTAACTTTGCTTGGATTGTGGATGATCAAACAAGGATGAGAGCTCTTTATTTATAGGATTTCAAGATGGATGAATGTCCAAATTTGAGCAATATGGGACTAACATTTATCCAATGGCATGATGCCACTTGGCAATCCATGAATGGATGGAGGATGTGCAAGATTTGAGGAATGTGCCAATCAATGCATGAATTTGAAATTCAAATTTGTTGAAAATGACTTGTGAGAGGGAAGGGAATATAATAAATGTCACTTGGCTCAAGGCAAAGGACATATATTATAAAATTATTGCTTTGTTGGATGCACATGTTGATTTGAAATTTTTGAATTCAAATTGAGAGAATATTCCAAAAGATACCATGTGAGGAAAATAGGGATTTAATAAATGAATTAAATCTATTTTCATGTGCAACTTGCATTTTCTAGAGGATGTGACATGAGATTAGATTAAATTAATTAGGGGTTAATTAATTTAATAGGAGATTTGATGATGTGACTTATTTGATTTAAATTTATGGATTTATTTAAATCAGATAAGAGGAGAATATGACAAGAGATTAATTAAACAAAGATTTTGATTTATTTAATTAAAAGGAATGGTGTTAGATTAAATCAAATAATGTTTTAATTTATTTAATTTAATAGATTGAATTTAAGAATTTAAATTGATTATTTAATTAAATAGGGATAATTAGATCATATGGATTGATTTAATTAACAGGAGAAAGTGAGTTAATTAGATAAAATGATTTATTTAATTAAGAGATGAATATTGATGAATTTAATCAGATAGGGGAATTTGATTAAATGATCATACCGAGGGATGATTTAGGAAGAAATGATGTTAGTAAGTCAAGATCGAATGCACTATGTCAATCAGTGTATTTTACGTTTCTACATTTTGTCCCTCTTTGAAGCAATGCACTCGTTGCGTTGGTTTAAAGAATAACCAATCTCAATCAAAACCAAAAAAAATTCAAAAATCTTGACCCACTACTACATGGAGAGAGAAAATATGCCATTATAATGCCCCCTCGAGAGATCGGATGAAAATTTCAATTTTTTGGGTGATCTCGCGAAAAAAGATGACAAAGTGCCCACTAGGTCTGAACGGGCTCCGGGAGGTCAAACACATGTCTAAACACAATAAATCAATGAAAAATAGACCTCAAACAGACAAAAACAGGTTCAGGGGTCCAAAACCCTAGCACAATAGCTAATTAGGGTTTAAAAACCCTAATTTTTAGGCTATAAAGGGGCCCAAGGGGTCACTTTCAAGTCATTTTCACACACCTCCACTAACAAACCTTGAGATTCAAGCTCTGACCCTTTGGTGATATGGCGCAATGACAACTTCCTCTACACATTTCAGATCGAGTCTGGACCTACCAGCGGCCACCTGGCATTGGTGCCTCAGTATGTGACCCTTACCGAAGCTTAGTTTTTTCCATTTAGTGCATTTATTACATGTTTTAAGGTGAGCTCACCTCCAATGGCGCTATTATAGCGTTGCTCAGTGTTTAAAATGCACCGCTACATACCTTTCTATGCCACAACGGTGCTATTTAGTGCCACAGTAGTGCAGTTTGGATTTTAAAAAATCCACCGCTAAGCTCAGGCTTAGCAACCTAGTTTGGGAAAAGTGTGCAGCGATAGCGCTCTTTTCATGAAAATTGCGACACTATGGGAAAATTGAGTCGCGACGTCATCATTTGGCCAAATTCAGAGTCCAGCATCGAAGTTTGAGGAAACTCAAACTGCGACGCCTTCACAAACTGCATTGTTGGAGGTGAGTTTGGAGGGCTAGGCTAGTATTTTTTAGAATTTTTTAACATGCTGACTCTCCCTGATGTAGGACAGGCCTAGGGAATTTTATTCTCGGGAACACCAGTCATGGGATTTGGTGAGCGTCCTATGGGACTTGAGTGACCAATATCAGGATCATCTGGGAGTTGCAGGCTTATGGCATATTGCCTATGCAGCACCTGTGTGCACACACCTCAGGATGTCATCAGTGCTAGCCGAGAGGTGGTACAGTGACACTTCTTCGTTTCACCTTCCTACTAGCAAGGTGACCGTCACTTTGGAGGAAATCTAGCGCATATTATGATTTCCCATTCATGGCCGCTGAGCGATTTATGATATGGAGGATGGACACGAGTGCTGCACCAGAGTCCTCGCCACAAAACACATTATCTACTATGAGGGGCAGATTGAGCTGGAGAGGTACAGAGTTATAGCACCTCCCTTCCACTAGGTAGTTGCAGTGATTATTTTAGGTTTGGTTGCTCCGGATCAACAAGGATGGTATTTTAGTCCAGGTTGGGGATACTGCTGGGAGAGGATGGTCTGGGATAGGCCTGTTTGATTTGCATAGGGACCCATCCTTCTGGCTTCACTTTACAGGGATCTCCACAAGTATGTATATGTGGATGGTAGAGTGCTAGGAGCTAGAGTGACACTTCATGTTTAGGCATGGGAGCATATTTCTGTGTTGTGTCCCTGAGTTGTTCTGGTTCTGATGGGAGTAGAGGATGCCCTCGTGGCACTATATAGAGGTGGTGTGTCCTTCACACACTGGCGAGCATGGGATCCCATACTGGAGGTGGGTCCTAGATGAGATGCTTGTCTTTACTTGGTGTCCCTACCTTGGTCAGCCTGAATGGGTCGACGATGTTGCTCATCTCTTCTACTGCCATCAGGATCAATTTATGCAGGGCTGAGAGCACATGATGATCAAGAGGTATCTACCTGGGTGTGTGCAGCATCAGTTTCGGGAGCCTCAGGATAGGCCCAATGATGATTACATGGTCATTTTTGCATGTAGTATGACAGGTGATATGGGGCCTGGTATTCCCACAGTGGTGGCAGTGGACAACTTTCGTCATTTAGTAGCCCACCCATGGGCCTATGATCAAGGTCTAGCAGATCTAGGGACCACACAGGCTTACAAAGATTGGTTCAGACCTCCTCTTCAGTTGACCATTCTAGGTGAGGATCCAAATCCTCGTAGAGTTAGAGGTAGGGTGAGAGGATGAGGATGAGAACCAAGGATTGAGATTCGGTAGGATCTAGCAGGTGCACCCCCATTTCCACCAGGTCGTGGTGATGTCCCCATGTAGGACCAGTAGCAAGATCCACCAGTCCCACCACCACGAGGTGAGGGTGAGTACCAGCCTCGCGTACAGCCACAGGTACAGCCAGTAGGGCAAGCAGACGCATGGTATGCCTTGATTATACAGCTACAGGCACAAGTCTAGGCAGTGACAATAGAGAGGGACTAGGTGAGAGCTGAGAGAGAGTAGCTCCGAGTAGAGAGAGATCAAGCTGTGTAGCAGAGACAGGTTGCAGAGTTACAGGTAGCTACAGAGTTGGGTCACAGATAGAAAATTGAGAGCATGATAGCCTCTGCCTCCCAGGGCATAGTATCAATGTGATCTTATATGGATGCTATCCGAGAGATAGAGTACTACCGTCGAGCTTACCATGACACTATACCTAGAGCAGACTGGGTCCCTGAATACTCAGAGTGGGCCAGCTAGAGACCACCAAAGGGTGACAGTGACAGGGGTGAGAGAAATATTCATAGAGGTCGGGCATGATCCAGATGGTACACACTTTTGGTGCCTTATGGGCTCATTTTTGATAGCCCTGACGGGCATTCTTGAACCGATTGACATACATGTACAGTGATCCGATATATTTATATATTTTGTACTATGACAGTGACATTGATGATATGATATATATGAGCCAATTTTCATGTGATGTACTGTGTACTCCTTTATTTGTGCATGTATGATTTATTTCTATATGCTTTGCAGTGATGTTTTATGGATGCATTTATTTCTAATGATGTTTATGCAATGATTATGACTAACAGATCTATGATATGATGTGCAATGAATGTGAATATATAATGGTTTATCTTATGCTAATGCAATTTGTGATATGGATTCTAATCTATGGTATATGCAATAATGTGTAAAAAATGATTATATATGAGATGATTTAATGGATGGATGCGATATGATGCGATGATCATGATATGATGCTAATATATAATGAGATTGAGATTCTTAGAATAACAAATGATGATGTATGTGATGCATTGATATGTTAATGCAAAGTGGTATGATGATGCATAATGTGAACGTAATGTGATAATATGATGTCATGATGTTATGCAAGTATGTATGCCTAATGACTTAAATACTTATATAATTATTGCTTATGAATATGTAAAAATGATGATGGGATGTTTTTGTTCATGCTTATGTGATGATTAATATGATAAATGGTAATATGAAATGAAAATGAATGTTATGCGTTGTATATGTAGTGATTGATGCCATGTAATGGATGAAATGCAATGACATGAATGCACCTATTTACGAAGAATGTTTATGATAACCATTTATGTGATGATGAGAATGTGATGTGCATGTTTCCTATATGATATGTTTATGTCATATGCTAATGATTTGTGGATGTAGGATCAATGATGATGGTGATGATGATCAACTGTCATAGTACCTTGTTAGCATGATTAGTAAGAAAATAAGAAGTCATTTCAACAAGACACCAGATGATGCAAATGTAAATGATGATGATGATGACCACTTGCCAAGGAATTGGGATTTTCAAAGGGCCAAATTTTCTTATATTTGATAACACATGTGGTATGATGCATCGAGGTATAGAAAACTAGAATGGCGTTGTGTCTAGTGTGATGGATTTTGACTCGATAATTAGATAGGAGTATTCTTGTTCACACCTAACATATGGAAACCTTGCAAGGATGCACTTTAGAAGTTTCAAGCATCTCAAACCAAAACATGAGAAGGTAAACCAATGCATGCAATAGTCAACAAGTTTCCCTAGACCTCTTCTGCATATACCTAACAAAGGAAGTATTCGCCAAGGTTATATTACTAGAATGTCCAACAAGCACAACAAACAAACAATAATGATCGTTGTCCCATTCCTATTTCTCTAAATCCTCTGTCTTGGGATATCATCGAGACATCCTTGGAATGAGGGAAAATAAGACAAGTCAAAAGATAAAGACCAAGTAAACAAACAATATGATGCTCTTCAATACCACTAATAGAAAGAGGATGTGTTTTCTAAGATGATAACCATAACTTATTGCCAAAAGATAATGCCCATTGTAGGAAGGATTCATCCTAGGACATGTTAGTGGATGGTGGCACGTCATTTCATTTATAAGGGATGATTGATATGGGACAAATTTAGATGATGAGTTACCAATTCAAAGAGGTGACCAATTTGTTTACGTACTAACTTAGACTTAAGACTTGACGCTTTTGAGTTCTATTTTTAAACTGCTAGACTTTTTTCTGATTGTTCTACCAAAGATTGAGGATGATGATCAGTTTATTATGTGTGGTGTTATTGCGGGTGAAAGCGAGATGAGATGAATGGGTTTTTTCAAATATTTGGATGTTTTTGCAATGTTTTGAGGCTATTTTTGGTGCTTTTCAATGTTTTCAAATGTTTTGATTTTTTTTTATTTTCTAATGTTTTTGGGATTTTTTGAGATTTTGACCAAGAAACTAATCCTAAAGACCTATCCTAGGGGCCTCAGGGGCTGATCAACAGATTAGCCTTGCCTACGTTATACACGCAGAGACCACGTAGTTTTCCTGACGACTTGATTGATTCATAGATGATGATATACATGATGAGATGTTAGTTTATTATGACGAACTCCTATAAGACTAACCTAAATGTGTCACGGGATAATCAAAGATCAACCTTGCCTACGTTCAAGCTCAGATACAATGTAGTTTGACTGACGACTCTATTTTTTTCATTTTTGAATGACCTTTTGACCTTTTTTTGGGATTTTGATGTTTTTGAATATTTTTGGATTTTGATATGTTTTGAATGTTTTTGGGTTTTCTGATTTTCTAGTGTTTTGGGATTTTCTGACTTTCTGATGTTTTTGGATTTTCTGATTTGAGGACTTTAAGGTCATACACAAATCTGATCTGATGAGAACGTGCCCCCAACATGATGCAATAGACTATGCCGATAAAGGCGAGACAAACTATCCTTGAGGATGGGCCAAGTAGTACTAGGAGGGATCATGATACGAACACAGGACCAAGCTATGGTCCGGATGCGAGTGGATGAGTTATGGATAGAGACCTAAATGTGATGGATGATGGAAATGTAATGGGTGGATGATGTCGAAAAATCCATAGAGATCTTGATGGATGGAGAGTGCTTATTTACACAAGGCGCTTGTTTGTCAAGTTTTCACCAAGGTACTTGCCCAAAGTGCCACCGAAGTGGTTGTCACTTAGAGGATGATTTTTCTCTTTACTATTTTGGATTTTTTTTGGAGTTTTTTGCTTTTCTGATTTTTTTGTTGTTACCAAGATGCCTATTTGCCAGGTTTTCGCTGAAGTAACCATTTTTTCAAGACTTTTTCTGATTTTTTTGGATTTTTGGTTCTATACCTTGAAATATTTTAGGCATAAAACTTTTTTAGATGGGAGCTATTGATGGGCTCCTACAGAAATTCCCCTTTGGGTGTTGATAGCTGATATGCCCCTGACTTGTAGCTTGCTGTGATGATGAAGGGGCCCAACCAATTGGGTTCAAACTTGCCTTTTCCGTTCGGGTTTGGGACATTCTTTTGGTTCTCTTTCAAGACTAGTTCCCTGACTTGGAATGTCCTACTTTTGATCTTCTTATTGTAGCTTTGTTTGAGTCTATTTTGATAGACTTGCAAATGGTTTAAAGCATCTATGCGTCTCTCATCTAGTAACTCCAGTTCATTTAGTCTTGATACTCTGTATTCTTCATCTATAATGAGGTTTTGTAGTGATATCCTAAGGGATGGGAGCTTGATCTCAATTGGGAGTATTGCTTCTGATCCATAGACCAAGGAGAAGGGGGTGGCACCGGAGAGTGTGTGGATGCTGGTTCGATAGGTCTAGAGGGCCGGATTAAGTTGTAGATGCCAGTCACGACCTATGTCATTGACTGTTTTCTTTAGGATTTTAAGGATGGTTTTGTTTGTAGCTTCTCCTTGTCTGTTACCTTGGGGATAATATGGGGTGGAGAAGCAGTGTTGAATTTTGAATTCCTCACACAAGTTGCGAACCTCCTAGTTTTTGAATGGTGTCCCATTATCTGAGATAATGGCTTGTGGGACACCATAATAACAGATGAGGTAGTTTAGGGTGAATTCTGAGATCTTCTTTCCAGTGATATATGTCATGGGTATGGCTTCCACCCATTTTGTGAAGTATTTAGTTGTAGTTATGATAAACTTGTGGCCATTGGATGAGGTGGGAGTGATTTTCCCAATGAGATCGAGTCCCCACTATGAAAAGGGCCATGGTGTGACAATGGGATGAAGCTCTTGAGTTGGAGCATGAATGAGGTCCCCATGCTACTGACATTGTAGACATTTCTTGGCATGATCATATGCTTCTTTTTCCATTGTGGGCTAATAATACCCCATCCTCAACAGTTTCTTGGTTATGGTCATTCCACTTGTGTGCGAACCATAGATACCATTGTGTACTTCGGTTAGAGCGGTTAATGCCTCCTCAACGTTTAAGTAGTGTAGCAAGGTTCCCTCTATGCTTCTATGATATATAGGGTATCACCTAGGATGACAAATCTAGATGCCTTTTTTACAAAGGTCTATTTTAGGTTCAATGACAGATCAGTGGGTATAACTCCTATGTGAAGATAAGTATAGATATCATGATACCAAGGATCACCAGGACCAATGATTTCACACACATATTCTGATTTCAGTACCTTGAATGTTGGTACAAGAAGCTGCTCGATCAGAAATTCATATTTTTTGATGTTGTTGGGTATATCTAATAGGGAACCTATTGTTTCCATAGCATCGGCTACTTTGTTGTTGGTTCTTGGAATCTGTTCAAATGTTATGTCTGTGAAAGATTCCTTTAGAGTCTCCACCAATTTCTTGTATGGAGTGAGCTTGTCATCCTTAGTTTGATATTCATTATTGACTTGGTTTATAATCAACTAGGAGTCTCCATACACCTTGAGAGCTATAATGTTCCATTGCACTACTATCCTAAGACCTATAGTCAAAGCCTCGTATTCTACAATATTATTAGTGTAGGGAAATGCTAATTTGTATGACATTGGTATGCAATCCCCTTGTGGGGTGATGAAGAAGACACCGACTCCTGATCCATGCTGCGTGTATGAGCCATCAAAGTATAATTTCCAATGATCAACTATGTTGAGATTAAAGATAGATTCATCTAGGAATTCTGAAACAAGAGGATTTTCAGAATGAATAGGTGGTTCTGCTAGTTGATCTGCGATGACCTGACCTTTGATTACTTTTCTTTCCACATACTCAATGTCATATTCTAATAATATCATTACCCATTTTTCCATTCTTCTTGTGAGTATTGCTTTTGATAGTAGGTACTTAACGGGATCAATTTTCACAATGAGCTTTATCTTGTGTGCCAACATGTAATTTCTAAATTTTTGAGATGCAAACACTACTGTGAGATATGCTTTCTCAATAAATGAATAGTTTAACTCATGCCCAACCATTATCCTACTAATATAGTAGATAGCTCTCTTGTTTGTCTTTTCATCATGCTAGGCTAGGAGAGCACCAAGGGCTGCTACTGTTGCTGACACATATAAGATCAATGGCTTCTTTGGGATAGGTGGCATTAAGACTGGCAATGTTAGTAGATATTCTTTGATTTTATTGAATGCCTCTTCACATTTATCATCCCATTTGTATGCTACTCCCTTGTGGAGTAGGTGAGAATATGGATTTTGTTTGTCTGCTAATTGTGATATGAACCTTCGAATGGATTGGAGTCTACCTTGGAGGCTTCTCAATTGTTTTAGTGTCTTTGGTGCTTCCATTTCGAGGATTGCTTTCACTTTTGCTGGATCCACTTCAATACCCCTCATTGATACTATATATCCTAGTAGTCTACCTGATTGTATGCCAAAGACGCACTTCTTTGGGTTGATTCTTACTTTGTATTTTTCTAGTCTATCAAAGATGGCACTCAGGGTCGCTATGTGATCTTGTCTTTTTCTAGACTTAACTAGGATGTCATCAACATAGTCTTCAACTATTTTATGGATCATGTCATGGAAGATCAATGTCATAGCCATTTTATATGTTGCTCCTGCATTCTTTAGGCCAAATGGCATCATGTTCGATCAGTAGGTTCCCCATGGACAAGTGAAGGTTGTCTTATGTTGGTCCTTTTTTGCTATCATAATTTGGTTATATCCCAAAAATCCATCCATTAATGATAACATTTCATGTCCTGCTATCATGTCCACTATCATGTCAATGTTGGGAAGTGGGAAGTCATCCTTGGGACATTCTTTGTTCAAATCTCTAAAGTCTATGCATATTCGAATGGTTCCATTAGGTTTTGAAATAGGTACTAGATTTGATACCCATTCTAGGTAGTCTATGGGTTGGATGAATCCTGCATCTAACAACTTTTTGAGCTCTACTTTGGCCAGTAGGGCGATCTGAGGATGCATTTTCTGAAGCTTTTGTTTGACGGGTTTTGCTTCAGGATATACTGCCAAGTGATGGACGACAATATCTGGATCAAGGCCTGGCATATCAGCATAACTCCATGCAAAGTTTATTTTCCTCTCCCTTAGGAATGCTGTGAGGATTTCTTGCTCTTCTGATAATAGTGATTCCACATAGAATCTAATATGCAGAGTCTCTTCTATTCCTAGGTTGACATGATTGCACTTTTCAGCCAAAACTGTTGACTTTTCCTGGTTAATGGCTCTTAAGGGAAGATTGAATCCTTTATCCTTGGGCACCTCAAAGAGGTTTTCACCATTAGATACATCCTTTATTTTACTATTTTCTTGTCAGAGAGTGCCACAATGTGGTTTTCACTCAAGGACTTGGATATGATTCTTAGTTTCTCATTTTTGTGACTGAAGGATTCAATCGTTTCCCCGTAATAAGCCTATGTGTCCAACTCTATTATAAACCATGATTTATGATCTCCATCTAGAATTTTATACCTTAATCCCATGAATTTTGAGAGCACCTCATCATTTTTGAACACATCAAGAACTGGTGGTCCTTGTTGGTCATAGTCGCTCAATTAGGGATATACTAAGCGAATTTCATGGTCCTGGTTGTTTGGTGCAAAAGATAAGGTACTGATCATGCAAAGGGTGGTGTCCTCAAATAACCTAGGTAGATTAGTCATGGGGTCCTCATCATCACTACTAATATAGGCTTTAGTTATAAAGTTATGCATGTCTCTATCTATGGATGTTGGTAAGTGAATTTCTGCTACAGTGGGCTAGGGAGAAGTATTAACCACTCTAACTGGAGGACTTCGGCCATGTATGGTTATACACAAAGGGGTACATCCAAGACCAAGGTTTTTTATTGGTCACGTCTTTGGTATGATAGGTATTATAAGGCCATTGTTGTTTTGTCTCAATCTTTGATTTCTGTCATAACCCATTGCAAGCATCATTCAGAGGCCTTTGCTTCTTTCATCCATTGGTAAGTTTGTTGCTGGTCTTTCACCTTGGTATAACATATGTGATGGGTCTATCTCAATTACCTCTTGGCCCAAATCTCCCTAGCTTGTGAATTCAGGATAATCTTTAAGAGAGGCTCATGATGTGGAAGCTTGATTTTGTTATGGGTGTCCTCGTGACCTAGGATATTGTGATAACTCTCCTATCACAAAAGCGTTGTTAGGGAGCCTGTAGCTTCCACAACCATCCTCCTGTATGATGAACTTGATTTCAGAGATGGTAGGAATGGCAGGTGTCTCTATCTTAGAAGTGGATGCGAGGGTGGCAGGGTCAATGTATGATTTGGATGGGCCCTCATCATTCTTTGGTATTTGGGGGATATTGCAGTATTTTGCTTCAAGGTTTTTACAGTATGAAAAAGGTTCAGGATCCCCATGAATGGAAATTTCTTGCTCATTATGTGTAAATTTCACACATTGGTGGAAGGTTGATGCTACTACTTTCATCACATGAATCCATGGACATCCTAGGAGGATGTTATAAGGTAAGTCAAGGTCTAAAACCTGATAGGTGGTTTCCATGAGGCTCAACCCTACTTGAATGGGGAGTTTGATTGTGCCTTGAGACACTCTTTCTTGATCATCGTATGCTCTTATCATGATGCCTTTCCCTTTGTCAATGGAATCTTCTGATATTTTCAACTGCTTGATGAGGCTAAGAGAACAGATATTCAGACCTGCACCTCCATCCACCAGGACCCTTTTGATTTTTCTCTTATTTATGATTGCTTCTAAGTGGAGTGCATGGTTGTGAGATGGTTGAGGGGGGAAATCTTGGTTAGAGAATGTAATGAGATTAGGTGTTACGATATTTCCAACCATAGCTTGGAATTATTCCTCATCGAGGTTTACGGGGATAGTTGATGAGGCTAATGCTTCCTCAAGGATCTTTTTATGAGCTGGCGATATTTTTAACAACTCCATGATGGAGATGTGTGCCGGTGTTCTCTTCAGTTGGTCTATAACATTGTAACCATGCAGAATAGATCTAGATGAAGGGAGTCTATTTGGTTGGGATGATCTTGCGATGGTGATTTTTCCGCCTCTTGTGGTGACTCCACAATCTTCAGCATGGGTGCCCTTGATGGTGATGACCATGCAGTCTTCATTTAGGGAGGTAACAACGGATTCATAAATATGATTTACACTGCCCTTCCCTTTATCATTTTTATTCCCTTTGTTGCCATGATTTGGCATCGGATTCGTGTATATCTTAAGGTCTTGATTTCCCTTGGTTGTTCCACGTTTATGATTCTCTTATCAATGAGATCTTGGATGATGTTTTTGAGTCTCATGCAACTGTTTGTGGTGTGACCTTTGATTTTGTGAAATTCACAAAGCTGATTCTCGTTGTACCAAGGAGGTTTGACATTGGGTTCTTGGTAATTCTCAAATGTAGGAGGTTGGATGAGTTTTTTCGTCTATCAACTTTTTCATGATGTCCTCAAGTGGTTCCCCCAAAGTGGTATATTTTTGTTTGGGATAAGTTTTATGTTGAGGTGGTCCTCTTTGGTCATTGAGATTATTGATGGTTGGATTGTTGTTTGGATGATATGTCGTGTGATGATTGTTTTGGTGTTGTGTTTGAGTTTGTGGTGTGCATGTATTTTGGTGTGTACCACTAATGACCACCTTGGCATCAACGATGCCATCATTAGTGATGTTTTTGTTCCTTGCCCACGTGCGAGGTTTATCATTGTAATTTGATGGTGGGTGGTTATTTTGTTGTTTGTGGTATGATGTTGATTCTATGGGTTGAGTCACAAGGGCTCTTTCGATGCTAAGTGCTTTGGGAATCAATTGATCATATGTAGTGATGCCCTGAACCTTGAGATGAAATGCCAAGCATCCTTCAAGGTTGGCTATGATGGTACAAACTTTTTGTTCTTCTAGAATGGTCCACTTGCTCCGATTGGCCTTAGATTTCCGTCATTGTAAGAATGAGGCGAATGATTCATTCTTTCCTTGTTTTAGGGCATAGAGTTCTTCAAGACTAACATCCATTATGGTGTTACATGTGTAGTTCCTGATGAATGCATCTCTAATTTCTTGAAATGTTCTAATGCCTGGAGGTAAGCGAGAGAACCATTCTATAGTGGGACCTACCAAGCTTCTAGGAAATAACCACATTAGATAAGTATCGTCATATGCGACCTCCATGCAATGAACCTGGAATTCCCTGATGTGATCTTCAGGTTTTCCCATCCCTCGATATTTGTCAAATTTGGGGATTTCAAATCCCTTAGGGAATGGTTTCATCTCTAGGATCCTATCAAATGGATAGGGACACAATTTTCTTGGTGTTTTCATTGTTCACCCAGATTGCATATCGAGTACTTGTTGTGAACGGAACCTGATTTGTGCTATCACATCATTTTGTGGATCAGGGGGTGGGGTGAAATTGTTTTGGGGTGTTTGAATCATAGGTTGGATGGGTGAGTTGGTCAGCATGTTGTTTGATGGTATTTGTATATTGTGCTGAGCAAGGTAGGTTTCCACCTACTTTTGTATGAACAATGCTTGTTGTTGATCTTGTTGTTGTTGCGCTAATATTTGTGCTTGTTGTTGAGCCTATTATTGTTCCAACAATGCTTGTTGTTGTGCTTATTTTTGTTCCAACAACACTTGTTTTTGGGCTGCCAATTCGGCTACTTCTTGTTGCTCTTGGTATTACTTTAATGCTTGTTTATATGCTTGCAATTGTACTACTTGTTGTTGTGCAAGAAGTTGTTTTTGATATTGGGCTTGTGCTTGTGCTGCTTGTTGTTGTAATAGAAGTTGTGCTTGAGTGGCCTTTTGTTTTTGTAATGCTTGCACAACTTGTTGTTGTTGTTTCAATAAAGCTTGAGCTTGTTGTGCTTGTAATGTAGCTTGTACAACTTGGGCATCTTGCACAGCTTAAGTAGCTTGTTGAGCTGCTAGGTGTACAAATTTTTGTTTTTGCACTTGTTGGTATCCTCGCTGGAACACAACTTGCAATGTTGCATTATATTGACTTGATGTGGTGGAAGTTGGTGGTGGTGGGGGTGGTGGTGGATTTAGAATGGTGTTTGTAAAGGTGGTGTTTGTGATGGATGGTGCTATTGATATTGTAAGTTGCATCATTAATGTGTTTGGTCCTTGCGAGACCATGCTTTGTGATGTTATGGGTGTGTTTAATGATTTTTCCATTGCTTGTGTATTTGTCATTTGTTGTTGCAATATTAACGACAAATTTTGGGAGTTTGGTGTAATGCTTTGATTGGTGATTGGGATATTATTTTGATTGATACTTGGTAGAGGGGGAAGCCTTAAACCAATAAGTGGTGTGGATGATAATGGAAATGGTGGAAGTGGTGGAAATGTAAGGGGTGTGAGTTGTTGTGTGGTGTCGAATATGCCCCCTAGTCCGAACATATCTCCCTCTTCTTGTGAATTTGTGAGAAGAGGTGTTTTTGGTGCTCCATGAAAGAATGTTGATGATGAGTCATAATGTAAATTAAGAGGAACATTTTTGTGTAATGGATTATGGGGGATGTTTTGTTCCAATGTGGTATTTGTGTCCAAGTTTTGATTATTAACAAGGGAATGTGATTGAAGTGCATTGAGGAATGTGTTTCCCTTGTTAACGTTGGGTTGGATTAGAGAAAATGATGTTGTTATTTGCGGGATGTTTTGCGTGATGTTTTGAGATGGAGGTGTAGATGAAATGGGGATGGTGGATGAGATTGGCATAAAATATGTCTCTAATATAGTGCTCACATCAAAATCGAAAGGAAATTTGGCCCCTTATTTTGCTAGTTCAAGCATGTACAATGAAGGGTTAGGTCTCATCATGATGTTGATGATTCTATGGTTGTCTGGATTTTGGAGCATTTCCGTCATTTATTCACGGGACATTCCAAAAGTAAAGTCCTCTTCTTGGTTTTCTTCTTGCAGATTTTGTGATGATGAAAGGGTCAATGGATTACTTGATTCAACGGGATTCATTTCTGCGTTTGTTTGGCTAAGATCACTTGAAGCGGGTGTTTCTTTGTTGGATTCCATACTCTTCTTGTATTGAGATCTAGTTAGAACCATAAAACAAGGATAAATCTTCGAGAATATGGGAGATGAATCTCTTTGATTCTTTGAATTGATCTTTATCTTATGCCCCAAAATAGAAACTTCTAGGATGCCTTTAGGATCAAAGGTCATGATGATATGATGATGAAGTTTAGGGATGGATTTTTATGGATGTTTTGATTTTTTTTTGATAAATCTTGAATGAGATACTAGGCTTTTGGGTCTTTGGATTTTGATTTTTGATTTTTGAATTTTTGATTTGATTTTGTATTTTTGAGGTTATTGTCCTCAATTTTGATTTGCTTTTGATTTTGAACACAAAGACCCTAAGATGTTTTATGATGATCTAAGGGATAGCTTTGTTCAAAGGATGATGATTTGGATATGTGTGAGGAGAAGGATGCATCTACCCACACCTATTCAAACAAGATGATTGTTTCACCAAGTATATGAAGAAGGATTCATTTACATATACCAAGCTAAACAAGATGATTTTTTGATAACTTTGATTAAGTATATGCAAAAGGATGCATCTACACATGCCTAGCCAAAGGTGTTTTGATAAATGTTTTCAAGGATTTGATCTCAATGATTTTGATGATTTTTTGATGATCTTGATTTTTGTCCAAAGGCCTAGTAGTTAGGATGATTTCAAGATTTCCCAAAAGGTGAGTTTGTGAGATGATGTTTGTTTTGATATGTTTGGAGGATGGATAAAAAATATTTTGATATGTTTTAATCCCTAGATGAACCTAAAAAGAACACTTTGTTTGCTTATAAAAGAGCATGCAAATGCTTCCTAAAGACCTTTGTAACCAAAGAATGATTTCTTTTTTAACAAACATTTCCAAATTTTGGGCAAATGACCTTGTGACTTGGATTTTTGTAACTCTTTAATCACACATGAGAGTTCTTTTTTTTAGCTTTTCTTAATGTCTTTATTTTATCAAAAACACTTTCTTTGATTAGATCTTCAAACTAAGATGTCCAATGTCGTAATTTCTTCAAATCCCATAAGATATGTTATGTGGAAATTTAATGAACTTAAGGCAAGGGTTTTCCTATTGTTTACTTAGGGAGATAAATCGAGATATAATCCAATGTTTAGGAACCTTTAAGGACGTGAGTCCCAAGGGAAAGCAATAACATATGGATTGAGTCAATGGTATTTGTCTCCAAAAGGGTTTGAAATTTGGATGATGTTAAGTGTTTTTTTTTTAAACATTTTCGATCAAGCAATGCATTTTGTAACCCAAGAACAAGTACAATCCTATGGATATGTAAGACAATATTTGTTGGATTCCCACTTGGACAAGTCTAGCTACGCTTATCTCTAGCGAATAGTTAGATGCTTGACCCAACTGGCTCCCCTCCACGGCTCATTAACGTCAATTCAGGCAGCCAAGCATCAACACACATGAAACTCTCATGGCATGTTTTCCATCTCTACTAGAAGATTGTAAAAGTGTGGGGCTGCTTCAGAATGACCATTCTTGCACCAACAAATAGATTAAAGGACTTTAGAAAATTCTAGCACATGCGTTTTAGTAGGGACTTTTCATTCATAGGAGTTGAGCCAACATGGCAAGAGTCCCCTTCCTGATCCATCTTGTCAGATTCAACCACGTGATATTGGCATTTCATCCAATATCCACATTTATATCCTGGCTAGAAATACTCTTGGGTTTAGAGTGTTACCGGTTGAGTTGTTCCCTTGGGTGATTACTTTTTCCCACAAGGCAGGCCCTCTAAGATAAAAAAAAGTGAATGAAGAACAAAATCCATAACTTGATCAATCTTTGATAGCAACAAAGAGAGAGAATATATGTGAAAATGCCCCCACCCACACTCGCACAAGATTTTCTTCAATTTTAAGCCCAAATCGAAGTGTGGAGGTGATTGCTTTGTCTCATCCCAAAGTCATGAAAAAGGCCTTTTGATTCTCAAGATCACTATAAAGCACGAGAGAAGTGCATACGTCCTTTTTCAATGGCTTTAGTCTAAGTAAGCCCTCACAAAAACAAAGCTACACTTGTTCTTATTAAATCCTCAAAGCAATATGTGACTTCATTTTAAAGCAACAAATCACAAGTGAAAGACATTTGTTCAATTTGTTAATCCAATAAACAAAATCTAGTAAGTTGTTGATCCTATTGTTCCTTTTAACCTTTACAAGAGGAAATTGAAAGGTTCTTTTTAAGTCTAAATGAAAGCTAGTGTTCTAAGAAGGAAAAGATGACAAATTATTTAAAGAAGTGTTAAACAGACACTTAAGTGTTTAAAAAAAATTTGATTGGAGAAAATATCATCACCATGCTCCTTCTTCCTTTGTTTTTGATTTCCCACCTACAAAGGAGAAGACAGTCAGATTGTAGAAAAACACAGAGGTTAAAAACCAGAAAACAGATGGTAAATAAATCATAAATCAAAAGCACATGCTAAAAAGTTAAATTCTCCCTTATACTGTCTTCCAGTGTCGCAACTCGTGAAGGCGTCACTATTTTTTTCTCCCTAGCAGTGCTCTTACAGGGTCGCTTACCAATCAGTGACGCTCTGTGTCAGGATAGAGAGCATGATTGTGTCATTGTTTCTCCAAATGTCAGAGTTTGTGTCCAGCATTGCTATTTTCAAAAAATTCAAAAGGTCATGCAAGTCAACGAGTCTAGCGGTGTAGTTAAAAATTTGAATATTTTTGGCGTGATGAGTCTAGTGGTGCCAAAATACTGACGCTGGAGAGCCCATGGTGCTGAAACAGTGACATTGATGAGCCTGTGGTGCTAAAACAATGATGCTGATGAGCCCGCGTTGGAATTTCTTGTGTATGAACAAAAATGTGAAAATTTCAAGAAAAAGTTAGAATTAATGATATCCAGCCCTCCTTCTAGCGCTAAATGTGCGAACCCAAGCCTAGGTACCTTTATAAAAGCATGATTAAATGAATTAAACAAGGAAATCCAAGCCAAAACAAGGATTCCCCATGAAATCCATTTGCAACTTTCAAACTAGGAATGAAAATATTGAAGAACACAATACAAATGAAAAAAACAAGATAAAATCCTAATTAGATGTGCAAACTCTTGATCCCATGGGGAAATTGGTGCCAATTTGATGTGAAAATTGGCCCTTTCCCAATTCCTATGATGCAAGATTTGAATGTTGAAGAGATTGATCCACTTTTTTGAAGAAATGGTGAGTACTCCAAGCCAAAAACTACAAAAACCTAGCTATGACTCAATGACAATGGTGAAATTCAAAAGATATTTGAGCATGGTAACTTTTCTTGGATTGTGGATGATCAAACAAGGATGAGAGCTCTTTATTTATAGGATTTCAAGATGGATGAATGTCAAAATTTGAGCAATATTGGACTGACATTCATCCAATGGCATGATTCCACTTGGCAATCCATGAATGGATGGAGGATGTGCAAGATTTGAGGAATGTGCTAATCAATGCATGAATTTGAAATTCAAATTTGTTGAAAATGACTCGTGAGAGGGAAGGGAATATAATAAATGTCACTTGGCTCAAGGCAAAGGACATATATTATAAAATTATTGCTTTGTTGGATGCACATGTTGATTTGAAATTTTTGAATTCAAATTGAAAGAATATTCCAAAAGATGCCATGTGAGGAAAATAGGGATTTAATAAATGAATTAAATCTATTTTCATGTGCAACTTGCATTTTCTGGAGGATGTGACATGAGATTAGATTAAGTTAATTAAGGGTTAATTAATTTAATAGGAGATTTGATGATGTGACTTATTTGATTTAAATTTATGGATTTATTTAAATTAGATAAGAGAAGAATATGACAAGAGATTAATTAAATAAAGATTTTGATTTATTTAATTAAAAGGAATGGTGTTAGATTAAATAAAAAAAGGTTTTAATTTATTTAATTTAATAGATTGACTTTAGGAATTTAACCAAATAAATTGATTATTTAATTAAATAGGGATAATTAGATCATATGGATTGATTTAATTAACAGGAGAAAGTGAGTTAATTAGAAAAAAATGATTTATTTAATTAAGAGACAAATATTGATGAATTTAATCAGATAAGGGAATTTGATTAAATGATTAGAACGAGGGATGATTTAGGAAGAAATGATGTTAGTAAGTAAGGATTGAATGCACGATGTCAATCAGTGTATTTTACTTGTCTACAATTATGGATCATGTTCAAGTGAATTATGTTATCTAGAAGTTTTGAATTGATTTGAGGAAGTGTGTACTTAATGTTTATTATGTTTTGCATTAGTATTGGCCAACCTTGTGTTTAACACTACATGTGAGGCATTTAGAAGCATGTTGAGTTGTTTTGGGATTCATTTGGGTCCTAATTAAGGATTTATTTAGGCCACCTTTCATTATTATCTACCATAGGAATGTTTAGGTTTCGACCTATTTTGAATTTGTATGTATAATGGCTAGTGACCAATATTGGAGAAGGTTTTTGAGGTTGAGATCAATATAAATATGTATGGTGTTGGTGTGAGCTAAGAGAGGAAAGAATTAAGAAGAAAGATAGATGTGATATTTATGTGAGTGATGTGTGTGATGTGAATTTGACTAGAGTAGTGTGAATTTCAATGTTAGGGTTCTTGAAGGCAGTGAGTTGAAGGCATCAGAAATCATGCATGCATAATTATGAAAGTGTATGAATTTTTTTTGGTGGACTCCTTTTTACATTGAGAAGTGTTCTTTCTATAACACTATTCTTCTATCTTGTATTCTTTTTGTGGAAATGATCCCTAGCTGTGAGCCTTTTTGGATAGTGTGTCCTATTCTAGCAGTGAGCCCCTTTGTACCAGTTTTTCTATTACTTATATTGTGAGCTAATCCTAACCATGGTTTTTCCCTCATTGGGTTTTCCATGCAAATTTTGTGTTCTCTTGTGTATGGTGTTGTAATTTTAGTTATTCTTATCTATATTTCATGTTTAATCATACTAACATAAGGGTTTAATGAATGTTTATGTATGTGATTATTGTTGAAGATTTTGAAGGTTTAATTTGCTACAACTGATTCACCCCCCTCTTATTTGTCTTGTTAATTTCAAAACTTTGTATCAGAGCAAGGTTCCTTGAAGAAGAGCTTAAATGCTTGAGGTAGATCTAGGATGGTGAACAATATTGCTTTGGAATATCCTAGATTTGATGGCTCAGATTATGTATTCTAGAAGACAAAGATGGAAGGATATTTTTCAGCTCAAGGATATGAGATTGGGAAGCCTTATCAAACTACATATAGTCCACCTCTTAATGTTCCAAGTACAAGTGCAAAAATCAAGGTGCATGAGATCAATACTAAGGCAAGATTTATTATTGTGAATAGTCTTTCAAATACTGAGTTAGTAAAAGTTATGAGTTTGAAGACTGCTAAAGAAGTTTGGGATAAACTAGAAAGAATTTATGAAGGAGATCTGAATATTAAACACACAAATTTGAATAAGTTTAAGGGATAGTTTGAAATTATGCAAATGTATGAGGAAGAAACAATTAAAGGCTACATACAAAGAGTTGATGAGTTGGTATTTTGATATTAGAGGCCTTAGTTCAACAATTAAAGAATATAAAGTAGTGAAGAAAGTTATCAAATCACTTTTAGACAATTGCTATAGTGAAAAGGTATCTACTATTGATGAAAATTTTGATTTTGACAATTATTCCAAAGATCAGTTGATTGGTACTCTAACTACATTTGAAATAAGAAAACTAAAGAAAGGTACAAAATCTAAGACTATTTTCAAGGCTGGTAAAGTAGAGAAGGTTGAAGATTCAGGTGAAGAAGATCTTGATGATTTGGAGGCTAACTTTGTGAGGAAGATGAAAAAGGGCATCACTAATTATAGAGGTAAATTACCCTTCAAATTTTTTAGCTATGGTGGTATAGGTAATTATGCTTCAAGATGTCCAAAAAGAGCTATAAAAAATAAGAATAAGGTAAACAAAGGAAAAGTGATTAAGAAAGCTTACTTTGTGAGAGAAGATGCTAATTTTTTTTATGATGGATCTAATTATGGATATTTTGATGATGATGAATTTTTTTTATGGATATAAAAGAAGAAACTAGTTTTGCTAACTCTGAAAGTTGTGTGAAGGAAAGGTTTTTGGAGATGAACGATAAGGTTGAAGGTACTTTGGTATCTTCTTTTCATGTCAAAGAGGATAAGAATTAATGGGTTTTTAACATTGGCTGATCTAATTACATGATTGGAGACAAAATTAAGTTACTTAAACTTGAAAAGTATGATGGGGGATTAGTTAAATTTGGAGATGATTCAAGAGCTAAGATTTTTAGAATAGGTTCAATCAATTTTTATGGAAAGCATAACACTAATAATTTTGATTATGTTAAGGGATTAAGAAATAACCTTTTGAGTGTTGGAAAAATGTGTAGCAAGGGATATAATCTTGTGTTTAAGGATGAAAATTTTGAGATCCAAAAAGGGTCTAGAGTTGTGATTTGTTGTTAAGTGAACAGATGGAAACATCTATCAACTTAAGGGTGCTAATAGTCATTGATTTATGTCTCAAATTAATGATAGTTGGTTATGGCACTAGAGGATGTTTCTCATGAATTTTGATAAATTGGAAAGAATTAGTTTAGTTCATGCAATGAGAGATTTACCTAGAATCACAAAGCCTATCAATGTTGTTTGTGAGAGTTGTCAATTTGGAAAACAAACAAGGAGTAGCTTTAAGGGAAAGGAATAGTCTGGTACCAGAATACTAGAATTATTGCATACAGATCTGTGTGGTCCTACTAGAGTGAGAAGTATACAAGGTGATATGTACTTTATTCTTTTGATTAATGATTATTCTAGAATGGCATGGGTTACTTTTCTTAGAGAGAAATATGATTCATTAAAAAAATTAAAGGAATTTAAAGATATGGTTGAGAATGAAATGGATTTGAAAATAAATGTTGGAGGTCTAAAAGAGGTGGTGAATTCACCTCCAATGATTTTAATATGTTTTATGAAGTTCATGGAATAAAGAGGCATGTGTCTTCCCCTATAACCCCTCAACAAAATTGAGTTATTGAAAGAAATCATGGAACTATTCAAGCTAGAAGGACTATGATGAAAGAGGAAAATCTACCATAAGTATACTAGAGAGAAGTTATTCATACTACTATTTACATACTTAACATAGTTCAAGATAAAGCAAATAGCACAGAGACTCCCTATGAGCTATGGTATGGAAGGATTCCTACTGTGAAGTACTTTAGAGTATTTGGAAGAAAAAGTTATATCAAAAGAGAAGAAGAGAGATTAGGAAAATTTGATGCAAGGTCAGATGAAGGTATCTTCCTTGGATATTATAATAGAATCAAATCTTACAAATGTTACAACAAAAGGCTATGAAAGATAATCGAAAGTGTAAATTTTAAAGTTGATGAAAACTTGTAGAATACAATTGTAGTAGATGGATATGTATCATATGAACCTAATTGTAGAGAAGAAGAAGAAAAAGTTGACGAAAAAGAAGTGCAAAATGAAGAGGAAGAGCATCTAAAGACTATGCCTAAAACCCCTAAGTATGTGCAAAAGAATCATTTTATAGATCAAATCATTGGAGACAAGAGGAAAGGTGTATTGACAAGAAACAAAGCTATTGAGGTTGAGTTAAATGTGTTTACTATCTAAAGTTGAACCTAAAACAATGAGTAAAGCATGTAAAGATGAACATTGGATGAAGGAAATGGAAGAACTTATGGAGATAAAGAAGAATTATACTTGGGAATTGGTCCCTAGACTGGCCAACAAAAACATAATTGGAACTAAATGGGTATTCAAGAAAAAGTTTAACGAGAATGGTGAAGTAGTAAGAAATAAGGCAAGACTTGTAAGGGTTACTCAAAAGTGGAAGGTGTAGACTTTGAGGAGACTTTTGCTCCTATGGCTAGGATGGAAGATATCAAAATGCTTTTGTATTTTGCATCACATAAAGAATTTAAGGTTTATTTCATGGATGTGAAGTTTACTAATCTAAATGGTAAATTGGAAGAAGAGGTTTACGTGGAACAACTAGGGAAATATTTCAATTATCAAATCAACTAGATATGGTATGTAAATTGAAGAAGGAACTATATGAATTGAAGAAAGCTCCTAGAGCTTGGTATGCAAGATTGGATAGGTACTTGATACAACAAGGATTTAGTAAAGGCATCACAAATAGTAATTTTTACTTTAAAATTGAGGAAGACAAAATCTTGAAAGTAGTAGTATATGTGGATGATATTATCTTTGGTGGAAATGAGGTTATGAATAAGAATTTTATAGAGGAAATATAGAAAGAGTTTGAGATGTCAATTATTGGGGAGATGAATTTCTTTCTTAGGTTACAAATTAATGAAACAGACAATGGGATTTTCATTTCACATTCTAAGTATGTCAACGAGATGTTGAAGAATTTTAGAATGGATGAATCGAAATTGGTATGTACTCCTATGGTGACTAGTTGTAAATTGAGGAAAGATGATGATTCACCTAAGGTTGATTAGAGAAAGTATAGACCTATGATTGGTGGACTATTGTTTTTGACTGCTACTAGACTAGATATCACGCATGGAGTTTGTCTTGTAGCTATATTTTAAGATCTTAAAAAAACACATGTTGTAGCAGTGAAGAGGATATTTAGATACTTAAGAGGAACTCCATATTATGGCTTGTGGTATCCTAAGGATGTTGATTTCACATTAAGTGCTTATACATATACAAATTGGGTTGGTTTTATTGATGATAGGAAAAGAAAAAGTGGTGGTGCATTCTTTCTTGGATGTAGATTAGTGTCATGGTTGAGTAAGAAAAATGATTCTATTTCTTTATCTACTATAGAGGCTGAGTATATTACAACATCATCATGTTGTACATATGCATTGTGGATGAGACAGACCTTGAAGGATATCAAAGTTGTATATGGAAAACCTATATCTATCCTTTCTAACAATACAAATGCAATTAACATTACAAAGAATCTAGTGATGCATTCAAGGACAAAGCATATATCTATCACGTATCACTTTTTGAGAGAGAAGGTTATGGAGAATGAAGTGAATCTTGAGTATGTACCTACAAAGGATTAGATTGATGATATATTTACTAAGGCTCTTCCTAAACATACTTTTGAGTATCTTTGGGAGATGTTGGGGGTTATTGCCCCTCCTTTCATGAACTAGATGCATATGGAGATTCATCAATCTAGTGGATCTATGGATCTATCTCTTTTCTAGATTGATGTTGGTGGCTACCTCTCATGGGGAGTAGGTAGTTTCATGTTTGGTCATTGAATTGTGAATTTAGTTATGTGTACTCCTAAGGGGGAGTATTTAGAGTAGGTATTTTGGTTCATTATAAAAGGGGGAGAATAATGTAAAACATTTTATCCTTTTCCATTGATGTCAAAGGGAGAGAAATTATCATGTAAAAAAATGTAATGTATCAAAGGGAGAACATTGTGTATGTTGTCTAACAATTATTTTCAAATGGAGAGATAATATTTTAAGGGGGAGAGAGTTCAATAATTTTTTGTAGGCTATATAATTTGAAGAAAAAAAGAGAAGAAAAGAAAGTGTGTTCAGAGCTAATGTGTTGTCTTTGGTGGATTTTCACATCTTTTATTGCCATGAATGACAAAGGGGGGGAATGTTTGAAGTATGAAGGTGTTATCATTGATTTCAATAGGAAGTCTAATGGTTGGTGTTGTCATTGATGTCAAATATGGGATGAAGATGTCTAGGATATTGAGAAAATTGTGAAAGGGAGGAAAACAGGTTGTGCATGTGTAGTTGAGACCTTGAGGAAGTGTTGTGAGTACATGGAGCCATCTTTCTATTGCATAGTATGAAGGTGAGTTGAAACAAAGTAATGAACTAAGATGATGTCTCTAATACCTTGTTTCCAAGTGCTTTTGAGAAAAAATGTTAAACAAAGTAAGCTATGTTGTGCAAATTTTCATAGTGTTCTTTGATTTTGCACTCTGCATTTCTTGTATGTTGATGCTACACATGTAAAAATATTACAAATTATTCAAGGTTGTCATAGGTTGCTATATTCATAATTTTGGTTTCTATATTATTGTACAATGCGAGATATTTTCACCGGTGTGTGAACTAGTTGTTCAATGATGATTTATGTGGCTTGGGAGAAATGTATTTGTTTCACGTTTCTCCATTGTTTGGCTTCAAGTTGTGCAGATTTGCGGAGTTTTTTATAGTTATTGTAGCTTTCTATATTCAAGCTTTTACTTGCTTTGGTACAGTATAGAGTGAGTTTTATTTATTAGTATGCAAATAAGGGTTACCAGTTTTTCTAATTTCAAGTGTTTATATGATGGAAGCTTGGATGAAGTGTTTGATGAATCTTAAGTAGTTCATGGATTATTCTGGATTGTGTTCAAGTGAATTATATTTTCCAAAAGTTTAGGATTAATTTGAGGAAGCGTGAACTTAATGTTTATGGTTTTTTGCATGGGTATTGGCCGACCTTGTGTTTAACACTACATGCAAGGCTTGTAGAAGAGTGTTGAGTTGTTCTTGGATCCATTTTTGTCTCCATTAAGGATTTATGTAGGTATCATTTCTTTCCTATCCACCATGGGAATGTTTAGGTGTCAACTTGTTTCAAATTTGAATGTATAACCACTAGTGGCTGATATTGGAGAAGGTTTTTGAGGTTGACATCAATATAAATATGTATGGTGTTGATGTGAGTTGAGAGGAAAAAATAAAGAAGAAAAATATATGTGAGATTGATGTCAGTGATGTTTGATGTAATTTGAGTAGAGCAATTCAAATTTCAATGTTAGAGTTCCTAAAGGCAATGAGTTGAAGGCATCTAAAATCATTTATGCAAGACTACAAAAGTGTGTGAGCAATTGTGGTGGAATCCTTGTTGTATTGAGAAGTGTTTTCTATGTAACATTCTTCATCTATATTCTTGTATTATTTTGAGGAAGTGAGCTCTATCCATGAGCCTTTTTGGATAGTGTGCCCTATTCTAGTAGTGAGTCCCTTTGTACTGGTTTTACTATTACTTATATTGTGAGTTAATCCTCACCATGGATTTTCCCTCATTAGGTTTTCCATGAAAATATAGTGTTCTCTTGTGTATGGTGTTGTGATTTTAGTTTATATTATTTGCATTTCATGTTTAATCATACTAATAGAATAAGGGTTTAATGAATGTTTTTGGATCTAATTATTGTTGAGGGTTTTGAATGTTTAATTTTCTACACCCAATTCACCCCCCATCTCATTTTTCTTATTAATTTCAACACCCCTATATTACTCTACCTACCAAACTTTGGTATTGCACAAAAATGTCAACTCAATAGTTGTAACCTTTCCTCATAATATGGCCAATCAACCACCCATTCCTTGGGGAGTTGCTATTTCCCATTGAGTCTAGGGAACAATATACATGATCTACCTAAGGGTTATTTTAAAAATCTACCTAATTTCATAGGTGATGGAAAGATCTCACTGACAGAACATATCGATGCTTTCTTTGTCACTTGGGGCGTACTTCAAGTATAAGAGGAATATATAGAGGTCAGGTTATTTTCATAATCTTTAGTGGATGTTGTAGTACGATGGTTCTATCAATTACCATGTGGTTCTATTAATAAATAGGCTACCATGATAAATAAATTCAAAAGAAAATTTAAAAGTTTTGATGATGACCTCTCCTTGGTAGCACATGTTACACAATTAAAAAAGGAAGCTATTAAGCCCATGAGGGGGTTTGTAGCAAAATTTAACAAATTAGATAATCATATTGATGCTACAAAAAGACTATTTGAAGAGATGCAAAAATGTTTCATTATTAATGCACAACACCTAGATATTAGTCTACTCTTAAAGAGAGGACCTATGAATACTTTAGATGCTACAAAAACATTGGCCATAGAGCTAGAAGATGATTTTGTTACGGTTGGTAAATGGAAAAGAGAAATGCATTCGAACAAACCACATGCATCTACTTCTTTAGATCCCATGATCTAGAGATATGAAAATGATATTATTACCCTCATTAGATAGTTTCCTAAAAGTACCAAACCTTATCAAGACATCTCAAGGAAGAAAAACTTTCAACCTAGTAATAAGACTCTTCATCTTCCTCCAACGTGTGAAAGGTAAAAACATATGATTTTCCTAAAGCATGATGCAAATGAGAAAGAAGGTTCCTCAATGAATTTGCATCCTTATGAAATGGTCTCTTGAGCTCTGCAATTCATGGGATAGGTCCACACAATTGAAAAGCCAAGACTGGTCGGTGAAAATGCAAATATGAATGTAGATATTTTTGGTTGATGCAAGATTGCTTGAAACCTAGGATGGTCCTACATCAGACACCTAAGGTTGAAGAAAAGTGATCCTCACTTTCTTGGGGCTAGAGGAAAACCAATTTGGTGTAAATTCCTCAAGTTAGTGATCTATCTATAGGGTCAAAACTACCTCACATTCAGTGATCTGTTGACAAACACAAGCAGGCTACCTCAAGTCAGCGATATCTCCCCACAAAGATCTTAGAGAATTCCTTGCTCAAATTTACAAACTCACTCTTGTGAAACTGCCTCAAGTTGATGATTTGTCCACCTTCACTCTTCCAAAGTTCAAAAACTCACTCTGATACCATTTGGTGTACTCAAGGATGGAGGGTCCAAGAATAGGACTGTCCAACCTTGTAGCAAGAGTAAGCACAATAGAAACTCAAAGAATTGGAATAAAAATAACACATGGGAATATAGAGAATGATCAATTATTCACTAGCAACATGCCCTACCTTCTAACTTACAAAATTATAAAATTACAAAATGATATGGCGTTAAAGCCCAAAAATACAATGCGGGTCAAAGCCCTTATCTACTAGCTATCTCTATTGATGATTATTATGATGATGATTATCCTTAATGTATATACACAATTCCTATATATACTAATTCCCAACTCCATAAAAGGTCCACGTTGGCCTAAGGAGGTCTTAAACCCCGAAGTTGATGACACATGTGAAATGTTGGCCAAAACATATGATTTTACTTAAGTATGATGTAGATTAGAATGAAGGTTCCTTGATGAATGTACATCCTTATGAAATGGTCTCTTGAGCTCTGTAAGTCATAGGATAGGTCCGTACACTTTAAAATCCAAGACTAGTTGGTGAAGGCTCTCTGTCCAAATAAAACTGATATTCTATTAGCAATAACTTCATACTAGAATCTCCAAAACACTTAATTCTAGATATGATTTAGATGTTGCAATGAACATCATATATCCTACTCTATGAGCTCTGATGTTACAATCTAGTATGAAATACTGAGACTGGGTCCAATAGGTAACTATTGAAATGCAAACATGAATCCAGATATTTTTGGTTGATGCAATATTTCTTGAAACCTAGGATGCTCCTACATCATATAGAAACAAAGTATTGGATTCTATTGAGTATTTTGATTCCTTTTTGATAGAATCAATTCTTAGAGAACTAAATTCTAGGGTTGTTTCATTAGCATTATTTGCTTCCTTATTACTCCCATATCTAGATTTCAAGAACAAGTCTTAAAGAGTTGAGATGATTTATAGACCTAGTATTCATGACAATGTTAACCATCAACAAGTTTTTGAGAATGATAAACAGATTCAAGCCATTCTAGAGAATTTTGAGGTTTTTGTTAAGAATTATTTGAAGGGAGCACTATCCAATGTAAAGAATTTTGTCTTGGTGATACCCATGACCCAAAAATAGAGTCATTTAGTTGAAAGGTAATAAAATTCCCAAGGGTTTGGTTTCCCTAGAGGACTTGATTGATCGACATGACCAAGCTATCAAAAGGAGAATGAGTAAATCTATCAATGACTCAAGGGAATTTGAAGCAATGAACATTGGGGACTTTGAATAATTTTTATTTGGGAGGTTCTTTGATTAAGTGATTTGAGGGGGTCTTCATAGTTCTACATTTCCTTTTGTTGGAATAGTCTACTTTGAGGATAATATCATGAGTATTCCATATCATCCTCCAGTTCTTGTTTTAAATAGAGGGAACTATAAGGCTTGGAATATAGAATGATGAATCATTTTAAATTACTTAACCTCTTGTCCTACTTATATGAGATTCTTCCTCAACCACCAAAGGATTGGGGGAAAAGAGAGTGGTATCTCAAGACATGGCATATTATTGAAACCATGTGTGTTCATGTTGACACCTACACACAAATGATCCTATTAACATTTGATTCCCCTCTTCCTTGTTGGATTAAATTATGAGAGATGTATGGAGATCTAGATGATACTCCATTCCAAAATGAGCCTATTTTTTATATATCAGTTCCCCTAGATGACTACAATAATATTCCACATGATGAGGATACCCTAGAAGAGCTAAATTATTGGTAAATAATTGAACAAAAAAGATCCATCAAATATTTACCTCATCCTCTAGAGACATCAATTGATTCTTCAACATTGATGACTCATATATAGGCTTATCCTCTTACATCTTCGATTCAACATCAAGAGGTTGAGGGATCTCCACTTTCAAAAGTTTTAGATTCTATAGTTTTTCATGATAAAACTTGTTGTGTGGACACTACATCATGGTTTTTTTCATCTCTTATTGATCATTGGGATGATTTCTTAGAGGACATACATTATTATTTTTAATCCCACATACAATATGTTGACAATATTGAGGACATTCATCTCCTCTTTGATACCATCTCATGGGAAGTTGCATCACATTATTTTTATGTTTTGAGGGTATATTTAAACCCTCTTATTCCATTTCCATATTCATATGCTTCTATAGTGAAAAATAATAGGGATATTACCTAACTAGTTCTGGACACTATTAGGTCCCTTTCACATCTTATAACTTAAGTTTAATTAGGATATGCATAGGATCTTATTACTTTATGTCACATATCATAATATTAAGAAACTTAATATGTTGTCTTTGTTAATTTAATTCTTGTGCCCTAGATCATTTAATATTATTTTCCACATTTCATAGGATTAAAAAAAAAAATCATGATCTTTTCTAATCCTATGTCTCACCTTGGCCTATATAACCAAGTTTCTCTCACACATTCTACATCCATTCTATTTGCATTCTTTGATAGGAATATAGTTTATTCTTATCATATTAATCTTCTAAGTATCTTGTGCTTTCCATAAGCCTTTAGATCTTGGGTGGCTATATCCACAACCAAATATTATATTAAGTCACCTCAAAAATAAGGTAGAGGTGGGCCTTAATGGCTAGATAATGTCATGTTATAGTAAAAATTGTTATCATATTAAAAGATAAGTGTATGAGAACAAATAGGTAAATTATAATCATTGAAGCATGTGTTGGTTTGGCTTACTTAATTTTGTGATAATCCTTATAATTGGTTTTGCAATAAATGATCAATGTATATGGTATACAAATAAATTAAATAAAATTTAGAAAATATGATGGATACATCTCTTTAGATTTATAAATGAGAAGCTTAACTTAATGTGATCATTGCTAAAAGTAGAGTAAATGGTGAAATAACAATATTAAAAATAATAATATTTAAATCTAATTAATGCATATACTATAATATTAAACTAAAACGTAATATAAAGAATCATATAAATTAAACACATAATAATAGAAGATAATTATGTGGAGAAATCCTTTGGTAAAACTCCACTACCAAATAGACACCAAGCTTGTATTAATCTCAATAAGATGAGAAAATTAAACTAGTCTACTTTATTCCTCTAGTTTTATAGTAATATGGTAACATAATAGTAGCTATGGCTTGAGATATGAGACTGATATCCCATACCTCCATTATATAGAACACTTAGAAAATAGAAAAAAAAAAGTGATATCCATTTAACAAAGTCAAAACTATGAGCTCAAAACTAGGTACCCAAATCAATCATTAGCAAGAACCAACATCTATAAGAAATAAACACACATCCTAGAATAGAAAGTAACTCTTATTAAACCTCTTATATTTTATTGAGTATTTAATAAATCGTCATTAATCCCACTTCCCCATTCCTAAGTGTTCTATGAAATAAAGGTGATCCCACAATAGTGTGTTCCACTTTTTGGACAAAGTAGGACATTAAAATCAATATTTTTAACCAAATCTCACTTTCTAACACTTATAGCAACTAAAAAATTAAGAATTTGAAGATTATGTCAAATAATGATTTTTGAGATTTCATGTGTATATTTTTAATTTATTTTTTAAAAAAATTAAGAAATAATTTTTCAAAGTTTCTACATAGCTTTTAATAAATATGCGTTATACTTAATGGGGTATTTTGAACAATTGGTGTTTATACCATACAACACAATTCTTTTAATGGAAAGGATAAAACTAAAAAAATTAAACATAGATTTATTAATAAATTAAATGCATAATACCCAAAATGTTTATTCAATTTCCTACATAAATGCACTTATGGAGTTTCCATGAACACTTTTCAAATATCAACTCTTCCAATTCACTCTTCATGTGTCTAGGCATGTAACCATGCATCCCATGCTAAGCTTCACACACATAGTCAAAAGAGAAACTCAATACAATGAAAACTCACTCACCTAGCCAACCTTAGCCACCAAACATGTGTTTTTTATATAGACTCAAGATAACACAAATACAACCAAGTGGTAAGATAAAACCATGTACCTCAAAATAATGAGCACACAAAACTATTGACCCCTCATTTAGTTTTCAATACTAATTTCTCACATTATTAAATATTTTCCCAATTAATTACTCTATGTATCCTTCACATAAAATAACTAACCCAGTTTGTTACATAAAACTTTACATGTGGACCTATAAATAATATCTAGTGTGTCTAAACACATCTCCTAGATGCATCACACCTAAATATTTATTTATTTAATATAATTAAAGTACTCCATGTTATGTATAGAGTACGACACCTAATCATAAAATTATCTCACTTTTTGTATAAATTGTACAAAGGTAAATCAATGAAATACATCATCATAGCCATGCATGAAACCACATGAATCTCTAGAATTTAATCATTCTCCATCAAGATACTTGCAATAAAACCAAGGTTATGACCATCTCAAGAGAGTGTTGTAAATAGTGTCACTAGATAACTAGTTATGTTGTCATCACTTTCTAGTTTGACCTATTCAAATTTTACTAAGTTTACTTGGGTTACTCTAGAGTTTTGTCTCATCTCATGTGGTTGAGAAAAGTTTCCTTACTTTGTGAGACACCTCTTGTATGGTCACTTGCAACTCACTTAAACATATTTCATGTGAGTTAAAGAGTGTTCCATCATTGGAGAGGTAGTTAGTCATTGTATTCAACTTTCCTACCTTCACCATCTTGCCTATATAAGCAAGGTTACTATGTACATTTAAATCAACTCTTTGATGATAGAAATTAGGCATATAAGTGTGCAAGTATTTTGTGGATTTTTTTGGTTTTTTCTTTATGATCTTAGAAATCATAACATGGTATCAAATTCATGCTAGAAAAACCCTTCTCAAAATATTATATCTAGCATAGTGTAGAGTTCCATGCAATTTTATTTGCATGTAAGAAAATTCTACACATTTGAGGCTATAAGTTTGTACACATACAATTTGATTCCATGAGAATTTCCAAGGGAGGTTCTATGAGGGTGAGGAATTTATTTGAACTATGGGGATCTTAATCTCTAATTTGAGAGAAGACCACACTCCTTCAACAAGTGGCACTTTTCTCACGAGGATGCTTGAGGATGGTTGATCAAATTTACTGGTTACCAGTTCATAGGCATGAGATGAGTGTGGAAGTGGGATTTCAAGATCCAAATAAATCATTGAGGAATCACCCTAGCTAGAACTCCCATAGTCACAATTTTTTGGAGGCTACCAATCTAGTGTGATAAATATAAAATCATTATTTGTATTTGCTATAGAAGAGTTTCTATGGATTGCCACTATGGCATAACACTCTTGTCAAAGGACTTTTGACATTCAATTCTATTATAGTAGGTGTGATGTGAGAAAAAGGGAACTAGGATCTAAATCAAACCTTCTCCTACATCATAATGGAAGGAACCAAAAATGATCACAAACACCCACTTGGATAATAATCTCTATGGAAGAGAAAAATGATGGATCAAGATTTTGGTTATTTCTTTGGTGGAATGATTGATTGACTACGAATTAACTAAATTTGAGGATGTAAATGTAGATCTAGGCTAACTATGCAACTATAGAAAATTGGAATGATTTCTAGAAAGAATGGAGTAAAAAACTATAAAAAAAGTATAATGTGGTAGAGTGTAGACATAGAGTAACATGACATAAATTTGTGCTTGAAATGGATGGATAGGGGAACTTTCACCCTAGACCTAGAAAAGAATACCCTTAGAATCATAATTCAAATATCAAATGACCACTAGCTATAGGTTCTTTCTTTCATGACTTAATGTTGGAACTTCATTTGTTGTTGATAAATTCAACTTTCACTAGTTTGTTGACATATATGGCTTTAATGCTTGAATAAGTAATTAGGTCTTCTTTAATTTCCAAAATCCACTTCAGATATGTCACTTACACAAAAGGAAGAGAATCAATTGTGTCATATAAGGGCTTGCCTAAGTCAAACCTCATTTTGGTATTTCTACCTTGAAAATGGTTATGGTGATATAAAAGATTGATTACCCTTGGTTAGGCAAAGGAAAATGGATAATTGAATGATAAATTGACAAGTGTTGCAACTTACCACTCATATCTACATTCCTTGATGGAATGGAGTTATTATACTAATCACCTTAAAGGAGAATTGGATTCCTTATTGGAAGTCCTGCAAGTATTAGCACTCACAAATAAAATGGATATAAAACATGAATTGTGAACATGAAATATTATCATATTAACTATATTAAGAATCAACTAAGAAAATAAGAAATTAACCTAATTAGATCATATTTTGAATGAAATTCTCATAAATTCTAACTAAGATGTCCTTAAAAATGAAATAACATTCTAAATTCAAAAGAAACACTAATTAACATAAGAAAACCTCATCCATTTGGGGGATTAGTGTTGGTTTGATGTGGAATTCTTAAAACTTTCCTAATCACATTGTTAAAGCAAAGATTTGATGACCTCAAATGGTGAAATTGATGGAAATGGAAAAATGCTCTTAAAAGTGAATGTGAAATTAGCTATAGTATGATTACTAAAATTCTTTGTGGATGATTTACTCATAGAAATGAGGGATATTTATAGGATTTTTAGATGAATTAGTGGCTAAGGTTGATTTGGCTAATCAATTGATAGAAATGAATGTGAGAGAAAGGCATAGATTAATGATCAAACACATGGATGAGATTAAAGAATGACATGGATCATTAAATTTAATCAAGAGCTCTAATTAAATTAGAATGTACAAGTCCCTTAATTTTAGGAAGAATGTTGGAAGATATCTCCATTTGGTGGGAAATATTTGAATTTGAATCAAAGGAATATTCCCTAAGAATATTCTTTGAGTAGTGAGCAATTAGTCAATTAAATAATTAGGAAACTATTTAATTGTACAAGGTGGACTAATTTAAGACTTTAATTAAAAAAAATGGATCATTTAATTAAAAATAAGGATTTATGACATATAATTAAAAAATTAGGATTATTTAATCAAATGAGAGGAATTAAGGGATTTAATTTAATAATTTTTTTATTATTTAATCAAATAGGATGAAAATTAGCATGAAATGGGTGAATTAATCCAATAATATTGGTTATCCTACTAATAGAAGAAAATGATAAATTTAACTAAACAATTAGCATTATTCAATTAAATATATGAGAATGATCAAATCAAGATGAAAATGGTGTTAGTAAAATGAATTAGATGTGTGGTATTGACCAAGACCATATTTTAAGTTTCTACATTAATAAAATCACATAAAAACTTGATGTGTTACTAACATGATACTTGACTAAAATAATGTTGTAATAATTTTGATAATTCTATTGTTGATTGATTTTTAGGATACTCAATTGTCATTTCCAAATGCTAGTTCTCATTAGGATTTTAAAAGGTGAACAATGTTTGTATTTATATGGATTTATTTACTTTCTCACAAATTAATTATCACCAATCAAAAAGTAAATTCAAAATTTGAAATGTTAAAATTTAAACACTAATATATTTGAATTGGGGCCAAAATAGACTCAAAAAAGGCACTAGCACCCTAATCCAGACCTGTTATGGGGCTTTGAGTGTCATTGAATAAATATTAAATAAAAAATCCCAATTTAATCCTAGGTTTTTTAAGATGATTATAAAACTTGCAATTTAAGAGCACAATTCAATTTGGGCACATAGGGGAGGCTAAAACTAATGTGAAATTGTCAGGTGTGACAATTTACAAAGCATCACTCCTAAGCATAAGCACTAAAGTTTAAAATACTTCACCACTTCGCACACATACCTGCACATTTACATGAAATATAGTGATACTCTGGAAAAAATTATAAAGCTGGACTTTTACCTAGTGATGCTAAAATAGAGATGCTTCCTAGTTACAACTACACATATGCACTATAGCAATGTTTTTTCAAAAAACAACACTTTTTTTGATATGATAGAGTGATGCCTTTGCATTAAGGCTCACTTTTTCTCTTTTAGGATCCAAACTTAATTTTTTTTTTACAATTTTTAGTAAAATTGATGTTGTGCACATTATGCATGCAGGAGGTATTCCAACCCTTGCAATGACTTGAGAGGAGACCTATTATTCTCAAGAATATTGTGAGGCTTGAGAATGAGGATGATGATTTTTTAGCTATAGTAAGGTTGTACCATGTTTGTTATATGCCTGAGATTAGGAAACACCTTTCTATGATCATTGCTTTTGTTGAGAGATGGCATTCAAAGACCTCGTCATTTCACCTTCCTACTGGCAAGGCCATAGTCACTTTAGAGGATATTTGGCACATACTACAACTTCCAATCCATGGTGAGAGATTCATATGTGATGTTGAACTTAACAAAACAACCTTATTCTATCTACTATGGGTTCATGAGGTTAATGTGGATACTAGATAGAGTGAACTTAGGAGATACTATAAGAGGATGGAAAAACCTAACCTAGGTAATCACAAGGTTGATCATCAGTGTCCATCAATAATAGGAAGAGAAGAGGGGTCAACATCTACTGGGGTGAATTTCTTTTGAGGATCATTGAGGATATGACCTGCTATGCATGGGGATGCTATATTTTAGCTATACTTTACCATGATATGCATCAGGTGGTATATGTGAGAGGTTCTAGCTTATCTACTAGAGTTACATTACTTCACATCTAGGCTTGGGAGCATATCGTTGTACTCAAACTAATCATTACTTTCAAAGACATAGATGAGGAGGATCTTTCTTATAGATATGTAGACATGATGAAACTACACACAGGGGCCACATACATAACCTATTGGAAGTGAGTCATTGACGATATGATATTCTTTAGGTGGAGACCATGGCTATAGGTCAAGAAGTGAGAGGATGATCAACAACATCCAGTTTATGCTCGTCAAACTAGATGGATCACTAGGAGACAATAAGACATTATAGAAAGGTACCTTCCAAATAGGTGATCCCACAATAGTGGTTTACACATTTTGGAAAAACTAGACATTGAACTAATTTTTTTAAACTAAATATTCTCTTTTGGGCAGCTACAACTCCTAAACCATGAGGAATTTGAATATGATGCAAAATAGTGATTTGTGATAGTTTTTCTATAAAATCTAAATATTTTTAAAAAATATAGAATCAAATTGCATTTCTTTTTCCATCTCCTTCAAAAACTAGTTTTTAACAGTAAACACCATTTTTAAAGAGTGATGTTCACCATATACAACTTAACAATTTTTCTATGAAGGATAAATTCAATTTTTTGAATTTAGATTTGTAACTATGATATCTAGCATGTTCATTTGGTTTCATAGTGTTTTATTGAATATTTTTTTCTTAATTAAGTTTTGAATTCAAACCAATCATAATTTAGACATAAGCAGACCATATACAACATAGCTTTTTTGTATGTGTTGAAATTCTTTTTTTGTTGTATCAAGGGCATCAATAGCTAGCAAGAACATACTTTTTAGATTTTTTTTTATAATTTACTATTTTTCCACATGTATAGAACAAAGAGCTTGATTTTTGGAAAAAAACCTATGTTTAATTAAACTTAAAAATACATAATAAAATAAAAATACATTAAAATTGTATTTGATGGATAGCTCGTTTTGAGTACTACCATCATCCATTTGGCTCTATGAACATGATTCCATTTTAATTTTCAACCCAAGCTTGAAAAGTAAAAAAAATGTAGAAAATGGCTAGAGGAAGGGGAGAAGAGAAAAAAATGGGGTTATAGAAAATCCCCCTTCTAGCAAAACCCCCTTGAAATAAAATTAAAAATGAAAAACCCAATAAAGTAGGGTTCACTAGAACCCCCCTTCTAATGAACCCCCTAAAGTGTTTTCCCACTAAAAATGCATTTTCCCTTCCTCAAAATAATTGTAAACTAGTTTTGTGGGATCACCCAGATTGGGTGGCCTAATAGTTTTTGGAGAAACATGATGCCCCTAGAGAAGAATATAAAGCTATGTATGCTAGGACTTAGAGAGAGATTCTTGTTTGGGTCACCAAGTTGCCATTGATGATTTCACATAGCTAGTTCCACTACCTTGGGTGTATCTAGGTGGTGTTGATGATCTAGGTACAATTTTGGCTTATGAAGAAGAAGTCAATTATTATGTTGATATATTATTGAAGAGCCATAAAGACACTACTCAAGAAAGATATGTCACATATGAAAAGAAACATATGGAAGTTCACATGGATCTAAAGAGGCCAAAAATAAGGAAGAAGGTAGAAAATTTGGTGGATGAGTATTCCAAGAGCAAGGGGTTTATAGAAGAACAAGTGCAGGAGGAAAGAGCAAGAGAAAAGGGAGAGACAAGCATAGCAGGTGGGTTCAAAAAACCCAGAAGTTCTACAAGAAAAACTTCCACAACTCCTCCTAGTATCCAAAATCACTTTAAAACAATACCTACCACCAATAGAACTAAGAGGAATGAGACTAGTGCTTTAGTCAAAGAGGAACCTTAGGTGGGATACGCCACAAGGCTTGATAAGAGAAGGAAAGATACTTTGGTATCCCCCACTACTGCCACTATATCGAAAATAAGAAAATAGAAAGTTGTAATAGAGAAAAAATTGAGTATACTATCTAAAGAAGAAGAAAAGGATGAAGGACCCTAGTTGGTCTTGAATAGATGAAGCATTGGCATAAAGAAACAAAGGGTATATATGGTTGATACATCTAAAGAAGAGGAAATTGAGAAGGAAAAGAAAAATTTTTGAAGACACATGCATGAGAAGATGAAAGAAAAGAAGGAAAAGAAAACAAAAAATAGGTGATCCAAAGAAGAAAAGGAAGATAGAGAAAAATTCAAAAAGACCTCATAGTCCAGTTAATTTGGATGCACTGTTTAATAGTATTTTTCATCATGAAATGTTGGGAGAAATAATTACTATACCAAGATGTAGATGAGGTGGAAAAATCCACCATAATTGAAGCAATAATCAAATACATTATCATCATAGAAGTAGATATAAAGAGCATAAAGAAGAAGGTTCCAAATGATGCGTGTAAGCTTTTTATTAAGAGGAGAAAAGAGGAAATAGAGAAGGAGGATAAGATAAGATCAAATTTCTTGTAGAAAATTGGCTTCTCCTTATCTAATGTTGACAAGGATACATTGGCCCAATTATATAATAAAGAGTTTAGAACTAAACATAGGGTTACAACTATTATGGGAAGAGAACAACATGAACTTTGGAAGATACAAAGGAAAATAGAAGAAAAGGTCACTAATATTGCTCAGTAGTATGGCATGATTCCAATTGCTACCATTAGTAAAGAACTAGATCTAGAAATGAAAGCTTAATAAGAGCATGTAGTAGGAGAAGACACTAGATTTATTGATGCATAGGAAAATATAGATAATGATCCTCTAGGAATAGAAGAACCAATGCAATAAAATGTTGAGGGTGAGAAGGTTGCAAAAGGAGAAATAGGGACCTAAGAGGAAACTACAAAGTATAGCAACTCTATTCCTTTGGTGTCATATGATATAGTAGCAGAAAAGTCTACTTTCCCACTAGTAAAAAATGATCAAGGAAATTTAGAGAAATTTGTCCCTCCTAAAGACACAAAACAATTCGATTGATGAAGGTGATAAACATGATGTGAATAAAGAACAAGAGGAAGGGAATGAAGAAAACATGGGAAGAGAAGATGATGTTGAGAAGGAAGAAGATGAATACAAGAATGAGAATGAAGAGAATGAGTGAGGAGAGAAGGATACAAACAAAGGAGAATAGGAGGAAAAGGAAGATGAATGAAAAGATAAGGATAAAGCCTCTAGAGAAGAAGAAAACACAAAGGAAGAAGACAACACCGAGTCTAGAAAGAATGAAGAAGCTAAGAAAACTATGGAATTACCTAATCCTTTTGGTGACTCTTCCTCCTATAATCCATTGAAAGGTCTCCTATATAAGAAATCAAGGTTCCAACTAGTAGTTTCATCATAGTTATTGTAGTTTCCCATGCAATAAGCAATGTAAACTTGTTATTCCTTGCACAACCATCCCATTTTTTTTGGTCAAAATGGGTCCCCATTTTGTTTGTTTGTTCTTGATGTACTTTTTTGGGTCTTAACAGTTGTTCTTTCTCCTCCTAAGTCTTTTCTTGTTTGTTTTTTTAGGTTTAGAACGTGAGCCAAAATTGAACTTAGAACTTTTGTAAAGTTCTTGGTCATGTTTTTGTTCTATTTTTGGTCTTGGCCCCATCTCTTTCCTTGTCATTTTTTTATTGTCTTGTTTTCCTTGGGCTCTTGGTGCTATTTTCATCCTTGAGTTTTCTTTTGTTTTTCCCCATTGTAATTTCTTTCCCTTTTGCAGAATTAGAACCAAAATAGAAATTGAATCCAAAACTTTCAAAAGGTTCTAATTCCAAGTTTCATTCCAATCCCACTCCCCTTTGTCCATCTTTTTTTTTTTCTCATTTTGTGTTCTATTTTTGGATGGGCTTTCACCTTAGTCCCATTTCCCTTTGTTCTTTTGTGTTTCTATTGGTTTTCTTTCCATTTGTCAGGATCGAAACCAAAGTTGGATTTCAACCTGGAACTTTTCCAAGTCCCAGATCTAGATTTGGCTTCGATTATGCCTCAACCCCTTTTATCATCCTTTCCCTACTGTGGGACTGTATGCAGATCTAAAATGAAGTATGGAACTTTGACAAAGCTCCTAGTTCTATCTTGGCTCTACATCTGCTCTAGTTTTACCTCTAATGTACACGATGGTTGTGTACTTGTTTTTGCTCCAATTTTTCCCCCAACCAACTACATTAAATGGCATTAATTATAGCCTCCTCACATGTCTAAAATGGTTTTTAAAACCTTAATCAAAGTTATTTGTCTCATTACACTTACTCAAATAATTTTAGTGAATATAGGGTCGAGAGAACTTGAAGAGGAGTGTAATTTGGTTGTGAGCGAAAGTACGCAAGTGGATCCCCGTCAAATTGTCAACCTTTCTAGTAGCATTTTGAGGTAGGTGGCTTTCTCTCATTCTATTTTTTTTCCCTTTTTTTTTTGTTGTTCTTCGTGCATTCATGAGACTTTTCTTGTCAATCTTTGCTTGTTTCTTTTCATGTTGTGGGTGTTTTTGTTTGTTGTTCTTTGTTTTTTTTTTTGTTCCCTCTTTTGTTTTTTATTTGTTTTCTTGTGTTCATTGTTTTTCTTTGTTGTCAATCATTTTTTCCATTTTTGGTGATGTTTTCATTTTGTTGTGCCCTAGTTTTGATTAGGGATTTCCTTTTTGAGGGATTTTGGTGCCTTACAATTGTTTTAAAACCTTTTTCAGGCCACTCCATTTTTGTTTTCTCGATCTGATGGGTTTTGATTGTAAGGTTTTTGATGCCCTAATTTTAATATGAGTCAACAAGTTGTACAAGTTAGGATTTTGCATTTTGTACCCTTTTTCAAGTACTTTCCCTAGCATTCTCAATCCAGTCCTATTGGTTTGGGTGGAGTCAAGCTCAATTTCTGCTTCCTTGTGTCCTATTTGTAGCTCATCTCCAAACTTGTGTTGACGTGTAGAGAGAATCTACTTAATCCTAATAAGTACCTGGTAGGATCAAATCTGAAAATGAATTTATCCATTGAACCTTACCAAGGTTTGAATCGGGTTTTGATCCTGAGTCTACCTTTGATGTGTTCTGATCCCGTTAACTTAGTGGGGTTGAGTCATCAATCATTATGGAGTATTGAAACTTTGAAATTTTTCATTTCTAATCTAGTTTCGATTAATGTTATTTTTTCACCTCTTTGGTTCCTATTTTTCTTTCGGTCCTGCTCTTGCTAGGTTTAAAGCTTTACTAAGTATGGAGGGTTACCTAAGGAAGAATAGAGAAGTGTGAAAGGGTAACACTTGTAAGGATAATTTTCATACCTTATGTTGGTCTAATCTAATATTTTCTTGTAGGAATAAACAATGTCAGGGGCATTAGAGGGAGTTTCACAAAAGGTAGGGAAAATTTTAGAAAGCTCAAAGGGAGTGTTGGCCTCCTACAATGATTCAACAACTAGGAATTTATAGTTGTGATTCAAATATTGGACATCTAACCTAAATATCTATTTCAATCATCATGAAGGCACATTTAACTTTTCAGCCTAGGGACATGAAATTGAAATGGATCAGCACAGTATGTGCACTAGGAACTCAAAGTAGCCATTTTCATTCTATAGCTAAGAAAGATGCAATGCTGATAGTAAATTGCTTGGAAAGGAATAACATAAATTTTGAACATCAACCAAAAACCATACTAAGCTTGAAATGCATGACATAAATGAAAATATGAACAACAAATAGAAAACTACTCTGTCTACTTTAGTTGTAGGAACAGTTAGGGCCAGATTCTTAAATAATTATTGAACATAAAGTAATAACTAGACTAGACAAAAATAAAGGATAGATTACTCACCGATTGGGCCCCCTTGGATGAGTATCCTCGACTAATAACAAATACTCAGATGCTCAAACTTAGAACTTCACTTTATTCATCATAAAACATGAGTACAATAGAGTAGTGTATCACTGAAAGCTAATAATGTAAGTACAATATTAGATCGTGCAAAGATTTGTAAAGGAGAATATGATCCTTATTTATACTACCAACTAAGCAAGGAAATCAACTCCATGAACAAAGAGGATTCCAATTTAGGGAAAGTAGAGAAAATGGAGAGGTGGTTACACGCGCATGGAATTTGGTTAGACATGTCCATAGATTTATCACAACAGTAATGTCAATACTTGCTCAATAGCATTAAAGTCCATTACAAGGTGATTACATTCAATTTGCATGGGAAATTTCATGTCGTTGACCTCCTTTAACCATTGAATGAGTCCCTTTCTAGATGTTATGGTGCATGCCCAGCTAGCGGTGTCTTTCTCAATTTAGTATCTTCAAATTATATTTGCATGGCAATGTTAGCATGCACAATAATTGCATATCTATAACTACCTTAAATAAAATTCATTAACCATATGCATAATTAATATAGATAGTCCATATAACATACCAGTGTCTTTAAAGATTTGCATAAATAAGATTAAGCCCAATGTCTATAGTTCTAAGGAAATATAATAAAAATATCAACACTTAACATCAAGGTCCATGATAACTTTAGCAAAAAATCATAAATTCTACCCAAAAATTAGACCATAAAATAGGCTCATCACTCCCCCCAACCTAAGGTCTTGTTGGTCCTCCAATAAGGGAAGGGTTTCTATTCTTCTTGGTCAATGCTCTAAAATTTACAACTGACAACTGCCCTACATCAGTGTTGTTTGTGAATCAAGGTCCCAGTAGAATCCTCCCAATCTATCCATTTTGATCCATCTCTATCTCTCTACAACAATATCATAGTTGTAAAACCTGAAGTTTGGTATGGGCCACATTAGGATGGGTGGCTGAAAAGTTAGGGGAAGCCAAAATCATCCCTTTATTCTTCCAACTTGTATATATTTTTCAATTCTCTTAAGTGTTGCAGCATAGTTTTGGATGGAATGAGGCTCAACCTATTTTAGCTCATCAGTTAGGCTATTCCATCTTTGTGAGAGGTAATTCTTCATGGTTTCCTCTTTCTCTTTTCCCTTTACCTCATACTCACTGTAGACTACTTCTATCCAAGGCATAATCCTATTACCATAGCTAGGTCTAAAAAGCATTCTATGTCATTCCCTATAAATGTCCCTTGGTTTCCTTGATTCAATCCTGATGGGCAGAGGGATGTTGGATTCCAATTGCTTATAAGCCCCATGTTGTTATCCCCAAATAATATCATTTTGTACCCAAGACATAAATGCCCTTAATTGGACATCTGCAACATATAGAGTGGGTTCCAATCATGGTCTTAAGTCACAACATAATTATGCAAATAAAACTTGAGCACACAAAAAATTCTTCATTTCAGGGGAAGCAATTTGATAAGCATTGAAAAATTCAATAGGGGTCTCAATAGAAGGGTTCAAACCTAACACAATTCAGACCTAATTAAAAGAAATATATTTCTCCTTCAAGTGTAGAGCATAGACCCTTGGAGGAGCCCTGCACTCTAAAATTTGTGGTACTAAGGCCACCATATCATCCACATTCTTCTTCAAGGTGGCAATCTCTGCATCCTTGTTTTCAATCTCCTCATATTTATTTTGAATTTCCTTCTTCAACCTATGGTTCTCCTCCTTCCATTATTCTTCTCTTCCTTGCATTTATTTCCATAAATGCATAGCTACAATGTGCATTGAGAAATATGGGGGTTTATGGATTCCTACCTACATTTTCCCTGGCACTGATGCTTGCTCTCCATAGAGTGCTAACTACAAGGATTCAATTTATCCTATCAATTTAGGTTGTAGGGGTACTTGTTGACAATGGTTTTACTCACAGTGAATAGATTGAATAAAATATCCATAGGCAATACAATGAAGAGCCTATCCTTCTTGAAAGATTACGAACAAATAAAACCTAAGGGGAAATTATGTATTCATAAAGCAAAGATTTGCGTATGTTCAATCCCAAGTCTTTGATAACTAGGTCATGGTTGTAATAGAGTCACTCTCAGGTAATGATGTGATGAATGTTGTTAATCTCAAGGAGAACTTTTTATACATACACACATATATATCTACTATTTCTTTGAAATTCTTAAGTTAGCATTCCTAATTCCAATGATAAATTCAGACATCATGAAACTAGAAGGTTTGACATATAATTTCATATATCCTCACTAATTTCTTTGCTATCACTTAAGTAGATTTAGCACTAAGCATTCAACAATTTCATGGAAAATAAAATATTTTTAACAAAACTATTTCCATTCACTTATATTTTTTGGAACATTTTCAAAAATATTAAACATCTATTCTAAAACAGAATATAAAAGTACTAAAAAATAAAAGTTTCTTAGGGCTATTGTCCATGGATGCCCCAAAGAATTAATCAAAACAAAGAAAATTGCTTTATATTTCACTAGATTGCTTCACAACTACATACAAAATGGTGCAAGATTTTAAAGAGAGAGGGTTTCATTTATGGATATCGAGCAGGTTTTGTATGCACCCTTAAATGATGTAGTATATAGTCTTTTTTGGCTAAACTTACAAAACTAGCTACAAAAGATACTTAGATAGGTAGCTATCCATAAAGCTCTTATATTAATTAATTTCTACATGCATACAAAGTTTTACATCATAATGGTTCAGAAACAAGAAAAACAAATAGACCTTAAAAGAAGTTTTTTCTCCTCCAACATCCACAAATTTTGAACTTAAATGAAAATTAAACATCTTCTAGCCTTTTATAGAACACAAGGCTCAGATAGATAAGACAAATACAAACTACTGAATTTGACTCCATTTTCTGACAAACATTCATCGATCTTTCAACAAACATTTGTTGGACAAACAACGAACTAATGAAATAATTTTTGTCGCCAATTTTTTGTCAAAATGATGACCCAAATTCATCAGTCATTGGCATCATAAAATGGCTCTATTGTTTTTCAGGCTATCAATGACAACTTCGTGTATCCATCAATGAATTATAACCAAAAGACAATTTCAATGCCTCTGCCAAAGCATCAAAACAACACCAGAAGTTTATCACCATTTCAACAAAATGGGCAAGTAGTTACAACAAAGCCTTCATTGCAGCTATAGCAACTTCATCAGTTGCCTTCGTCAAAATTACAATGAAACAGTGCAATTTTTTTTTTTAAATATTTGTTGAAATGTATCATTGTGGAGACTCTTGGTGATGGCAACCAAAGCCAACCCATTGGTGAGAGATCAATCATTGGCATAGGATAGAAAACTCAATCTGATAGTCCATGTCTTCTTGATGACTTCCGTTAGCAAGACAAATCCAATGTCACACCAATTTGACCTCTACAGGATTTTTAAATAGACCTACACCATGTCATCACAAAGAATCTTGGAAATGACTACCAAATCCAACCCACCGGTGAGAGATCAATCATTGGAATAGGATAGAAAACTCACTCTGATATTCCATGTCTTGTTGATGACTTCTTCCAGAAAGATAGATCTAATGTCACACTAATCTAACCTCTTCAGGAGTTTTAAACAGATCTACACCATCTCATCATGGAGACTCTTTGCGATGACCACCAAAGCCAACCCATCGATGAGAGATAAATCATCAACACAAGATAGAAAACTCACTCTAATAGTCCATGTCTTGCTGATGACTTATGTCGGCAAGATAGATCCAATGTCACACTGATCTGACCTCTTCAAGAGTTTTGAACACTATCAGTTATCAGCAAGACATTTTGAGGGTCTCATCGATTAACAAGTTTCTAAGAGAAATTAAACAAATGGAACCTATTAATTTTCTTGTTTTGGGGTTCTTTAAATCATAGAATACATACCACCTTCTTGTGTAATTTACTTATATTCAGATTTGAATTCGATACCAATTGTCATTGCACATTCCATTTTTCTTGCATAGAGTATTCTATAAGCAATATATTGATAATGCCAAATTATTTATGGTGTTGTACAACTCTACCTATCATCACAGTTCTGTTGTTCCCCCCTAGAGAGTCTTGCAAAGAAAAGTTTACAATACCAAGTTAAATAATATGAAAAAGACTTACTTCCATATAAATTAAATGATTATTCTCACAATGGCAATTGTCCAATCACATCAACAATTCCATGAAAGGTTATCCATGCTTCATAATAGATGGTCGATCATACATACAGACTACAAGATGCATAGAAAAAGCATTACACTTGAGAACAACCAAGGGCTAACAAGGGAAGGAGTTAAGAAATGTCTGGATTGAAGAGAAAATGTGTAGGGAAAATTTTAAGCAGTGTTAAGAGAACAAATTTTGTAGAAAATATTCTTGGCCTAATCAAGCTCTTGAACAACTTAAAAAAAATTAAAATACTAACACATACATGAGACATTTAATGAACTTCAAATAACTGCTATCTTTTTCATTAATGGAGAGGTAGGTAAAGGAGAAATAATTATAATTGTAACAATATTCATAGTCTAGTAAATTATGTTCATAATTTGTGTTCAATGGACCTCAGTTTTATCATTATACTACCCATCTAATACCATATTTTAATCTAGGATTCAACTATCCCAGATCCAAAGAAGCACCTTCAATTAACCATTTAAAGTACTATAAAATAAGGTAATACTTTTACTTGAGAAAGAGTGGGTACACTTGTAGGATTAAAGTTCTCACAATCATCAAGATTTATTGGCACACAGACACAACCTACAACATATGAAGTAATGGATGACTACAAGTTAGTGAAATGGTCCTTAATATGTGACTAGTTTTCAAATTGATTGGTAGAGAATACAGTTAGAAACAGATCTACACAAAACATTATGAGGATAAACTAATGTAATCATCAAAATAGATGAAGAGTGCAAAGGAAAGAGTCAAGCTACATCTCTAGAGCCTAAAAAAAACACATACAAGAAACATAAAAAAAGGAACAAACCAATTTTTGGATGAATACAAAATGGTTCCTTCAGCAAGTGTTTCATATGCTTTCACACCTGACAGGACATTAAGAAGATTTTAGTCTTCCTTAGTGAAATTAACTACTTATAGAAAAATACTAGAAACCAATATTATATGCCTTCATGTCTAGCCGAGGGTAGGTATAAGAGAACAATTTCCTCAATGTAGTTCCAAAAAATATCAATGTGTGTGTAGGTTTGTATTACTCAAAATATCATTTCAATGCCTAAGGGAGAAAACCAAAGTGATGTTTTAAATTTCAATCTTCACATAGGCTCCCTTATTGGTACACATGCATATACAAGCATTATTTGATATCTAAACTATTCAAATATTAAGGATTTAATTAGGTATAATATGGAAAGTTGTTGTTTAGACATAATCCATCATCTTTTGCATATCTTTATTCACTCCTAGAGCTTCAGATAAATTTGAGTAAATGAGATAGAAATGTGAATCTTTTATGACAAAGAGAATTCTTAAAAGGAGGGGGGAGAGAGCAAAGGGTAGGGGGGAAAGAGAATGCTTGAATGTATAGAAAAGTATAACATTTTGGTCATTCTAACAATGAAATGAATCTTAAATTTGAGGCATTAATATCATTTAGAACATTTATGATCCAGAATGAATGTAAGTAGATAAATTTTTGCATACCTGTAGATGGCACAAAATTTCATGGTTAAGTGGAAGCCTCCCATCAACAACAAGATCCAAATATCCATGTATCTATCTCAATCGACCCTCTAAACCCTTCAAAGCTATCAATTTTTCCATTAACCTATTATGCACAAAAGTCAAATTTTAGAGTTATGTCACCACTAAAAATAAAAGAAACATAGCTTTGAAACCAAATCCACACACAACACAATGTGGTATTCATACAAATCCATACAAATAAACTAAACTTAAAACATTGGAATGGAAACAACTTCAAATTATGATGCAAAGCGTGGATTCAGGGTATAAAAAATCATTTTTCTACCACCATAGTGAAAATTTAGCACTTTCTTTCATCTTTGCATATTGGTTTGATGCTTTAAATGATGCATTCCTTATATTGAAAAGTGCATTTCTTAATTGATATTCTCTTTGTTTTAAGAATAGTTTAATATTCTCTACTTAACAAGGCCAACCATGTGACAATGAAATATCATTTGGCCCCTTTCCCCCCTCACATCACTCTCAATTCTCCATACCCGATCATATAACATTAACCATTCATTCATCCATTAATAATATATAATATTCATTCATTAACATATAGCATTCATTCTTTCAGTTTTTACATATTATCAAAAATATGGTTGTCATGATATGATTACAATCACTTTTTTTTGTTTCTTTTTTAAAGCTAGAAAAATCTGAAGTGGAGTATCATTTTCTAAATCATTTGTCCCCTCTTTAGTTGTTCTACCCTCTTCTCATGATCTCAATGTATGCCTAGTCATGTGCTCATGAAGTGGATCCTGCTACAAGGGGGGTCTACTGCAATAACAAAGAAATGTTAAATTTATATGTTTTATTATTATTGTTACAAGTATTTCATTAATTAAAAGAACATTAGAGTGGTTCTCTTTACCTAATGGGTTGACATCATGTTCCCAAACTTCTCTTATAGACTCATGATCAAAATGTTGAACACCCTCTAAATCCTGATTTGTAGTTGAAACATGAAATGTTACATTAATTAATACACCAATTGAAATTAAATATGTTTAAAATAACATTAGAGTGGTCCTCTTTACCTGATGGGACCGCATCATGTTCCTGATCTTCTCTAGCCTGATCATTCTCAACATGTTGATCATGCTCTACATGCTCTAAATTTGAAACATGAAAGGTTACATTAATTAATACACCAATTGTAATTAAATATGTTTAAAATAACATTGGAGTGGTCCTCTTTACCTAATGGGGCCACATCATGTTCCTGATCTTCTCTAGCTTGATCATGCTCAACATGTTGATCATGCTCTACATGCTCTAAAGTTGAAACATGAAAGGTTACATTAATTAATACACTGATTGCAATTAAAGAAGTTTAATTGTATTAATCCATACTATGTTTTGTATAGCACATGAATATATCCAATACAAGGATGCACATCATGACCTTCATTTGCAGGTTGTGCTCCACCCTCACCAGGCTACATTCCAATGTCATGTGTAGTATTATCATTGCTTGTATGTTTAAAAAAAATAGGCATGTAATTACTTTATGGTGGAAATTAATATTGAATAGATTGCACAAGTATTCAATTTTAAATAAATTTTATTGAGTTTATTTACCTGCGTGTCGGATGCAGTGGAAGATTGTGTTTTCCCAGTCAAGATTGTTAGGCATTCAGCCATGGTTCCATAGCCTTGCTAGAAGGAAATCTTTAGGTCCTCTTCTATGGGAACTCTATTGAATTCAGAGCCCTACAATTTTGCATAAGATCATGAATTTTGTTTGTATGGTGTGATAAAACAAAAATTATATGCAATTTATTATTTGGATGCAATATTTCATTTATTGATACTTACAATTCGTACAACTAATTTCATATATCCACCAGAGCCAAGTTTGTGTTGCCCATGTTTTTCTAGTCTTTCCTTTGTTTCCTTTGATGTGTCAGGTAGCCTATGAAAAGTTTGAAATATGTTAGACTATGTAAAAAGAAAGAGTAATCAGTAAATAATTACATTGTTGATAGTATCACATACCTTCCTTGGCCTGGTCGTGTCTTTCCTTTTTTCTTTTCAGCCTTATCCTTTCCATACAACACTAGGTCCTTCCACTCCCTCTCCAGAATCATGGGGGGATGCTCATACTTTTTGTTCTTCTCTAAATGTGACCTATATTGGTCCCTCACATAATTTAGATAGGTACCAACTTTCTTAAGGACCTTGGTTCGGTTGAATGTTTTATCACTGAATAACACAACTAAATGTTTAATGAGCTCATCTTTTAAATCTTGATTTTGGGCATTCCACTATGTACATACGGTGGGCCTAAAGAGATCCAATGTAATATCACTTTGATGTTTATAAAAAACATCATTTCCTACAAAATAATCATGGGATCAATAGTCTAAAAAGAGTGATCAATAAGTAAATTTCAATTGGATTATATATAATAATAATTAAAACATTTTAAAGTACTTGGGACCTTCTCTATCTTTATGGCAACAAATTCCTTAGTCACCACACATGTGACTGGAAATGTTCTTGTACTAGTAATATGGGAAGATCCAGGAAATGTTGCTAAAACATCACTAGTACTAGTGGCCTTTACATTCCCAGGTAAATGTCCTGATGCATGTTCTAGAATTTGTTCATTGCCATAGGGTCCAATAACAGATGTTTGCATGGTATGTGTTTATGACATTTTACACGATAAATATAGGCATGGATGATGGGGTCACATGATGTGATGTATGCACAGGAAGATCAGGATGGACACTTGTACCAACCACTACTCCTCAGAAAACACTTGCAGTACCCTGATCATGGCTAGGAGCATCATGAGGATGCAAAAAATCTTGTAAAAACAACACATATTTTAGTTCATGACATAAAAGAGTATAAAATATAAAACCATGAATGAACTTATGTTATAATTAAAGACCTCATGAGAGCTTACTTGCAAGTTTTGTGCTCTCTCAATCAATATTTTAACCCTCTCTCTTATCTCATTTATTTGAGGCACTATGAATAACAACTTAAGGATTTCTTCATTTCATTTTTTGTGGGTCTTCCTTATCATATCGATAGGTTTTTTTTAATAAGCGATGTCATCATCACATAATATTGACCACACCTCCCTATGGATGCTCTCATCTACTGCTGGTGCCTTTCCCCAATCAGTCGACTACAACAAGAATACTAAAAACATTATCAAAATTAACACAATAAACTTATGAAAAAAACATAATAATAAAACATTTTTCTTGCATCTAATTTGTACAATTACAATGAGGTAAACCTATCGAGTAGAAGAACCTAAAGATACATAGTGATCTGTGCTCTGGGCTAGAGACTTCCCCATATAATCAATGTCTCGTTATGAAAAAAATTAAGTATAAAAAATATTACCAAAATGAAACCAATAGACTTATGAAAAAAAGAAAAGAATAAAATGGTATATTGGAGTAATTAATTGGAGGTTGGATAAAATGGTACATAGTACGTACCACCCCCATAGTAACTGTGTTTATAACTAAGCAATTCAAATTTTAATCGATTAACAACTCTTCCCATGTAGTTACTGATTTTATCACACATACAAATACACAGTTTCCCTTACATACCTCTAATATGAAATTGGGTTACTTATTTGTTGAACCAGGTCATGTGTTGTTTATAAACCCTACAATATCCCCTGATTCTTTTGGCCTTTCATCAATGTACATAGCCAGTCTTTTATTTTGATCCTTCTCTTTTATCTATATATAATTTGTTGATAGTGCATACCTATGCATACTTCATGTATATTGAACCAACTGCATCCAATCTTTGTAACTATAATAGGGTCTGACATACTCCATCAATTCAATAACTTTTTCATAACAGATCTTTATTACATCCATGCAAAATAGGCCCAAACCATGTAATGATGATGGTGTTATGTGATTTATCCTCTTGTTGACACAAATATTAGTGTTTATCAAAGGAAGTTTCTTGGGTACCCATTGTTTCTATAGATGTTTTTTACCTCAAGGGCACCTCAACGTTACCTATTCTCTCATCATCATGAGAGCATGACCCCCCATTCAACAAGAAAAAATTCCATGCATTTACATAATTTTCTTCTAATCTTTTGACCTCTAGTTGATCTCCCTCTTTTAGACCTACTACATGTCTTGCTTTCATCTTCTCTTCCTGAATTTCCCTCACTCGAGGAAGAAAAATCTGGAAAATACCTATTTGGTGGTACCTGCACTCATAAGGATGTTGGATGAAGTTTTTTCATGGTGATGTGATCCCAAGGTGACATTATGATTAATCTATCATTTCATTGCTATAATTTCACGGGTCATAAGGTAATCAAGTCTTGATAGATTGCAAGTTATTGTTACCACCATCCAAATGTGTCCATCACAAATCAAATCTACTTAACATTTTAACTCCCAAACTTTGCAACAAGTGTTAAATGTGATTATGGTCCACTAGTTACACAACCAAGGCCTCAAATGTATTTTCTAATTGCAATCAAAGGACTTTTTCTCTTCATTCAAGTAAATAAACTTGAAGGGAAACACCACCAAGTGGTTTATTGGACACCTACAAGACTAAAAATAGCAAGAAATTTACATTTAATTTCCATATGTCTAGGTGGTTAATAGGGAGGGAGTGTGTACTACACCTGTTAAGTCATCATAAGTTTATGCTTTGGCAATAAAATTTTTTTAAGTCATCTTAAATCTCCTTGTCTGATTTCTAGGATACTTTTGGTATGTTTTAAGGTAGGATGAGTGGTTGCATCAATGTTCTAGTTCTCTATGACAAGGTTTCAACATCTTCAAATAGTGAAAGTTAGTGCTCATAGTCATTTGAAACAACAACATTTTGATTATGTTTGATGGTAGGGTTTGATAACTTAAAATATCTCTACTTTGAAAAAAAAATATCTCTAACAACTCTAAGAGATATAATGGGATGGCCACCATCCTAGGAAAGATTCTTCATTCTCACTTTTAGGTGTTAAAATTTAACAATACCTTGATTGATGAAAGAGCCCGAAGAGCCTTTCTCCTAGGTATCCAAGTACACATAGTAGCAGTCTTCTCTTATATGGTTGGAGATGATTTAAAAAACTTAGCTAGGAATTATTCATTTAACCTAAGATTTTCCCATAATGATATCATTGGAAAAGTATGATCAAATTCTTCTATTATGAAGAATTGGTCTATGTGCCTCTAGTAATCACTACAAATGTTTGTAAGGATAAAATGACTAATTGCATCAGGTAGGAGAGAATCAAATTTGATTTCTTCAAAGATTATATTCCTCTATTCATAATTTTTAATGGTTGTGTGTGGAGGATGTTATCACTAGCAAGAAGGGAGGAGACATTTCCTTGCATATGTTTGTAGTGGAGGTATTAAAGAAGAATTGTATGCCTCTATTTCCATTCATTAGATCTAGCTTAGCCTAGCATATAATTGGGCTAAGTCTACAATTTCTTTAGAATTATTTGATGAAGGCTATGTGTGATGAAATCCTAGACCTTATCCAAGACCTGAGGCTGGTCAATAAAAATGTGAAAGACTAAGGTATTTTATTTTTTCTGTCTTATCTTATACCATTTTACAAGAATGGGGGTGCCAATATACGAGAAGATATTTGGAAACTAGGCATGAAAATTAAAGTTTAAAGAGAATGGGGGTGTCAAACTTATAGTAATCATTGTCCCTTGGTCATCAATTTTCCCTGAGTTCCCTCAACCTCATCCTCAATGCTGGTATTGACCTTGTTTTCACTCCTCCAAACTCTTCCTCGGTGCTGATATTGACCTTGTTTTCACTCCAAACTCTTCGTCGGTGCTGGTATTGACCTTGCTTTAAATCCAAACTCTTCCTCAGTGTTGGCATTGACCTTTTTTTCACTACTCCAAACTCTTCCTCAACATTTTTATTGACCTTTCACTTCTCCAATTTTATGAGCTACAACTTGGTTTCGTTAGGTTTTAGAGTATGTTAATTAAATTGAAAATTATGGCACCATTTAGCTAGGTTTTAATATTCTACAATATAGTTAAGTATATATTAGCTATATTCTACATAATAAATAATATAATTATTCAACTTATTATAATTATATATTATATTCTTTAAGAAAATTATTAAATATGTATAAAATTATTATAATTAATAATTAATAAAAAGTATATTTTTATATAATACAAAATATAACTAATATAATATATATTTAATATAATAGTAATATATTAATATAATATTAATATGAGAGAGAGAAACTAAATTTTTATTGGTTGTTATAAAAATATACTTTTTATTAATTATTATAATTAATAATTAATAAAAAGTATATTTTTATATAATACAAAATATAACTAATATAATATATATTTAATATAATATTAATATATTAATATAATATTAATATGAGAGAGAGAAACTAAATTTTTATTGGTTGTTTCATGTTAACAATCCAAGGATGGCATGTGTCCTTGGGGAGTTATGCTCAAGGTAGCATGCCATTTGATTAAAGATATGATAATTCTCCTTTAAGACCTCTTCAATGCACCCATTGCATACTCAGGGAGACACAAGTAAATATAGGGAAGAAAATATAGAGAGAGGGAGATAATGGAAAACATACAAATAGAAAGGGAGACAAGGAGATAAAGAGGGGTAGATAGATAAAGAGATAAGGATGAATAGATAGAGATATAGGGAGGGTTATTGATATATCTCTCCCTATCTCTCTATCTCTTTATATCTCCCACTATCTATGTCACTCCCTCTTCCCCCCTCTATCTATTGAGCTCTCTCTCTCTCTCTCCACCCTTTCCCTCTCATTCACTCCATCTCTCCCTTCATCTCTCCTACTCTATATCTCTATCTCTATTTCTCTTTTTATCTCCCTCTCACTCCTCTCTCTATCTCTTTCTATCCATATCTTTCTCTACTTCTATCACAATCTCTCTATCTCTTTCACCATCCCCCTCTATCTCTCTATATCACCCCCTTTCTATGTCTCTCCATCTCCCTCTATATATATTGAGCTATCTCTCCCTTTCTCCCTTATCTTCTTCTCTCTCTCTCTCTCCCTTTCTATATATCACTCTCCCTCTCCCCCTCTTCTTTCTCTCCCTTTTCTACCTATCTATCTCCCTCTCTTCTCTCCTTTCCTCTTCAACCTATCTCTCCCTCTCCCCCCCCCTTCTCTATCTCTCCTCCTCTATGTTGGGCACAAAATTAAAAAAAATTGAAAATTACACATTAAATATAACTAGTACTCAACAATACATCTAACTATCCATCTTTCATCAAATTTTTTTATCGGATTTTGCAATCAAATGAGTTAGTGACATGAGAGGAAATCTAAGGGACCAATCTCATCAAGGCACGTGGAATATTGTGACCAATGGGAGAATTTCAATTGAAGTCAATAGAAGTCAACTCCAATTACTCATTGAAGATCTTTAGGTTCTAATTTTATCTTTGTTTCTAGGAAAATAACTTGAATTAGGATAGTACATAGGAACTTCCCATATATTCAGAATGGTAAGATCATTATCTAGTTCCTACATCTTTTGATATACATTAGGATCTCTATTCTTGGGATGAGCTTCCTCAAAAGTGGGTGCTATCTACAACTAAGTATGTGAAATACTGGGATCTTGAGTATTCCAATTGAATGCACAACCCTCTCATCATTTTTCTAGAACATTTGACCTGATCTAAATGTAACTCTATCCATGACTCAAATTTTCCTAACCATCCATACCTAAGCTTTGTATCACAATCAATATCTCTTCCAATCACAAAATTCCAAATATTAAATCCCTTTAAACAAATGTGTCACAACATCTCATGTGAATAAAACCATTATTCAAATGTTAGTACAAAATTCCATAAAAAATCACTTTCAAAAAAATCATATCATAAACTCTTGTAAATATATACTGGATCATTAGGATCATTATACAAATAAATCAAGTTAACATTTCCTTTTCACATTACAATCTGGTACATGGTACTCGGTATTCAACTTTAGCCACTTACTTTCCTGGACCGTGGTTAATACCAGAACTCCATCTTACCAGAATCCATCTCCATCTTACTAGAATCCATCATACCAGACTCCATCATATCGGACCAAAGTATTTCACTTGAACTTCACATTACCTTTTTCCTTTTTGGTGTTTCTAGTGCATGAAACACTTACCATATGAAGTACTTCCTTTAATTAAAGATTTCTCTTTCTTCTTCTCTAATTTCAGTGATCTTCCAATTTGTTAGCTCTTACCATAGGAGTTATATTTTTTCACTTGGGTCCCCAATTCTTTTCAGTCTTGGGGCATTTTTTGAGACCACACAACAACTTGCAACCAATAAAACCAAATTTAAAATTAAACTTGAAATCAAATCACTAGTTGTAAAACTCCACTAGAAACATCTGTGCATTCTCTTGATTAATTACAGTTTTTGGAACTTAGTAAACAAAATCAATTCATTAACATTGAACTACATAATATAGTAATCCTCCAAATCCAACCAAGCATAGGGCCTTGTTGCTAGTCAAGTGTCCATAGCTTTGACAAAGTTACCTCCATAATTCCCCCAAACATAGCTCTACTATCGGTCAGACGTCCATAGCCCTAATAGAGTTATTTGGATAGCCTAAAGAGTTGATATCATTTTTTTTCTATAAGAATATATCAATGATATCTCATTTTTCACTTTTTATATTGCAATAATAGCTCATTTATCAACTTACAAGCATTGAAACACCGCTATTAGGTTGGGAATTATAGTGGTAGCAAAGGTTACTTTTTGATTTTTCATTCGATGTAAATCCCTTCATTAGTTCACTACTTCCCAAAAACTTATTAAATGATTCCTTGTAAGTGTTTGTTTCCTACTAAATTTCACTAATTATACCAAGTCCTAACTAACTATAGCTTGTTATGTGTTAAAAAATATGCATAAATTAAAATTTAATGATAGACAACTTAATCACCAAATTTAAATCTAAATTTAGAAACATTTGTTACCACCCTTTTGATTAAATTATGGAAACTTCTAAAACTTTTGCTAACTATCTCAACTTGATGGCGCTGCACTTCATTAATGGATCAAAATTTCATGATTACCTTGAAAAATGATCACCACTATTTTGCATTAAATTTGCATGCCTTGCTCAACACGTATTATCTCCCTACTTCTTTGGGTGATGATGTGTAGCATCTTACCAACTTCATTCTCTTTTATAATCCACACACATAACACCTCCACAATCATTACGACTTTTTTTAAAACAATTGGAAATGACCCCTATTAATTATGAAATCTCCAACTTGCTTGATTCACAATCTCCGTACTGTTCAATTCTGAAACAATTTCACTAGATATGTGTAAAGAGTTTATTTGATTTAACCTTTAATTCTAAAGATTATCGTTCACCTACCACCTTGCATATAATTTAAAAAAAAAGGCAATTACTCAAGGTAACTATGTACTGCTACTTTGTTCATGGCTCTATAAATTTGTGCATTTCTCCTTGAATTCTCCACAATTTTCTTTTCTTTCTCTTTTTTTATGTATTTTCTATAATTCCACTATGTTATGTGCTTTTCATTTGCTTCTTAGCCATGGATAATCCTATTTTCTTGGGTTGTTCTCATAGAAAAAAAATTTTCTTGGGGAGCATCACACCACAAAGGCTTGAAAAGGTCTTTATTGTTAGGAATTCCAATTTCACTATGTCAAATTTATGATTATTCCTTGGGCAAAGATACGTTGCATCTAGTCACTACTTCCATTTTTTCTCTAACATAGCTTCTCACTTTGTAGTGCCACTTTTGGATGTTGGGTTACTTGTTGAAGATTTTCGCGCCATTGCCAACTTAATAGTTAAGCCTAAATTTTTGGAGAATTTGGACACCATTTTAGTTGTTGCACATTTGACCATTGGAGTTCCCTCCATGGATGATATTCCTCGGTTCCTAGAACATGGGGAAGTAGTTCCTCTTTAGCCTTTTATTGTTGGTCTCCATATCCAATATTTTGAAACTCATCGGGAACTCACCTACATAGGGTATTTGGCCTTGATAGAAGAGGCATCCCAAATCAACTAAATAACTATTACCATCAGCAACTTTACTCACCTTACTTTTGAACCTTTTTTAAAATTTTGACAAGGATTTTGATATCTGAAGTATATACGTGATGTACACACATATATGTATATATATACTTTTTTGGTATCTTTCTTAAAAGCATGTTTCAATGTGTATGGCTTTATTGTCTCATTTTTGGTTCAGTTTTGCAAAATGTTTGAATTTCACTCTCATGTCTAAGATACATTTAAGTAAAATTTTCTAATGCAAAAGTTGAGCAAAGAAAGAAAACAAAACAAAAGAGAGCAAGCAAACGAAATCAAAATAAAGAAAACACAAAGGAAAACCCTAAAAACAACTAAACTAAAGCTAAACTAAACTAACCATAACTACCCTAACTCTAATATCACAACAAATTAACTCTAACAAAGCAATTTATTTCAACTTCTATGGCTATTTCCTCTACAGTTTTAGTATGAATTACAATAGATTTATCTTTAAATTCTCTTATCAATATTTTCAATATTCTACTATAATAATGAAATAGGGTATGTGCAGGATCATCATGGAAAAAACAGGCCCTTAAGTGGCAAAAAATTCAAAAATATCAGAGTTAGGAAACTTGACATTAAAATTTGAATAAGTTATCTATATTATTTCAAAAATATGTAAGAATAAAATCTGTAGCAAATTGAATGTAGTTTCTAAACTACTAAGTTTGTTTAAAAAAAAAAAATCTATTTGGTGAAAATTTGAAATTTCAATGCAATGGTACTTAAATTTCAGGGAAAAAATAAGTAGGTGTCTATCTGACCACCCTAACCACAATAAAATGATCATATTTTCTTATAAAATTTTAGATATAAGTAGAGGACTCATGCCCCGATGTGATGCATATTTTCTTGTAATTGTTTTCCATGTAAATAATTAATTATGAATTTTTATTACAACTTTTTAAAAAATATAAAAACTCGTATGTCTAACCACCGTAACTTGGTCAAAACTTCATGAAATTCAATTTTTCTTTTTCTAATCCTATAGTATGCAAATCATATAATGTGAATCATGTTTTGGATTCAAAAAATGTTATACCGTTTGAAAGCTATAGATGTTTTTCAATCATCCTATCAATCAGGACTTTAGTCATAATTTGAATAGAAAATGAATAATAATTACTTATTAAATTCAAAGTAAAGCATAATTTATATCGTTGGAAAGAAGAGAATCTCCTTTAAAAACCCTTTTCATTTCATCAATTTTGGGTTAAAAAATAGTCATCAGCCACATACCCATCATATTGCCATTTTTTGGCCCATCATGATCCTGCACATACCCAATATCTTAAGTTTTTTGCATTTAAACATCATAAATTTGAAGGTGTACTTACCCAAGATCTGGCTTAAATGTATGAAGAAAATCTCATTAGAGACTGATTGCACACATTTGATCTAGTGTGGCAATAATGTACCTTCTCGTAGCCCTGGTCCATTTCCATGAATGACTGTGTTCACTTCTCTATTTTCTTGTCTTCTAAAAATCTTCATATATTTGGCCCTATTTTTATTTTGCATTGTGTTTGACCAAGATATATCACTATTTATATCATTATCAAAAATATAAAAAGTAAAAACTTGATATTTTGTACCTTGTATAAAATCAAGAAAATGTCTTTTTATAGCTAATGAATTCTCGGATTGAATCACAATACACGTGTTTCCTGCTCAATTTTATTGATTTATCTCATTTTCTACATTTTCCACATATACAAGGAATGATGATTCACCCATATTTTTTCCTTGTTCATCATGAAATATCTCTAAATCTTGATATTCTCGCCTATTCCCCTACAAGACATTAGGAATTTCTTTAAAATAATCATAGTTTCCTAACTGTTTCAGTTCATTGGTTAATTTTTTAATATTTCTGACTTCATTAGGGTAGAACATTTCTCTCATTCACAATCCTTTTCTTCTAGTAGTTAAGGCTTCTTCTGTTAACAGAATTACTCCACTTATGGCTAAACTTACCTAGTTAAAAAAAATTCACATTCAGGTTCACTATGATCAATTATATCATGAATTCTACACTAGTGACTCTACCAAAAGTAAACAAACTCAAAGGATGTAGTTTCTAATTAAATATTTTGTAATGTTTTCCAATTTCCATAATGAAAACTACCTTGTACTCAATTCCTAATTTACAAGCTTCTTGCCAAATTTAGGAATAACATTTCAAAGCATAAATTCACTTCCAAAGGATGAAACCTAAAAATATCAAAGAAATACAAAATAAAAGACATATGCGCATCTACTAGTCATGGATTCCCTAGTCTGCCCTCTCCTTCTAGCACCAATTCCTATTGACAATGATTTTACTCGCAATAAACAAATCAAATAAAGTCTCCACAGACAACGCCGCAAAGAGCCTATCCTTCTCGAAAGATATGGAACAAAGACAACCTAAGGGGAAATTCCGTATTCACAAAGCAGAGATTGGCTTCCGTTCAATCCCAAGTATTCAATAACTAGGTCATGGTTGTACTAGAGTCACTCTCAGGTAATGATGTGATAATTGTTGTTAATCTCAAGGGGACCTTTTTATACATACACACATATATATCTACTATTTCTTTGAACATCTTAAGTTAGCATTCCTAATTCCAATGATAAATTTAGACATCATGAAACCAAAAGATTTGACATAGAATTTCATATATCCTCACTAATTTATTTTCTATCACTTAAGTAGATTTAGCATTAAGAATTCAAAAAATTCATAGAAAATAAAATATTTTAAACAAAACTATTTCCATTCACTTATATTTTTTGGAACATTTTCAAAAATATTAAACATCTATTCTAAAATAGACTATAAAAGTACTAAAAAATAAAATTTTCTCCTGGTTATTCTCCATGGATGCCCCAAAGAATTAATAGAAATAGAGCAAACCACTTTATATTTCTTGAGATTGCTTCATAGCTATGTACAAAATGGTGCAAGCTTTTAAAGAGAGAGGGTTTCGTTTATGGACACTAAGTAGGTTTTGTATGCACCCTTAAATGGCGCAACATACAAACTTGTTCGACTGAACTTACAAAACTAGCTACAAAAGATACTTAGATAGGTAGCTACCCATAATGCTTTAATATGAATTAATGTCTACATGTATACAAAGTTTTATGACAAAATGGTTTAGAAAACAACAACAACAACAACAACAAAAAAAACTTAAAAGAAGTGTTTGCTCCTTTGACATCCATAAATTCTGAACTTAAATGAAAATTAAACATCTTCTGGACTTTTATAGAACAAAAGGTGGAGATAGATAAGAAAAATATATGAGAGGAAATCTAAGGTACCAATCTCATCAAGGCACATGGAATATTGTGACCAATAGGAGAATTGCAATTGAATTCAATGGAAGTCAACTCCAATTACTTGTGGAAGCTTTTCGGGTTCTACTTTTATCTTTGTTGCTAGGAAAATAACTTGAATTAGGATTAGTACGTAGGAACTTACCATATATTTAGAATGATGAGATCATTATCTAGTTCCTATGCCTTTTGATTTGCATCGGGCTCTCTATTCTTGGGATGAGCTTCCTTGGAAGTGGGTTCTATTGACCACTAAGTATGTGAAATACTGGGATCCTGAGTACTCCAATCGAATAGATAGCCCTCTCATCATTTTTCCAAAACATTTGACCTAATCTCAATGTAACTCTATCTGTGACTCAAATTTTCTTGATCATCCATACCTAAGCTTTGCATCACAATAAATATCTCCTACAATCACAAAAATAAAATTATTAAATCCCTTTAAACAAAAGTGTCACAACATCTCATGTAAATAAACCGTTATTCAAATGTTAGTACAAAATTCCATAAAAAACTCGCTTTAATAAAAAAGCATATCATAAACCCTTGTATATATATACCAGATCACTTGGATAATTATACAAATAAATAAATTTATCATTTCCTTTTCACATTATAGTCTGGTACCTGATAGCTAGTATTCAACTTTATCCACTTACTTTCCCAGATCTCGATTAATACCGAAACTCCATCGTACCAGACTCCATCATACTAGACCAGAGTCTTTCACTTGAACTTCACATTACCTTTCACCTTTTATGTGTTTCTGGTACCCGATACCTGGTGCATGAAACACTTACCATACAAAGTAAATTTCTTTAGTTAAAGATTTCTCTTTCTTCTCTACTTTTGGTCATCTTCTAATTTGTTAGCTCATTCCATAGGAGTTATATTATTTCACTTGGGTTCCCATGTCTTTTCAGTCTTAGGGTGTATTGTGAGACCTCTTGCTACAAGAAATCTTTATTTTTCCTCATACCCTTGATTCTCCACTTTTTCTGCAATGTTAGCAAGATCTACCAATGTTAGGTTCATTGTTGTCTTAAATACATCCCCTTCCTTGATATTCACCTACCCCATTGGATCTTTTGTTCCATCCTATGATATTTCTCTAGACTTAGGGCTTTCCTATAGAGGCGTACCAGAGGTTGGTCTAGCTAGTCTTGATTTTCTAAGAGGGCTCTCATGTTTTTATTTGGTTGTAGGATAAACAATGTCAACCTTCCACTTCCTAGAGCTTGGTACTTCTTTTTTTTCCAGCTTCTTTTCTTCTTTCCCTTTTCTCATTTCTACCTCCCTTTTTTTGTTCCCTAGTTTTCATTAGGATGCCAAGTGGAACATCATCATCAAAATCTAGGGGAGAACTTTCTTTGTCTGAGCGCTTTCTCCCAAAAGAGCTAATTTCTATGGTTTCTTCTACTGCAGGTGGGTTTGCACTAGGGCCTACATCAGAGGTTGAAGTGCCAAGAGTGGCTTCAATTGTGCTCAATCTCCTACTAGACCTATGGGGTTGAGGTAAAACCCTAGGTTGCAAGTGCTTAGGTTTAATTTGATTAATTTTTATGAATTCTTCCTATGTCATTCCAAATATATCATGCAGAGACTTCTCAACTAGCAATTTAATCAAACAATGGTGAGAAATGGATTTGTCCCTACCTTTCTGAATCTCAACCACAATGATTGAAAGAAGGTTGTATAGCATGTTTAGAACATTCATCCTCCTCCAGTTCATCATGTGATTCAAAAGCTTAAAGTGGATGGAATGAAAATTTGGCTGGCGCCCTTCACAAGTGATATATTTTATGACATAAATAGCTATCTGCTTCCATGTCTTGAGCAAAGACATTCTCTTCACTCCTTGTTTATCTATGCTCAATGGAGGGTCACTTGGTTCTATAAATTTGGCCCTAGCTGACCTGGCATCTCTAGAAATAGGGTAATATTCACTGTGGGTAGGTAACCCTAGAACTTTTGTAATTCTTTCTTCAGTAGCCAATACTTCCAACCCTTTTATTATAGTTTTCCCTTTAGACAATGTCTAGGTGAATTCTAGTACAATTGCTTCATTCAAACCATCTAGCTTCATGAAATAATCTAACCAACCATAATTTCTAAATTCAACTAGGAAAGGTACATCCTGTAGTAATACATTGTGCACCATGGGTTCATTTCGAATTAACCCACCTCCTATTGTCTACAATAAAAAAATCACATTGAGGTTTCCTCCCTACAATTCTTGTCTAAAAACCAAATTCACCTTCCTGCAACACTTGCTAAATTTCCAATGCCGATGTCAACTAAATTTTCCCTTTTTACCTTTTGTTTGCAACTTGAGATTATGACAAGGTCAATAATGGCAATGAAGGAATAATAAAGGAAAGCTATGATGGCAAGAAATGGTGGCGGTAGTTGGTGTCACTTCACACATGCGAGCTATCCTCTCACTCATATTTCAAATCAACTCAATTTAAATTTTGCTAATGTAGACTAGCATGGACTGACACATGGGGAAAATATTCACATCTTTTTCCTTCCCCCCAACCTATATTTGGGCATGTGTCCTCACATGCAAAATGATGATTTGACAAGGGCAGAGAACAATGTCATGCTATGGTGAATGTCCATATTAATGTACAATAGTTAAATGAATGCACTAAAAGACAATTAAGATATAGCAATTAATGCACACATACCTGAATGTGTGGAAGATTCATTGCAAAGATTGTGGAGAAAGTACTATTCACCTTTTTAGGAAATAAGTAAAGAAATTAATCAAAATGAGGTGAAATGAGGTGGAGTGGAATGAAGTGATTTGATGGAAGAGAAAGAAAGTTGGAAATGGATGGTAAAATGGGAAGATGGGTGAAGAAATAGACTCCCACGGAAGTGGAAGTCTTTATTATGACAAGTACATACCTTAATTAGCTAGGAGGGACACTAGGTCCACTTCCTCTAGTTGTAGGAAGCTTAGGTACAACATGGTAAGTGAATTGTTGTAGGAAATCCTCCTTGTAAGCTATCTTGTGATACAATCTAAAGTGATGACCATTGAAAAGCAACTTGAATCTGACTGGGTCAATAGTAGTGAGTTGAACAACACCATTAGGGAATACTTCAGCAACCTCATATGGTCCTATCCACCTTATCTGCAATTTTTGAGCATTGTACTGATATATGGAATCATAAAGCAATTCCCAGCCTCCTAGTTGTAATTTTTTGTCCTTGATAAATTTATCATGCCACTTGATTCTCTAATTTTGCACTACCTCAGTGTGATGCAAGGTTTCTCTCCTCATCTCATCCAAAGCATTCAACTATAGGATTCTTTCTCTTTGTTCCTCAAAGATGTCCATCCCCAAATCTACTGTACTCCTAAGAGTCTTATGTTCAAATTCAATGGGAATCATGACTATCTTTCCATACAACAACTCAAATGGAGTGAAGCCTGTAGTTATTTTCCAAGTAGTTCAATACCCTCAAACAACTTTTGGTAATCTATTTGCCTAGTCCTTTATGTGGATAGCTATAGTTTTCTTCATAATAGCTTCAATTTCTCTATTGGTCACCTCAACTTGACCATTGACCTAGGGGTGATAAGGAGTAGACTTCTTGTGTCTTATGGTGTACTCATTGTCTAGTGCTACAACAAGGGTTGATGTGAATTGAGTCCCTTGATTAGTCACTATCTCTCTTGGAACTCTATACCTTGTGAAAATATCGTCATAAAGAAATTCAAAAACCTTGTTATCTATTATATGCTTCATGGCCTTAACTTCTACCCATTTAGTTATATAATCAATGCATACTAGGATAAAAGACATACCATTTGATGGAGGGTCAATGGTTCCTACAAAATCCAATCCCCACTTGTCAAAGGGAGTGATTACTACCTGAGGGAAAAGTGTTATCTCATCAAATTTGGTTGGTCTACCCATTCTTTGACTCTATCACATTTTTTGGTATACCTTCTTGCATCCTTGTGGAGTGTTGGCCAGTAATATCCTATGTTCAAAATCTTCATTGTTGTCCTCTCGGCTGCAAAATTTCCTCCACATGGTTTGTTGTGGCATGCATGCAAAATTTCATATGTATCATCTTCTCTTACACATCTCCTCATGACATGGTATAGTCTAGTATAAAAAAAACATCCAACAATCCATGAGAAAGGAAAAAAAAATCAATGAGTGCCCTTCTCTCTTTTGCAGAGAAGTGAGGAGGAACTCTACCTATGACTAGATAGTTAGCTATATTAGCATATTAGGGTGTTTGTACACTGATGGAGAATAGATGCTCATTAGTAAAAGAGTCATCTATGGCTTGATTATCTTCTAATGTAGTTAGCCTTGAAAGAAAATCCGCAACAACATTGGCCTTCCCTAGTTTATCCACAATGGTTATGTCAAACTCCTACATTAACAATAACCATCTTGCTAGTCTACCTATGATTAGAGGTTAATTCATGATATATCTAATGGTTGCATGATTAGTGTGCACAAAGATTTGATAGCCTGTTATGTAGTGTCTAAATTTGTTCAAGGCATATATTACTACTAGCATTTCTTTCTTTGTGACTCTATAGTTGAATTCAACTCCTTGCAAATTTATGCTGACAAAATAAATAGCATTTTCAATAGCTCCTTCTTTCTATCCTAAGACTAATCCTATGGAATAATCTAATGCATCTATATGGATTTGAAAAGGAAGATCGTAATTAGGTCCTTGGAGTATAGGAGCATGAGTCGAGGCTTCCTTCAAATAAAAAAATGCCTTGTCACAATATTTAGTCCACTAGAATCCAACATCTTTAGTGAGGAGGGTGTAGAATTGTGTTTCTATTTTGCTAAAATCCTTGATGAACCACCTATAATAGCTTGCATGGCCCAAGAAACTCCTAACATCCTTTTGTTTTGTAGGTGCTGGAAAATTTGTGTTCACCTCAATCTTTGTAGGATCTACTTGAATTCCTTTGTGAGAGATGTAGTGTCCTAGAACTACACCTTCATGCATCATCATGAAGCACTTTTCACTATTTAAACAAAGATTCTGATCTTCACATCTCTTTAGTAATTTCTTGAGATTATCCAATGCTTCATTGAAATCAACACCATAGGTGGTGAAATCATCCATATAAATTTCTATGCAATCATGAGAAATGTTTGAAAATATGCTAATGACTACCTTTTGAAAAGTTGTAGGTGCATTGCATAATCCAAATGGGAGGACCGAGTAGGAATAGGTCCCCCATGGATAGGTAAAGGTGGTATTTTCTTGGTCCTTTGGTGCAATTTGTATCTAGTTGTATCCACTGAATCCATCTAGAAAATAAAAGTATTGTTTTCCTACAAGTGAGTCTAAAACTTGATCTATGAAAGGTAAGGGAAAATGGTCATTTTTAGTAGTAGAATTAAGTTCTATCTAATCAAAACAAACTCACCATTTCCCTCCTTTTTTAGGCATAATCACTAATGGAGACACCCACTGGCTATCTAAAATGGGCTAGATAAATATTGCATCTAGCAACTTCTACAGTTCTCCTTTTACAATTTCTCTTAGTGCAAGGTTAATTCTTCTTTGTGGCTACCTCACTAGGGCACAATCATCTTTAATATATTTTTTGTTTGTGCAAAGATTAGGATCCAATCCCTTCATCTCATGATAGTCCCACACAAATTCATGTTGATGGGCCCTCAATAAATTTTCCAATAACAATTGTTGTTCTTCACTCAGTTTGTTGTTAACATTCAGATACTTTCCTTATGACACCTATAATTGTGTAGTTGACTCTATCAAAGTTTTTTCATTAACACATGGCACCTTGGGTTCATATGGTAGCAATTTATGGGACATACCTATTGTTGCAGGAAGTCTATCTATAGGAATAGTGGCTATAGGAAGAGCAAGTAGAAGTGTCTTGACTGGAATAGTAGAATAAGAAGATCCTTCCTCCACTTCACAATGGTTCTGAATAATGTTAACCAATACTTCATCTTCATTTTGAAGCTACATGTAGGATATTTTTCCTAACATCATAAGTGGCACCATAGAATTAACTTCTTTGGCATCTTCACCAACATTTGGCCATATAGAATTATCTTCATCATGGGATGGTTGAGTAGGAGGATAAAGAACCAAATTTTTGGTACTCTTCCCATCATAAATGGTCATGTCACTTGGCTGACATCCAATATATGCATCTGTAGTTGCTAACCGTGGCCTTCCAAGTAAAATGGGATACTTTCCTAGTCTATCTTTAGGAGAAATAATCTTGAAGTCTGTTTTGTACTCCCAAGAGTCTAGAATCACCACAAGATCCTCCACTATACCATCAAGCTTAATAGTAGAACTATTAGTAAGCTACAAGACAGTAGGAGTAGATCTCATGCTTGCAACATTTAGTTGTTGTAGGATGTCTTTATCCATTACATTTATTAATGCCCCTAAATTAATCAAAGAATTCTTTATTTGAATCCCATTTATAACAATTGCTACCACAGGACTACCTAGGTCACTATACAGAGGGATAGTCACTTTTCCAAGCATGATGTCAACTATCTATCCTACCACATGAACCATAGTGGGGTTTTTCTTCTTTCTACATGGCTTCTTGAGGTATGCTTCTTTGATTTCCTTGCCATAGATTGGGACATCCTTTATGTCCTAAATTAGAGGTATCTAGAAACATATATGCTTTAGTTGATCCAAGATATCAAAGGTTGTGTCCTCCTTTTCTTCCTTCTTCTTGGAAACTTCCAATCTCTGAGGAGATGTTGGTTCTTTTTCAATCTACTTGACTTGGACTAGTTCAGAATTTTTAGGTGTGCTTGGCTAAATGGGATCATTCAAAGGTTCCTTTTCCTCTTCCACAATAAGCTTAGTGATAATGGGCTTGGATGGGGCTTGTAAAGTAGTTCTTGAATGCAAGTGTATGTCACTTACACTCAAAACATATGTAGGGAATTGATTTGAATCAATAGAGTATACAGGCTATTGTTGTGGTTTGTTATTTGGATTGGGTGTCGGCTGAGCTGGTAGCTAAGTAGGTTTAGGTGCATTTGAGCTATAATTAGTAGGTGGAGGCATTATAGCAGGCTGTTAGGGCTAAGAAGGTGGTTGCATGTAACTGGTTGTCTGGGTAGGCCATTGTTGTCCTCCCCTCCATTGATTTGTTTGTTTCTAATTTCTTGGAGGTGGTTGTCAATGCCCTTGAAATTGCTACTAATTCCCCTAAGGTTTCTGCCACTTGGGTGGAGAGTTTTGATTATTAGGACAAGTATTTGGAGGGTTACCCTAAGGTTTTGGTGGATATCCTCCATATTTGGATGGATATGGGGGATTCCATTGGTTATCAAATGAATATGAATTGAAATATGGCCCAACATAAGAGAGTGGATCTGGTGGAATACCTTGTCTTGGAGCCCAAGGCCTCCTTTGTGCAACATAGTAGACTTGATCTTCTTCAATCTGAATTGGCTTGAACTTGGGTGCAATCTACTTGACTTCAATATTAGCTAGCATCTTGCATTTGTAGTCCTTCTTTTGTTTGCAATGGGGGAAATACTCTACCAGCATTGCCTCTACCTCATCTTGATTCTTCTTGGCCTGAAGTGTATCTAGCTAAGTAGCTAGCTTGTTTATAATGTCTTTCTTAAAGTCTTGTAGCTAATGAGTAATCACCATTTTGGAAACTCCATTAGTAAATGAGTTAGCAATGTAAGATTGGTAAGCTCTCCCTTTCTTTGAAGCTTCCCTAGAGTAGTTATGACATATTTTCTTGATATCTTCCCAAGGAACTTGCGAGACATCTCCTCCTCCCATCAAGTCCAAGGCATTAGTTCAACTATCATAGATTCCTCTTAGGAAAAGAAAATTTTGTGAGTCTTCATTGAGTGTATGGTCTAGATAATTTAATAGTAAAAACATAAACCTTGCAGTATAATCTCTAGGATCCCATCTTCCTTTTGTTGCATCCTAAAAATGTCACCTCCTCTCATGTCACTACCCCCACAATACACCTTGAATTTATCAAGGAATTTGTTTTCATATCTTCCTAAGTTTCCATAGTATCTCTACCTAGGCTCATGAACCATCTTAATGCAACTTCTTTTAGAGTGGTAGGAAATAGCTTAAGCCTATGGGAATCAGCGGTATAGTCATGAGTCCTACAAAGTATGTCAAACTCAAACAAGAAGGTATCAAGATCTTTTGTGACAAGTCCATAAAACTTGGGGAGTGCTAAAGAAGGGATATTTTTGATGTTGTCAAATTCATTCTGATGAGCAATGGGGAAAGGAAAAATTGATTTTTTAGGTTTGTTTCTATTTGCATTACCCATAACTGTTTGATGTATTTCCAAAGAAAAAGGGTTTTCTAGCTAATTCTAGTACTCAGAGGAAAATTCAGAGCTATTCAAATTAGTAAATGCATCAACAAATGGGTGTGGATCTTCTTCTTCTTCTTCTCTTGGTATATTCTAATATTCAACTAGCTGGAATGGATTATGATTGTTAGAAAGGAATCTACCATAAACATCACTTCTCCTTCCTCAATGCATGTGGTATCGACTCACTATCAGCTAGCTCACATAGAGAATTGGTAAAGAATAAGGGGGGTCATTACTTCCTAAATGAGGGTATACTAAGAACAACTTTCAAAAATACTATAGAAAGAAAAACAACCAATGACTCCAGATAGCTCCCTAGTTTGACACTAGCCCCATCAATGGCTCCAAAAATGTTGGCCTCCTACAATGATTCAACAACTAGGCCTTTACAACCATGATTTAGAGATTGGACATCTAACCTAAATAGCTATTTCAATCATCATGAAGGTGCATTTAACTTGTCAACCTAGAGACATGAACTTGAAATGGGTTAGCACAATATGTGCACTAGGAACTCAAAGTAGCTAATGCAATGTTGAAAGTAAATTGCTTGGAAAGGAATAACATAAATGTTAAAGATCAAACAAAAACCATAATAAGCTTGAAATGCATGACAAAAAATAAAATTTGAACAACAAACAAAAAACTATTCTATCTACTTTGGTCACAAAATGGAATTCTAGTGGTTGTAGGAATAGTTAGTGCCAGATTCTTAGCAAATTACTAAATAGAAATTAATAACTAGAATAAAGCAAACTAATGGATGGATTTCTCACCAAGTGGTCCCCCTTGGTTGAGTATCCTCTACTACTAATGAAAACGCATATTTTCAAACTTAGAAATTCACTTTGTTCATCAAAAAACATGAGTACAATAGAGTAGTGGATCATTGAAAGCTAAGAATGCAAGTATAATATTAGATCATGCAACCTTTTTAAAAGGAGAATTTGATCCTTATTTATAATACCAACTAAGTAAGGAATTCAACTCCACAAACTGGGAGGACTCCAATTTAGGGAAAGTAGAGAAAATTGAGAGGTGGTTACATGCTCATGTAATCTGGTCAGACATGTCTAAAGATTTAGCACAACAATAATGCCAATACTTGCTCAACAACATTAAAGTCCACTACAAGGTGGTTACATTCAATTTGCATGGGGAATCTCCTATCGTTGACCTCCTTTGACATTTGAACAATTCCCTTGCTAGACATTATGGTGCATGCCTAGCTAGTAGTGTCTTTCTCAATTTAGTATCTTCAAATTATATTTGCATGCACAATAATTTCATATCTAAAACTACTTAAAGAAAATTCATTAACCACATGAAAAATTAATATAGATAGTCCATATAACATGTCAGTGTCATTAAATATTTTCAAAAAATAGATTAAGCCCAATATCTATAGTTTTGAGGAAATATGATAAAACTATCAACACTTACATCAAAGTCCATGATAACTTCAGCAAAAAAAATCATATATTCTACTCAAAAATTAGACTATAAACTAGGCTCATTAGGGAGAAAATCCCAAAAAGATCAACTACAAGGATAGGATGAAGACCTCCTTCACTACTAAGTGGGGGACATTTTCTTATCGAAGGATACCACTTGGTCTTATCAACACTAGAGCTACCTTTCATTGAGCAATGGATGAAATTTCAAGGATTTGGTAGGTAAGTGCATCATTATATATGTTGATGATTTGATTGTGTTTTCAAAGAATAGAGAAAACCATGCTATAAATCTATCAATGGTCCTTCAAAAGTTCATAAGTTATGGAATCACCATTATTCTAAAAAAGTGTGTGTTCTTAATTTTAGAAGGATAATTACTAGGCCACATAATATCAGCCAAGGGAATTTAAGTTGACCCAGATAGAGTGGAATCCATTCTAAAACTAACCATACCTAGTAGTAAAAAGAAGATGAGGTCCTTTTTCAAGAAGATAAACTTTGTGCAGAAATTCATAACTAGGTTTGTGGAGATCGTCAAACCCCTTAATTAAATGATGAATAAGGATGCTAAGATTGAGTGAAGCAATGAGGCTAAATCTACATTCTTGTAGATTAAATAGGTTATTTCAGAGGCATCAGTTCTAACTAGCCCTGACTATCTGAATCCCTTTTATATATATTCTTTTGCATCAAACCATTCTTGTGTTGTTGTTTTGACATAGTGGAAAGGTGAAGGAAATTAAATTCCAATTGCTTTAATGAGTTCTCCATTCAAAAATGTTGATGTTAGATACCCACCATTGGACAAACCAATTTTTCACTAGTGTGAGCTATCAAGAAGTTTTAGAACTAAATCATCCCCAGTCAAATTATTTCCATAATATCTTACCCTTGTGTAAAGTCCCTTCTTATGCAAAGTGAATCGGGGGAGAGACGAGAAAAGTGGATGGAAATCTTACAAGATTTTACCTTGAAATCCACTCGATGAATCTAGTCAAAGGACAAGGCTTATCCAAGGAAATGGTAAATGTTGATACTAAGATTACCTATTAGTAGTACATGATACAATCATTTACAAATGATCCTTGGTATGCTAATTTGATCTTTCTATTGCTAAATAACAAATCCCCTGATGGAATGAACACCACCCAGAGTAGAGAATTTAGGCTAAATATTTTTCACTACATGCTCAAAGGGAGAGCATTATACTAAAGAAATTTTGAGGGCATCTATTTACATTTCCTTGATTAGTAGCAAGAAAAACAATCCATAACAAAATTTAATGGAATACATGGTATTGAACAAGGTTCTATTGATTCCATGGCTCATCAAATTCTGAGATCAGGTTACTACTAGCCCCATGTGTTACATGATACACACCAACATGTGAGGACATTTCATACATGTTAGACTTCTACATCCAGAGAATGCAATCTAGCAATGCCCTTACAACCAGTATATGAGGTAAGGCCATTTTCCCAATGGGAATTGGATTTTGTAGGGGTAATTAACCCCAACTCTTTTGTAGGTCACAAGTTTATTTTGATGGAAATCGATTACTATATGTACTAGACTAAACTTTAGCCTTGTAAGAACAACACCACTGAAGTCATCATCAAATTCCTTAACAAATGCAATGTTACCAGGTTTGGAATACTATTTTCCCTATGTTGTAATGGTCCTACTTTCTCATCTACAAAATTTATTCAATGGACATATGAAGATAAAATTATGTTAAAATATTCTTCTAATTACTACCTATAGGGGAATGGAGTAGTTGAGTCTATGAACAAAAATCTACTAGAAGTAATTAAGAAGATATTAGAAAGTAATCCTGAGAATTGGCATACTTAGCTTAGATTTTCCTTATGGGAAGATAGAACTCAAATAAAGGCTACCTTAGGAAGATCACCATTCAAGTTCATCTATGGCCAAGACCTAGTCTTTCCTATCCATTTACAGATAACCATTCATAGGTTTATGAAATAATTCTACTCAAATGATGATAGGATAGATGTTAGGCTAACTAGTTTATTGAATATAGAAGAACAAAGAGATGTTTTTTATAGTATTTTTCTAAGCATCAAGCTATTTTCAAACATTGGTTTGAAAAAAGAGTGAAAATAAAATCTTTTAGAATATGTGACCTTGTACTATTATGCGATAAAGGCAACAAAAAGAAAGGGGACTATCAAAATTTTGATAGAATTTGGTTGGTTCCTTATCAAATTGTTGAGATCCCTAGCAAAAATGTCTATCAATTGAGTACTTTAGTGGGAGAGCTTGTTCCATTGCCTATCAATGGAGAATTTTTCAAACATTAGTTTGTCCCATGAGGGTTTGATGTTCTGTTTGGATGAATATATGTAATTAGTCATTTTGTTTGTTTTGTTTTGTTTTTGTGGTTGTGTTTTTGTTCTTGTGTCTTGGGGTGATTTTCATTTTGCTCCATTTGAAAATACAGAGTGGTTATTCACTATATGCTGAAGGTACTAGGAGATAAGTTGGTTTAGGTATTTTCAGGCGTGTCTATAGAATTTTTTTGTTTCAAGACCCGTGTCTTGTGTTTTTTTCTAGTAGTATCCTAAAGGTTAAGAACAAATGGGTGCATTGTAATTAATCTCATAGACCATGGTTGAATTTGTCACAAAATAGATAGGAACATCTATTACATGAATGGCTCTTTGTCTCATGATAGTTTTATTTTGGATTTAGGTGAAAAATATAAGTTCTAACACTGTCATGAAATCCATTCTACTTCTTAACCCAAATTTCAAAATGATATATCTAAGTATTGAGAAAATATGAAAAGATAAATTATTCAAGCAAGCCTATACAAAGAAAATAAATGGGAACTATTAATTGAGGGAAAAACTCAATACGAGAAGGGTAATTCAAGTATTTTTACCTAGGCTATGGATGCCTAGCTAGTAGTAGAGAAGTGCTTTGAGAGAATTAGAGGTATCTTTGTTGGGGCTATGGACACCTATCTGGTAGCATAGCAATTCTTAGGATATCATTGTATGACAATGATAGGGATTCAACTTACATACCCTAAATATTTAAATATAGTTATTTCAAGATGAGAAGAACCTTTACGGGAATACATAAACCATACATGCACACACTCAAATTCAATGTGGTTATTGTTGAATTACATTTGAGATTCTAGATCAACCTTATTTTCCATAACTGATCATACTAAAATTAAAAATATACATGAACCTGAGGTTCTAGGTGACTGAATTCTTTAGTATCTTGAAAATGGGTAAACCATTTTCCCAGCCAAGTCACCAATTGTCATGCCTTGCATAACCATCCCATTTTATTTTTGGTAAAAATGGGTCCCCCTTGTGTTTTTTTTTGTTTGGTGTGCTTATTTGGGTCTTAGGAGTTGTTATTTTTCCTCTTAAGTCTTTGCTTCTTTGTTTTTGCGGGTTCAGAATGTTGGTCAAAACTAAACTTAGAACTTTTGCAAAGTTCCTAGTCCTATTTTTGTTCTCATCCTAGCCTCATCTTTTTCCTTGTCATTTTATTTGTTTTCTTGTTTTCCTTTGGCTCTTGGAGTTATTTTCTCCCCTAGGTTTTCTTTCTTTGTTTCCCCTTGGAATTTATTTCCCTTTTGCGGAATCAAAACCGGAATGAATACTGAATCCAAAACTTTCAAAATGTTTCTAGTCCAAGTTTCATTTTGATCCTGCTCCCTTTTGTCTATATTTTTTTTGTCTTGTTTTGTGTTATGTTTTGGGATGGGATTTTTTGCTGGTCCAATTTCCCTTTGTTCTTTTGTTTTTTTATTGGTTTTCTTTCCCTTTTTTAGGATCATAACTAAAGTTGGATTTGAAAATGGAACTTTGCCAAGTTTTGGATCCAGATTTGGCTCTGATTTCACCCCTCCCCCTTTTGTCATCCTTTCCCCACCATGGGAGTCAATCCAGATCTAAAATGAAGTATGGAACTTTGAAAAGGTTCCTAGTTCTATCTTGACTCCACATCCACCCTTGTTTTACCTTTGATGTGCACATTGGTTGTGTACTCATTTTTGCTTTGATTCTGCCCTTGACCAATTGCATTAAATGGCATTAATTATAGCCTCCTCGCATGTAAGAAATGGTTTTTAAAACCTTAATCAAGGTTATTTGGATCATTACACTTACTCAAAGTATTTTAATGAAGAAAGAGTCGAGAGAACTCGAAGGGGAGCATGATTTGGTTGTAGACGAAAGTGGGCGACCATATCCCTATCAAATTGTTAACCTTTCAAGTAGCATTTTGAGGTAGCTAGGTTTCTCCCATTCCATTTCTATTTTCCTATTTGTTTTTATTTTTTGTTGTCCTTCACATGTTTGTGGGACTTTTCCCATGAGTCTTTCCTTGTTTCTTTTCATGTTCTTGGTGTTTTTGTTTGTTATTTTTTAATTTGTTTCATTCCCTTTTCCCTTTTTTGTTTGTTTTCTTGTGTTCTCCATTGTTTTTCTTTCTCACCTATCATTTTTTTCCATTTTTGGTGACATTTTCATTTCACTATGCCCTAGTGTCCATTATGGCTTTCCTTTTTGAGGGCTTTTTGTTCCTTACAATTTTTATAATACCTTTTTCAAGCCCCTCTATTTTTGTTTTGTTGATCTTATCGGTTTTGATTGTAGGGGTTTTGATGCCCTAATTTTAAGATAAGTCGATGGGCTATACGAGTTAGGGTTTTTCATTTCACACCCTTTTTCAAGTACTTTCCCTAGCTTGCTCAATCTAGTCCCATTGGTCTAGGTAGAGTCAAGCTCAATTTTTGCTTCCCCGCATCCTTTTAACTCTTGTCCAAACTAGTGTCGACGTGCAAAGATAATCTCCTTAATCCTAATAAGTACCTAGAAAGATTGGATTTGGAAATAAATTCATCCATTGACCCTTCCCAAGGTTTCAATCCAATTCTAATCCTGAGTCTACCTTCGATGTGTTTTGATCCCAATTTTGGTCCTATTCACTTAGCAAGGTTGGGTCATCGAACGCTACAAGGTATTGAAACTTTGAAAGTTTTATTTTCTAACTTGGTTCTGATCCTAGTTCCGATTAATGTTATTTGTTCACCTCTCTAGTTCTTGATTTTATTTTGGTCCCACTCCCACTAGGTTTAAAGCCTTACTAAGTATGGAGGGTTACCTAAGGAAGAATAAAGAAGTGTGAAAGGATAACATTTATAAGGATGATTTTCATACCTTATGTTGGTTTAATCCAAACTTTTCTAGTAGGAATAAAAAATGTTAGGGGCATCAGAGGAAGTTTCACAAAAGGAAGGGAAAATTGCAGAAATCTCAAAGGGAGAAAATCCCAAGAAGATCAAGGTGGAATAATTTCCCTATACCTTGAGATACAAATAGTGAGATGTTACTCTTATAGCTAGTAAGCTAGATTCAGAATGGGAAGATATAATAGACACCAATCTAGGCCCATTCAATTGTGAAGAATTGGTTGTGGAGACTTTCTTTGAGAATGTAATTGGAAGGGCTGAGAGAATAGCCCAATCTAGGCTGGAACATGTTATACTTTTCCCCTTATCAATCAAATTCCTAGAGCTCATCATCACAGCAGTAGGGGCATACAATCCCTTATCAAGATAGTGTATGGACATCCAAGGGAATGTGATCATTGATCTATTCCCACAAATGATGACGTTCATGTTTGATGCACCTACCCCAAATAACCCCAAGCAATTGACTGAGGAAGAAGCATTGGATTTGTTTAACAGGGACAAGGAATCCAATAGGTCTCACATGAACGAGAAATGGTTGAGAACTGAGAAGAAGTCCCTCACCAAGGTTCTTGAACAACCCAACAAGGGATACTTCAAGAAGGAGATAGATGATCTAATCATAATGCTTTCCAAGGTATTTGGAAAGAAGGACTCAACATACTTCAAGGAATGGATGTTTTCATTCATTCAAACCATTCTAGATGGTAGGAAACAATTTGATTGGGGTATGATTTTATCAAATAGCTTTCAAAACCAAATTCTCAAGGTGGAGCAAAAAAAAATGTTCTTCATGAACTCTTATGTCATATATTCAACCACAAGGAGGGGCATAATCCCTAGATTAAATGAAGTGGGTACATTAGGAGAGGCTCCTAGAAAAAACAAGGCATGAGAACATTATGATTAGCTAACCCTGCAAACTTAAGAGCTACATTATAGAAGGGTTAATGATGCATTCCTTTATGTCATCTTCAATTGGTTGATAGGAGATGTTGGGTTTAGAATGAGTAGGGATTCCATGGCTTTCATTGCTAAATGGGGACATTGGTGCATCCAATACCCAAAGTTCTCCTATTTTAGATTAGAAAGATTTGATGGACATCCTCATCAACTGCCAAGATGGTGCAGTGATAGAATTGTGCTTATGGATTTTATTTATCAGGCGTTGTAGGTTAATGTAAAACCTTCCAACAAACACAAGCTTGGATACCTTAAGTTCCTCATGAAGTTGGGAGAATACTGATGTGCTCACAATTTCCTTACAAAGGTAGTATGTGAAGAATTGAGATTTCTAAACTTGGGGTTGTATACACCAAGGAAGCATTTTGACGCAAAGCACAAGATTAATGTTATAGCTCCTACCATTTTTAAGAATACTTTTTACTTATTAGAATATTTTTGGATTGATATGCAAGATGATTATGATGTGAGGAAAAGATATTATGAGAGGCTTACCATCCCATAGATGATTGAATATGGGGTAAAGGAAGATATTCCTAATGCATTATCAGATGATGGTGTAGTTTTGGACCCTAGGTATGAGGCCGAAAATATAGGAACTAACAGCTTGGACCCAATAGATTGAGATGAGGAAGAGTTCATTGATATCAAATAACTTGCTAGGATAGTGATGGATATAAGTATTCAATGGGTGGTTATGAGAATCAAGGAACCAAAGGCTAAATCTTCAAAGAAGAGGAAAGCTATAGGTACCCAAGGATACAAGAGAACAAAGAGGACAGCTCCTAAAGAGAAATTGGAGTACTATCCCCCTAGCTCTAGAGGAGATGTTGGTTTAGGGATACCTACTCAAGAACTTCATGAGTAAAAAGTTGTAGAAGTTGATACTACTGGAGAAGGAGCTTCATCTCAACCTTCCCTTCCAGAGGAGTCCACTAGAGAAGCACCTGTAGACAGCCTTCATGAGCATGGTGAGAAAGACAAACAAAAAGAGGTTGAGATTCATGACATTGATACTGATTCAAAGGCTACACAATTAGACCATGAGCACCTTGTGACCACAACTACTAAGGACATTCATGATATTGGAATTGGTCATGTTTTGACTAAGGAAGACTAGTGGTCATTGTTTGAAGTGTGAAAGGATAAAATTTGTAGGGATCATTTACATACCTTATGTTGGTCCAATCCAAGCTTGTCTTGTAGGAATAAATAATGTCAGGGGCATCAGAGGAAGTTTCACAAAAGGAAGGGAAAATTATAGAAAGCTCAAAGGGAGCAAAGCCAAAGAAGATCAAGGTGGAGCAATTTACCTACACCTTGAGATACAAACATTGAGATGTTACTCTTACATCTATTAAGCTATATTTAGAATGGGTAGATATAACAAAAACCAATCTAGGCCCATTCAATTGTGAACAACTGGTTATGGACACTTTCTTTAAAGATGTAATTGGAAGGACTGAGTATGGACCTCTAAGGGAATCTGATCATTGATCTATCCCCATAGATGATGAGGTTCATGTTTGGTGGACCTACCTCAAAGAGCCCCAAGCAATTGACTAAGATAGAAGCATTGGAGTTGTTTATTAGGGACAAGGAAGCCAATAGGTCCCACATGAACAAGAAATGGTTGAGAACTGAGAAGAAGCCCCTCACCAAAATTCCTGAACAACCCAAGAGGGGACACTTCAAGAAGGGGATATATGATTTAATCTTGATGCTTTCTAGTTTATTTGGAAAGGACTCGACATACTTAAAGGAATGGATGTTTCCATTCATTCAAGCTATTTTAGATGGTAGAAAAAAATTGATTAGGGTATGATTTTATCAAATAGCTTGCATAACCAAATGCTCAACATGGGGAAAACCAAAACCTTCTTCATGATTTCTTATGTCATGTATTCTACTACAAGGAGGGGCATATTTCCTGTATTAAATGAAGTGGGTACATTAAGAGAGGCTCCTGGACAAAATGAGGCATGTGAACATTATAATCAGCTAACCCTACAAACTTCAGAGCTACACTACAATAGGGTCAATGATGCATTCCTCCAAGTCATCATCAACTGGTTGACAAGGGATGTTGGATTGAATGAGTAAGAGGGCCCTGGATTTCATTGTTGAATGGGGACATTGGTACATCCAATTCCCCAAGTTCTCCTATTTTAGATTGGTAGCATCTGATGAAAATCCTCATCAACTACCAAGATGTTGCAGTGATAGAATTGTGCTTATGGAGTTCATTTATTGGGCTCTAGGGATTAATTCAAAATTTTCCAACAAACACAAGCCCAAATACCATAAGTTCCCCACAAAGTTGGGAGAATACTATTGTTCTCACAATTTGGCTGCAAAGGTAGTATGTGAAGAATTGAGATTTCTAAACTTGGGGTTGTATACATCTAGGAATCATTTTTACCCAAAGCACAAGATGAATGGCATAACTCCTACCATTTTTGAGAAGCATTTTAAAGAGTATTTTTGGATTGATATGCAAGATATTATGTTGTGATGAAAAGAAATTATGAGAGGCTTACCATCCCATAGATTATTCAATATGGGGTAAAGGAATATATTCTTGATACATTATCAGATGATAGTGTAGATTTGGACCCCGAGTATGAGGCTAAAAAATATAGGAACTATGAGCTTGGACATAATAAACTGGGGTGAGGAAGAGTTCATTGATATCAAACAACAAGCTAGGACAATGATGGCTAGAATTATTCAATGTCTGGTTATGAGGATCAAGGAGCCAAAGGCTTAATCTACAAAGAAGAGGAAAGTTGTAGGTACCCAACGATATAGGAGAACAAAGAGGAGGACAAATCCTGAAGAGAAATTGAAGTATTTTCCCCCTAACTATGGAGGAGATGCTAATCCATGGATGCATACTCAAGAAGTTCATTAGTCAAAAGGTGTAGAAGCTACTACTACTAGAGAATGAGCTTCATCTCAACCTTCCCTTCTAGAGGAGTCCACTAGGGAAGTACCTGTAGGTAGCCTTTATGAGCAAGATGTTAAATACAAAAAAAAAGAGGTTTAGATTCATGACATTGACACTTATTCAAAGGCTACACAATGAGACCATTAGCTTCTTGTGACCACAAGTACTAAGAACATTCATGATATTTTAATTGAGAATTATTTGACTGAGGAAGACTACTTGGAGTTGTTTGAAGATCCAAGGAGGTTGATGCCAAAACAAAAGCTAAGGCACCTGCAAAGCAACAAGAGGTTGAAGCCTTAGCAAAAACTAAAGAGCTTGCAAGGAACCATAAGGAAAAGGAAGACATCTTGCAACAACAAAGATAAAATGAATGGAAAGCCAATATATAGAGGGAGAATTTGGCCCTTTGACATAAAATGAATGACCTTGAAGAGGAAAAGGCCTGGTAGAGGAGGGAGAAAGAGGACCTTGAGGCCAAGGCCAAGGATGTAAAGGAGGGACAAAAGAAAAAGGATGAAAAGGAGCTCTTGCTAAAGAACTTGGAGGCAGAAGAACAAGGAAAATAGGAGCAAGAAGCTACCAAGATCTGGGAAAGATTCAAGCAATTGGAGAAGAAGAGAGATGATATGTTGGAGCAAAGGAGATTGGAGGAGGAAAGATAGAAAGTTGAAGTTGATAGGCTTGCAAAGGAAATGGCATAAAAGGAGCAACAAGAGTTTGATTTACAACCTAAGGTAACAATTATACAACCTCTCTCCTCTACCACTTCTTCATTGCAACAATTGGTTAATACTAATGCTACCCCAATATGGTTGAAGCTTAACCTGGAGAAGAACAAAATAGTCTAGCCCCAACCCTTGAATTGGGATGACATGATGAAAGATATTGAGAATGAGAGCCCTAAGGAAAAGGTTCAACTCCTTCATTCCACTACATTAATATATTTTGGATATATAGTGGATGAGTGTGGCATTCCTATGGTGGATAAGGATGAACATGAGATGCAGTTGAGTGACTATCAACTAGGTATTGTAAACTTGCTAAGGCCTACAAGGAACTGACAAATGGAATCAATTGATATTGTAGCATCCTCCACCAAGTCCAGGATGATAAAGGATTAAAAAAGGAAACATGATCTCAAGGCTCAATTAGATCAATTTCATATATTCTTAAAGGACCTATCTTCTCCTACTTCTATACAATATGCTTCTCCACAAAAACCCATTTTGCTAAGCAAGAAAGAAGCTGATGATTTTGTTGAGATGAGAGGCAAGGTGAATATGTCAGATAGATGGATTGATAGGTTGAAAGAAGAGGTGGAGGAATTACTTGTTGAATCTCATAATGTTCATAAATAAGCATTGGAATCATCCAATGATGTGGCTACATATGTTGAGGACCTCTGGAAGCAAGAAGAAGAATACAAAGAGCATGTTAGGAAGTTGAAAGAAATTACTAAACTACTTCAACAAAAACTCTTACAAAAATATATCATTGAGGAAGGTAAAGAAGATTTCATTGGTAAAACTATTAATATTATTAGATTCGAGACATCATTCATTTTTTTCCCATAGAAATGAGGTATAGTATGCTGACAAGGATTTTTCAAACCAAATTGTGGAGTTGGAAGAAATCATTACTATTATGGTGAATGAGGATGTCCCTATCAAGGATGGTTTTCCTCTTAATGAGTTGAGAAACATATGGGTTAATAGATTTCAAGAGGCAATGCAGAAGGGAGATGATGTGGATGACTTATTGATTCATAGGTTCATTGATATCAAGGATGTAATAAAGATTGCTCAAAAGGAGCTTGCCAAATTAGATGATATGTAGAAGTTCACTTCTGTTGAGTTAAAGAGAATAAAGTTTAAGAAAATTTGGGTGGATGGGCTAGATTTGTACATTATTAAACAAGTGTTAGACAATGATGACGAGTACTTTCTTGAACAAAAGATAGGGGAGTAAACGTATGGAATATTATTTTTTCAATAAAGCATTAGATGGTATGGCCAGATGGGTATCTCTCCTCTATTTCCAGGATCATAACACAAGTTCAACTAAAGATCTCCCAATAGTTCGGCCTTCTCCTTATGCATCAAATTTTTAGAGTCATCAACAATTAAAATAAAGATCATGATGGACAATTATCTTATGCAGTTCCAGTTGTTCCTTGATTAGTGGATCTCAAATATTTGACTGAAGGAATTAGTGTTAGGACTTGTCTATATGTATTTTTTCTCTCCATGTTGTAAAGGTCAAATATTTAAAGAGATATTGGCCACCTAAGGAGAATTTTAGGATAATTTTATAGTTTCAGAAACTTTTACAATTTTATGCAAAAACACTTGGACATTTTTATAGTTTTCAATACAAGTTATGTTATTTTCAAGTTTTAGTTTTCAATGATGATGTCAATGTACAAATGGTCATTCGTATGCCAGTGAATTTTGTGCATAAATGTCTCTTATTTAATGAAATTCAATAAAATATTTTGAATCTGAAACTATTTCCATTGAATTATCTATGAATGAGGTTTCTTTATGTTTATTGATCTATGAATTTTAATGACGAGTTTATGATGTGTTCTTGTTGATTTTGAAGTCTATAATGGTGAATGATTTGTATGTCTTGAATTTCACTATGAATGAGTGAAATGGTGTAGATTTCTCTATAGATTGTATCATTTTATTGTTTAGTTGTTTGGAAATAATGCTGATTATGAAGTTTGTATGTCTAAATTAAAGGAAATTTACATTTATGTTTTGTTGTCTTGAGCTTTTTTCTATCCTTTGATGTTTATTTACACCCCCAAACATTAGATAAATTTGTGTTATGCAATTTGTATCCTTTTACCAGTAGGCACCTTGAACATTATAGTTGCATAGGCCACTAAACAACATCAACATAGTTGAGAACCAACTACAAAGACCTTGGAAGATAGGTTGTTTTAGGCTATTTATCTTTTTTAGGAGAAATAGGATAGAAATATTTTGTTTCAACGTTGTTGTGTTACATTGACCATCAACATAATTGGTGCTAGAAGGAGGTCCTGGAGGAACAAATTGGCTCAAATCAGGCCCTTTTCACCAGAAAGGTTTGAAAGAGTTCTTAGATCTACTACAATTCTAGAACCATTAGTTGAAATCCAAACCCTTGTTAGACCCAATGCCCGTATAGTTTTGATCCCACTATTAACACCACCGCTTACTCCACCCTAGTTTCAACAAATACCATAGGTGGTACAACTAAATCCACCACTAGCACCACCTATGGCATTATTTGCCAACAATCCTTCACCACTAGAAGTTATTCCTGGTGGTATACATGAAATGCCTAAAAAAATAGAGAAATTTTGCCCCAAGTATGCTCATGGTGAGTCACGAAGTGTTGAAGAGCATATACACGCATTCAAAGATGCTTGTACTTGGCCTCAAATTTCCCACCATGATGTTGCTTGTAGATTGTTTCCTTATTCATTGGGAGATATGGCCTACAATTGGTATTTGAATCTACCCATTGAATCAATCTTAAGTTGGAAAAACTTAGAGGCATTCATTAACCAATTTCGAGTCTACATCGATCCTACAATCTTATATCATCAATTTACTACTATCAAGAAAGAGCCACATGAGATGTTACCCCTATTTAATACTATATTTCAGAGGATGTATAGGAGGTTACAAGACCCATACTTGGTGGCTCAAAATATTGATATCCAAGCCTACCTGAAGGATATAGATCCCCTAATTGGCCTATATTTGTAGACAAAATATAATGAAAATGACATTAATTCTCTTTCCAAAGTTTATCACCTTGCTATTAAACTATAGCAATAGATTAGTTCACAAGCAGGAGGTCTAGGAGGAGTTTTTTTCTCCTCTCGGGTACTCTCAAGTGCCTAATCCAACCCTATTGTTTAATATAGTCATGGGAATGTCTCATTCTACATATGGACCCTTAACTAAGTTACAATCTCCATACCAACAACTATTCTTTAGTGGCTCAACTCCTGATCCATCACAACAAGATCAAAATTCTTGCAACCAAGCTAGAGGATCTAACCCCATGACATTTCAGTTGCAACTACTATAGAAAGTGAATGTACTACTCACCTAACAATAGATCTGGAGACCCTTAAGAAAAAATTGTCTCAGGTGACTAATGAGATGGCACAACTCAAGTACAATCCCCCTCAAAACCAAAATAAAAATTACCAAAATTGGGGAGCGTATTCCAATCAAGGTAGTTATTCCAATCAAAATGTCAATCAAAACCAGAGGAACTTTCAAAATCAGAATTCACCCAATCAAAATTACTAGAAAAAAATAGGGGATATAACTATAAATCTAATAACAACAAGTAATGGAACACAGGGCCAAACAATGGGGGAGTTTCCCATAACTATCAAGCTGGTGATAACAAACCACATACTGCAAATGTTGTAGATCTTAATTTCATGATGATTTGGTGTGGGTTGCACGACACTACAATGCATTCTAAGGTTAATTATCCCAAAATGGATAAAATGGTTAAGATTGCACAATTTGATGCCCCATTGCAAGGTTCTCCCAACAAGAATGGTGGATCCACAGATACAACCATGGCTTATGAGCACATTGAAGAAGAATTTCCTTTCCCCAGACAAGAAGAAAATGAACCAGAAGAAGATGTATATGATGCTCAACCCTTCCAATCCAAATGAGGTAATTTCCTAAGGAATCAAAACAAAGGCCCATTCACAACATCTTCTCCTCCAAACACTATAGTTCCACCCAATTAGAATGTGGAAAACAATCCACCTCCACCAAAATTCCCACCTAAACTTTAAAATAAAGGTAACTCATCTTTTGTTTCTAAATATTAGATGAAAAATGACATGGAATTTTATTTTATTTCAGAGATGCAAAAACAAGAAACTTTGTTGCCATTCTTTGATATTTTATAGTGGTTCCCTGCTCAATGTGATAATGTGTTGAGAGCTTTGGAAGAAGTAGATCAATCAAAAGGAAAGAATAAAGTGACTCCAACCAATGAAATGAATGCGACCTTGTACACAGGTAAGATAGGGAACCCACCATTCCTTCTAAGCCCAAGAATCTTTAGAAAGAACTTTCATAACTACCTCTTGAATTCAGGAGCATCAGGTAATGTCATGCCCTTTTCCATTTGTAAAATGTTAGGTTTGAATCCACTTCAGAACCACAAGAAGGTAATTTAGTTAGATAAAACTAAGGTTAATGTGGTCTAGGGAAACTAAAAACTATTCATGTGCTTGTTGAATCTAACCCATGGATCGAGACTTATATGGATATCTAGGTAGCTAATATACCTGAGACACATGACATGCTTCTAAGGAAAGACATATTGAAAAGCATTGGGGGTTATTTATCCTTATACTTTTCACACATGTGGCTACCATGGAAAGGGGTAATAACACAAATTAGCATTGAGAGTGAGCCTCAACTCAAACATATGATTACTAAGTATGACCATCCTAATGAGGTAGCTTACTTTGAAACCAAGATAGGAGTATATCAAAGAAAGGAAATATTGACCTTTTCAATGTTCAATCCTAATAGCCTACAACCTTTAGAACATAGTGACCCAATGACCACTGTCAACCAATAGGTTCTAATTAGAAAATTGCAACATGATACACTGGTTTTGGGAGAAGAGGTTGATCTATGGAGTCTGTTACTCCCTAACTAGTGCATAATTCATTATGAAAGTCATTCTAAATTAATATGTCAACCTTGTGTAGACATCCTAAACAATGTCTATTAATTAGTAGAAACTTATGAATGCCAACTTGAAACACCCCTGAATTAGTTTTCCTTTGAGGCTAGAGATGCCACTATCTTGACACAAACCAATAATACACGAGAACAAGTTCTTCCCCTAATCAGACAGACTCAAGCTACAGATTATACCTTGGGAAATGAGATTTTAGAGTCTCAAGAATTGTTTGATACACCTAGCCCTGCAAATCTTCCAATTCCAAGGGGTTTGCTCAAACTGGTAACTAATTGTGAACCAACTGATCAAGATCAAACTCAGGAAGAAGTGCCTACACACATTCTAAATCTAAGTGGAATCCCCAATGACTATCATTCACATCACTCCCCATGTATAGAGGTCTTGAACCAATCCAAACCACCTATTTCTTATGAAAAATTACTCTTGGCTCATCCTAGGAAAGAAATACCCATCCTAGATAAATTGTGGGTCCTCAAATTCGATGGTTCTAAGTCTAAATCAAGGAGTGGAGTGGGATTTGAACTAACAAACCAAAAAGGGAAAACATACTTTGCTTCTTATAGGTTGTAGTTTGGTTGTACCAACAACATGGTAGACTATGAAGCCTTGGCTAGAGGACTAACGTTTGCACATTAGAAAAAGGTTACAACTCTAATAGTCATGCAAGATTCTAAGGTCATTATCAAGCAGGTTCGTAATCAATACACATGCCATAACAAAAGTTTGGTTGAGTATATAAATAGAATATGGAATTTTATAGAGGACTTTGATGCCTTTGGGATCAAATTGATTCCTAGAGAGGACAACCTAATTGAAGAAGCACTTGTTGTTGCTACCAATACCTTGGAACCCATGCAGGATTCCAAGTTGAAGATATTTTCAGTGGAGTTAGTCTCAATCCCAGCCATTCTAGATAAAGTTCAAAATTTTTAGGTCTTTGATGATGACCAACATATACTTTCCTTCTTAGTAAGTTCAGACATCTTTGAAGGATAGATTATTGATGAATCAAAAAGAGATTAGGGAGAGTGGGATCCAAAAATGTGTGATGAAGAAGGGATAATGAATTTGAAAACAAACAACATTCTGAAGGAAATGGTAGCATTGGAGAGGATCTTTGACTTTGCTCCTCAAGCCCATGAAAAGCTCCCTATAGAAACTAATGGAGGGACGCACAAGTTAGTTAAATTGGGGGATTCAATCCATGAGAAGAATGTGTTCATTGGAAAAACCTTCCCAAAACACATTCAAGAGAAAATCTTGGTAGCAGTAAAAGTGGATACAACAAAAAAATTTTAGGGATACAAAGACTTGAAAATTTTTACCACTTTAGTATTGACACATACTATCCCCTTCAAGCCTGCATCAAAGCATTTCTACCAAAAGTAGCGCCTAGTTAATGCCCTGATTGAGCCCTAAATTCAGAAGGAAGTGGAAAAATTTATTTTTTGAAAGGATAATCTTTCCAATGAGACATTCTACTTGGGTCACTAACATGGTTCCTGTTCATTAAAAGAGCAGAGAGATCAAGTTATGTGTTGACTTTGGAAACCTTAAACAAACATCAGAGAAAGACAATTATCCTCTTCCTCCTTTGGATGAGGTACTACAAATAGTAAATGGCTCTCAAATGATGTCATTCCTAGATGGATGTTTTAGGATACAATCAAGTAATGGTCAACTATGAGGATAGGAAGAATACTGCCTTCACTACTAAGTGAGGGACATTTTCTTATCGAAGGATGCCATTCGGTCATATCAACACTAGAGCTACCTTTCAGCAAGCAATGGATGCAACTTGCAAGGATTTGGTAGGTAAGTGTATCATTACATATGTGGATGATTTGATTACGTTTTAAAAGAATAGAGAAAACCATGCTACAGATCTATCAAAGGTCCTTCAAAAGTACATAAGTTATGGAATCTCCCTTAATCCAAAAAAGTGTGTGTTCAGAGTTTTAGAAGGAAAATTACTAGGCCACAAAATATTAGAGAAGGGAATTTAAGTTGACCTAGACATAGTAGAATCCATTTTGAAACTAACCATGCCTGGTAGTAAAAAGGAGATGAGGTCCTTTTTCAAGAAGATAAACTTTGTGTAGAAATTTATAACTAGGTTTGTGGAGATCATCAAACCCCTTAATGAAATTATGAAGAAGGATGCTAAGATTGAGTGGAGAAATGAGGCTAAATCTACATTCTTGTAGATTAAACAATCTATTTCAGAGGCATCAGTTCTAACTAGCATTGACTATCTGAATCCCTCTCATATATATTCTTTTGCATTTGAACATTCTTGTGTTGTTGTTTTGACATAGAAGAAAGGTAAAGGAGATGAAAGGAAAATTGCTTTTATGAGTTCTCCATTCAAAAATGCTGAAGTTAGATACCCACCCTTGGAGAAACAGGCTTTTTCACCAGTGTGAGTTGTCAAGAATTTTTGGCACTATATCATTTGCAGTCAAATCATTGCCATAATCTTTGATCCTTGTGCAAAGTCCCTTCTTATGCAAAGTGAACTGGGGGAGATATGAGGAAAGTGGATGGAAATCTTATAATATTTTGACCTTGAAATTGACTCGATGAATCTAGTCAAAGGACAAGGCTTATCTAAGGCAATGGGAGATGTTGATACTAAGATTACCTATTAGTCATGCATGATACAATCATTTACAAATGATCCTTGGTATGTTGATTTGATCTTTCTATTGATAAATAACAAATCCCCTGATGAAATGAACACCAGTCAAAGGAGAGAACTTAGGCTGAAGATTTCCCACTACATGCTCAAAGGGGGAGCATTATACTGAAGAAAATTTGAGGGAATCTATTTACACTACCTTGATCAGTAGCAAGTGAAACAATCCATAATAGAATTTCATGGAAGACATGGTATTGGACATGGTTCTACTAATTCTATGGCTCAAAAAATTTTGAGATTAGGTTACTACTAGCCCCATGTGTTACATGATGCACACCAACATGCATGGACATTTCATACATGTCATACTTCTACATCTAAAGAACACAATCTAGCAATTCCCTTATAGTCGGTATATGAGGTAAGGCCATGCATTATATTTTGTAGGGGTAATTAACCCCAAATATTCTATAGGTCACAAGTTTATTTTGATGGCAATCAATTATTGTATACATTGAACTAAACTTCAACCTTGTAAGAACAACACCACTAAAGTCATCATCAAATTCCTTAACAAATGCATTGTTACTAGGTTTGGAGTATTGCTTTCCTTGGTATGTGACAATGGTCTTGCTTTCTCATCTATAGAATTTATTCAATGGGAATATGAAGATAAAATTGCATTAAAATATTTTTGTAATTACTACCCATAGGGGAATGGAGTAGCTAAGTCTATGAATAAAATTCTATGGGAAGTAATTAAGAAGTTAGAAAGTAATGCTAGGAATTGGCATATTCAACTTAGATTTGCCTTATGGGCAGATAGAACTTGAATACAGGCTACCTTAGGATGCTCTCCATTCAAGTTGGTCTATGGAAAAGACCTAGTCTTTCCTTCCCATTTACAGATACCTATTCTTAGGTTTATTCAATAATTCTACTCAAATGATGATAGGATAGAGGTTAGGCTAACTAGTTTATTGAATATGGAAGAACAAAGAGATGTTTTACAATAGTTTTATAAGCATCAAGTTATTTTCAAACATTTGTTTGACAAAAGAGAAAAAATAAAATCTTTTAGAATATTTGACCTTGAACTATTATGGGATAAAGCTAAAGAAAAGAAAGGGGACTATCAAAAGTTTGATAGACTTTGGTTGGGTCCTTATCAAATTGTTGAGTCCTTGGTGAAAATGTAGCTTTCAAGAATTTGGTAGGTAAGTGTATCATTATATATGTGGATGATTTGACTGTGTTTCCAAAGAATAAATAAAACCATGTTGTAGATCTATCAAAGGTCCTTCAAAAGTGCATAAGTTATGGAATCTCCCTTAATTTGAAAAGGTGTGTGTTCAGAGTTTCAAAAGGAAAATTACTAGGCCACAAAATATTAGAGAAGGGAATTTCAATTGACCTAAATAAAGTGGAATCCATTATGAAACTAACCATTCCAAGTAGCAAAATGAAGATGAAGTCCTTTTTTGGGAATATAAACTTTCTCTAGAAATTCATAACTAGGTTTGTGGAGATCATCAAACCCCTTAACAAAATCATGAAGAAGGATGCTAAGATTGAGTGGAGCAATGAGGCTAAATCTATATTCTCATAGATTAAATAGTCTAATTCAGAGGCACTGGTTCTAACTAGCCCTAACTATTTGAAGCCTTTTTATATATATTCTTTTGCATTTGACCATTCTTGTGCTACTATTTTGACACCGTGAAAAGTTGAAGGAGATGAAAAGACAATTATTTTTAAGATTTCTCCATTCAAAAATGTTGAAGTTAGATATCCACCCTTAGAGAAACAATATTTTTCATTGGTGCAAGTTATCAAGAAGTTTTGACACTATATCATCCGTAGTCAAATTATTGCCATAGTCCTTGACCCTAGTGTAAAGTCCCTTCTTATGCAAAGTGAACAGGGGGAGAGACGATGAAAGTGGATGGAAATCTTACAAGAGTTTGACCTTGAAATTCACCTAATGAAGCTAGTTAGAGGATAAGGCTTATCCAAGGAAATGGAATATGTTGATACTAAGATTACCTATTAGTAGTACACAATACAATCATTTACAAATGATCCTTGGTATGTTGATTAGTTTTTTATTTTTCTAAATAAAGATTACCCTGATGGGATGAACACCATTCAGAGGAGACCACTCAAGATAAATAATTCTCTCTACATGCTCAAAAAGTGAGCTTTATATTGAAGAAACTTTGAGGGAATCTATTTATGCTACCTTGATCAGCTGCAAGCTAAATAAGCCATAACAAAATTTCATGGAAGACATGGTATTGGAAATGGTTCTACTAATTCCATGACTCACCAAATTATGAGATCAGGTTACTACTAGCCCCATGTGTTTTGTGATACACACCAACATGCAAGGACATGTCATACATGTTGGACTTTGTTGATAATTTTTTCTGCACGGCAACAACTCAAACAAGATACAAGTATCCTATCTCTCTTGAAAGGTAAATCTCTATTAGAAAGCCTCAAGAGATAACCCCAAGGTCTCTAATTTTAGGTCTTGATAATTCATAAACAACTCAGTGATAAATGTGAAAATTATTGTAATCACAAAGGGACCTTACTACAAGCAAAGACTGAATCTTTAATTTATTAGATTTGGCAATATGATGATACTTCAATCCTATAGCTAACTCGAATGATAAAAGAAATAACAAAAGATAATGGGTTCTAGAGAGATCACTAAAATTAAAACTACTCCTAAGATTAACAATGCCAATGATGAGATACTTGGAATGGACCAATCCCTCATAAACCAATTCTTGCTTAACCCAAACAAATCTGCAATTTTACAAGAACAGTGCAATTTTCTAAGGTATTAAAGATTTTCAGATGATGAACATTCATCCAAGACAACTCCAAGGAAATTTAAATGAATAAACCTTTCACAATTGAACTAAGCACAATGAATATAAGGTATAGGCTAACTTTACAAAGCAACCAATAGTTAGCTAGCTACAAAAAGTATGGACTAGGGATTGCTACAAACACTTCAAGCATCAAACCATAAACACCATTGAATTATGTATAAGTCTAAATCTAACATACATCTAATATTTCAAGAAATATTAAAGAATGGAACAACAATAACCATGCAAGATAAATCAACACAAAAGAATTCACTAGAAGCACAATGTCTTCAATTGCATTGAATCACCCAAAAGTTACAACAATTCTAGTGTTCTATGTTACAATATTTTCTCAAAATGAACTAACTTCTAACTCTTGCCTTACTTCTTAATTTTCTCCAATGTCAACACTATCTATCTATCTAGCCCTTACAAATGAGGCAAAATGCCATATTAATAGAAACCCCCAAGACATGTCAGCCTAGCTAGGGTTTACAATAATAATTGGCCAAAAAACAAGTTGGCCAAAGGAGAATTCAAAATTAAATAAAATATGCATTAATCTCAAACTTCATCCAGGTCAACCTCGGATCTCCAATATAATTTAGACCAATGCATGCAAAATAATAGGGAAGCACAAATTCCAATGTATCCCAACATTAACTGCTTTCCCCATTGTCTTTATTTCTATACACCCTATCATGCACCATCAAAAGCACCTTGTCCAAGTCAGCTAAAGGTGGTAGAGGAAAAACCTTAAGTCTCCTTTCAATTGATTTAATATTTTCTCTTGATTGCTCCACTGATTTATCCCACTCAACCTTATTGGTTTGATATTTATCAATAACTGCAATGCAAGTGGCCACATAATCCAATTATTGTTCAGTAACTAGATCTTCACTGGCTGGAGAATATACATCCTTCCACCATTTTCTCAAATTTTCTAAACTCAAATGCTTCAATGCAATCCTCCTTCTCCCTATCATTATCTCAAAGAAAGAAATCCATCCATTATAGATATCAGTTAGGGTATACTCAATTTGCCTACTCTTCTTATATATCTTCTTTAGAACCTTTTTCCTTATTTGCAAAGCTTCAAACCATTCCCAAGGTTTTGCAGCTCTAGAGGAAGGGAGAATTCCATCACTCACTAGCTTATCCTTAGTGTATTCCATGATGGTCTTGGTATTTTACAACAAGAGATCTGTGTCTTCTTTATCTTGAGCCAATACATCTTTCAACCAATATTTTTCCTTAATTGTATCTCCTCCAGTTAAAAGGACATCCTCGATAGCATTGTCTCCCTTAGTTTGTACCCCCTTGTAGCCAATTTTTTGTAGCAAAAGTGGTGGCCTTCATTCTTTCCAGCTCAGTTATGGTTTCTTGGGGCAAGAGACTTGTAGCAGAAGAGTAGGAGTTGATGGACTGTAATGGCTTCATCAAATCTTCTAAATATTTCTTGAGCCTTTCATTCTCTTTCTTCAACTCCTATTTGGTTTGTGCTTCTTTTCTTAATCTTCCCAGGATTGCTGCACTAGAACCCTCATACTCTTCAATATACTGTTCCATGGAAGTGGGCCCTAAATTAATAGTTTTCATATTATAATCACTCCCAATAACCTCATATTTGTTATTTTCTATAGCAAGAGTTACAATGTGGACCACTCTATTGTTTTCTTCATCTCTTTCGATCTTGGAGATGACCTTGGCCTTCTTATTTCCTTTACCTTTTCCTATTTTTTCGAATAGCTCATCCCAATTGGTAGGGGTATCATCCACAACAACTTGCTTATTCTTTATTTCTCTATCAATCCAATCTAGAATATTAGACTTTGACTGTATTTCACTCTGTCCCACTTCTTTGTGTTGGTCCTTAGGCACATCTTCATTCAAATCCTACCTCTCAGGAATCACATTTGCCTTATCCTCCTTTTCTTCAGTATGCACTTCTTTGTGCACAGGTGATGGAGTCCTAACAAGTATTTCCTCTCTTTGGGGAGGTCTATCTTCTTCACTTCTAGTGGGTGAGTCCCCATAAGTCACCAAGGGAGACTATAGAATTTTCTCAATTTCTATAGCTACACAATGGAGTTCACCTTCTCAAAATTCTCCTCCCTCTTCACTTGATGGGTGCTCCAGTTGTTCTGATATACCATGTGGCTCATGGGATGAAGGAGCCTCTTTAGTTTTTTCTATAGCAGAGGCTACTAGAGGAATATCCTTCTTTGGTACACTGTCCTTGGGAGAAGGAGTCCTTGATCTCCTTATATATACCTGTTTCTTCTCTCCAAAAATTTCTACATTTACCACCATTGAAGGATCAACTTCACTTTTCTCCTCAGAAGGTCCACCTTTCTTTCTTGAACCCCTTATTATTTTCCTCCTTTTTGGTGCTAGGGCACTATCCTTTTCTCCTCCTTCACCAAGTTCTTCTTCTATAGATTTCTCTTCCCTTGAAGTGGAAGTCCTCCTCTTTGCTTTTGGTTTCCTCTGTTTGTCTTGTTCTTCTTGGGAACCTTTGATTTTAATCTTAAAAGGAGAATCCACCTTGGTTTTTCCCTTAGCATCTTGCTTAGCTGACTCCTCAAAGGTGGAATGGGATTCTAGATCCCCCATTAGATTATATGTGCATTACACACCTTCACTTTCAAGTCCCCACACCTTGTGATTGAGCCATAACTTGGTGTATTTCATCACAGGGGCCATGGTTTTTCCTAATTCAGTCTTTTCTTCCTCTAGCCAGTCTACCTCTCCAATTGGTATGTCTTTAATTGGATCATAATCATGACTCTAGATTAAGTTTCCATCATCCTCCACCTGATCGAGAACCATTTTCACACTATACCTTCAGACTACATCAACTGGGAGTCTAGAAAATCTCTTCTTTCTTACCACAAACTCATCTTTTCTATTAGCCCAATACTCTTCTATATCATCTCTGTGGTGGTATTCCCTACTGGCCTTCTTTTATGCTTCACCAGTGATATCAAAACCCTACCTTTTGGAATGGTAAGACAACCCAAGAGTGCTCATTTCTTCCTTAGAAGTATAGGTTGCATTAATTGAAGGACATACCTCTTCGGTGCCTATCTTCAAAGGGAAGTCCCTGCTAAATCCAATCTCATGTTTATCTTTCTTAACGATGGCATCAAAGTCACATGTTTGTCTTGTGACCTCCAGGAGTATAATATGATCAGTGGGATACCTTGGAAGTTAATATGGATCCCTTGGATATCCATCAATCCTTATGTATGAGAAGGCGGGAAACTGTATGAACCAAGCACCATACCTCTTGATCAACTCCTTAGCACTATCTAAAATTCTTACATGATTTGCACCTTGGAGCAATCTAGTGATGTGCATGGTGAATGCATCATTCACCCTCCTATAACTTGAGCTTCCCAATTGCAATTGAGGGTAAACCTCATAAATTAATTCCTGTCCAAAGACTCCCTTGGTACTTAATCCTTTATAGGGATGGAATCTTGCAAGTGCATATACCAAATAAGAAGTCATGGTGAATGTCTTGGTCTATAACACATTACACATCTATTCATGAATCACCTTACTTATAACACCTAACCAATGATAATCAATATTATTATGTTCCATTTTCACAATGACATGGCACATCCAATTCTCAAATTTACCTGCACTCTTTAGATCGACCACCCAACTAAGCAATGTGATGGCATCATAGACTTCTTGCTTAAACTTTGCCCTATGCAACTACTTGGTTAGTTTAGAGAAATGAGACTTTGGATTTTCAAGCCAAGAATTATTTTTTTTGTTGTGACTTAATAGTCTCCTCCTCATGGTACCTTTTATCTATCTCCATATTGAATGCTACTACATGGGATCTATTTGGCATATCAAAAGTCTGTGCAATAGAGACAGGGTTAAGATTAGCTAGTACCCTCCCTTGAGGGTTGACTATCCTCTAGGTACCTCTATCAAAATGCCTGGCACATTCAAGAACCAACTCATAACATTGTATTGTAGGAGGAAATATAGCTACATGTGCCAATCCTGATTCCAACATCCTTTTAGCTAGCAAAGGAAGGTTCTATGCCACCGTTCTAGCCTTGAACTCCTCATAGTCCCATTGACCCACGTTTGTATCTAAAAATTTAGACCAGATGGAAGCTATCTTACTTTCTAGTATCCTATTCTTCATGTCCAATTTGACTCTTTCTACTTTTGAGATGGAGGATCCCTCCATATCACTCCTAGCCTTTCTGACCACTACTTTGCTAGATTCAGCTTGCATCCATCGAATACCAACATAAAAATCTATTTTTTGATAACATATTCATCAAAGTGTTAGCTCAAAATCATAATAAGACCATCAAATCAACCATAAGTCATCATAAATGAGAAGTTTAGGATTTCAAGCTAACTAGGGAAAACCAGTTTGGGAGGAATTTCAAAAATTCCAGTCTAGGCAGATTTTCCCAACGAAGGCACAAATACCAACAATACATCATTGAAATGAAAAATATGCATAGAGAATTGTGTAATCTATCAATTTAAAGCATGGAATGATAAGTATTCATCATTAAATTCATCCAATTCATCCAATTTCTCAATTCCATAGAGCCTCCCAGAGAATCCAGAAAAATCCAACCAGACCAGAATTCCACAAAAATAACATTACCATATGAATTTTGGGGAAACAAAGGGATGAAGGAAAAATCAGGAAAATCAGGGATCGACAAAAATCTGTGAAGAAGGGTAGATTCTAAATTTTCAAAAAAAAACCCTGGGAAACTGAAGGTTAAATGGAATATGGAAAAATCTGGTTCCCGTGGAATTCTGCGAAGCCCTCAGAATCCTGAAAACTGTCGTTACATTAGATTTTCCTTTGATATGATCTAACATCCATGAATCTCAAATCTTTTGGGCTTGACTCAAATCTAATTTAGGTTTCCTATCAACCCCTTTGGATCAAGACTACTTAAGGCATTAAAAGATGAATATTCATAGCAAGCCAATGATGCACTAGTTTTAACTATTGAAAACCTCCACCATGGGTGAAAGGAACTAGCTCAAAACACATCAAATTGAACTAGGCTTCACAAAACCCTAACCTGAACCAAACTAAAACATTGACTTGTAGGGAAAGGCACGAGAACCACCTGAGAAAGTAGAACATCATCGAAATCCAACTGGTTAACTAGGGTGAATATAAGATGGGCATTAAGAAACTCAAACATCAAATGCAACCCTAGTTTCAATCGTAAAACATGTGAAATCGAGCTCTAGACAAACTTAAAATGACCATGATCAACTAGTAATTAAAAATTCAAAGGCATAGATCATGGGTACATACCATAAGTGGATCAAATTCAACCATGGAGAAAACGAGTAGTTGAATTGGATGCCCTAGCAACTAGATCAAACCGAATGTAAGAAATTCAAGCACCCAAGCAAGTAAATCAGTAGATTCGAACATCCAAATCACCAAATCTCATATGCACAAATAATACACAACAAAATTATGGGAGAAAATGGTGCAAAATTCACTTAAATTTTACCACACTCATGTTGTAGATATCATACCTAGGTGCATTAATGTCACCGACAAGATAGACTGAGGAAACTCAAAAACCTGACAGCAACACGGATTTTTGAAAAAATCTTGTCCCTGTGGAATTCCACGAAGAGACAAATTCTTTGAACTACAACACTGAAACCCTTTCACCAAAGTTTGAGTGAAATCCGGGAAAATCCAGATGGGGTGGAAAATCTTGAAACTAAGCAAAAGCCCGAACTTTGTTCTAGAACTTAGATTTTCAATGTGCAACTCAGGGGAATCACTTAGGTAAGAAAGATAAAAATTTTAAGCTCATGCCAAAGCAAGGTAAATCCTCAAAATCAAAGGGCCAAAACACCAAAAAAGAAAGAAAGTGAAAGAGGGTCCTTGCTTTTAGTGGGGCATGTGTGTGAAAATTGCACAAAAGACTTCTACATCCATATAACATAATCTAGCAATTCCCTTACAATTGGTATATGAGGTAAGGCCATTTTCCCAATGGGCATTAGATTTTGTAGGGGTAATTAATCCCAATCTTTTGTGGGTCATAAATTTATTTTGACAGAAATTGATTATTGTATGCGTTGGACTAAAGTTCAGCCTTGTAAGAATAGAACCACCGAAGTCATCATCAAATTCCTTCATGAATGCATTGCTACCAGGTTTGAATTATTATTTTCCCTAGTATGTGACAATGGCCTTGCTTTCTCATCTACAAAATTTATTCAATGGGAATATGAACATAAAATTGTGTTAAACTATTCTTCTAATTATTACCCATAGGGGAATGGAGTACCTAAGTCTACAAACAAAAATCTATTGGAAGTAATTAAGAAGTTGTTAGGAATTAATCCTAGGGATTGCCATACTCAGCTTAGATTTTCCTTATGGGTAGATAGAAATCAAATAAAGGCCACCTTAGTAAAATCTCCATTCAATTTGGTCTATGGCCAAGACCTAATCTTTCCTATCCATTTACAGATACCTATTCTTATGTTTATGCAAGAATTCTACTCAAATGATGAGAAGATAGTGGTTAGGCTAACTAGTTTATTGAATCTAGAAGAACAAAGACATGCTTCTTTACAATAGTTTTCTAAGCATCAAGATATTGTCAAAAGTTGGTTTGACAAAAGGCCAAAAATGAAGGATTTTAGAATATCTGACCTTGAACTATTATGGGATAAAGCCAAAGAAAAGAAAGGGGACCATCAAAAGTTTGATAGACTTTGGTTGGGTCCTTATCAAATTTTTGAGATCCTCGATGAAAATTTCTTCTAGTTGAGTACTTTAATAGAGAGCGTATTCCATTGCCTATCAATGGACAGTATCTCAAACATTACTTTGTCCCATGAGTGTTTGATGTTCTATTTGGATGTATATATGTAACTAGTTGTTTTGTTTGTTTTGTTTTGTTTTTGTGGTTGTGTTTTTGTTCTTGTGTCTTGGGGTGATTTTTGTTCTACTCCATTTCAAAATATGGAGTGGTTATTCACTATATGTTGAAGGTACTAGGAGAGAAGTTGGTTTATGTATTTTCAAGTGTTTCTATGGAAATTTTTTGTTTCAAGACCTGTGTCTTGCATTTTTTTTTAAGTACCATCCTAAAATGTTAAGAACAAATTGGTGCATTGTAAGTAATCTCATAGACCATGGCTGAATTTGTCACAAAATAGATAAGAACATCTATTACATGAAAGCCTATTTTTCTCACAATAATTTTATTTGGATTTAGGTGAAAAATTTGAGTCTTGACACTGTCATGAAATCCATCATAGTTCTTAACCCAAAGTTTAGAATGATATATCTAAGTATTGAGGAAAGACGAAAAGAGAAATTTTTCAAGTAATCATATAGAAAGAAAAGAAAAGAGAACTATTAATTGAGGGAAAAACTCAATATGAGAAGGGTAATTCAAGTATCTCTACCAGGGCTATGGACGCCTAGCTGGCAATAAAGAAATGCTTTGAGTGAACTAGAGGTATCTCTGTTAGGGTTATGCATGCATGTCTGGTAGTGGAGTAATACCTAGGATATCATTGAGTGAATATCATAGGAATTCAACTTACGTAGCCTAAATCTTTAAATATAGTTATTTCAAGATGAGAATAACCTTTACTGGAATGGATACACCATACATGCACACACTCAAATTCAATGTGGTTATTTTTTATTTACATTTGAGATTCCAGCTCAACCTTCTTTGCCACAACTGATCATACTAAAATTTAAGATGTACATTAACCAGAGGTTCTAGGTGACTGAATTCTTTAGTATCTTGAAAATGGGTAAACCATTTTCCCAGTTAAGTCACCAATTGTTATGCCTTGCATAACCATTCCATTTAAATTTTGGTTTAAATGGGCCCCCCTTGTGTTTTTTTGTTCTTGATGTGCTTGTTTGGGTCTTAGGAGTTGCTATTTTTCCTACTAAGTCTTTGCTTCTTTGTTTTTGTGTGTTCAAAATGTGGCCTAAAACTAAGCTTAGAAAATTTTCAAAGTTCATAGTCCTATTTTTATTTTGTGCCTGGCACCGTCTCTTTCCTTGTTTTCTTTGTTGTCTTGTTTTCCTTGGGCTCTTGGGGATGTTTTCTCCCTTGGGTTTTCTCTTCTTTTATCCCCTTGGAATTTCTTTCCCTTTTATGGAATTGAATCAAAATGGAAATTGAACCCAAAACTTTCAAAAGGTTCCTAGTCTGGGTTTCATTATGATCCCGCTCCCCTTTTTTCTGTCTTTTGTTTTGTCTCATTTTCTGTTCTGTTTTGGGATGAGCTTTTTTCCTGGTCCCATTTCCCTTTGTTCTTTTTTTTTTCTATTGGTTTTATTTCCCTTTGTTAGGATCAAAATTGGAGTTGGATCTAAAAATGGATCTTTTCCATGTTCTAGATCCAAATTTTGGTCCAATTCCACCCCCACCCCTTTTGTCATCCTTTCCCTGCCATGAGACCGGATCCAAATCTAAAATGAAGTATGGAACTTTAACAAATTTCCTAGTTCTATCTTGACTCCACATCCACTCCCATTTTACCTTTGATGTATGTGATGATTGTGTGCTTATTTTGGCTCTAATTTTTCTCCCAACCAACTACATTAAATGGAATTAATAATAACCTCCTCACACATTCAAAATGGTTTTTGAAACCTTAATCATGGTTATTTGGCTCATTACACTTACTCATAGTATTTTAAATGAACAAAGAGCATAGATAACTCAAAGAGGAGTGCGATTTGGTTATGGGCGAAAGTGTGTTAGCAGATCCCTGTCAAATTGTCAACCATTCTAATAGCATTTTGAGGTAGGTGGGTTTCTCCCATTCTATTTTTGTTTTCCTTTTCATTTTTTTTGTTGTCCTTCATGTGTTTGCGAGACATTTCTCAAGAGTCTTCACTTGTTTCTTTTCATGTTATTAGTGTTTATGTTTTTTTTTCTTTGTTTTGTTTCATTCCCTCTTCCATTTTCCATTTCTTTTCTTGTGTTATTCATTGTTTTTATTGTTCACCTATCATTTTTGCCATTTTTGGTGACATTTTCATTTTGGCTTGCACTAGCTTCAATTAGGACTTTCATTTTTGAGGGGTTTTGGTGCCTTACAATTGTGTTAAAACCTTTTTCAAGCCCCTCTATTTTTGTTTTATCAATCTCATGGGTTTTGATTGTAGAGTTTTTTATGCCCTAATTTTAATAAGTTGACAAGTCGTATGAGTTAGGGTTTTGTGTTTCATGCCCTTTTTCAAGTACTTTCCCTAGCTAGCTTGATCTGGTCCCACTAGTCTGAGTGGAGTTGAGCTCATTTTATGCTTCCCCATGTCCTTCTTTTAACACATCTCAAAACTTTTATCGATGTGCAGAGAGAATCCGCTTAATCCTGATAAGTACCTGGTAGGATTGGATCTGAAAATGAATTCATCCATTGAACCTTACCAAGGTTTCAATCTAGTTCTGATCCTAATTCTAATCACGTCAACTTAGCGAGGTTGAGTCATTGAACGTTATGGGGTATTGAAACTTTGAAAGTTTTAGTTTCTAATCTAGTTTCGGTCATAGTTCTAATTAATGTTATTTGTTCACCTCTTTGGTTCTTGATTTTCTTTTGGTCCCACTCCCACTAGGTTTAAAGAATTACTAAGTATGGAGGGTTACCTAAGGAAGAATAGAGAAGTGTGAAAGGATAACACTTGTAAGGATTATTTTCATACCCTATGTTGGTCTAATCCAAGCTTGTCTTATAGGAATAAATAATGTCAGGGGCATCAGAAGAAGTTTCACAAAAGGAACAAAAAATTGTAGAAAGCTCAAAGGGAGCAAAGCCCAAGAATATCAAGGTGGAGAAATTTCTCTATACCTTGAGATACAAAGATTGATATGTTACTCTTAGAGCTATTAAGCTAGATTCAGAATAGACAGATATAACAAACACCAATCTAGTCCCATTCGATTGTGAAGAACTAGTTCTAGACACTTTCTTCGAGGATGTAATTGGAGGGACTGAGTATGGACCTCCAAGGGAATGTGATCATTGATCTATCCCCATAGATGATGAGGTTCATGTTTTATGTACCTAGCCTAAAGAACCCCAAGCAATTGACTGAGGCAGAAGCATTGGAGTTGTTTATCAGGAACAAGGAAGCAAATAGGTCCCACATGAACAAGAAATGGTTGAGAACTAAGAAGAAGTACCTCACCAAGGTTCCTGAACAACTCAAGAGGGGATAACTTTAGGAAGGAGATAGATGATCTAATCTTGATGCTTTCTAGGGTATTTGGAAAGAAGGACTCAACATACTTCAAGGAATGGATGTTTCCATTCAATAAAGCTATTATAGATGGTAGGAAAAACTTTTATTAGGGTATGATTTTATCAAATATCTTGCATAACCAAATTATCAATGTGGGGCAAACCAAAACCTTCTTCATGATTTCTTATGTCATATATTCAGCTGCAAGGAGGGGCATATTCCCTGGATTAAATGAAGTGGGTACATTAGGAGAGGCTCCTAGACAAAACAAGTCATGGGAACATTATGATTAGCTAGCCCTACAAACTTCAAAGCTACACTATAGTAGGGTCAATAATGCATTCCTCTATCCCATCATCAACTAGTTGACAGGGGATGTTGGATTGAATGAGCAGGGAGGCCCTGGATTTTATAGCTGAATGGGGAAATTGTTACATCCAATACCCCAAGTTCTCCTATTTTAGATTGGTATAATTTTATGGACATCCTCATCAACTACCAAGATGTTGAAATGATAGAATTGTGCTTATGCTGTTCATTTACTAGGCTCTGGGGATTAATACAAAAATTTCCAACAAACACAAGCCCAAATGCCATAAGTTCCCCATGAAGTTGGGAGAATACTATTGTGCTCACAATATGGCTGCAAAGCTAGTATTTGAAGAATTGATATTTCTAAACTTGGGGTTGTATACATTAGGGAAGCACTTTCACCCAGAGCACAAGATGAATGGCATAGCTCCAACCATTTTTGAGAAGCATTTTAAAGAATATTTTGGATTGATATGCAAGATTATTATGATGTGAGGAAAATAAATTATGAGACTCTTACCATCCCACAAATTATTGAATATGGGGTAAAGGAATATATTCTTGATACATTATCAAATGATGGTGTAGTTTTGGACCCCAAGAATGAGGCTGAAAATATAGGAACTATGAGCTTGGACCCAATAAATTGCGATGAGGAAGAGTTCATTGATATCAAACAACTAGATAGGACAATGATGGATAGAAGTATTCAATGTGTGGTTATGAGGATCAAGGAACCAAAGGCTCAATCTTCAAAGAAAAGGAAAGCTACAGGTACCCAAGGATATAGGAGAACAAAGAGGTGGATAGCCCCTAAAGAGAAATTAGAGTACTTTCCCCCTAACTTTGGAGGAGATGTTGATCTAGGGATGCCTACTCAAGAAGTTCATGAGTCACAAGGTGTAGAAGCTACTACTACTAGAGAAGGAGCTTCATCTAAACCTTCCCTTCTAGAGGATTCCATTGGGGAAGTACCTATAGGCAACATTCATGAGCAAGGTGAGGAAGAAAAACAAAAAGAGGTTGAGATTCATGACATTGATATTGATTCAAAGGCTACACAATCAGACCATGAGCCTCTTGTGACTAGAACTACTGAGGACATTCATGATATTGGAATTGGGCATGTTTTTACTAAGGACGTTTAAATATGAAAAGGAGGAGGTGATGCCAAAGCACAAGCTAAGGCACTTGCAAAGCAACAAGATGTTGAAGCCATAGCAAAAACTAAAGAGATTGCAAGGTAACATAAGGAAAAGGAAGACCTCTTGCAACAACAAAGATAAAGTGAATGGGAAGCCAATATAGAGAGGGAGAAGTTGGCCCTCTTGCAGAAAATGGATGACCTTGAAGAGGAAAATTCCCAAGAGAGGAGGGAAAAATCCAACCTGGAGGCCAAGGCCAAGGCTGCAGAGGAGGCATAAAGGAAAAAGGATGAAAAATAGATCTTGATGAAGAAGTTGGAGGAGAAAGAACAAGCCAAATAGGAGAAATAAGTTTCCAAGATGTGGGAGAGAGTCAAGCAATTAGAGAAGCGGGGAGATGATATGTTGGAGCAGAGGAGATTGGAGGAGGAAAGAGAGAAAGTTGAAGCTGATAATTTTGCAAAGGAAATGGAAGAAAAGGAGCAACAAGAGACTTATTCCCAACCTAAGGTAACAATTTTGTGATCTCTCTCTTGTACCATTTCCTCACAACAATTGGTTACTACTCCTACTGCCCCAACATGGTTGAAGCTTAACTTAGAGAACAAGCAAATAGTCTATCCCCAACCCTTGAATTGGGATGACATGATGAAAGAGATTGAGAAGGAGAGACTTCAGAAAAAGGCTTGATTCCTTCATTCCACTAAATTAATAGATGCTAGAGATATAGTGGTTGAGTGTGTCATTCCTATGGAAGATAATGAGAAACAGGAGATGTATTTGAGTGACTATCAACTAGGTACTATAAAATTGAGAAGGCCTACAAGGAACTAACAAATGGAATTAATTTATATTGTACCATCCTCCACCAATTCCAAGATGATAATCGATAAACAAAGGAAAGATGAACTTAAGGCTCAATTATATCAATTGCATAGGTTCTTAAAGGACATATCTTCTTCTATTTCTATACAATTTGCTACTCCACAAACACCCATTTTGTTAAGCAAGAAAGAAGTTGATGATCTTGTTGAGATGAGAAAAAAGGTGAAGATGTTAGATAGATGGATTGATAGGTTGAACCAAGAGGTGGAGGAATTACTTGTTGAAGCTCAAAAGGTTCATAAAGAAGCATTCGAATCATCCAATGATGTGACTATATATTTTGAGGACCTTTGGAAGAAAGAAGAAGAATACAAAGAGCATGTAAAGAGGTTTAAAGAAATTACTAAATTTCCTCAACAAAAACTCTTGGAACAATCTATCATTGAGGAAGGTAATGAATATTTCATTGGTAAAATTATTAATATTATCAGATTCAAGAAATCATTCATTTTTTCCCATAGAAATGAGGTACAACAAGCTAGAAAGGTTTTGACAGACCAAATTGTGGAGTTGGAAGCAATCATTGTTATGATGGTGAATTAGGATGTCCCTGTCAAGGATGGTTTTTCTTTCAATTAGTTGAGAAACAAATGAGTTAATATATTTAAAGAGGCAATGTAAAAGGGAGATGATTGTGATGACTTATTGATTTATAGGTTCATGGATATCAAAGAGGTAATAAAGATTGCTCGGAAGGAGCATGCCAAATTAGATGATATGCAGAAGTTCACCTCTACCGAGTTAAAGAGAATAAAGTTTGAGTATAGTTGGGTGGATGGGATGAATGTGGACATGCTTAAACAAGTGTTAGATAGTTATGATGAGTACTTGCTTGAACAAAAGACAAGGGAGTAAGTGTATGGAATATTCCTTTTTGAATAAAGAATTAGATGGTACAGCCTATTGGGCAACTCTCCCCTATTTTCCAAGATCATAACACAAGTTCAATTAAAGATCTCCTAGTAGTTCAACCTTCTCCTTGTGCATTATATTTTGATACAGTCATTAGTAATTGAACTAAATATCATGATGGGAAGTTATCTTATGCAGTTCCAGTTGTTCCCTGATTAGTGGATCTCAAATTTTTGACTGGAGAAATTAGTATTAGGACTTTTCTATATGTAGTTTTTCTATCCATGTTGTAAAGGCGAGCTAGTTGAAGAGCGATTGGCTACCTAAGGAAAATTTTAGGAGAATTTTATAATTGCAAAAACTTTTAACAGTTTTATGCAAAAACATTTAGACATTTTTATAGTTTTCAATACAAGTTATGTTATTTTCAATTTTTAGTTTTCAATGATGATGTCAATGAACAAATGGTCATTCATATGCTAGTGAATGTTGTGCATAAATTTCTCTTATTTGATGAAATTCAATAGGGGATTCCAAATTTGAGGTTGTTTCCATTGAATTATCTATGAAGGAGGTTTCTTTGTGTTTATTGATCTATGAATTTTAATGATGAGTTCATGATGTGTTATTTTTTATTTTGAAGTCTATAATGGTGAATGATTTGTATGTCTTGAATTTGCACTATGAATGAATGCAATGGTATAGATTATTCTATAGATTGTATCATTTTATGGTTTAGTTTTTTGGAAATAATTCTCATTATGAAGTTTGTAAGTCTAAATTGAAGGAAATATACATTTATGTTTTGCTATCCTGAGATTTTTTCTATATTTTTGATATTTATTTACACCCCCAAATGTTAGATAATTTTTTTCTATGCAGTTTGTATCCTTTTACCAATAGGCCCCTTGAACATTATAGTTGTGTAGGAAACTAAACAACATTAGCACAATTGAGAACCAACTATAGAGAACTTGGAAGATAGGTTGCTTTAGGTTATTTATCTTTTTTAGGAGAAATAGGATAGAAATATTATGTTATAATGTTGTTACAAGTGTTACATTGATCATCAACAAGACTTACATAAAATATCTACTATACATTTAAGTTGTAGCTATGTGATGTATTTCACATATCTACAAGAAAATAAATCATTGAAATGCACCAAAAGAGTGGTGAGTTGATGGATGAAGCTATAAAGGCCTCAAAGGAGATAAGACCTAAGATAAATGTTGATACATCCTTATCTACAATGGAAAAATTCAAATTATTGATTGACTCCTTCAAGGAATATTTCTCTAATTTAAAGGGACAAGTTGAAACATAGATTGAGATAAGGCTTGTAGAAAAGAGGTTGTTAGAGAATATAGAGAAGTGTGCATCTACACACAATAGAGTTGAAGAGTGCTTGAAGGAGGTGCAAGCATGTGAAGAAGAGTCCATCAAGTGATTGAATGCCACACAAAGCATAAAGGATGAAATGGACTCAATTAAGTCACAAATAAGTAGTGCATCAAGTGCTTATGATCTGACATAGGAAAAAAATGATTACACTTGGTCTTCCATAGTAGATTTGCATGGCAATTTCTTTACCTTGTAGAGTGAGAAGGAAGATCTAATCAAGCAGCTTGGGAAGTTAAGTGACTTGGTGAAAACAAAGCATATACTTGTCTCAAGTGCCCTTACTAGTACTAATAAAATTTTAAAGTTAAATATTACTCCCATTACCTTGGAAGAAGGAGAGGAAACATTGGTGGAGCTTGAGTCTCAATATAGAATGGTTGTTGTAGCAAAGAAAATCTAGGAAGAAGGTAAATTTTCTTGACAAGTCATTCTATAGAAACTTCAGAGATCAACATCTTTGGGTTGACCATTTCTACTCTTATGCATTTTTCAAAATTTCAAGTTTATAGATTCTTTTGTAATTATATGGATGGATTAGGAGTTTTTGGTTAACTTCCTAAGGGGGAGTTAGTATATTCATTCAATTATTTCAGTTTTTATTTATGTTTCAGGCAAAGCATATAGAGTACTGGTACTAGTACACCCTTTTCCATTGATGTCAAAGGGGAAGAGATACCTGAAAATAAGTTAAATAGGAGAGAATCTCGTGTTGTTTTGACACATGTTGTCATCAATGAAAAAGGGGGAGATTGTTGAAAGAATGAAGAAGGTTGTCATTAATGATTTTTCATTGATGTTGAAACATTATATGATGGATTTCAACATTGATTTGATGATGAACAATATGATTTTTGTGGAGAGGGACTTAGTGTAGATCATTGTGGTGATTCTTGACATGCTTAAGGATGATTTTAGAAGAGAAATTTGCAAGAGGGTTCAATCCACACACATAAATAGTTAAGTATTTTTGCTAAGTGTCTACACTGGTAGATTTAGTGCAAAAATCCCTCTAGTAATTTGGTTGACATTCATTTTCCCTTAAATATTTAACTCTACAATTATAATATGTTGCTTATGATTGTCAGTAGTATCTTCATTAAGAACTTCACCTGGTTTGGATAAGTGGTTTGTAAGTTGCAAGTATCAAAAATTTGACATATAAGGCTTAAACAATTTTTTGTGTAATGGAAATGACTTATCCAATCCACATTCCTCCATGAATTTGGGTTAGACCTTTCATTTTTTGGAAAATGTTAATAGGCTTCAAAGAATTTTGATTTCTAGATGGCATGACATTTTGTGGTCGACGTGTCTTGTGATGATGAACAGTTAGACTATTTTGCTTATATGCCCTATGCCTGGCTAACCTAATGTATGTAAATGGTTGCAAAGATTAAAAATGTGCTACAGATGTAAGAGGGAGATATCATAGGTCAATTCAAATCTATAATGTTCTTTGCACACATTTTTTGGGTGTGAGGGAATTTTGATTTTAATTAGCTGCCAATAAGGCACATTTTGTATGTTTTAGGGCTACATCTAATTAGGCCAAACTAATTGATGTTTGTGATGAGTTTGATATATATACAAGGTTATTTTGAGATTATATATATCAGTATTTGAAAGTTTACATGATCTGAATATAATCAATGATGCAAAAAATTTGTAGAGTTGAGTGAATAAGTTGTGAAAGTAGAGAAGATTTGTGTGAATGTAAAGCAGAGCAGAGATTTGTAAGATAAGATAGATGAAGTGTATTAAGTTAGTATTTAGAGCTTCAAAGGAACTAAATCCTACATATGGTGGATGCATTTTGTATCAGTTCAAGTCTTGGTTGTGTAGCCACAAAACTCTCTTCTTTCTTTCTTTTCTTAGTGAGCAGTGAGTTCACTTGGATAGTGAGCACTTTTGTAAATATGTTATGACCAATTATAATATACTCTGAGCTAATCCTCACTGTGGTTTTTCTCATAATTGGTTTTCCACATAATTTTTTTTTTGTTCATGTGTTATGTGATGTTGATGCTTACTTCCATGTTTTACTTTCTTCTTCTACACTCATGAGGATAGTGTCCCTATTTACCACAATAAAAATGTGATTTTTTTTTATTCTTCCTCTTCCCTAGCCACCTCTATTATTCCTTTAATAGCTTCCTCTACCCCTTCCTCGGGATTATTTATTACTGGGTAAAAGCACAAAATTGTGTCACACTTTATAAAGGAAACAACCAAAACGGATCCAACTTTTAAAATTGAATCAATAAAAAGTGGCACATATTTTTTGAATTTTGAAATGATGTAAACTAGTAAAATATATATTTTTAGTATATTTTTTGTTTTTATTTAAAAAAGAAAAAAGAAAAAAATTATGCTAAGCTATTTTTTAATAAATTAACACTATAATTTAGTTGTTGATAAAATGTTGAAAAATGAAGTTACATGAGATGTCAAACTTTTTATAATAATTTGTTTTTCTTTCAATTTTTTTGTGTATTTATAACTTGAAACTTTAGTGCATGGATATATTTTTTTTCCAATTTTGATAAATACATTTTTTAAAATATTTTTTTTTTTTATAAATAAAAGTGGAAAAGCCACTAAAATTTTATTACTAGAAGAGAAAAGAGTTTACATATTGTAGAAAAACAACAAAAGAGAATAATATGCTTTGTGTCCCACCAAGAGTGTTTACATAGCTTAGAAATATATCTAACATCAAAACAACAAATCATATTGTTTATCTATCCAAGAAATATAGATCTCCAAAGATGATTTTATGAGCACCTTCAATGATGAGAGGGCTACATAATTGCAGCAAAAGGATCCACTGAAGGATTTTTACAAAGAGTTACAAGTGGACAATAGAACTAATAGAAACTAAAGCCATTTACAACAAGAAAAGGCATGTGAATATATGAGCCAAAAAGGTCACAAAGATAAGAAACTGGAAGGAGCCATGAAATAAAGATCCTGTGGAGGCAAAAATTCCAAGACCATTGAAGCTCTTGCAAAACCTAGATAGACCAAGAAGAAACCAGATACCCTAGTGAAGAGTTAAGAGACCAAAAAAAGTTTAGCCAAGGTCCATGAATGAGAAGGGGCCAAATGAAAAAATGTCCAAGAAGAAATAAGATCATGTTGCACTTTCCTAGAAGAGGCAATATCCACTGGTGGTGGGAATAAAGGATCAAAATGAGGTTCAATTAGTGCATTCTTGATAAGAAACTTGACTACATTAAAAATACTTTGTATTGGGTCACATACTGAGTTTCCAAAGTGGGACCTAAGTCTGAGCAGGTAATAATTGAACTCATGTGGGCAGTCCTCAACCAAGCCATGAGCCATAGAATGCAAAAGAGTAGAGAGATTACTATAAAAAAGAAGATGTTTCCTCTATAGGATGCCTCCGACTGAATATGATCCTTGTAAAATATCATGACTCCAAAGTTGGCTGCAAAGAGGAAAGCGAACAAATGTGAGGTAGTAAATAAGTGCCAACCAAAAATTTAGCCATGTCAACACACCATAATTCATCCATAATATTAGATACAAAGTGTGAGGAAAATTCATGGGGGTAGTACCAATGCATTTAGCTCCATCCAATTGTAATTGAGCACCACTTCAATTGCATCAAAGACTTGTTTGCATTCAATAGAAAAAATCGACTCAAGCTTAACCCTTGTGAGAGGTGGATTATCACAAATTTCATGGATTTTGGGTGGTATGAAAACCATGTACAAATTATCCATTATCAACCCAAAGCAAAGAAACCAAGTCCAAAGAAAAGTGTGAATAATAAGCCACAAAAATGCCATGTTTAAAAGAAGAGATTTGACCACCATATCACTACTCTTGAGGCCAAACAAATGTAAACATTTAACAAATGGTTATTCAATTGTACCACCTAGAGGAAAAGAGGTAGGAGGCAATTAAGGCTAAGGAAAAGCTAGTACCATGAGCCAAGTAAAAAATGATAAGTGATAGGTCTTAACTTAGCCTATATCCAATGAGATCATTATAAAATTTCTAATAAAGGAGAGAGCCACTAATGAGGACTTCTCGAATTTCCATTGACAAGAATCACTTCTTATAGGTGAACAAAAGAAAAATTAAATGATAATCAGTAGGATCATGTGACAAAGCACAAATATAAGTAGAATGCAAAATTTGGCCAAATGATCAGATAACTGCTGAAGGAATTATTTGCACTAATTACCATATTTTTAATAAATTCCAAATAAATAGAGACACCAAAATTCCCTCAAGGATGTCCCCCAAGGAGAAGAAAATTTACTTTGGAGGACACAAGTGAGGGAGAAAGGGACAAGTGTCAAACCAAATACACATGTGTGATAGAGGGCCACAATGATACCGAGAAGCAAAGATAGAGAAGCTAGAGTGAAAGAAGACCAAGAAGTGAATGCAAGTCACTTGCAACACCATGTCATCAATGCCTAGAATGGGGTTGGAAACAAGCAAAATCTAAACCCCATAAGTTTCAAAAAAAATATTTTTGGGAATTGTAGCCACCACCAGGAATGTCAACAAGAACCTAGCACAAAGAATGAGACAATTGACAATAAATGTTGGAACCAAAAGAATGTTGTAATGGTTGAGTCTAATATGAGCGAGAAGGGGAAATTTCTACCAGTAAGGATTGGCACAAGAAAGATGCCATTAATTCAAAATAAAATTTTACCTAAGGGTGATGCAAAAAGAGGAAAGTAACAACCTATTCCAAAGAAGACCTAAACAAAGAATAAGAAGTGGCCAACCAAACAAAATAAGCTTTACGGGTTGAAACTCAAGACTTGAGAAACAAGAGGCCACACTCATGGGCCTAGAATTCTCTATTAACAATAACTTCATCAATTTCTTTATTAACCAATGCATATGCAAAAGAATTGATTTCCCTGTAGCAATGTGAAATTTGGTAAGATAAGAACTCCTCTAGTTGATTCAAAATGTAGGATAGTATGTAGTCTAGATGCCAAGAACTAGAATCTTTGTTTTTTAAAGTGGAGATAGCAACCACTGAATCTCCTTCAATGAAAAGTTGAGAGATTGAGAATTTCTTGGAAAAATTAAAACCTAGGCACAATTCTTTAAGCTCAGCCACATTATTTGTACCATCAGGGATCATTTTCGTAAACAACGCCAATAAATCACCATGCCAATCTCTTAAAATTGCAACTATGCTAGAATTACCAAGGTTACCTATTGAAGCCTCGTCAAATTCCAGTTTAGTAAAATTTCTAGGAGGGGTCCATTTTAGAGAGTGTCCATTTGCTATAGAGACCTTATTTGAATTTGAACTTGCACTAGGGAGCTTGAGGAGTTGGTGGTTCTTCAGTATGAGAGCATCCCAAGAAGAGAAATTTTTGGATAAATTTACATTCTTGTACAAAGTGTATGTGATCACCTCAGATAGGGAAATCTCAATTTTTTGTAGAACTTGGGAGATGGTGGATGTATATTTTCTAAAAATTCTATTGTTCCTTTCTAGCCAAATATTCCAAATTATTGTGGAGGGTCAAATCTCCCATAAGCAGGAGAAGGAAGAATAAGAGAAGAGGTGAGGCCATGGAAGAAAGTGGTTGATAATTGAAAAAATGTGTGTGTATCAAAAAATAGTTGTTTCCATTCAATGTCAACTTTCATATTAAATATTTATCTAAAATAGAAAAAAATTAAACCATCTTGATATATATTCTTTTATCTAGTGCATCATATTATTTTCTATTTTTTTTAATAAGTTTTAGTACTTTTCCTTGGCATGGTAATCAACTTAATGTTTTGTGTTGATAACCAATTTTTAGTAAAAATAAAATATAAAATATAAATAATAATTAAATTATTGAAATAAATATATATTTGAAAACTACACTTATGGATCTACAAAGAGTATTTTTGTATTTTTTTTAAAATATTTTTTACATGAGTAGGAGTTATTGGAACTTCAAGTTTTTCGAATAATTTAATTTTTTTGGTAAATTGGGCGCAAAGTGGTGCTCCATATATTTTTAGCCAACAATTTTAGTCGAAAAAGTTTTGGAAGTATCTAACTTAGCTACAATGAGTCTTACTAGATCATATGTTTGACCAAAATTTATTTTTAGTTAGAAATACTTAAATTTAGTTGTGTTGATAAGTTCGCTGAAAGTGTGACACAACTTTTTAATTTTACCCTACTATAATGTATGGATGGGCCCACATCCTAGATTTGAGGTATTGATTCATTTATAATATTAACTTATATCTAATTTCTTCTCCATTATGGTTCCTAATAACCATGCATTTGACATACATTCAATACTTTGATTTTTGATCTTTGTATTTTGGTTAGGCATACATATATATGAAGAACACTTCTCCATCATTCTATAAATTTTTTATTCATATATATCTTCTTCATCAAATAATATAGGGAAGTTACCTATCCAATATCTATCCCATTATATTTGTATTCCATAGTATAAACTTACTATATTTTTGTAGGATTTCTTAGTATCCACCCTAATAGTGACATCTCTTTTTATGATTTCTACCATTGGACACTCATTCCTTAATTTTACCTCTCTACTATAACGGTTACACCAAATATTGGTCCTGCTATCTAAGACAGAAGTCTCACTATTTCACCTTTTACCAAAATTTCCTATTTTACCTTAAATTTTTCAAATTCTAACTTTAAATTTAAAATTTTCATCCTTTTTAAATAATTCATTATTCTCTTCTCCCTAATTGATATTTCACTCTAGTATCCACTTCTAACACATAGTTGTATGTAGAGAACACTTTTTTATATATTTTAGTCTTGATGTAGGGTTTAATCCTAGTATTTAAAATTGTCATTTCTTTGTTTAAATTTTGAATTTCATGGCTCTTCCAATTTTTTTACCACACTTTTGAGATGTTGATCATAGTCTTTCACTAATTCATTTTTTTTTACATCATCTCCCTTATTTTGCTTACACTTTTTATTGGAGCATTAGGAGAGTAAAAATTTATTAAAAATATTTCACTCAATTACTCTCATTTTTATCATGCTTATTGCATTCTTTTGTGTACCACATTAGGGCTTCATCTCTAATGGTTTCCAAAAAATTCATATAACTTAGTCCATGTATCATTAATGGTAGTTCTATTCCAATGAGATTCTAAGATTAAAAAAAAAAACTCATTGGAATCTTTAATTCCTTTCTCAAATACAATAAACATGGTTTATTTATAGCCATATTTATAGGCGAATACAAGAAAATAAGTAAAGCATAAAAAGGGATTCAAATACAAAGAAAATAAATATTATACCTCATTTACTATGCTCCTCTAATTGAGCTAGAATTACACCTAGTTGTTCACTTGATTTTTTCAGTACATGTGTCTTTTATTTCTATGGAGTAATATTAGTTTCTAAGAAAACTAGAATAATAATAGCATAAGGATGTGATGGATTCTCAAAAGAGCGGCATGAGTTTGGCATAAGGATGCTATGTGGAGGAGATTTCATCCTATTTATATTTTTTGATGGAGGAAATGGAGGGCTAGGATGTAAAGCTAATGAAGGTCTAATATTTGATAAAGGTGAGTGCATGCATTTATGGTGTATCTTTGTGACACCTATCACAACGGGGGAGAGGTTATTTGGCAAGTGTCCATGGGGTGTAAGATTGGGTGTGCCCACACATTTGCATGAAAAATATGACATGTGTAAGAGGTAGGATGGTTACACACATGTGAGAAGATCATGTTTACACATGTTTGAGCATGGTAGTGGGATTAGGTCATATAAGGCAAGTATGAAGTAGAATAATGTGAGGATTTTAATCTTACATGCTTGAATTCTTGTGCGCATGTGTGAGAAATACAGTGGGTTGAGGTGGCATGTTCACACATGTGGATCATGAGGACACTTACTACATGATGGTAAGTTTTAGAATTTCAAAGATTTAAAAATAGAATAAATTTATTAGTGGGAACCAATGAAGTTTAATTAATTAATTAATTAATCAAGTAGGAAGAATTAAAAAGGGATGTCTATTTAATCAATTAACCTTAGGGATGAAGTGAGAGATAAATTAATTAAATAATGAATAATTTCATTAATAATAATAATGCAAATTAATTAAGTGATAAATTATTAAATTAATTACAAGAATGTTTTTTATAAAGGAAAAAATGGGTTTTACAGGGACCCAAAACCACAAAGTTTACAAAATAGAGGAATAAGAGTTAAATAAACAAAAAAAAAAAGGTTGAAAAAAGAAAAGAGCCCAGGAATAACATCCAACAACCCAAGGCCAGCAAGGGCCATCAAAAGAACCCAACCAAAAATATAGAAAAAAACCCCCAACTAACCTAAGGATTTAAGAGCTTCAACAACCTTAGCTTCAAGATTGTGCATATCCTATGTGCCCTTCTTGAGGGTCTAAATCATCTAGGGCATAGGAGGAGTCTTCCTCTTCAAACTAGCTCTCGTCCACTTAGAGATACCTACTTCCTCATACCTCTTTTTAGCCTTATCAGCTTCCAGATCCACAATCAAAGACCCCTAATGTGAATTTTTCAGTTTCTTAGCCATTGTATTAATTACAAGAATGGGTATGTACAAGATCATCATGGAAAAAATAGGCCCTTAAGTGGCAAAAAAAATAGAAAAATTGGAGTTAGGCAACTCGACATAAAAATTTGAATAAGTTATCTATATTATTTCAAAAATATATAAGAATAGAATCTATAGAAAATTGAATGTAGTTTCTAAAATACTAGTGTATTTTTACAAAAAAAAAAAATCTATTTAGTGAAAATTTGAAATTTCAATGCAGTAGTACTTAAATTTCAAGGAAAAAATAAGAAGTAGGTGTCTGTCTAACCACCCTAACCACAATAAAATGATAATATTTTATATATAAGTAGAGGACTCATGTCTTGATGTGATGCATATTTTTTGTAATTTTTTTCCAAGTAAATAATTAATTATGAATTTTTCATTACAACTTTAAAAAAAAATAAAAAAACTCGTATGTATGACCACCTTAACTTGGTAAAAACTTCATGAAATTCATTTTTTCTTTTTTTAATCCTATAGTATGCAAAGCATAGAATGTGACACATGTTTTGGATTCAAAAAATGTGATACCAATTCAAAGCTATAGATGTTTTTCAATCAATATATCAATCAGGATTTTACTCATAATTTGAATAGAAAATGAATAATAATTAGTTATTAAATTCAAAGTAAAGCATAATTTATATTGGTGGAAAGCTGAGAATCTCCTTTAAAAACCATTTTTATTTCATCAATTTTGGGTAAAAAAAAGTTGTTAGCCACATACCCATCATATTGCCAATTTTTAGTCCATCATGATCCTGCACATACCCTAATGTTAAAAAGTGTTTAATTGGGGACTAATTAATTAATTAATTAATATAGAAAATGATAAGTCAAAGGTTAATAATTAACTTTGGGTTGTCCAGATGTTTATTCCTCTTTGATAGGGCATTGCAACAAAAAGAAGTGGTGTCATGTTAAAGAAGAAAAAAATGAGGTTATCAATTTATTGAAATGGTCAAGAAAGGTAATAGAATGATTCACCCTCAAGAGGTCACCTAAAAAAAAAAATTAAAGGGAAATTTTGAAACAAATAAAGGGATGAATTGGTTAGAGGATGAAAAATGATTATCAATAGAAGAAAAACAAATAAAAATACATAAAATATGGAGAAATGGTAGAAGAAATGGTGAATGAGTTGAAAAATAGGCCTATGGCCCCTAAATTAGGGATTGGAAGGATTATAAATAGGCCTATGAGGTGTAAATGCTTCATTTTCACCCTAAGCCTATAGGAGATTAGAGCTCAAAATTCATGAAGGAGCTAGGAGAAGATGGATAATATCCCACACCATAGCCACTAAGTAGAATGAGGGAGGAAACTTGAGTGACCATCAAAGGTGAGAGTACCAATATGTATGAAAAATTGAACCCCTAGACTAGTTTAAGGTGCAATAAATGTGGGTCAAAGTGGTAAAATAGAGTTTTTGATTCATTAATCAATGCTTGTGTGGGTGGGATTAGTTCTTGTATGAGTGAGACTAGCACTTGTCTAAATTTATTAGTGCTTGCATGGAAGGATTAGTGCTTTCACATGTAATAGTGCTTGTTCATAATAATGGTAACATATGCAAGAAAACATTTGATGGAACCTTTTAACACTTGTGTTACAAAATCAATATTTATGTTGGTTAGTGCTTGCATAGTTTAGTCCTTGCATGGATTAAGCTTTCAACATAGTTTGTGTGGATGGGATTAGTGCCTACACATGTGATAGTAGATCTTGCATGAGTTGATTAGTAATTATGTCAAAGGATTAGTGCTTGCACATGTAGTAGCACTTGTTCAAAAAAAGGTCACATATGTGAGAAAATATTTGCATGCACCTTTTAACACTTGTGTTGGAAAAGTGGAATTTGTGCATATCGGTGCCTGAATTGGAAAGTAATGATTGATAGATTAAAGCTTACATATTTTGGGTAGGTTAGGCTAGAGATTATCTTAGAAAAGATTTGATGAATTGGTTTCCATGGGTGCAAGAATGATTGCCTCTACAGTCATGAGAGAGATGACCATTGGTTATGAGGTTGAGGCTATTGCTAATGAAGATGTATCACAATTTTTTGGATGTGAGATTATATGAGGCAATTCACATGTTAGAGATCTAGTAATATAAGGCTATGTTATTATCCCTATTAGAGAAATGGTAGAGTGACACTAGTATTTCCCTACTATTGAAAAGTGAGCTCACAATCATTGTAAATGGTGTATGGTGGATACTATGGAATCCCATCTATAGATAGTGTTACAAGAATGAAAGTTTCATGAAGGTGTTTCCATTGATGCCAAGTGGTTAGCTTGTCACCAAATAGTTGTTAGTATCATTGATATCATGGATGCAAGCTATTGGTTGTATATGTCGAGAATATTGAGAAAATTGTAATGAAGAAAGGTTGTAGGTATTTAGTGTTTGCTTTGGGTTTTGCTCCAATATTTTCTCTTATGTTCATGTGGTTCATATATGTTAATCATGGTTGTTGGAAGTTGGTATACTTATAGTGCGAATTATGTTTGAACACTAGTTGTGAATTTTTTTTTAGTGTATCTGGTTGAGGTCCAAGAGAAATGTAGTTGCTTTGGATTTCTTCTTGTTTGAGTTTTATGACTTGTAGTTCTAGAGATAAATTGATATGTTCATATTGAAGATAATTTTGTTATTTCGAAAGTTTGGATCATGCTAAGGATGTCTATGCTTAATTGTTCTACGTGCTTTACACTAGTTTGGTTGACCCTATTTTAAACACTACTTGCAAAATTCATGAAGCATATTGGGACTTATTTAGGTCCTTATTAAGCCTATGTTTTTGTTTTCCTCATTCTAATTCCACCTTAGAATGTTTTGGCACTGACCCGATTTGAATTTATAAGTAAAAATGGTGTGTGTCCCCAACTTTGGATATGTTTCAAAGTTGAAGATGGTATAAATATAGGATGAGATATTCATGAAAGATATATAGAGAAATAGAGAAAGCTAGATGTGAGATAGATGTGAAATAGAGTGTGTGGTTGGGAAGATCAATGTGAAATCTTAATGGTGAGATTCTAGATGTAATGAGTTGAAGGTGCACTCTATCATTCAAGCATTTCTACAAGTGTGTGAATGAATTATGGTGGAAATATTTGTTGCATTGAGATTGTATTATCTCTATAACAAATATCTTCTATCTTCTTTGTATCTATGTGGAAATGATCCCTCTAGGTAGTTAACCCTTGTTGAACAGTGAGTACTATTTTGGCAATGAGCCTTTGTATTCAATTTTGATATTCTCTATATTGTGAGCTAATCCTCACTGTGGTTTTTCCCGTATTGGGTTTTCCACATAAATCTAGTGTTGTTGTGTGTGAATGTTTTTTTCTTCTTTTAGATTCTACATTTGCACTTAATGATTAATCATATTAGCAGAGTAAAGGATTTGTGAATAGTAATTGAATTTCACCCCAAGCCTGCCCTTGGTGATTCCCCATTTCACCTCATCTATGATTTAGAGCCCATATTTCCTATCCACCTCAAGATCCCCACCCTCCAGTTTATCAACAACTTTTACAAAGGGGGTGACCATAGAGAAGCTCAGTTAGTTGAGCTCTTGCATTTAAAAGTATGAGACTGTGTCATAGAAAATTTTGCTAAACACCAGGGCATAGTAAAACACTAGTTCAATCGTTGAGCCAAGGTCACAGTCTTTAGAATTAAAAATTTAGTCCTGTATTGGGACAAGGCCTAGGAAAAGAAAGGGGGACACAAAAAATTCAATAAGCTTTGGTTTGGCCCCTTTTAGATAGCTAAAATTCTGAGAGACAATATTTTCTGCCTAAAGACTTTAACTGGTGAAGAGGTCCCATTGTTGGTCAACAGATGACACTTGAAGCATTACTTCTAGGCTTGAACTTTGTTGAGATCTCCTCTATAAATATTTGTACATAGGTTAGGTTAGGTAGTTTTCTTATGTTTTTCCATTTTGTGTCATTTTGTTTTGCTTGTCTCTCAGGTATTTTTTTAAAAAGGGTTTCCGCTTTTCTACTACGCTGGTTGTGCTTGTTCAATGAATGGTTCACTTTGCTAGCCATCCTTAGTGTTCTTTGACTAAACACTCATTCTAAATTATTGTTCTTTGAAGGCCGCCTAGGAATGATTTCCTCATTTGAACTTTCTCTTAGAACTCCACCCTTGGCTGGATCCTCTTATGCACATCTCAGATCTTGCACAAAATGCATGTTAATTATTTCCAAAGAATTGTACAATGGCTACAATGATATCCTAGTAAGTGAAAAATATTAAGTCTACTCTAGTGGCCACCGTGGTTCCCAAACCCATCGTAGGATTCAGTGCTTACACGATTGAGCAAAAGAGAAGTAAGAAAAAGAAACATTGAAAGAAATATCAAAAGAAAAGTAGAGAAATAAAATTATGAAATCAAGCGACTGTATGGGTGTGCAGGTAACTCTACCAGGGCTATGGACACCTGGCTGGTAGTAGAGAAATATCCATGGGGCCACAACAACAACTCTATAGGGGCTTTGGATGCCTGACTAGCTATAGGGAAATTTTTAGGTTACTTTTGGTGTCAGATGGTTTATCTAGCTTGCTCGGTTGGATTAGCAGTTGCTTGTCATAGTTTCATGAAAAAGAATGAATTCACTACACACACACTTATAAGATGTCTTGTGGATTGAACCAACTAAGGACATTGCTCTCCTAGTTCATGTTTGGATATCAACCCCTAGTCTACCAAACTAGAGATTTTGGGTTTAGAATGAATGCTTACCCTCAGAAATCTCAAGAGTGTTTCCCAGTGAGTCAACATTTGTTGTACCCTCAACACACACACCCCATTTGGAATGGGGACCCTCTTTTTCTTTGGCCTTACCAGGTCATTTTTGTCACTGCCTAATTTTTGTGCCACTATTTTGGTGTCCTAAATGGTTAGCATCCCAACAAAAGGCCTATTTCTTCCCGTACCCTGGGACTTAACTTCCTAATTTCTACTCCTTATGAATTGCATTGAAAGCAGACTGCCTTTTTCCCTGCCAGGTTTGATCTTTTGGAATTCTCCACTCAGAGTTCCACATTGATTTCACTGTTTCTGATATCCAACCTATGAAAACATGCTACCCTCTAGACCTTTGACTCCCCTTTGCCACTAGTTTCAAAAAAAAAATTGAACTTTGTCCGAACAAGTCCATTCGACACCCAGGTCTCGACCTTCCCACTGTTTGTGAATTTAAACTCACCAACCCACTTTTCATCTGTACAGGCATTAATGGTCACATTAAATACTAATTAGGGGTATAAATACCTTGTTCAACCTACCATTTTCATATTTCAAGTTAGCCAGAAGAATTCAAAACAAGTCCAGGAGTCTAGTGCCTTCGTCGCTCACCGCCTTCACACCAGCTGCCCTCGTTTGCCAATCCTTCACAAATTTCACAAACTTCTCTCACTGGGCTTTTGAGGTAAGTTTTTTGCTCACCTTTATGTGGGATTTTTGTGATTTTATGCTTAAATGATAAATGAACATGGGCAAAAAATACTTCAATTTGGTAAAATAAGACAACACCTAAAAAACCCATGTGATGGAATTGTTAGAAAACCTCCAAGGCATCCTTTAAGAAAAATCTTGAACTATACCTTATCCGCATTTTTATTCACATAGGTTGTTCATGCCTTCTAGACCTGGGCTAGCTCATTGCCATCAAAAACTTAGAAAACAAACATCAAATGACTAAATGACGGGATACCCTCTTGGACCCACGACCTTGAACCTCCTTCGCTGGATCACCATCAGACTTAAACTAAAACAAACTCAACCTCCCTCTATGTTTCTTGGGCCTGCTCCCGTGGGATTCTGTCCCTAGGATGCCATGTCACTTTTTCCTTTTCAAATGGTGTGAAAACCTCATCCACCCAAGCCCCAAAGCCTACCTCACTTGTTGTCATTTTGGTTAAACTAGAAAAATGAATTGTTCCATCATATCCCCGAGCCCCAATTCATGGAGTTTCTTTTGTAGACTCCCTTAGTAGTTTCACCATTTCCAAACAACCATCAGGCAACATCCTCCCATATCCTGGGCCCCGAGACTCCATTGGATGTAGCGATTGATAATTTATAAATTCATGTACTTTTTTCTTTCTCGGTCCCACTCCAGTAGACTTCCATCCACAAAATTATGCCACATCTTAGCCATCCAAAAGGGGAAAAATGACTCTGTCCTTCTATCCTCTGAGACCTACCATCCTAATCACCCAAGACTTAACAAAGAAATCTAATAGCCAAACTCAATGCTAGCTTTGGTCCATCGGGTGACTCCTATCAGACTTTCATTCAACGCCTACCATTCCAAACGATAATTCACCGATGGCTTCTTCCCCCTTAAGGCTCGAGCACTTAAATTCTAAGAATAAATATTGGCTGCCCTTTGGCCTCTAGAGTCCTAGATTGTGAGACTCCAACCTCAAAAATTCCATTTCACTTTGGTTGTTCCAATGCGGCAAAGCCTTGATGACATTTTGGCCTTATATCTCTGGATGCTCCCAAAGCGACCCATATGACCTTCAATTTAGAAACTAGTCTCAACCCACATGCCTAAATTCATCCCTCTACTGTATGAGCCTTTCAAACCATCAAAATATAGGGTTGGAAGAAACCACCTAGATTGCCCTATTTTGTTCACCCATTAGACTGTATTCCTGCTAGGGAAGTCTAGACCCCTAGGCCTCAGTTGTCCAAAATCCCTTCAGTATATTGCTAATGGTATCTTGAAGTAAAAGTTTGATTTTATAAATGATGTATCATCTAACTAGACTTTGTCCATAGGATTTTTACTAATGACCATGCTTTTGTGATTGGTTATTCTCATCTTTCCTTTATCTTCTAGATATATGGAACCAGGTGCAGGACCCTCAGGGGTGGCTACAGAGAAAGGTAAAGGGAAAAAGTTAAGAAAAGTTCATGGGAAAGAGGACAAAGACTAGATGAAGTACCAGTTCCAGGGAGAGCCTTTGTACTCAAAAGTCATTACGGACTAGAAGGAAATTATAGATAGCAATAATGGCCATGTCAATATTGAGGAATTCAAATTAAGGGTCTGGATCCACCCTAAGACCGATAATGCAAGACTAATTAGAGGCAATGGAATTGCTAAGGCTCTAGGATTTCCATTGTCCCTTGTTGCTCCTAATTTTGTCATGGCTTGGAGATAGGCATATCAATCTGAAACATGAACCATAGTTGACAGACATGGAAACATCCTTGCTAATATGTCAAGTGAAGCAATAACAAAAAATTTCCACATCCCTACCTTTGAAACAATGGAGCTTCCAACCATTGTGGAATGTAAAGGAATGTGGGACAAGGACCTAGCTAGTTGTAAGAAACTTATAAACTAGTACTAGCTCAAGGAGAAGAGGGTCAACACCATGAAGGTCCCCCAAGAACTCTTCCATGGTGACTTTCACGAGGACTACCATTACTTGGTCACCATCCTAAGTAGGGTAATGGGCCTTCCCACTATGGCATATTTTCAAGAGTGGATGGTCTACTTCATAGAGAAGATTCTCCTCAGGTAGGAGGTTGTTACTAAAAAGGCCTCATTCTATTGGGGAGGCATAATAAGAAACTACATAAACGAGTAGTTCAGGAATGTAAAGAAGACCTCCAAATTCTACATGACCTCCTATCTTGTTTACTCACTAGCTGAGTGGAGGCAATACGCTAGGTTGTTCAGGGTACCTAATGCAGAGTCAGGCCAATTGTTGCAGATCTATGATAGATACCCCTAGCTCTAGTTTAGAAACTTTAAGAATGAGAATTTTAGTGTAAATGATGCCTTTGTGGGTCATATCATTTGATTACTTGGCAGAGATTTTGAAAGGAGGGTCTCTCATGGTCCTCGGGTGTTCTTGAAACAATATGCTTTCTTGTTCATCCAGTACCCCAAGTTCACCTATATTTAGGCCCAAGGTTACACAAATAGGTTGTATAAGCTACTCTGGCACCCCAATGACTAGATTATACTATTAGAGCTCTCCCAGCAACTACAACATGTGCATTCAATTTGCAGTGGCAAGCAATTGGTAGGGATCAGTTATCCCTTAAATTGAAAATCTCCTAGTGCACTAGGAATTATAAATAGGAACTAGTAGAATATCATTTTTTCCTACACACTGCTCACCCACAGATGGACTCATATAGGCACATAAAGAAGGAACTTCGACCAGTGTACTCCCATTTGCATCATGTAGAGGATTTCTGGGCAAATTTCCAAAATGATAAGGTGTGCATGAGGCATTATATGCATATGAATACATACTTTGTAAGAAGGGTTAATTTCTTTCCCATACCTAACTAGGTTGAAGAAGATGAAAGTACCATAATGGACCCCAGGTACAATGTAGTTTCCAAATTTTCAATACCAGTGATAGATCGAGATGAGCAAGAGGTCGATGACCTCAACATTCTAATCAAGCTCATCAAGGCTCACACCAAGGAATGGATCAATGGATGATTAGCCAAATTAAAGCAACAAGGGGTTGTCCTAACATATGAAGGGATCAAGAGTGAACCCAACACCATAGATGATGTTGTTGCTACAACCCCAATAGGAGAAACATCCTAGTCTCCTCCACTCATGAGATTAAGGAAAAGGAAAGAAATAGAGGAGTAGTAGCCTGATACAAAGGTGTACTCAAAGAAAGATTTGGAAGGTTCACCATCAAAGAAACATAAAAGGACAAAAAGAATAATGGGAATACCTATGATTCAGGGGGACCCCCTTCATAAGGTTGAAGAAAGGGAGATAGATCAGGAAAAATCTCCACCCACAACCCTTGATTCTGACACACTTCCATCCATTTCCCAAGCCATGATTTCCACATCCCTACCTATGGTGGACATCTCGGTTCACCTCACCTCTTCTCCACCTATTGGGAAGGTTGTGATGATTGAATCCTCCTCTTCCACAACTTCCCTACTTTCCTTAGCCTCCATGTCTCCCACCACATCACTTCCACTTGCTGCATCAACAATACCAATGCTAGCGCTCACACTGCCAAAGGCATTCTCATGGCACATGTAGAATGTTCCCTCCAAGATTTCCCAAATATTTTTGGATCCCACTATACAAGCTTCCTTAGTGTAGGTCCTCACCAATTCTCCACCCTCAAAACCTCCAATGGGACCACCAACAATGGAAGCCATAATGCAAATATCCAAGGAATGGGAGAAGCGGGAGATGGAAACTTTGAAAGAATTGAAGGAGGAAGCAGATGAGAACCATGAACAACTAGAATATGAGCATTGGAAATTTGATAGGGTTGTTTATGAAGAAGGAACAAGATCTTCTAAAAGCAGTGATGAAAGAGATCACAGTACTGATATTATACAAACATTTGATGGAAATATCAAGGAAGAGCTAGCCAAGCAATTGAGGGATGTCGAGTAAGAGTTTGAAAGGTCACCTCCTCAAGAGGAAGGGAAAGAGGGTGACAAGATAAAAAAAAATGTGGAACCTCCTGGAAGGGAACAACTGAAAGATGTCTCACCTCCTCATAGAGAGGAGGAGAACATAGAAGAGAACATACCTAAAGGTGAAGGTCAAGATGACAAAAGCCTCGAAACTGAGCTGCCCAAGGAGCACGGACATGAGAATGATTCGGGTAGCAAAAGAGGATGTTGAGAGGGAGGAAAGTCCCAAAGAGTGCCTACCCACAAAATCCCCATTCAGACCCATAACGTTCATCCAGGATTTTGATGAAGATGAAGAAGATGTGAAGGTAGAAGAAGAAAACCCTAAGGAAGAGGATATTGAAATTAGAAAAGATGAAGAGGGCAATTGTAAGTCACCTTGGGAAAAGGCTTAGATTCCTAAATGGCTGGAGAAGCAACTTGAGGAGAAGGCTCCTACCTCGAGCAATCTGAGAATGAGATTAGAAACTATATTAGGAAGGGCATAGATCACTACCAAAAAGAAGAAGAAGTCCAAAGTCAGATCCAAAGTAACAATGGATGTTTCTGGATCTAGGACTTTCTAGGTTGCAACACCAGTGGTGGGAGAAAAAGGAATAAGCTATAATATCTCTACCATTGATTCAGGAAAATCTAATAGTGATAAAAGGGTAGAACTCCTCTAGGAATCTATTGCCATAGTGGTACACCTGATACAAGACAAAGTTTCAAAAGAGGAGCTAAAGGCACAAGTATATGACCTAATGACGTACATTCAACAATGGTCCTCAATAGAAGAAATTCCTACCACATCCACAACTCCACCACAACTGTTGTCAAAAGAGAAAATTGATAAGCTAGAAAAGAGAAAGAACTTGGAAAAGACTACATAAAGCTAGTTTTGGTTGGTCTTATATCTCAGAAACATGGGAATTAGTCATGCTATTAGGACAACAAAAATATTCTTGGATCTCCAGTAGTCTTTTGAGAGTACAAAGAAACTTTTCATTGACTTCCCTACAAAGTATAGGTCCACCTACCCAAAGATTGAAGCTATTCTCAAACTACCAAGTGCAACGTGGGAAAGGGAGCTTTCATTCAAGAGGGATGATCATTAGCTCATGGATGTATGGAAGCAGGACTTTGAGAATAGGAAATAAAGGTTGGAGTAGTAGCTTGACAAAGTGGATCTAGACATTGAATGGGTCAAGTAAGTTAAGAGTAGATTGCACTTGATATTTGAGGCTGATGACAAGATATGACATGCCTACGGTATAAATAGATCCAGAGAAAATAAAGCCCCACTTTTAGAAAAGGATGGAGGATGGGATGCTAGCGGGGATAACCATGGATTTCATGATTTTTTCCACCCGTTACTTCACCCAATTAGAACTATTTAGGGACCACATTTCCAAGTATGACGAAGACTGGGAAAAGCTTACAGACAACTGCAAGGAGTGGAGTTTTCAATTGCTACGATTCAAGATTTTGGAGGTTGAAAATATCCAATTGGTAATTCTGAAGTTCATGGAATATGAAACATTAAAGAGGCAAGAAGGAAACCCTATTATTAATGAAGAATTCTTGATAGAGTAGCTACAACAAAAGACAAATCAACAAAAGAAAAAACTACTACAATGTTGTCGCTAGAGGACAAAATAGGGATAAGGACAAAGTTGTACTTTAAATTGTAATATATTGTGGGGTAGGTAGAACCCTAGGTTGTAGTGAATATTTTCCACACAATGAGATTAAATCTTGGCCATTCATTCTATTTTTCAGACACTATAAATAGGGGGTCTCCTCTCATCTTTAAGAGAGCGTTGAGTTGTAATAACATGCTACAAATTTTTTTAATGAAAATACATTGACTTGGTGCATTTTCTGTGTTTCTATACATGTTTAATGATTCAATCTCCCATAGTTAGATGATCTAGTTAAATTTAAATTCCTATTTTAATTGGTTTTAGATTGCTTAGATAGGTTTAGTGATGTTGTTCTATAATTATAGAAACTCCTACTATGTTGATGCCTTCCAGCCCATACTTTTTGTTGTTTGCTATTGGTAAATAGTCTTGTAAAGTTAGTCTGGGCTGAAATCTGAAGTTGCTCTAAATTTTTATCTTTATTCATTCATGTATGCGGTGGATGAATGGTGAAATGTCTACAAACCTTAGAAGATAGCACAAATTTAATGAGACTGTGATTATTTTTGGTTAAGTGGAACTTTGTTTAAAGGAAGTTTTCCATAGTAGGAACTCCATGATTACTATTCATAGTTAGTTTTAGATCCAAGAAACCCTTCTTCCCCCTACTCTTTTTCCTTTTTTTCTTTAGAAGTAACCTAAGATAAGGTTAATTGCACATTGTAAAGTCAAAAATTAAAGAAAAACTGGAGTTTCAAATTGTTGTTTGAACATACAATAAAGTGCACCTTAACTTCCATCTCAGAAAGTTTAGACTCTAAGATCCACTTCGCATCTAGCTACATAATTCTACTCTATTATTACTAGTAAAATCACATCAAATATCAACTGATGGATTCCATTTAAATCATGAACTGACATCCGAGAGAACTTGCGGTGATTTTCAGCAACTTGCTATTGGAAATCTCCTTTCAAGAGAGGCAGTGCATTCATGTACTGCCTATGTTGAAAAATTGTGCAAAAACACCCATCAACAGGGTTGTGCTCATTTTTCTCAAATTGGCTTAGCACTCTTGACAAACACTAAGGGATAATGGAGGCTCCTCTATTTCTCAATTCCATGAAGTAGTAGAATGATTTCCATGGTGAAATCACTAACAAACAACTAAAAGGGATAATGGTGTCCAAGCACCCACAAGTGTTCCAAGCTGTGAAGGGTGTTTTGGGCCCAAAATTTCTATTGGGTACCCACAAGCTCAGAGGGAATTCAAAAATACTTGCCATTTTTCTAGAAATTCTTGTGTACATTGAAAATCTTGTGGTAAGAAGCTATTCCAAATGATTTTTCCACACTCTCTATTGCAAAATATCAACGAGACATTAGACAACATCAATGACAATTTCATACCCCTTTGTTGTTGCACTACTATAAGCCTCATGGGAATGAATGGTCAGTACCAAAGTTTTCCCTAGTGTGCTCACTAAATCATGCAACTCTCAAAAACTAATAGGGGGAGATTGACAGGTATATCAAATTTCTTCTTTGTGTGGCTGACATTCTCAAAGATCAACCAAAGGATTGGTTGAAGGAATTTGTGGTGGGAGAAGCTCTTGATGGGGAAAGTTGCTCTTTGAATGAAGAGGATTGGGAGTTGCACACTAGTGAAGAATAGGTAGTGAATGACACCAAGACTTGGGAGGAATGAGCAAACCATCCTACCCATAGTGCCTATAGTGGTGATTGTCTAGTGATTCTAAATGCAATCAAAACTAAGAAGACTAGAGAGGTTGGTTGGAGCAATGCATAATCCGGTGTCTACAAAAGGTCATTTTGGTTTGTGATGGTCCTTTTTTATTCTATATAATTTTCCATGTTAGTCCATTTAATATTTGGGTTTGTAATTGAAATGGTAAAAAATGGTGGTGCTTTCTTTCACTTCTAGGGTTTTGGACCTAAAAGGAGAAAGACCAATTTTTCAACCTTTCACTCAAGAATAAACCCTTGAGATTTCAATGCAAAGGAGATTAAAATTTGACAAAGGCAAGGTACTAAGGATTGAATGATAACTAATGAAGGGTTCACCACCAAGCATAAACTTGGAAAAGAAAATGTTTGAAAACACAATGTGATATGAAAAAAAAGCTAAATGATTTAGACATATAAGCAAATTGTAATGATAAGCTATGAAATTGAAAATGTGCACCTGGGAAACTAAAGGGGACATAATGAAGGTCTGGAATCCTAAAAATATGGTGTTGAAGTTTACTGAAACTTATACACCAGGCTAGACGAATCTGTCCAGTTTTTTGAAAAATGTACAGGAGTGGGTTTTAGCCAAAAGCGTATCCAAATCTGCAAAAACACTGTTTAGGCCTATATAGTGGGACTCATTCACCAATAGTGGTGAATAAGTCCACTTATACTTTTCTAGAAATATTGAAGTGGATTTTGTTCCTCTTGTTCTGTATTGTTCTTCCTGACTGGTTTTTGGATCCAAAACTACAAAATACCACCTATAGCTCTTCTCCAAGCTTCTTCTAGGCTTGATGAAAAATTTGACAACTTGACAACCTTTATCCACCTTTTTTTCTTGGAAAGTATGCAACCTATCTCTACAAATCATACACAAAAAGAGGTAAAAATGTTGTGTGGTTAGTTAATAGGAGTTTTCCTTGGTCAAACCCCTTGTTGGTAGTTAAACCTTGATATAGAATGAAATGTGGAAAGAGAATGATGAATGAAAAAATAGCAATGTTGCAACTCACCAAACCCTTGCAATAACATGCTACAAACATGTAAGTGATGGCTCCAATGGATGTAGACTTGGACTCTTGCTTGATGTTGATAGATCTTGAATGCAATGCTTGCTTTAATCACAAATCCCTACACCACAATTGTTAGCTCTAAAATAAAATGATGCAAATGATATTTGAGATGATGAAAGAAACTTGAAGAATGCTCTTGAATGCTTAATAATCTACCCTTGAAATTCCTTGAATGTTCTTGTGAATGTTCAAATTCTCTTGTGAATGCTCAAATTCTCTTGTGAACTCTTGAATCCTAGGGCATGAATACTTGAATGCTTGGGATGAAAATGAGTAAAAGTACCTTGTATTTGTATATAACTATGCAAGAATTCCTAAAATTACAACACTACAAGCCAACATCAGATCTAGGAGAATAAAATCCTACCAAAAATTTGGCTTAAATTTGAATTTTTGTCACATGGGACTCATTCACCCAAGGTGGCGAATGAGTCCCATTACACATAATGTATGGGACCAAAATCCAAAAGTGTCTATAAATGTGTGAAACCTTCATTGGGAACAAAAAGACCTAGGTGGTACTTATTTTCCCAAGGTGGTGAATGATTCCCAAACACTAAATCTTTGCCACACAAGCCAAGAACATGTGAATTATTATTGGTTATTGGTTGGTGTTTGGATTATCCTCAAAAATATGTAATAAATGAGGCTTGTGGATGCAAAATGGGGCCAATTAAAGCATAAGAAAGCACAATTATTAATGAAAAGCCTAGAGGAATGTGAAATTGTGTCACAACACTTTACAAAACTCCATATAAGGCAAGGTTAAGATTAATTATGATTAAAATTATGTTTAGGTTTATTAAACCCTAGAAGAGTGTGAAAATGTTTTACAACACTTCACAACACTTTTGCAAGGCACCATTAAATTAAATTAGTTCACAAGGGCCCAAGACCTAATATGAATGTGTTATCTACATTACAACACTAAGTCAAGGTAGCATTAAGCTAAAAATCCATAAGGAGGACCCAAACAAGTGCAAAAAATGTCAAAGGACCCTTTTTGTGAAACTAAATTTATCCCCCACTTTAGTGAGAGGATGAACCTACTTCAAACTCACACTAAGTTAGACAAACACACACTAAGAGGGGCTCTAATGAACCAATGCTAGCAAGATGAGACAACAAAAATCAAGAGAGGTGATCAAACACCCATGATCAAGATCCCATGGCAAACCAAACATAAGCACAAAGGAACACACATGAAAATGATATAAAGAATAGAAACAATGCCAATCATACACTACCAAAGATGAAAAAGGGAAAAGAAAAGAAAGAATTGGATGAAACTTCTATCATTTTTCCATCTTGATGTGGATTGGATCTAGGCTATTTTTCTAGAAAAATGCATACTCACTCTAAGGCAATAGAACTCTTGGTTATTCACTAGGTGAGAAGCCCCAAAAGGTGAGAAACATGCACTCATGGCTGGTATGCACTCGCACACACACATAAGTGGCTATGGGGAAATTGATGCTTGAGATTGGACTTCTCGCTCAATCATACAAAAGTTATACCTCCTGATAAATTTAATAAGGTGCAACACAAAAAAATGATTTTTGAGCTTCACGAGGCAAGCAAAGCATCGTATACTTGGAGCTCATGAACAAATAGGATGGCTCCACAGGCATGCAAGCTATATTATGCAAGATGGCCATATAACAAAAAATGAAAAATACAAAAGTAGGAAATTCTCAAAGAATTATTCCTTAGTTCATGTGAGGTCTTTAACTTAGGGAACATTATGCCTAATGTCTCCAAGAGTGGACCAATCAAAGAATAGAAAATCCACAACTTAGGAGATGTAGTGTGTCACATCAAGCCACTAAGATGAATGTAATATGCTAAGAGAGATCATTCTCATGAAGGACATCACACCCAATTTCATCCACAAAGTGACAAATGCATCATATGAAGTAAGAAGGTTGCACTAAGAACCAAGAAAAAAGAAAATGCAAAAGAATAATGCCAATGTATTCCCCCATTTTAAAAAAATTGCTATACACCATATTGTGAGAAATTAATTTAAAGTAGAAAATGAAAAATGCAAACAAGAAAGAAGAAATGAGAGCTAGCTTGGAAATCCCTATGACAAGTCATTTGTTTCCAAGTAAAGCTACGTCGTGTAAGAGAAAAAGAAAAAAGAGAGAGGGATTGCCCCCAAAATGAAAACACCAAACACATAAGGTATCTATAGATTTTGGGTCGATATGTTCTTTGCTGTAATTTTTTTAAAGAGCTTGGAACAATCATCACCCCCCAAATACACATAGAACTAGAAGAATGACACAAAGAGAGAGAAAACAAAGAAAAACCTTTTAGGTCAACACGGAAGAGACATACGGTGTCTCAATGCCTTGTGTCATCCTTGAAAGGAAAAGACAAGACAAATGAAAAAGAAAGGATGGAAGAAAAAGTAAAATCTTTTGGGTCAACATAAAGGATACACAAATGTCTCAATTCCTTGCATCATCCCCAAAAGGAAAGCAGAAGAAAAAGATAAAAATGAAAAGGAAAAGAAAAATAAATCCTTTTGGGTCAACATGAAGTAGACATGAATGTCTTGATGCCTTGTGTCATCCCCAAAATGAAAATAGTAAAAAGATAAAGATGAAAAGTGAAAGCAATGCATGACATAGAGAAGAATGAAGGTACAAATAAAGGAAGGTCACAAAGAGAGAGAACATCAAACAAAACATCACAAGGGATCACATCCCACACATGCAATCACACAAAATAAAAATAAAAAGAAAAAGAAAATGCAAAATACTAGTAAGGCACATGTGATTCAACCTATGAGCAAGTAATTTACCTTCCAATCATGTTCTATGTATGTTGAGGGTGAGAAACTCGCCAAAGCGACAAGGGAAAGTTGCAAACTAGGAGAAGCACGCGGTTCAACACTCTTTACATGAGATTTCTTGTTTAAGCTCACGAAAGAGGAAAACAATGTGTTCAATTCATTATGCACCTCTTTGTTCATTTTGGTGGTCTCATCATCGTCAACTAGGTTAACCACAATAGGAGGTTAAATGATAATGTCCACTAAAGAGTTTAGCTCTTGTTGTGATTTTTATATTGGGTTGTTTTGTGTTGGTTGGGGAGGGAGGTCATCATGCATTGCTTCAATCAAGTTCAGATTATGATTTACTTTGTTTAATTCTTCATGTAACTTGTGGCAACAGCATGAAACCTTTTTCCTGCACTCTCTAGCACTTCTTTTTATTTTGTTTTTTCTTTCAATTTGCATTTATTTAGGAGTGGGTTGATCAACCATTGGTTTCTTGTATTCCCTAAGGGGGGGAATGGAAGGAACCACAGGAGGTTGTTCAGTCACTTTCTCTTTTTCTTTGTAAACTTGTTTTATTCTAGGAGGTGTGACAAGGTTGTTTTCATTGTCTCTTGGTTGTTTATAGGATATCGGTGAAGTTTTTGTTGTTGGTTGGTATTGTTTGTTTGGTTCTTTTTTAGGTTGAAGCATGGTTTCATCTAGGATGGGAGGTTTGGAGGTGGATGGGGACATGTTTGGGAGAGATAATTCTGCTATCTTCTTTTCCTTGAACTTTTGATAAGACAAGAAAAAGAAGTATTCCCTTGGCTTGATAGGTTCCATGGGCTCTAGCCAAAAGGTATATAGAGAAAAGTTTCCTTCAGATGACAAGGAGTTAAAGCCACTATTGTGAACAATGAATATCTCATTTTCAAAGGTAAACTTTAAGAATTTATGCACAATCAAAGCAACAAATTTTATGGAGCAAAGTCATGGGTGGTCTAGCTTCACATGAAATTGGTTTGATTGCGGGATGATGGAGAATGTGATATCTAATATTTTTGGTCCTATTTGCAATGGTAGGGTGATCGATCCTATCCTAGGGAACAAAAAGTGATTGTGTGTCTTGATACATGCTTTTATTCTATCATATTCATCTTGATAGAGTTCATGAAAAAGTAGGAATTCCTCAGTGATCAAATTCTCTCCATAGGTAGGATCTATTAGTATCCCATTAGTGGGCTTGTCATAGATATCACCGGCTATTTAGAGAGGACTAGTGGGTAAATATTTAAGTATACCCTTAGAAGACAAAGTAATGTCAAGAGTTCTTAGGTCATCCCTATGGACACTGGAAATGGATGCTTCACTTCCTTGTCCACAAAAATGGGTACAAGGAGAGGTGTCTGATTTCAAAATATTCACATTCAAGGAAACCTTAGAGATCTCAACCCAATGAAGGATGTGAGAGATCTGACTATAAGCTATCATTGGAGATGATTGAGACAAGAAAGGGGTTCACCACCAAGTGTAAATTTGGAAACCATAAAATGTTTGAAAACATAATGTGATATGCAAAGAAATGCTAAATGACCTATGCAAAGCCCTAGAAATGTAAATACAATAGAACATAAAAGTAAGGATGTGAATGGTTTGCACTTGAAAACCTTGAAGAGACTAGAAATAGCTCTGAAATTCTAAAAATGCTAATTTTTAAGCTGGTGCCTGACTCATTCACCATTCTGAGTGAATCAATCTTGATTCTAGAAAACTAAACCAGAGCTTGTTTTAGCCAAATGGGTATCTAAATCCACAAAAATCTCTAAAAAATAGGTATAGTGGGTTTCATTCACCACTTTTGGTGAATGAGTCCACTTTGAATTTTTTGGAAACTCAAAAATGGAATCTATAGCTCTCGGTCTACTCAATGTGTTCCTCTAGTTGGCTAAATCTGAAACCCTAAATTTTGGAGTTATAAGTGACTTTTTGTGAGGATTTTGACCTTGAAAATAGGGAAATGAATCCAACAAGTTTGTAACCTATTCTTCAATCATCTACAATCCTTCAAAGCACCTAGATCTATAATCACACAAAGAAAGAGAGAGGAAATATTGATTGTTAAGGGATAGGGGTTTGCCTTGGTCAAACCCCTTTTAGATAATTAAACCAAATGATTAAATAATATAATGAATTATGAAAATGAAATAATGCAATTAGAATCTTTCCATGATGATGGATCTTGAATTACTGCAATAATTAGTGAAGAATCTTGCTCTTGAATGACTTAGAAATGATCTTGGAAGATATCTTGATAACCTTGTCAAGACTTGGAGTGCTTGACTTGATGGCATGAATGTATGATTCCTACATTAAATAACCATTAATTTGATCCCCAAGGCTGACATTAAAGAAAGTTGAATTAAAAACCCACTTTTCCTGCTCATAGCCTTAAAAATAGCCCAAATGGGACTCATTCACCATCCTTGGTGAATGAGTCCCACCTACATGGGACTCATTCACCCAAAGTGGTGAATGGGTCCCACAGGGGCTATTTTTCCAACTTCGATATCGGGGAATGGAAAATTTGAGCTCTTATGTTTATCTAGTTGGGTTTTTTTATCAAAATATACCTTAGGATGAATAATATGGGTCATAGGGGTCTATTAATGATGATATAAAGGTCATAAATTCAAGGAGGCCCAAAATCCAATGTGAAAATGTAAATAAATACACTTTACAACACTAAATTAAGGAAAACTTGAGTCTATTTAGCTTGGAAGGGCCCTAAATTTAATGTGAATTTGTAGAAAACATTACAACCTTGGATTAGGTCCACTTGATTTAAAGCCTCTCAAATTTAATGTGAAGATGTAAATAAATGCATTTTACAACACTAAATTAGGATATAGTTAGGTTAGTTTATTTTAAAAAGGGCCTAAGACCGAATGTGGATGTGTAAAATACCTTAAAACACTAGATCAAGGTGGAATTAGGTCCAATATATCATTAATTATTCCCAAATCAAGCAAGGAAAAGGCATACTTTTTTGGTGGTCACATTTAGCCCACACTTTAGTGAGATGATGAACTTGCTTAAAACTCACACTAAAGTATACATCCAAGATGGGTTCAACCATACCAATACATATGAAAAGTGATGACAAAGATCAAAGGAGGTGGCCAAGCCCCCAGAATCCAAGATCCTCCATCAAACTGACATGGGCACCAAAGGACATGCACAAGGTGAAATATTTGCATTAGAACAAGATACACAATCATGCAATGAAAATAACTAGAAGAAGAATAAAAATAAGCAAAAATAAAAAGATGGATCAAGCTTCGATCATTTGTCCAACATGATGTGGATAAAATCTAGGCTATTTTTCCAAAAATGCATTCTCACTCTAAGGCAACAAATCTCTTGGCTATCCGCTAGGTGAGAAGTCCTAAAAGGTGAGAAACATACATTTATGGCTGATATGCAATCACACACATGCAAGTGGCTATGGGGAAAGTCATGCCTCAGTTAGACTTCCCTCTCAAACCATACCAAAGTTATACCTCATGATAACTTTAATAAGGTGCCACACAAAAATGATCTTCGAGTTCCATGAGGCAAGAAAAACTTTGTATGCTTTAAACTCATAAACATTGTAAATGCAAAATAGTGCAAGGACTGTTTAAAGGGAATTTTTTAGTTCATGCAAGGTATTATCATAGGGAAAAATTTTGCTTAATGTTTCCAAGAGAGGACAAGTCAAAGAAATATCACACTCTTGGAGGAAATCAAGCTCAATGACAACGCCAAGAAAATGACACATTGCAAGAAGAAAGAAAAAATGATGAGTGTCAATGTATGCCCCCACTTTAAAATAGTTGCTAACATCACTAATATGAGCAATTAATTTAAAGTAGAAGACATGAGATCTTATTCAGAAAGACCTAATCCAAGTCATATGTTTCTGATAAGCTACATCATGAAAAAGGTAGTATGTCACATGTGATCTAACTTAAGGCATGTCCTCCACATCCCAAGCTTGCTCTTGGATGTACATGAAAGGTGGTAAACTAGCCAAAAGAGACAAAAAAAGTGACATACAAAGAGGAGGCTAACTACACCCTTTCCCCCACTTAGAGTAGGACAAGGGTGAGGTGAATAGGTTTAAGATAAGATTCAGTTAGAGGCACTAGATGCTTCAACCCAAGGAAGAGGACCATAGTCCTTAAGATGTTTACTGTTGTTACTAAAATCATTACATTCATTAGTGGCATGACCACGAGTTCTATGATATGCACAAAATGAAGTCTTGTAATAAAATTTCTTTCAAGTTCTTGGAGGAGTCTTGACAAGATACCCTCTTGATCAAAATAATTTTTTTCTTTATTTTGTGACAAAGATATCTCTTGCTTAATATAGGATCTCATATTCACACAAGACACTTTAGGTGGTGATATTTTGCACTCTTCTTTAAAGGAAAGTGTAGAATCTAATGAATTCAAACTATTAGTGTTTTGCATGATGACATTAATATTAAGTGAATATTTCTCTATCTCTTGTCTCTCTTTCAAAGAATCATTTGTAATAGTGTTGATGTTAAGTGAAGGCTTGTTTATTTATATCAAAGGACAATAACCAAAACAATGAGTCATTTCTTGCATGATAGGCTCTATATGGTTGTCAATACCTTGTTCTCTAGTACCACATCCTTTTCCATTATACCCAAGTTGTTTCATAAGTTCATAATATTTTCCATAAGGATTTTTCATTGCTTTTGGATCTGGTGGTTGTTCGTAATTAGCTTCATCAAAGGTTGTTGTGTAATTTGTTGTCTTGTATCTAAAGTGGTTGAGGTGGATTCTTTTGAATGGTCTTATTAGTTTTGTGTTGACATTACCACTTTTTCTTTTTCATTCTTCTTTATTATGATCTTTGGTTTCCCATCATAGCTAGGTGTGAAATCCGAGGAACACCAATCATCATCCAATAGCTTTTTTGTTTGTTCAATATATTTTTATTCATCCATTTTTTACATGGGGTCTACTTGTGTAGTTGGTGTTAATGTTTCTAATGGATTTTATTTGTTTATCTCAATGCTTAAACAACTATTTGGATTAGGGTCTGCTTCGAGTGTGTACACTTTTTTGTTGTAAATGTATTTCATGTTACAATGAAGAGTAGAAGGAACCCCATTCATTGCATGAATCCACAGTCTACCTAAGAGAAGATTATATGAGAGATCATTTGGCATAATATGGATAAGTGTTTCCAATGTGGCCTTCCCAACTAAAATAGGCAAAGTGATCACACCATGAAGTTGTTTTCCTACATTGTCAAATCCCTTAATAGATAAAGAGTCTGGTTGAATTTTTGATTTATCCACATGAAGACTATCCAAGAGGTTTACACTACACACATTAAGGGTTGAGCCATTGTCAAAAAGGGTTCATTTTATCCCTATCCTATTGTATTGAGTTATTATCATGAAAGCATCATCTTTTTTTTTCACTTCCACAGGGGGAGTTCACTTTGGTGGAAAATAATGTCATTATTTATTCCTTGGATCATGGCTGCTATGTCATTTGGTTGTGCATTACAATGGATAGGAACTTGTTGCAAGGTAGTTTTAAGCATAGTGTGATAATTAGGTGAATTATGAATTAGGTCCCATAGATATATCTTTGCAAGAGTATTCTTAAGTTGTTCAAAAAAATCATACTCTTTCCCACTATTTGAAGGAAAACAAGGAGCACTAGGAAATATGGGATTAGGAAAAGGTAAGGGAGTTGGGCTTGGTTATTGCAGTTGTGGGTTTTTTTGAGTGTTATATGTATGAGCAATGCTATTATGACTCAACTGCTACAACCCATTATTCTTAGGTGGTTAGAGGATGAATTCAGGTTTGTTTTGAGTTTGAGTTTTATGTGAAGGGGGGTAAAGGATGAGTTGAGGTTGAATATTATTAACATCCCTTAGTGAAGGAGAGTCTAATGTTACCTCATCATCTTCATCTAAGGGCATAATATCATTATTCTCAATGCTTTACTTTTGTTGCACCATGATATCCTCCCTAGAAGGAGAGTTTTTAGGATAATGACAAACTAGATGTTCATGATATTCAGAGGTTGGTTCTTCTAAAATGACTTCATTGCAAGTAAGGGAATTATCAATGGTTAGATTTTCTTGTTTATTGATAGTGGGGAGATTAGGGGAAGACTATATTTGATTTTCATTTTTCTCTAAGGTCTCATTCTCTTCATCCATATTATCTACCCTAGTAGGAGAGCTTGTAGTATGTTCATCCATGGTTAAATTGTTTAAAGTAGCTTCATCACAAGTAGGAGAAGCATCAAGAGAAAGAAAACTATGATTTTCATGCTTACCAAATAGATCTTCCCAAATGGTAGGAGCATTAGGGAAGGGAGGGACACGATTATCATGAATCTTAATAGGTATATCTTCTAACAACAACCTATCCTCTTTGCATTGAGGAGGGACATTAGCAGAAAGAAAATTATGAGTGCCATGGCTATCTATGATAATATATTTTATGCCAAAACATTCTCATAAGCAAGGGATGCATGGAGATTAGGAAAAGTGATGTTTAGAAATGTTTCTATAATCTCAACTTCTTATTTTCCAATATCTTCCAAAGTGGAATGAGGGGAGGGACATTTAATACCCTTGATGCTTGTATCTTCTTTCACCAAGATACCTTTGTCACTAATAGGAGAGGTATCGGGAGAAGAATAGGTATGATTGTTATGATTTTCAACACTACCATCCTCACCAATGGGTAATATAATATTAAGGATTGTATGAATGCTTTGATGATTAACATGTTTCTTAATGACCTCATTGGTGTAATATAAATTCAAATCATAAAAGGGGATTTTGTACTTATACAATCCATTTTTAACCATATCACAACCACATCTCCTTAAAAAAAAAATGCTATCATGAAAAAGTAAAGTGCAATGCAATGACTTAAAGTAAGATGTTTAAATGCAATTTCAAATGTGAAACAAGGCAATTTGTTGATTACATTATGCAACAACTTGAAAGATGAAATGTTGTAAATGAAAATTTGAAATTAATAAATGCATGAAATGAGCTAATTTAAGCTAGGTCTAATGAAATGAATGTAATAGAAACTCAACCAAATGATACAAATAGTTAATGGTAGCAAATGAAAGTATAGAAACAAGGTTTTCAATGTTGTAAAAGGTAGTTTCAGGTGTGCACTAGGACTAATTCACCTAAGGTGGTGAATGAGTCCTAGTAGGGATGTTAATCAAAAAAATTAGAATTTTTCAATTGATTTTTATGCTATTTAGTCTATATGATCTGTATCCTAAATGCAAATGCAGTTTTTCAATGATTTTCAATTATTTGAGATGATAAAATGCAACCTATATGCACTTTCACCAATGAAAAAAATTAGAATCCCTAGATGAAAATTAACCAATGCAAATCCTAATGCAAAGTTAATGTAAGCTAGATCTAGGATGATGATGGACTCCAAATCAAAATTATGATGTTCAAAATTCAGGTTCACCAAAATATGGACACTAGAAATAGATGCTTCACTTCCTTGTACCCATTTTTGTGGATAAGGAATTGAAGAATCCATTTCCAATGTCCACAAGCCCTTACGAAGGATGATGTCTATCACACCTATCATTTCATCCATAGGATTGATATTGATAGAATTATTTAAAACATAAGCATTGTTTTTATCATCTATACAACAACATTCATCACATTATTCTTTGTAGTTTTGTTGGCTTTGAAAAATGAAATATTGTGTTTTGGAATTAGGTTGGTAAAAAATTGTAAATTTGGTTTGGAGGGGCAACAAACATATTTCCTTGATTGCTAACACTTCCAATGGATAGATGGCCAAAATCAATGAGATCTTGCACAAGATGTTTAATAAACTTGCAATGTTTCATGACATATCCATTTTGTCAGTGATAGTGATAATAAGCATTGGATTTAAAGCTAGGGGGTAAAGGCTTATTACGGTCGAGGGTTTTAATGGGTGACATTGTGATCATTTATTGTTCTAGCAATTGGGACATTATGTTATGAAGGGTATCAGGTAAGGGAGGGAATTGTATTTTTGGATCATCATAACTAAAGGACACCATGGTTTTGATAGTAGCTACTTGGTTGTTGACATTTTGAGTTTTTTTTTTAGGCGGGTTGAATTGAAAGAACCCTTTATTTTGTTTCCTAAAGGGTTGGGAATTTTTTTGGTTTATGGGTTCAGATTTCTCAATTCGGCTAGAAGCGGACCTTGTACCTCGACTACTAACCAAGTTTTGATAATCATGGTCATTGTGCCTTGAATATCTTTGTAATATATCTATGAACATATTTTGAAGGTGTGGGTTGGGAACCTTGACATCGATTTGGGAATAAAGTGACTAATAACGTGAGATAAAATTAGTTGTCTTTTCGTCCTGTTTTTGCTTGCATCTCATCAAATAGGCCAAGGTCATCTTGTGAGTCATATGAACATGGAAATGGTTTAAATATTCCTCAACAATCTCATTGAAGGAATGAATTGAGTTTTCAATAAGGAAGAGAACCATTCCAAGTTAGTATCTTTCAAGGATCTAGGAATTTTTTTTTCCAAGGGTTTATCTTCAAGGACAAGTTCACTACATAAGGTAGTGTAGGAATTAATATGGTTAGAATGATCTCCCTTCCCTCCATAATTCTCAAATATAGGAACCTCTACACCTTGTGGAATTGGTGTTCACAATATATCCAAGGATAATGGGCTACTTTTGACATAATATGTAGTTGGGCCATTTTTGTTTTGGCTGATGGTAGAAATTTTCTTTTGAAGGGATGAAACAGTTTGGAATAGTTGTGTTATGAAAGGGTCATTTCTTGTGTTATTGGGTGGAAGTGAAAGTGGTGATGGAGTGTATTTTTTTGTAGGACAAGTGAATGGAATTCTTGTAGATTGTTAGGTACGAGATATAACTTGTGATGCAACATAAGAACTAGGGATGCTAGTAGGAATACCTAGGGAAGGAATCACATTACTGACTTGTTGCATTGTTGTTGTGACTTGTGGAATGGTATAGGTAGGGATTAAGGATATGGTTGTAGGAGGAGGAATTTGAGTTCATCCTTGGTTTGTAACATTGCTTTTGGGTAAAGGAAAACTAGTGGTTGTAGGAAGATGCTTTCCAAATATTTGCACTACACTTTTCACAAGGTCAAGGCCATATTCACTTTCAAGCATACAATGGATGTGTATTATTGTAGGAATTGTAGTTGTTGAAATTTTTTCAAGGCTTATTTGATGTTGTAAGTTTATTAGATTGTCATGAATTTGAATTATGTTTTCTAGTGGGATACTAGCATTCCTTGTTTCAACTTGCATGCAGTTTGAAGGCAAAGAGTTTCTAGGGGTGTTATCTATGCCTAGTGTACTAGTGTTAATACTAGGAGTGAAATCTCTAGATATCCCAAGATCCATAATGATTGTGTTATCACAGGATGAAATGAGTCTCAAACTTCTTCTCACTAAGGTATTAACAATAGGACATCGAAAACTCATGCAAAGTCTACTAAATGTGGGGTGAATGAAAATGCAATGTAAGCTAACAAGAAGGAAATTCTTATAATTAAAATTTTGGAAAGTAAAAGTGAAATGTAGAAACATCAAACAAAAACTCAGAAATTGAACTATAAATGCTATAAAATGTAGTGAAAAATATATGCAATGGGACTTATTCACCCAAGGTGGCATATGATTCTAGGTACTAATTGTTTTGAAAATTTTTAAAAATTTTGAACTGAATTTTATGGTACTTATTCTTTTAATGCAAATATGAGATGAAATTGTAGAATTTTACTATTTTTGAATGAAATTAAGTGCAAAAATGCAAGCTAAATGAGCTTCTCATTAATCCAAATTTTGAAACCCTAGAATGCAAATTAAACAATGCAAATCCTAATGCAATGTTAATGCAAGATAGGATGTAAATGCAATCTAAATAAAAAATATGATGCTCTATATGTAGGTTCACCAAAATGAAATGAATAAAAATGGTGGTGCTTTCTTTCACTTATAGGGTTTTGGACCTAGAAGGAGAAAGACCAAATTTTCAACCTTTCACTCAAGAACAAACCCTTAATATTTCAATGTAAAGGAAACTAAAATATGAAAAAGGGAATGTCCTAGGGATTGAATGATAAAAAATGAGGGGTTAACCATGAATTATAAACTTGGAAAAGAATTGTTTTTGAAAACACAATGTGATATGCAAGAAAATGCTAAATGACATAAAAAGATAAGAAATTGTAATGAAAAGCTATGAAACTAGATATATGCACCTGGGAAACTGAAGGGGGTAGAATGAAGGTTTGGAATCTTAAAAAATATACTATTGAAGTTGACTGAGACTCATACACCAGGCTAGGTGAATCAATCCAGTTTTCTAAAAAAAGCACAAGAGCGAGTTTCAACCAAAATGGTATCCAGATCTACAAAAATATTGTTTAGGCCTTTATAGTGGGACTCATTTTCCAATAGTGGAAAATTATTCCACTTCTAATTTTTAGTAAGAGTCTGAAGTATATTTTGTGCCTCTTGGTTTGCTTTGTTCTTCCTGACTAGTTTCTAGATCTAAAATTGCAAAATATCACTTGTAGGTCTTCACCAACCTTCTTCTAGGCTTGATAAAAACTTTGACAACTTGGAAACCTTTCTCCACCTTTGCTTATTGCAAAATATACAACCTATCTCTAAAAATCACACACAAAAAGAGGTAAAAATGTTGTGTGGTTAGTGAATAGAGGTTTTCCTTGGTTAAACCCCTTGTTGGTAATTAAACCTTGAAATAGAATGAAATGTGGAAAGAGAATGATGAATGAACTAATAGCAGTGTTGTGACTCACTAGACACTTACAATAAGATGATGCAAACATGTAAGTGATGGATCCAATGGATGTACACAAGGAATCTTTCTTGATGTTGATAGATCTTGAATGCAATGCTTGCTTGAATCACAAATCCCTACACCACAATTGTTAGCTTTCAAACAACATGATGCAAATAATCTTTGACATGATGAAAGAAACTTGAAGAATGCTCTTGAATGCTTGATAATCCACCCTTAAAATTCCTTGAATTATCTTGTGAATGCTCAAATGCTCTTATGAAATCTTGAATTCTTGGTATGGAAATGAGTGAAATAACCTTGCATTTTTACTTAATTATGTAAGAATTCCTAAAATTACAACACTACAAGCTAACATCAGATCTAGGAGAATAAAATCCTACCAAAAATTTAATTTAAATTTGAATTGTGGTCACAAGGGACTCATTCATTCAAGGTGAGGAATAAGTCCCCTTACACTTAATGTATGGGACCAAAAACAAAAAGTGTCTAGAAATGTGTGAAACTTGCATTGGGGCCAAAAAAACAAAGGTGGGACTTATTTTCCCAAGATGGAAAATGAGTCCTAAACACTAAATTTGGGCCACACAAACCATGAACACCTGAATTATTATTGGTTACTAGTTGGCATCAGGATTATACTAAAAAATATGCAATAAATGAGGCTTGTGGATGCAAAATGGGGCCAATTGAAGCATAATAAAGCCCAATTATTAATGAAAGTACTAGAGGAATGTGAAAGTGTATCAAAAAACTTTACAACACTCCAAATAAGGAAAGGTTAAGATTAATTATGATTAAAATTATGTTTAGGTTGATAAAACCCTAGAAAAGTGAAAGTGTGTTACAACACTTCACAACACTTTTGCAAGGAACCATTAAATTTCATTAGTTCATAAGAGCCCAAGACCTAATGTAAATGTGTTAGCCACATTACAACAATAAATCAAGGAAAAATTAATCCAAAAATCCACAAGGACACAAACAAGTGCAAAAAATGTCAAAGGATCCCTTTTTCAACACTATAGTAATGTTTTGTGGAAATGAAGGCTTCATTGTGAATACTAGTGGGATGAGCTCCTGGCGAATTGTTCAAGCATCTAGTCCCATTTGAGGAATGTAAAAAATATTTTTGATTAATACAGGGTGTTTCCCTATATAGTAGCTATTTAACTATAAAAAAGAAAGAATGTACAAAAAAGGCTCCTTTAGTAGCATTTCTTAATATTTTGCACCTTGCTATAGTTCCTTTGATGTTTTTGATCATTCCATGTGGCACTTCCTTGCCTCCACATTGAGGGATGGGAGATGTAGGTGGGTCCTCCATGAGCTGGTGGGGAGCAATAAAGGTTGACCTATGCCACCATATCTCGACTGTTCATTTCTCAAACCCATCATTTACCTAGGTTGAGGGGTCGGTCACCATGATGACTCCAAAGGCTTAAGGCATAACTTAAGCAACCTTCAACTACCAGTAACCAATAAACGATAAAATATTATTTTGGTTGTCATGAATTTAAGTGATTTAATAATTAATAAAATCTTGACCATTTATTTCTAGAAATCTAATGGTTCTAGTGTTATTTTGGAGGCTTCAATTCACAAGTCTAGTGCTTTAGAGATTTGCTTCCAGAATGCAACTACAGTTGTCCATAAAAAATTCATCAAACAATCATGGGTTATATTATTTTGCACTAACATCTAGCTTCATACATAATAAATATGTTGACACTTATCCCCATTTTGGGCACTTTATGAAGGAATTTGAATGTGCAAAAAAAATTTCCCAAAATTTGATATTTTTGCCAATTGAATTTCAGCACTGAATTTTTTTAATTAGTTTGAGATTATGATTAATTCACTAAATTTTTGTATTCATTTATGTAGACATCTAAATTTGACCACTCACATATGCTCAAATTCATCCACTTTATTCATCTATTTAGCATCCCCCATTTACATTAATTAAATTATTTATTTAATTAATATTTCCCCTTTTCTAAGGTTCCCAAGGTATTTAATTTAAATAATTAAATACTTTACCTTTATGCCCCTTCTCTAAATTAAATAAATTCTTTGATTTATTTAATTTGGTCACTTTACCTTTTTGAATTTAAATCAATTTTAAATTCCTCTTTTTCTCTCTGCTTGTCCCATCCTCCATAATTCTTCTTAATCTAGATTAATTTAATTATTCTTTGATTTAGATGTACACATCCTTAGTCGAGATTAATATCGCATCCTCCATAACTTGCAACTTGCATTAAACCTTCATTAGCCACCTAATCACCTATTTACACAACATTAATTACATGATTAGGTTAACCTAATCCTTATGCCATTTATGGAATACCCCCAAGTCAACCTTTATTAAACACTTTATCCTTTTGGAGAAGGCAACCTCTTCCCCATGTGAATTAAAAATTCACATTTATTCCTCCAAGGTTCTCCTCTTCCCAATGTGAATTATTGAGGAATTTTAAATTCTTCATGTGTCACATCTCCCACATGGGGACAAGGACCTCTTTTATGAGGATATCTTGTCACAATCCCAAGGTACTTTAAAGTACCTCCACCTCACCTTCCCCTTTGACACCTCATTTCCAAATTGAAAGATGTGAGGGTTTTAGAGTCCTCAAATCACCATAGCCCTTCATCTTGTCCATGTTGGCTAAATCTCAACACTCTATTTTCTCAGAGGTATTTCCCCTAAAACTAGAGGGTTTTTCCCTCATTTCATTCATTCACACATTCAACACTCAAGGATTCAACTTTCAAGCTCTCATAACCATCCTCCATTGCTGCAACTTTTGAGCTAATTTTGCATCCACTTTGTGCATGCACTCACATACCCACTTGCATTATTAGAATCCCCATCATCTCACCATCATTTTGCATCTAGGTTCATGTGATTTTCCATTTGAAGGAGCACACAAATGATCAAATCAATAGGGCCAACCAACCAGTTGACATGAGCAATGTAACTTATTTGTTTTCATCTCTTCTTTGTTCAAGTTTAACTAGGAAAATCTTGAGGTGTTGTTTTCTATTTTTCTTCCTTTGCATTTCATTCATTTTGCATTATTTTAGGTTAGGAAACTTGCTACACACAATTTCAAAATAGGCTTAATTTGCTAATGATTTTTTTTTTTGGTTTGAAAAAAAGTTTTAATCACCAACAAAAATATTTTATCTATTTTGAAAATAGGTTTATTTTCCAATGGAAATATTTTATTGGTTTGAAAAATGGTTTTAATTACCAATGAAAATATTATATTGGATTAAAAAAATTTGTGATTCACCACAATTTTCCATAAACTTCTAGAGATTAGAAAAGATTTTCCAATTGAGATTTTTTTTCCAAAAAATGAAAAAATTCACTAATAAAATTAATATTTTTATTGGGAAGTATACAAGATTTTCCAAGATTTTACACCTTTTCCAAGGGGCGGTTTCTCAAAGGTATCCCTGATGACACCTATAGAGTAGAATTTAACATTTTAGATTTGGAAATCAGGATTGGAAGGAAGAGAAGAGATATAAGAATAGATTTAGACTTTCATCTTCAAAAAAAAATGAGTAGCACTGATACACCATTTGTGGTGTATGAGTCCTAGTATAGGCCTTTTTCCAAATTTTAGGATTTCCAAACTTGTCACTAGAGTTTTTTTTGTTCCTTCCTAGTAACCCTAATCTAGGACTAAATTTCCTAGCTTGGCGTATGAGTCCCAGTGTGCATTAAATTCAAAAAAATTAGCATTTCAAACATTTTTTTGAGCTTCTAGAAGTTTCTAGATGCACTTCTCTAATTTCTTAGTTTACTATTTTATTTTGCTTTCATCTCTAGGGCATTCATTTGAGTTTTACATAGCATTAGGTTTTTTCATTAGATCTTGCATGTTACTAGTATTTCCAAGCCCTAGCTTTGTGTTGAACCCACATTTAGTCCTTGATCATACCCTAAGACACCTTATTTTAGGTCTCTCTCTATCTCATTCTATCATTGGATTGAGATATCTAAGTGGTGCAGGTGCACCCTTGGAAGAAGATGCCTCCATGAGGCAATCTTATGTTTTTTTCTTTAGGAATACTAATCTCATGATGTAATAAGGATTGAATGGCCACAATAAGCATGTAATAGGTCAAGGTTAGTTAATTTGGGTCATTTTGGGCATAAATGTAAAAATTGCAAAAATTGCCAAATTGTTGGCATAAGCAATATTGCAAAAAAATGAAAAATATGCCAAATAGAGGAGGGTGAACAATCAAAGTAGTTAAGGAGTCACTTTTAGAGGTTTTTTTGGATTTATAAAGGAATTTGGTAACCTAATTTTTTTCAGAGGAAGGTTGGGGATAATGTATGTAGAAGAATTTCAATGAATAAACACTATTATTCTATAATTTTTTGAAAATTTTGGGTTTTAGGCCACTATATGGCCATGTTTTGTGAATTAAACCTCTCCTCCTCCATTGTGTGTGATATCCCTATGAATCCACAATTTTTTCATTTTTTTCATCGAAAACCATTATGTTTTGAGAGAGCTATTTGAAATTCTTTTATGGTAGGTAAAACCCTATTCTAGGGTATGCAATGAGTAAAAAAAAATATTTTTCTCATGTTTCTACCATTGAAACCCTCTAGAAATAAGTGAAATGAAGGATTTTTTATCCTTTAAGTTATTCCAAACTTTCAGAGTCTATGATTGAAGATTCAGGATGATTCTATGATGCCTCAAGTCAAAAAATTCTTAATACAAATTGGTAAATCAAAGTATAGTGGAGATATAAGGAGATTTTATTGTGTTAAGTGGTCTATTTTGAGTACTATTTTTTTAAGAGGGTTGAAAAGGTGTATGAGATTCCTCCTCAAATTTTGGTTTGATTTTTTTTCAAGATGGAGGCCATTATTAATTTGATTGCCCTATATTGCCAGAGTTATGACAGTCCAATCTAGGACAGTATTTGTAAAGTTTATTGTCTTCTATTTTGAGTGACCATAAAAACATTTGTAGAGGGTCCAATTGAGGATTTTTTATTTCTTTAAATTGTATTGAGATTCAAGAGAGTCTCATTTGTTGCATGAGCAAGATAGAATGGTCATTGGGAGCCTAAATTAGGCTAGTTTGTTGAATGATAGTCATTATCTAATGGTGTTGTTACAAAAAAAAGTTATCTTATCTATTGTTATGTGTTTTAATACCTTAAGGGGCATCTAAATACATATTTTCAACTTATTTTGATGATATAGTTCAAGGTATAAAGTCTGAAAAACCTTATTGTAGGGCTACCAGCCTAAGACAGTCAACAAGAGAAAAGGTTGAATGATCTGAAACCTAAAGTATAGGTTGGATTCCTTGGAGTCCTATTCCATTTAATGGGTTTTAAGGAGGAGTTGGGAAGTTAGTCAAGAACTAAGTTGTGAATCTTTGTACAAAACTATTGTGTTTCTTCCTTACATCACTAAGGTATCCTTGAGTGAAACTATGTGAAATAGGACACCCCTCTAGTTCCATCTCTCAAAAGGTTGAACCCTATTTCCATTGTTTCTTTTTGGTGAACTTGCATTTAGAGCATCTTAATTTTGATTTGGAGTGCATCATACTCCTAGATATAGCTTGCATTAAATTTGCATTAGATTTTTCATTAGTTAATTGGAATCTATGGTTTTTAAATTTTGCATTAGTAAAAGTACATATAGGTTGTATTTTTGTCTCTCGCATCATTGAAATTCACTTAAAATATGCATTTTCACTTAGTCTAGACATCATCGAAATCATAAAACATAACATTCACATTAAATTTTCTAAGAATAGTACAAAAACCCTAATCTATGGCTCATACACCCCTCTAGGTGATTTAGTCCTTGTATAGGAGTTTTTGCTTGATTTATGGGTATTATGTGGTGACTGTTATTCAACATTCAAACCCTTAAAATACCCTGATTGGGACTCATACATCCCTCTAGGTGATTTAGTCCCATTTTAGATTTTAAACTATATTTTCCAACATTAAATTCTTTGTTTTTGTGTTTTTGTTTGTTGGTGTTAGTTATCTGTTTTAGCTTGTAGAGTTTTTGTTTCATTCATTTAATTACATCTAGCTTAATTTCATTTGAATTAGAATTAGAGAATTTAATTACATCTTGTGCATCTTGCATTTCATTGATTGTCCCTTGCATGAGATTTACAAATTGGTGTCCTATTGCTAATAATATAGTGACATAAAGTTTGATACTCATGTCATCCTGTGATAGCACAATCATCATGGATCTTGGGTTATCTAGCTATTTCAATCCTAGTATTGAAATAAGTTCTTTAGGTATGGACCATACCCTTAACAACTCTTTGCCTTCAAGTAGCTAGTGTGACAAGTGTTGAGACAATCGCTACTAGTATTTTGCAAGAAAACATAATCCAAATTCATGAAGACATAGGAAACCAAAAAAATAAAATAAGTACTAAAAACATTTTAACCACTGCTATCCCTACCATAGATAACATACATCGCATGATTGAAAGTGAAGATGGAGTTGACCTTGTGAATAACTTAGTTCAAATTTTTGAAAAACATCTTACCTCAACCACTTGTTGTGATTTACCTTCGAACAATGTCCAAAGAAAAGGAGGAATTCAAATTCATACTCCCACAACCATTGCCTCTATTACTACCTATACCAATTGTCAAGTTACAACAACTATGCATTCTACTAGTAATTTCATTCCTACATTGGGTATTTCTACTAGTATTCCTAGTACCTTTGTGACATCACATGTCATATCCCCTACCACTTTACCTCCCATAAGCATTCCATTCACTACTCCTTTGAATACACATACACCTCCATCTCAAAACACAACCAATGACACCATCATAAATCAACTTGTCCAAACCATTTCATCCCTTCAAAATCAAGTTTCCACCATAAACCAAAATCAAAATAGCCAATCTTCATACTATGTCAAAAGCAATCCCTTATCCTTGGAGATGTTGAGAACACCAATGCCACAATGTATAAAGATTCCTAGATTTTATAAATATGAGGGGAAAGGATATTCTTCTAACCATGTTTCTGCTTACACCACCTTATGTAGTGATTTTTTCCTTTAGGATAAGCTCTTGGCTAAGCTTTTCCCTAGATCCTTGAAAGATATTGCCCTAGAATGGTTTTCCTCATTACTGAATGACTCAAATCATTTAGTCAGTGAACTTGTTAAGGAATTTATAAACCATTTCCAAGTGCATATGACTCCTAATATGACCTTAGCCAATTTGATGAGATTTAAACAAAAAGAAGATGAAAAATTTATTGATTTCATTTCACGCTACCAATTGCTTTGTTCCCAAATCAACGTAAATATTTTTGGTCCTCACCTTCAATAGATGTTCATTGAGAATTTTCAAACTAAGATACAAGATAAGCTTACCATGATGAAATTTCCCTCTTTCATACAATTATGTACTACCCTTTGTGATATCAAAATCTGGTTTGTAGTCTTGAAACAAAACCCACCTTTACCTGACCTGGGAAATCTGAATCAACAAACCAAAATAAATACCAAACTTTTAGAAAATAGAATAAAGGCTTCCTTCAGTTATTTAATCCCCCTCAACAAGCAACTCAACATGTCGATGCCCAAATTGTTGCTATAAAGAAGACAACTCCTTTCACATTTGGGGATCCTGCTAGGAAATTCACTCCCTTGAGACCCTCCATTACACCATGACATAACTCTTAGAACATAAAATGATCACCTTGCCTCTAATTAAAATTCCTTATCCTAATTTAAGTGTTTACCTTTGAATTTTAGATCAAATTATTATTAGCATTATCATTGAAAAAATAGACATGATATAGAAAATTGTAAGCAACTTAAACATCTTGTGCAAGACCTCGTTGATTGTAGACATCTTTCAATCAAAAGTGTTAATGATCAAGTAAATAATACTATTTCCCCTCCTAACCAAAATTTGTAAATCTTTACCATATCAAACCTATGTCGAATCATAACATTCGATTTGTCAAAGCTAGTGAAACTACAAAGAATGATGTGATGAATGTTGAAATGGATGATGACAACATGGATACTGATAAACAAGGTCCTAAAGATACTAATGAATAAAACCCTATTGATGGTTTGGTTGCATTGATAAAAACTCAACCTCATAAGGGTCAAACTAAGAAACCTCTTGACATTGCTTTCTCATCTAAAAATATTATTATAAATTAACCTGATGATCCTCTTTTCATAGCTAGATGAATCAACTAAAATCCCACTAATGGGATATTAATTGATCCCATATGTGTTAGAGAATGTGATCATCAAGTAATTCTTACTTGTGCACAAACTCTATCAAGAAATATATGATAAATCGAAAGCATGGATAAAGACACATAATGGTTTTTCTTTCCCTACGATGGGATCAATCACCCTCCCTTTAAAAATCAAACCCCAAAAAAAGATGACTCATTCTCCATGTGAATTCTGGTCACCCATGCCTATGCTCCATGGAATCCATCCTATCAGTTGTGCATAAATGCTTAAAGTTTCCCTTTGATGATGAAATATTTATAGTGCACCATAGTGGCTTTAATCCTTTGTCTTCCTGTGGGAACTTTTCATTAGATTTACTTTATCCCAAGCCTATGGAACCTATTAAACCCTATGAGGACTTCCTTTTCCAATATTATCAAAATTTTAAGGAAAAATGCATAGAAAAGCTATCCCTTACAAATATTCCTCAACCTATGATTGAGCCTACCATCCTTAATGAAACCATGATTGAACCTAAAGAGATTCCAAAAGATCAAGACCAACCTAAGACAAATCATTTTCCTATCTACTAAAAAATACCAAGAGACAATGGAAACAATCTCATCACCCCACCCAAGATAAAAGAAAATACAAATATAAAGAGAAATTGGTTGAAAAACCTCCCATGGTTCCTTTCATTTCTCACCTTAGGGAAGAAAAGAAACCTATGGTTGATAGACCCAGTCCTACAAAAATACAACTTGAAAATTGAACTAAAAGAAACCAAAAATCTAGAGAGCATAGGTGTATATGTCATGCTCTTGGTCAAAGATTAAACAAAGACATAAAAACAAAAAATATACATCCAAACCTAATTGAAGCAATACACAATGAGTCCCCCCCTTCTTCGCAATAATAAGATCATATACCACAACCACAATGGGAGATAAATACTTCTTTAGACATTATCATTTGATCTCTCATTGTGATTAACTTAGCTTATGATGATGATGAGGTTGCTAAGATTGATGAGGAAGTGCATAATGAGTTGAATACATTGTTTTCCTCTTCTATGAGCTTAAATGATAATTCTCCTAAGAAAAGTATTGAACTTTGTGATGACCCTAGTTTAACACTTGCTATTGTCCCTTTGGCTACTTGTATGCCTTCTAGATATATGATGAACATTATTGGGATGTAGATGACTTACTCATAGGTTGACTCGCATGTTCCTTACCAGTCTTTTGCATAATTTTATTTTTCATATTTTTTTTCTATGACTGCATGTGCATAATGTGATCCCCCATACTGTTTTGTTTGATTTGTTTGTCTATCTTTGTGAAATTCCTCTATTTGTATATACATTGTTCTCTATGTTGTAGAAATTTTATCTTTTCTTTTTATTGTGTTTTCCTTTTGGGGATGATGCAAGGCATTGAGACATTCATGTCTCTTCCATGTTGACCCAAAATATTTTTATTTATCTTGTCTTTCTCTTTTGTTTTCCTTTTGGTGATGATGCAAGGCATCAAGACATTTAGGTCTCTTCCATGTTGACCCAAAATGCTTTTCTCTATTTTTTCTCTCTTTTTGTCATTCTTCTTGTTCCATGAGTATTTTGGGAATGATGGAAATTCTGAGCTCTCTTAAAAACATTGTAGCAAGAACATACTAACCCTAAATCCATGGATCCCTCATGTGTTTAGATTTTTATTTCAGGGGCAACCCCTTCCTTTATCATGATGTATCTTTATTTGGAAACATATGAATTGGAATAGGGCTTTCCAAATAAGCTCTCATGTCTTGGTAGCATTTATCATTTTTTACTTTAAAGTAATTGCACATAGTGTAGTGTTTAGCAATTTCTTTAAAGTAGGGGCATGTAGTGGCATTATTCTTTTACAATTTCTCATGTTTCATTATGTATTCTTCTTACTTCATGTGATGTTTCTTTCACTCTATGGTGACATTATGTGTGATGTATCTCAAGAGTGTGATCTCTCTTGGCATATTGCATTCCTCTTAGTGGCTTGATGTGATGCACTACATCCCCTAAGTTGTGAATCTTTTATTCTTTGATTGGTCCTCTCTTGGAGACATTAGGCACAATGTTCCCTAAGTTAAAACCTTACATGAACTAGGAAAAAATCCTTTGAACATACTTGACACTATTTTCACATTTTTGGTTATATGGCCACTTTGCATAACACACTTTTCTTGCCTATGGAGCCATCTTGTTTGTTCATGAGTTTAAAGGATATGAAGCTTTTCTTGTAGTTCATTGCTGTGTGGTACCTTATTAAATTTATCAGTAGGTATATCTTTGGTATGGTTACCCCATGGGAGCTGAACTTAGGCATGACTTTCCCATAGCCACTTGCTTGTGTGTGTGCGTGCATACCAGCCCCATGCATTTGTGTCTCACTTCTCTAGGTGCTCACCTACTAGATGGATTGAGGTTCCACTAGCCCTTGTGAGCTCGCATTTCGTTTGCATAGTGTACATTGTGTTCCATTTGTAATCCACCCTTTTTTGATACTCACCCAACAGATAGCCTAAAGTTTTGTTGCCTCAGAGTGAGTGTAAATTTTTGGACAAAACAACCTAGATCTTATCCACAATATGTGAGGAAAATGGTCAAAGCTTGATCCACCCCCTTTTTATTTGTTTTATTTTTCTCTTTGTCTTTGGTAGTGTATTCTTATGCCTTGTTTCTCCTTACATTATGTTCATGTGTGTTCATTTGTGCTTGGTTTTCCATTGGATCTTGATCCTGGGCACTTGATCATCCCTCTTGATCATTGTCATCCTATCTTATCAACATTGGTACACTTGGACCCATCTTGATACGAGTTTTCCTACTTTAGAGTGAGTTTGAAGCAAGTTCCTCCTCTCACTAAAGTGAGGGCTAAATATAGTGACAAAAAATGTATCCCTCTACATTTTCACATTTGTTTGGGCCCTCCCTATTAAATTGAGCTTAATGTTGCCTTGATTTAGTGTTGTAATGTGTTTAAAACATTCACATTAGGTCTTGGGAACTTGTAAACTAAATGGACCTAGTTTAGGATGTTGTAAAGTGTACCTTTACACTTTCACACTAATCTAGGGTTTTTTATTAATGAATTGGGCTTCTTTATGTTTCAATTGGACTTATTTTGCATGAAAAAACCTTAATTAATGTATATTTTTTAGATTAATCCCAACATATACTAGCACCCAATCATAATTCATGTGTTTTTGGATTATATTGCCTATATTTAGTGATCTAGGACTCATACACCACCTTGGGCATATGTGTCCCACCTAAGTTTCGAGGCCTCAATTTGGATTTCACATTAAACTAAGAATTTCTTGAAATATATGTCCCAAGCTTAGCCTAATGGGACTCATATTTCACAAGTAGTGTATGCATATCACTTAGCTTAAACCTAATTTAAATTCAAATTCTTGGCAATTTTTTATCCTCCTAGATCTAATGTCATCTTGTTGTGTTCTAATTTTAGGAAATTTGGCATAAACAAGTAAAAACACAAGGTTATTTCACTCATTTTCACCTAATACTTTCATGAGAGCATTCCTTGTAGAAAATTTGAGTTCACAAGATCATACAAATGATTACAAGAGTCTACAATATCATTCAAGAGTGTTTATCAAGAATTTTCAAGCATTATTCAAGTATCAAGCATCATGTTAAAGTCATGCATCACATGTTGGTTTTTGAGCTAACATTTGTGATATAAATTTTTATGATTCAAGCAAGTATTCAAGTTAAGATCCATATCATTCAATCAAGATTCAAGATCCACATTCATTGCTAGCCATCTCATACATGTTTGCAACCTCTTAGTCAAGGGTTCAGTGAGTTATCAAATTGCATATTTGTTCATTTATCATTCCTCCATTTCATTTGATTAATTTCAAGGTTTGATTACCAAAATAGGGTTTGACCAAGGAAAACCCATATCCTCTAGAAAAACAACATTTTCCCCTCTCTTTAGTGTGTGATTTTGATGTAGGAGCATCCAACGGTGTAGGGAAATCTTGCATCACCCATTCCTTATTTTCTTTTGTTGTTTTGAGTTCCATGATGGAACTTAAGGGGTGTAAGACATTCAGACATGAAAAATAGCTTAAAACAATCACTTACTATATTTACTAAGTTGGCCTAAATGGGATCGTATGGCCTTGAAAAATTACCCAAAGGAGTAGATCTGAAAAACATTTTCTATCACAAAAGAATCACCTCAATACCCTACACAATTTGGGAGAAATTAAAATTTTCATCCCAATAAATTTCTCCAATGCAACTTAAAATTTAGATATGAAGACCTTAGAGGCCCCAAAATAGGTTGAAAAGTCAGAAAACCAACTTATGGTGGTTCATGTGTTGTAGAGCTCATTGATTGATTTCCAATGATATGCAATAATAGCAAATCAGACACTGGGATCAAAATTTATGGCCCCATGAAGTTGACCCTCTAAAAAGTTAATTTCATTAAATTTCTTCTTGGGATAGAAATCAAATGGCGAGACTTTTGGTGCTAAAACAAAAGGGAAATCTGCACTTTCTAGAATACTCTAGGGTGGTTATTGGGTAAAATAAAAATGGATATGAGGGAGTTGGAGAAGGTTGCTCCATTAGTGTAGATTATGGCTCCAATAACAATTTTTCTTTTAGAGTTGACTTTCTTTTTGTAATGAATCAAGCCCGTGAGGTTGTAGGATGCAAGATTTGAATATGTAAATTAATTTTTTGAAAAATAATTGAAAGTGGGTTATCTTCAACCTCGCATCATCTATGTTAGTATCTATTATTGTGTCTATGTGGTTTTGATCGGTGTATCCCTCATCAGATTTGTAGATTTAGGTTGAAGAAACATTGAAGACAAGATTGGAAGAGGTTGTCAAAGTTTCAAAGTTTTCAAAGTTGTCACCTTGTTTACAAGATCACTAAATGACACCTATAAAGTAGAATTCAAAATTTCATATCTCAAAATAATGATTGGAGGGAAGAGTAGATATAGGAGAGAAGATTCAAACTTTGATCCCCAAAAAAAGTTGGGTAGGATTGATATTCCACTTCTGGTGTATGAGTCCCAGTATAGGCATTTTTCTAGATTTCAAGAGTTCCATACTTGTCACTACTAGATTTTTGTTCCTACTTATAAACCCTAATTTGGGACTAAATCGCCTAGCCTAGTGTATGAGTCCTAGTGTGCATTAAATTTAGCATTTTCAGCATTTTAGAGCTTGTTCTGAGCTTCTACAGGTTTCTAGTTGCACCTCTCTAATTTCTAAGTTTATTGTTTTGTTTTACATTCATTTATATGGCATTCATTTAAGTTTTACAAAGCATTAGGTTTTATCATTAGATCTTGCATGTTACTAGTCTTTCCAAGCCCTAGCTTGGTGGTGAACCCCCTTTTAGTCTTTGATAATACCCTAGGACACCTTATTGTAGATCTCTCTCTCATTCTATCATTGGGTTGAGATCTCTAATGTATCCTTGAGTGAAACTAAGTGAAATTGGACACCCTCTAGTTCCATCTCTCAAAAAGTAGAACCCTATTTCCATTGTTTCAATAGTAACAAAATTAAACTAGAAGCATTTACAGTTCTACATATACATATAAATAAGTTTATTTTTTATATCAATACAAATTGAATCTAAATTCCAACAAATTTTATCTGCAATATTGTTTCACAAAATCAATATATAAATCCCCTACAATTTATTTTTATATTAAAAATTAATATCATAATATATCTACCAAAATAATTAAATATTTATCAATCATATTAATTGATTAATATAAATAAATTTAATGAAAAAAATCTTTACAATAATTAATGAATGGCGTAATGCTTCTAACATTTGCATTATATCATTTTTGTGACTATAGATTTAGTCTTGATGATTATTAGACCATATTAAATTTTCCATCAAGGTGTTATCAAAATAAATTTCTATTGGAATATGAATATGAATTTTATGTTTCATGATGCATGTGATACTCTCACAATTGGATTTGATAGTGGTTATAATTTATCTTTATAGATATATACAAGCTCATAGATGGATGTTATTATCATTGTACCTAGATATTTGGATGATGTTCATTAATATTGAGCTATTTCAAACATGCTGATTATATTATTTTTATGTTATAGTTCATTGCTTTATTGTGTGCATTACTTTGGCTATTATTTATGTGATGTAGGTACGGTTGATGTATGAATTTACTATGTATATATGGTTATTTACCACAATGGTGGTTATATTGTAGATTTCATATTGGGCCTAATGTGTTTGCTAACCCTTATCATAATTTAATCAAGTGTGAGATGCATCTTGTGACACCCTACATTGATTTGGATTCAAATTAGTGGTGATTCTAGATTTCACTTACATTCTATGCCAAACAGTAAATGTGTGATTATGATTATGATTATTTATCCCCTCATTGAAATTGATTTATTTTTAATAGATGAACCGCTTTCGGCTACTAATTTTTAATCCATTGGAATCAAGAAATTGGGAAAGAAGAAGGGCAATTGCTAATTAGTAGTCTTGGAAAATTATATTCAATTATTTCAATGAGTTAAAATGTTTCATTCTTTAGGAATTGAATTTAATTAAACATAATTCTAAAAATTTAAGAAATATTTTAAACAATTGAGTTATAGGTAATTGGGAGGAAAGGGAAAATATGTGGAAAATAAATGCATTGAAAAAGAAAATAAAAAATAGAAAAGGGGAACTTTAAAAAAAACCTATCTCAAGAAAAATATAAATGGTGGGGTTTTCTTGTTTGGTGTATTACTTGGAGTTGGATTTTGATTTTAAAGGAAGACATTGAAAGGAAAGTGGGTTGCTTCTCAAAATTGGATTTAATTGAATGAGTTTAATATTTTGGTGTCCTCCAAATTGATGATATTTCACATTTTTTCTCTTGGATTTTTAATTCTCTCAATTCATTTTGTTCTTGCCTACTCTAGTGGTAGAGAAAGGATTTAATTTAAACTTGGATTCATTGTGTATATGTCTAAAAATGGTCATGATTAAGCTTGTAAATTAATTAAATATGATTTATTTAATTAATTCCCCTAAAGTCATCTACATATAAATAAATTTAATTATTTATTTATATCGTTCATTTTCTAATTCTTCTACCTTAATTAAATAAATAATTTTATTTAATTATTGACATTTCCACCTTCCTCTTAATTAAATTAAATAAATTTTCATAATTTATTTATATTTGATTATCATATTATTCTAAAGCTTAAATATTTGAATATTTAAATAATGGAATATCTTCTTCATCCCACCCTCCACCTTCCGCTTAATTAAATTAAATAAATTTTCATAATTTATTTATATTTGATTATCATATTCTAAAGTTTGAATATTTCTAATATTCAAATAATGGAATATTCTCTTCATCCCATAATCAAATTAAAATATTTAATATTTAATTTAATAATTTCCATCTCACCCTAATTTAATTTCTAAAACATAATTAAATATGATTTATTTAATTATGCGAGTTTCCATTTTTGTCTTCACTTGCAAATTAAACAAATTTAATTTGTTTATTTCTAACTCATGCTAATCTCATTCTTCAAAATGCAAGTTTCCCTTCGGATCTCAATGACGAAAATTGAAGGAAAAGGGAAACCTTCCATCCTCTTCTCCACTCTCAAAAAATCTCCCACCATCCGTTCAAACAAGCTTAATCTGGAATGTCGATCAAATCAGCCAATTGAATCCTCTCGAAAACTCTATAAATGTCAGTGCAAATCCAAGCTTTGGTTACCTATGCATACATACAAAAATGCACGAATGTATATGCAATTAGCTTATGCAATCATAGCCTTTTAGTATCACAGCCCTACTTTCATCTTAGCATAGCTTTTGCATTTAGCATAATATGCATTTTTTTATCTCGTTCTTCAGTTGTCCATTTTGTTGAGCATTGGTTTGCTGATCTGAGAGCCATTCAAAGCAACAAAACATTGGAGTTAGAGGTAGATAAGATGATTTCGAGAAGCTGCAATCATAGTTTGCTTATTTTTGTTTTCTTTTTTAGCTTTCTTGATTTAATGTCTTATTAATGTGTTTGAATTTCATTTAGATTGATCATATTTTCACACACACATAAATTGGCGCCCACCGTGGGGATCTTTCACCAATTCTAACATCTTTTTGCAGGTTTTTTTGATAGGTCATGGCTAAAACAGCATATTAGCACAACAAACACACTTCAGCACAATTCACACCCAGTTTAGTGTCTGTGACCCATCCTATAGCACCCGTGACTCATCCTACAACACCCCTGATCCATCCTGCAACACCCATGATCCATCCCGTAGTGCCCGTGATCCATCTGCAGTGCCCGTGATCCATCCTGCAGTGCCCGTAATCCATCCTATAGCGCCTGTGACCCATCCTGCAGCACCCATGACAAATCCTGCAACGCCCATGATAGATCCTATAGTGCCCATAAACTCTATTTTAGTGCTCTTGATATCTGTTTTAGCAAATTGTAATATGTAACGGGTGATGTCATAATAGTGGTTTACAATTCCTGAGAGGAACGAATTTTAGCTGAAATCACATATTTTTAGAAAATATAATGATTTAAGCCTTAAAAAGTTCCATTTTAAGGATTCCAATTGAAGAGGGTTTGATCAAATCACCTTAGATCAAACCCCCTTGGATAGAACCTCGCTAGTTTTAAACCATACCTATAAATGCGTCTCCTTTACACCTATCAAAATGCTGATAAAAAATCACTTTTGATTTAGCTTTTAGGGGATCAAATGAATTCATTTAAAATTTATTTCAAATGATTATGGTATTCCTCAGAACAAGCTATCCAATGAATATAATTTTAATATGTTTTGGGTTTGTTATGTATTTGTTTTTTAAGTTTTATTAAACATAGGTTTTTCATCAAAATGAATTTCTTTGTTCTTCACATGTGGAAAAATAGAAGATTATAAAAAAAATTGAAAAATATGAGTGCACCAGATATTGAAGTCCTTGATCCAACAAAAAAATAAAATAAAATTTTGACATATACAAAAAATGTTAGCATTATACGGTCACGCTTGTGTCCAATTGTAATTCTTGACTTTGAAACTTGATTAAGGAAAAATATTTAATAAAAACTATCTAACCAAGTGGAAGCACTATATCAAGTTACAAATCTAAATTTGAAAGAATTAGAATTTTATCCTTCATGGAAAAAGTTATGCTATACGCAGGTGCCACTTTTTAAAATGTTGTTTTTCTAAAAAATCAATTTTCATGGGAGATGGAAAAATAAGTGAAATTTGATTCAAAAATTTTGAAATTTTTTTTTTTAGAATCTACAGACAAAATTTGATGAGACTCTAGTTTGCACCATCTTCAAATTCCTCACAGTTTAGCCGCTATAGGTGCCCAAATGTGAAGATTTAGTTAAAAATAATAATTTCAGTGTCTAGTTTGGCCAAAAATTGTAAACCACTATTATGGGATCATCCTAACTTAAATATGATTTGACTAGATCCGACGCAACCACGACTAGTAGGAACTTTAAAAGAATGAATCAATCCTAGGATAGTCACTTAATAAAAAATAAAAAATCAAGCAACCCTAGGATAGTCACTTAAATGGAAAGAATGAATCAATCCTAGGATAGTCACTTCATCTTTTATTTTGGGACTTAAAAAGAACTCCATGTTTTTGTGAAGCAATATCTTCACCTAGCATAGAAAACTGTTTATTTTGGCTTAAAAATGAACTCTTGCTTGCTTTGATTTAAATGGTGATAGGCCTATGCTCTCCCCTTAACTAGGTGATCAAAATGCCAAACTCATCTATTCTATTTTATGCATTTTAAATCTTTGATAAAACCTTTTAGAGAGCCTGCTCTTGTGGGAAAAAGTAATCACCCAAGAGGAACGACTCAAGTGGGTTCAAGCCAAAGCCAGGCTATTCCACCCCACTATAAAATTTAAAGCAAATTTGGGGAAACCCTCTTTTGCCAGTAGTGTGCAAGATAACCATCCCCAAAGCCTTTGTTCTAAAGGTTGGGAGGTCTCCTAAGGGAGTTTATTATTGCCGCACCAAATGGAAATCCTTACTACGAACCTAGTGTAGTGGCCAACCGAATCAATTTCCAAACATTCTAATAATCATATTGCAAGGGGAGGGAAGAATCTACCCTCAAGACACTCACCATATAACTGCCAAGGACCGTTTTCTCAGGGGATCTAGTATCCACGTTCATAACTCTGAATACGTGCCTAGAAAATAAAAAAGCATGAGCGCCCTTTCGAGGGTGACACGGTTGTGTGAGTTGACGCAGTTCTAAGATGTGGGTTGTCGATTACTAGAATGACCTACTTGAGCATTTAAGAGTGAGTCTGTCTGAATTGTCTTTCATGTGCAAAACCTATGAAAACATTTGATGAAAACATTATTTTATCAAACACTTCATGTTAGTGTAGGGCCTTAAAAACAACTATTTTCAAAATGTTTATTGTGTCTTCCATCACATAAATTCAGATAAAGAGATCACCCAAAATGAATATGAAGAACAACAACTGAAATCACTCAAAAAAATTTCATACCATTGGTCCAATAACACTCCCAATACTTTTCCCATGCTTAGCGATTGGAAATCAACAAAATTTCCCAAGAAATTAGTGTCTAAAAGGATCAAAAAACCCAAGAAACCATTAGGATATAAGAAAACACTGCAAAAGAGAAAATTCTTGTACAAAAGTCAACAAGTCTTGCTTCACTACCAAGGATTTCTTCACAGATACCAAAACTTTGTTAGAGGATTCACTGATGAGTATGCTATAGATCCCTTAGATTCTCGAGCTTATTATCAGAGATTAGCTCTATCACAATAGCATAATCATAACCAACCTTTTGAATTTGACAACATACCACAACCTTCTATAGAATATCCTTCACATCCCATTCAAATCCTTCATTGATTTCAGAACCTTTCTTTGAAAACAAAGATCAAAACTTTAAGAGTGCATCTCTCAAACAGCTTTCTAATTTTTGGTTCAACTTCCCCAATAGGATTTTGAAATCCTTCATCAATTGGAAGCCACAATCAATAAGTTAGGAGCATCCTTGATCATATCATAAGATTCCATATCTTATCGGATCAAAATATCATTCCCATTGCACTTGTCAGAAATCGTGATCTAAGTCTAGAGGAAATTTTCAAATTCATATGCCTATCTCCACAAGAACACAATAAAATGAAGGATACAATCCAAAAAGAAATTCATATTCAAAACACTCAAGAAGAAGGAGAAAGTAGTAATCCCCTTTTCAGCATAAATCAAAATCCACTTTTCAACAACAACATGGACAATAGAGAAGAAAATCCTTTTCATAATTATAGAGATAAAAACCAGGTGGATAGTGATGAAGAACAAGATGAGGAACGTCTTAGAGAGGCTGAGCAAGATCCAAAATTCCATAAAGCCATTGAAAAGATCTTGCAGCGAGATAAGGAAAAATATTTTCGCTATCTAGCCGAACAAGGGGCTAAATTGCCTCATGACTTTGACACTAAAAACTTGAAAAATAAACCTGAAGAGACACCCCTTTCTGATCTTAGTGCTTTGACCCAACAAATCAAGGCACTTCAAGGACAAGTTAAAGAATTACAAGGGGGAACAACCATGAAGAAATATACTCTCAAGGACATTTGTCCTTATCCTTTTGATAGAAGTCTTAACATGATTCCTTTTCCCAAGCATTGTGAAATGCCAAAATTTGATCATTAAAATGGGAAAACGGATCCAATCGATCATGTTAGAGACTTCAGGAACATGACATTGGAATTCTCTCATGAAGATACTTACTTGATGTGACTATTTTCTAGGAGTCTTGGAGTACACTCTATGGAATGGTTATCTAGGATCACACCTCCTATCAGGACATTTGAAGAATTGATCAACCAATTCATATCACAATATACCTACAACATACAACATCAGATCACCATGATAGATCTTTGCAAGGTTGCATAGAAACTTGGTGAATCTTTCATTACATTTCTTCAGAGATGGAGAAGAATGTTTGCTAGATATCCACGTCCTGTTCCTAAAAAGGAAAAGATGGTTACTTTCATCAATAGTTTAAATTTAGAAATGAGCTATCACTTGAACTTACATTTTCCTCCTTTTGAGAAAATGATTGAAGATGCCATAACCATTGAAAATGCTTTAGTCAAAAGAGGAATAATAAAACATGACAAAGAAAATCCTAGCTCATCCAACCATCACAATAATCAGGACAAGTCCAAATTCTGGACTCGCAACAAAAATATGGTGAATGATGGTGTTGTTGATGCGAATCATGCCTCAACCAAACCATTTGTCCTTAGTACTCCAAACAGTCACAACAACAATGTCAACTTGATTGCAAATCAGGGAAATACTCCTCCTCCAAGGAACAATACAAATCAACACTCTACTCCCAACCAAGGGACTTCCAACAACCAAGGTTACTAAGGAAACAATAACAATCACAATTCCTTAGGGAACACCTCGAATTCAAATCCACAAAGATTTTCATTTTTCTCAAATAGAAGAACTTTTACTCCATTGGGTCAATCTGTAGAATCCACATTCAAAGATTTGATGGCCAAAAATGTCATTACTTTTCCACCTCAATGAAATTATGAACCCAGTGTAAAGCCTCCATCATGGAATGAGGCATACTATTGTGATTATCATCGGTGTAAAGGTCATCACACAAACAACTGCCAAGCCTTGAAGAATGCAATTCAAGACTTAATCAACAATGACATAATTACAATAGAAGGAAATCAACAAAACAATGCAGACCACCAAGCATTCCGCAATCCATTACCTAATTATCAAAAGGGTGAGTCTTTTGAAAAAAATGTGAATCATATCAATGATGATCATATAATCAACCATCTCTACGCAGACGACGAGCGAGTAAATGTCATTAAAGTCAACAAGAAGGTGGAATATAGAGAAGTCAATGCAACAATAAAAGCACAAGCTAAAGTTTTCTTAAAAGGCACCTCTTCAAAATCCACTGAACCTCCACCTCAACATCAATATGATTTGGTTAATTAGCTTCGGCAAACCCCCGCTCAAATTTCCATTATGGAACTATTGAAGATTTCCCCAGCCCATAAGGAAATTCTAAAAAAGCCCTTGTTGAAACTAATGTATCCACTGACCTGGATGTGAATCAATTTCAATCCATGGTAGGACACTTGTCCTCACCCACTTTCCTTTCATTCTCTGAAAAAGATGACATTTCCATAACTCATCCCCATAACTCATCATTGTACTTAGAAGTCATGATTCACAAGTTTCATATCAGATGAGTTCTAATAGATGGAGGTGCTGGTTTGAACATCTGTACCATGAAGTTGGTCAAGGCCTTAGGATTTTCTGAGGACTCCATTGATTTTAGAAGAAAGATTACCATAAAAGCTTATGATGATGAAGAAAGAGCATCCAAGGGTCTAATCATGCTGCCAATCAGAGTGGGCCTTGTTATAAAGAATACTTTATGTCAAGTACTAGACCGTGATCTTGCATATAACATCTTATTGGGTCATCCTTGGATCCACAAAATGCAAGTTGTCCCATCAACCTATCATCAATGTCTCAAGTTTCCTTATGATGGACAAGAAATCGCAATACCTGCTGATAATTCCAATATTCAAACTTGTGCCAACATAAAAGCCAGTCAAGATACTTTGGTCCCTAACAATCGAGAAGCTCATGCTAAGAATTCTCTAAAGATTGACACACAAATCAGTCAATTGACAATAGTTTTGACAAAAAGATGAAATTCAAAGATCATGGAGTTGGAGAATACTTTCTTTGTCTTGCCAGTCTACCTACATCACCTCAATCACATGGACAACCGTCTATCGGGGAACATCAAATATCAGCAGCATCAACATCAAAGCAAACACCAATAGAGTCAATCACAAAATTTAATGGATAATTCACCAAAGAAAAATTCCCCATGGAAAATATTGAGGATACAAAAATTCTAAACTGGCTCTATAAAGATGAAGATGAAGCAGTCTCTAATGTCAAACTACCCACAGACAAATATGGAAAAGGGTATTCAATCATGCAGAAGATGGGTTATGATGAAGGGCCTATCAGAAAAAGGAAGGAAGGAGTAGTTGAACCCATTCACCTCCGTGGACTTGCTGCAAAAGAGAAAACTGGATTGGGTTATGATACTCACTCCAAAGAAAGCACATCCAAACATGGCACTGTCTTCGCATTGCAAGAAGGCTCAGATTCACAAGAAGCATGTTTGACAATAGTTCAGAACTTCTTGAACAATGATTTTGACACAGACTCTGCTGAATATGAATGGGACACCATTTACAATGATGAGTTTTGGAGAGACAAAGAAGTTGATGTAATACACCAATATGCCCCAACTCTAATTGAAGGTCAAGGTTCAAGGTCCCAACCACAAGAATCGAAACCACAAGTTGACTATGATTCTAGTGATACTGAGTCAGATCTAAATGAACAAGACTATCACAAGGATAGTATCATCATTGACCCACCTCATACCTCGGATCCTACGGACCACTCTATTATGACCATAACCATAGCCGATTTCACACAACTTGACAATCCAATACCTTTGATTTATCCTGATCTCATTGATTGGGATTCATCTGAACTTATTGATATACCTATGTTTCCAAGTGACGAAGCTATTGTAAACTTCCTTTCTATAGAGGATACAAATGATTGTTCCACCAGCAATTTTTGACAGAGTTTTTGATCAAGAGAGTGTCAAGTCTCCTAGCTACAAAAATAAAAACAAAAAAGAAAGATCTAATGGTGAAAACCAAAATCTGGTAGTATTAGATCAAACAAAAGATAAAATAAAGAGTGTATCAGATGGTGAAAACCTCTTTCAGGCACCAGACGATGGGAATCTTGACACTCTCCTAGAGCACTACCATGAGTGATCACCTATTCTGATTGAGCCTACAAATGCTATCAATCTTGAGACTTCTAACAAACCAAGAATTTTATAGTTAGCTGCATCAATGACAGAGAAAGAAATACCAGAGTTCATGGATTTCCTGAAAGCAAATCAAGTCAATTTTGCATGGTCTTACACTGACATGCCTGGTCTTGATCCTGATCTTATCATGCATCACTTGTCTATCAAACAAAGGGCCAAGCCGGTGAAACAAAAACTCAGAAAGATGCACCCTCATGTTGCATTATTGGTTAAAGAAGAACTAAGAAAACTCCTTGATGTGGGCTTCATAAGACCAATCGACTAGGCAGAATGGATCTCCAACATTGTTCCTGTATCCAAGCTAGATAAAACTATGAGAATATGTACAGATTTCAGAGACTTTAATAAAGCATGTCCTAAGGATGATTTTCCACTACCAAATATCGACACAATAGTTGATCTAACAGCTGGCCATGCCATGTATTCATTAATGGATGGTTTTTTTGGCTATAACCAAACCAAGATTGCACCTGAAGACCAGGAGAAAATAGCTTTCACATGTCCATGGGGAACTTATTGTTGGAACATCATGCCTTTTGGTCTAAATAATGTTGGGGCTACCTACCAAAGAGCCATGACTACAATCTTTCATGACATGATGCATATATTCATGGAAGATTATGTAGATGACATATTGGAAAAATCATACACCAGAGAAGGACATCTTGAAATATTATCCAAAATATTTGCAAGACTAGAGAAATTTAAAGTTCGCCTCAACCCTAAGAAATGTGTTTTTGGGGTCAAATCTGGAAAACTCTTGAGGTACATTGTTTTAGAAAAAGGAATTGAAGTAGACCCCGTGAAAGTAAAGGCAATTATGGAAATGCCTCCACCAAAGAACATCATTCAATTAAGATCATTACAAGTACGACTTCAATCTATATGAAGATTCATTGCACAATTGCCTGACAAAAGTCTACCTTTCATACATCTACTACATAAAAATGTTCCTTTCAAATGAAATGACAAATGTGAGTTGGCTTTTCAACAAATCAAACAGTATTTAATGACTCCACCAATTCTCATACCACCAAATCTAGACAAACCCCTAATCTTATACATTGTCGCAATAGAAACATCTCTGGGGGCACTGCTAGCGCAAGAAGACTCTATAGGAAAAGAACGTGCAATCTACTACATCAGCAGAACACTAACAAGTCATGAGCTCAACTACACTTCTATTGAGAAGGCTTGTTTGGCAGTAGTCTTTACTTCACAGAAATTGGCATTACATGCTAACTCATACAATCAATCTAGTTTCAAAGATTGATCCACTCAAGTATTTTTTAAGCAAAGAATAATTGACAGGAAGGTTAGCAAAGTGGGTAATGATTTTGAGTTAGTTTGACATACATTATGTTGATCGTAAAGTAATCAAAGGACAAGTTATTGTCGATCAATTAGCTGAAGCACCACTATAAGCAGATCATCCCCTGCACATTGAATTTCCAAATGCTAATGTCTTTACTGCATAATCTAAACAACTACGGTCCTTATATTTTGATGGTTCTTTCACTCAACATGGATCAGGGGCATGCATACTTTTTGTCACCCCTCAAGGACACACCATTCCTTAATCATATAGGCTGATGTTTCCATGCACCAACAACATAGCTGAATATGAAGCATTGATCACTGGGCTCAAAATAGCACTAGAATGGAGAATTACAGAATTACAGGTATATGGTGACTCACAACTGGTCATTTACCAGATCAATGATGAATATCAAACCAAATATGAGAAACTATTACCATATAAAAAGATGGTTGATGACTTCAAGAAATATTTTGTGGACACAAAATTCACACAAATTCCAAGGCTTGATAACAAAGCAGTTGACGCCATGGCTACAATCACATCATTGTTACAACTCCCAGAAACTCAGAATCATTATGAATTTCTAGTGGAACAATCATTTACACCTGCTTATGATACACCTGAAAGCCAAATCATTTGCCACTTGGTAGGATCCAATTCACCTTGGTACGAAAAAAATTATGCCTACCTCAAAAGACAATATCTTACCACCCGATTTATCCCGTAACCAAAAACACAATTTTATCTGTCAATCTGCTCGCTACACTCTTATCGCTGACACCCTTTATCACCGTGGTCTTGATGGTACTTTACTTCGATGTCTTGAACGTGAAGAATTTGACAAAGCTTTACAAGAAGTTCATGGTGGCATCTGTGGTACTCATTCGAGTGGACTGACCTTATCCAAGAAATTGATTAGAATGGGTTACTACTGGCCTACAATGGAGAGGGAATCATTTACTTTTGTGAAAACATGCTCAAAATTTCAGATTCATGGGAATCTCATTCATGCTCCTGCACAAGAACTTCAACCATTCGCGCCAACCTGGCCATTTTCTCAATGGGGGTTAGATTTAGTGGGCAAGATTCATCCTTCATCAAACAGGAATAAGTTCATCATCGCAGCTACTGAATATTTTACCAAGTGGATTGAGGCAGTCCCTCTTACTAAAGTTACTGGTAAACAAATATCATCATTCATACTTAACTATATTATTTGTCGGTATGGCATTCCCAACTCCATTATTACAGATAATGGACGTCCATTCAAAAATTAGGATGTTGATGAACTTTGTGAGAGATTTCACATTTAGCATAGATATTAGACATCATACTATCCATAAGGGAATGGCCAAGCTGAGGCCTCAAATAAAACAATATTAAATTTTTTGAAGAAGATTGTGAATGAATCAAGGAAGGATTGGCACGTTCAACTCAATCCTGCTCTATGGGCTTACAGAACCAGTATCTGCACACTAACAGGAGCAACACCATTCACTCTTGTCTATGGAGCAGAGGCCATATTGCCCCTAGAAGTTGAGATTCCCTCAATTAGAGTATCATTGAAAGGTCTTACAATAGATGATGAATATAGAGTTTCCCGACTCCAAGAATTGGAACTCCTAGATGAAAAGAGACAAAGAGAAGCTGATCATTTGAAAGCATATCAGTAAATGATGTCTCATAGCTATAATCACAAAATAAAGCCAAGTAACTTTCAGGTGGGTGATCTTGTTCTGAAAGATAACCCACGCAATCAGCAAGACAAAGAGAAGAAAGGAAAGTTCAAACCAAATTGGCTAGGGCCTTATGTGGTTATTGCAATCTATGGTTTAGGAGCCTACAAGCTATCAACACCAGAAGGGGACCTATTTGACGAACCTATCAACAGCATGCACCTGAAAAAATATTATGTCTAAAGTGGTTATCATCATCAGAAAAAGTCCTGAAGAAATACAAAAGAAATTAGAAAAAGTCTTGAAGAAATACAAAAAAAATTAGAAAAAGTCCTGAAGAAATACAAAAAAATCAAAAAATACAAACAAAAAAAATTAGAAAAAGTCCTAAAAAAATAGGTTACTGATCCGGTGGATATTTTCAATGAAAATTGAAGTGTCTCCATTCTCTCAAAAATCTACACCATCAGAAAGATCTCGGTGTCCTAATTCCAATGCAACTCGAACGGAGCGAAAAGGAGTCCGTTTGTGCAAGTTATGGCCAGTCAAACCTTGGGTCAAACTGGGTTCAAGGGGCATCCAGGAAGCGAAAAAATGATGTCGTCAAAAGTTGTCGAAGTTGGCATCATCACAAAGAGCTCGTCAAGAGGATTCCAACGGCATTCATTTCATCAAAATCCGACATTGTATGCGAGAGTTATCAATGGTCAAAGTTTGTAGTTTACTTTTGAGGTGGATGTTGACGTCAGCATTCCGTACTGTACAGACGGTGAAGTGGACGGACCAAAATTTGACATGTGGCATCCACATCGGCATTGTACAGACTAGTATGATTCAGATGTGGCAACCGTATGCCATGTCATCAACATGGTCAGCAGTCCACGTCAACGTATGAGTCATCATCCCCGTCAGCGCATAGTTAGCGGCCACCTTGGCAGTCTAGTCAGCAGGCACGTCGACTTCCCAGTCAGCAATATTGGCAAATCATTCTCTGCCACATGGCACCTCCTCGGCATGCCGCGTGGCTTGCCTTTCATCCTATGGTTGGTGTTAATTTGTTTGTTAAAAATTTTTTTTAGGGGATTCGATCCCCCAACCACTCGCCTATGAAATTTCCACTGAGCCATTGCATCATACTACCGACGTTCAACTATACATAGAAGCAGATCGTTTTTGTTATGGAGCGAGAGTGATGTTTGGGTTAAGAAACAGCCACAGGGGTTTGAACTCTGAACCCGCCGGCCACCAAAATTTATTTTCACCGCTGCACCATTCCAAATGTTCAGTATATTTGTGGCATCGAATGGTTTTGTTAATTGTTTCAAAACCGAATGCTTAATTTTTAAAACAAACTCCCTATAATTATAAAACCAACAACTTTTTACAAAAGTATAATCTCCCAAAAATCAAAAAAAGCCCAATGGGAAATATTATTGAAGGGCTTAAATAATTTTTTAAGAGATTATTAAGGATATTTATGGGAGAATAAGTTGTTTTAGGGAGATTGTTAAAGATTATTATGCAATTTGGAGAGATAAGGAATATTTTGTAAATCAATTGGTTAGTAACCAATTTGATTCATTTTTTTGTATAAAAAGGGGTGTGAGGTGAGAGTGGGAAGGCACTTTTTTTTCCAGGTGAAGTATTGATGAAGTATTGAAGCTGAGGTGACAAGTGAATAGAGGTCTTGAGGAGATTATTTTGAGTCATTCTTGCATGTCAGAGCATCGTTATGCTGCCGAAGTGCTTGAAGAATGGTTGTGGTGCATTTGTAATTGATTTTTGGAGTTAATCGGATCGGTCTCTCTATTGGAGCGGACCCGGAGACGTAGTCACATTTGTGATGAACTCCGTAATCAAACACTGTTTGCACTTCTCTTCTTTTCTCTCACCTTCTCTTAGTTTGTTAATTCCTTCATTTTGTTATTTCCTTAAGCTAATTTTGATTTAATTAACTTGAAATAATCATTGTAAGAGTTTAAGCATTCAATACTGCATATATTCTAGATCCTATATAGATCAAGTTGGTATCAGAGCACAGTTGACTATTATTGAGTTATTTTGTTTTGAATGCTAACGAGATCCAAGATTCAAAAGGGTGAAGGCAAGCTTGAAGACTTTGATCCTGAGATCGGGAAGTGTAGAATATTTCTGAAGATGTCAGTTTCTGGAATGGAGGTTCCTGAAGAAATCAATGAGCAGGGATTTCGAAGAGCATTCCTCGAGATGAAGGCTAAGGTGGATATTCTTTTTCAAGAGAGACAAGAGTGGAAGGAACGTGAAGGAGGTTCATCGAAGGAAGATGTTCATGAAGACAAGAAAGGGAAACAACATGGAGATGGTGGCAAGCAACCAAATCACCCCTTTTCTTCTTCTCCTCCCTCTTCCCCTTCTCCTTCTTCTCCATCTTCTCCTCATTCTACTTCTTTTAATCCTTTCAAGAGTGGGTATAAGCCTAAAATCAAGTTGGATGTAAAATTTGATTTACCAAAGTATTGTGGTGAACTTAATGCTGAAAAATTGGATGATTGGATTCAGCAAGTTGAAGTCTACTATAGAGTCCAGAACCTATTAGATGATGTTGATAGGATCCAATTAGCTACTCTTTGTTTAGGAGGTACAACTTTAACCTAGTGGGAGAGTAAGTCTAAGGTAGAATTTTCACATGGTAGAGTCAGTTTAACTTGGGCAGAGTTTGTTAATGCTCTTAAGAATCAGTTTTATCCCCTAGGACATATGCAGCAGTTAATGATGGACTGGTAAATGTTTAGGGAAGGGAAAGGTCAAACTGTCCAAGAGTACACCCATGAATTTAGGAAAAGGGCTATTGCTTTGAATGTCCCTTTGTACACCCAGGACACATTGTTGAAGTACATAGGAGGCTTGCATTCCTACCTTAGGCATTCCATTTTGGTATTGAACCCATGTAATTTGGATGAAGTGTCTGTTCAAGCTACACACTTAGAGACAAGGGGTAAAGGATCTTTTATTGATAATTTTGATAATGATGTAAAGAAATCTTCTAAGGTTGCAGAGACAGGGAAAGGAAAGAAGACAACTACAATCAAGAAGGATGATAAACTTTCTTGCACTCATTGTGACAGGAAGAGTCATGATGAAGATCATTGTTGGAAGTTGCATCCCAAACTGAAGCCTAAGTGGGCTCAAAGATGTAATCAGAAATAGAAAGGTAAGGAGAAATCCACGAATGTTGTTATGGATCTTGGTTCAGATTCAGATGATGAGACTAAGATAACAGCTATGGGTTTAAAAGGTAAAGCTCCTATTTCCAGTGTTTATGTTCATAGTTGTGCTTCTTCATCTAAAGTTAATGATGTCTCTGAAGATGTGAAGAGGAATGAGCTTTTTCATTTAAGGGTTGTTGCTAAGAACAGTAAAATTGATGCACTCATAGATAGTGGTTCTCAAGTGAATTTAATTTTAGAAAGTGTTGTAAAGAACTTGGGATTAAAAACTACATTGCATAAGAAACCTTATCCACTAGGCTGGATTTGTGAAAATGATAAGTTGCAAATAACAAGAATATGCACCTTAAGATTCGCAATCACTAGTAAATTTGTGGATGAAGTACAGTTTGATTTGGTTCCACTGGATATCTATGGGATAGTGCTTGGTAGCCCTTATCTTTATGACAGAAAAGCAATTTTCTACAGGGAAAAGAATCATTATCACTTGTTTAAAGATGGCATTTAGTATATTGTACATT